>CM032157.1:6233129-7433129 GCA_018901935.1 Pugionium cornutum | reverse complement strand
GATACATATATAGTAACTTGTTAATCCTACCGATTCCAGGGCATAAACAGGGACCATCAGAATAAGTCCAATAAGAAACTTCTGTTCCTGCAACAAAATAAAAGAAGCCTTAAAGCACTTACTGATAGTGAAACTATCAATTTAATGGGTCAACCTTATATTAATGCCTCAACTTCTATCAGTGAAAACTCATGAATCAACATCAGTATTATGGGCAACAGAACGCGAAAATACTGACGGTTTAAGAAGTGATAACAAACCTCTGGTTGATTATAAGCAGCTAAGTGCTCAAAGATAAGATACATTGGGAGGAGGATGGCAACAACCACAAATACACTGGCACTTAAGATTGGCCAACTTAAGGATATTCCAGAATCAATGCCGAGGTTAGGAGGCCACATTATCCCGATTCTACTTGAAGACTCCCCCACAGAAATAATAAAAAGCAGCGAGCAAAGGATTCCCCTCCACTCCATTTGGAAACAATGAGAGGAAGAAACAATATTTACATAAAGCAAGACGAGCAATTTTCCCGAACAACCAAAAACTCAGAATCACTGGTTTTCTATTCCAGATTATTTCAAATATAAATCCTTCGTCAAGCTATGACAATAGCAGTGATGACCTTTCAGAGAGTTGATTCAGGAAGAAAAGAAAACCTGCATTAGGAGTAACAACACAACAACTAGGTTATGTTATGATCAAGATTGAAACTTCGGAACCCAAATTGTCTTATACAGACGAGATATAATCTACACGAAAAGAGTTTCTTGAGCTGATTTGTCTTTATAAGTTATTTTACCACTGAAATAACAACGAGCTGAGATTAAATATACAACAGCAACAAACAAACAAAAACCACAACCATCACAGCCCATACGAATTATTAGAAAACAAAAAATCAAAACTAGATCACCCAGCAAACAAACGATTTCGCAAAACCCTAAATCACCGACCTCATAAAGACGATTCTACAGAACGATACATAAAGAAATTGCACTCACGCGCAAATCAATTTTGTTATCCAGACGAAAACCCAGTGCCTTCGAACTTGCTCGAATCAAGGGAAAAAGGAAATCCAACAAAAGTCGAGTCAGAGATATTTTTCTTCTCTATCTCGAGTTTCGCTCTATTCCGCGTGGAAGAGAGGAAGAGCCTAAAAAGGAAAACTTCTGCTTTTTGGCTTTGGCGGTTGTGGGAAGCTAAAGCATTTTCCAGGTCTCTAATTTACTGACGTGTAGTTCCAACTATACTAAATTATCTGATGTGTCGCATTCTCATTGATGACTTTCACATCTGAAACATTTTTTTACTTTCGATCGCTTGAAATATGTTTTCAAAATATTTACAAGAACGGTGAGATACTTTTTTTATTTTTGTCATCAATTTTAATAAAAAACATAAAATATAAATTTAAGTAATATTCTAAAATATCATTTTTAATTTTTATTATAAATTTAGCATTAGAAATTTAAAATTCTAAAAATAACACAAATTATTTTCTAAAAATACATAATTACCATAGATAAATTATAAATATAATTAAAATATTATATTTGAGCTGTTTTTTTAATTTAAATTTTAATTTTTTATTAAAAAGAATTTTTAAAATATTTTAATACTAAATTTATGCTATTTTTAGAAATTTAAATTAATGATGTAATATTTGGAATAAAAAATTAAAAAAATGATATTTTTGTCAATTGTATTATAAACTTATTTTAATTATTTTCTTTGTTTTATAATTTTTGTCATCAATTTTTTAGTATTGTGAGTATGTTTTTTTACAAGCTTCTATTCTGGTAATTTATTTCACTATATTTTTCTAAAAACTTTAAATATTTAATGCCAGATATACTATATAATTAAAAAAAAATATTGAATTCCTTTTTTGAGATGATATTAATTTAATCTAATAGCACTTCTATACTTTTAGTACAGCTATTTTGAAAAAATATCATTAAGTTAACTACTTTTCAAATCTGCCACTTTTGTTATATCAATTAATTAATTGTTTTATTTAAGATTAAACGTCTTATGTATTTTAAAAATAAGTTCTATCAATTGATTATGAGAATAAAGTATGGTAAGGTGTAGTCATATTTCTGCAAAACATGCACAAATTTATGGTATTTTGCAGATTTTTCGTTTAACCATTACACTAATTATAGAAAGATGAAGTCAATTATCTATCCTTACAAAAAGGGATAAGAAAAGAGATCAAGTCAAAAGTGTATCGGTTAATATCCAACCTTAACTTATAACCATTACTAGTTCACAACATTCGATCAAAATTACATAGAGATTAATCAAAAGAGCATTCCTTTTGACTCAAGGTTTCAAGCAATGGCAGGTGGAGTTCTTGCCGACGAAGGAGCCCTAAAGAGAGCACATCTATACGAGCATCGAATCACTTCTTACTTCATATTCGCTTGCATCGTTGGATCCATGGGAGGCTCCCTCTTCGGCTATGATCTTGGAGTCTCTGGTTAGCTCTCTCTTTCTCGATCCTGGGTTTATCTTATATCAATCCAAAACTCGGAATTCCGAAATCCGCAGGTTTTCTGAAAAGGGTCAGTTTTGTTCAGTTTCACCTACTTAAACTCCAATATTTACCTCCTCTGCAACAGATATTGTTCTCTGTCTCTCTGGTTGGTCTTTATGATCTGTGTTTGTCAGAATGTAACCGAACATTCGTATTTCAAAATTCCCAGTCCCCTCTGTGAAAAGGGTCAGCTTTAGTTTTGCTAAATGTCTACTGCTTAAGCTCCAAAATTGTGTTTCATGACATTTAAGGAACTTATGCAATACAGATTGCTCACATTGTTTCTTCTTCCTTGTTAAAAACACAGGTGGTGTTACATCAATGGACGATTTCTTGATAGAGTTCTTCCCAGAAATCTACAAAAGAAAACAAGTGCATCTGAACGAAACAGATTACTGCAAATACGACAATCAAATACTCACACTCTTCACCTCTTCTCTCTACTTCGCCGGTTTAATCTCAACTTTCGGAGCTTCTTATGTCACCCGAATCTACGGTAGGAGAGGAAGCATCCTCGTTGGCTCCGTCAGTTTCTTCCTCGGCGGAGTCGTCAACGCCGCCGCCAAAAACATCTTAATGTTAATTTTCGGTCGAATCCTCCTCGGCATTGGCATTGGATTCGGAAACCAGGCAAAACCAACAATATTTTACTTTAAAAATGGAAACAATTTTCCTTGCCGGATCCGGTCTCTGATCTGGTTCTTTTACTTGTAACAGGCGGTTCCTTTATACCTGTCGGAGATGGCTCCGGCGAAGATTCGAGGAACCGTGAATCAGCTTTTCCAGCTAACAACTTGCATCGGAATTTTAGTGGCTAATTTGATAAACTACAAAACAGAGCAAATCCATCCATGGGGATGGAGACTCTCTCTGGGCCTTGCCACCGTCCCAGCTATACTCATGTTTCTGGGCGGACTCGCCTTACCGGAGACACCCAATAGTCTCGTCGAACAAGGAAAGCTTGAGGAGGCTAAAGCCGTACTGATCAAAGTTCGTGGTACAGACAAGATCGAAGCTGAGTTTGAGGATCTTGTCGAAGCAAGCGAAGCTGCTAGAGCAGTGAAGAATCCGTTTAGGAACCTTTTGGCTCGGAGGAACAGACCGCAACTAGTGATTGGAGCAATTGGACTTCCTGCGTTTCAGCAGCTAACCGGGATGAATTCCATTTTGTTTTATGCTCCGGTTATGTTCCAGAGCTTAGGGTTTGGTGGATCCGCGTCGCTTATATCGTCCACGATTACAAACGCTGCACTAGTTGTCGCGGCCCTCATGTCTATGTATTCTGCTGATAAATTCGGAAGAAGGTTTCTTCTTCTAGAAGCTAGCGTTGAGATGTTCTGTTACATGGTAAGTGCTCTGCACTCTAAGTGACGTGTGGGTTACAAGCTAGCTTATATTTCTTGCTGCACAAGTAATTTCCGTGAAAAAACCCTAAAATCCAAGCTATTTTTCGCAGGTGGTAGTAGGAGTAACTCTAGCCTTAAAGTTTGGGGAAGGCAAAGAGCTACCGAAATCCCTCGGATTGATTCTTGTGGTTCTTATCTGTTTGTTTGTATTGGCGTACGGTCGGTCGTGGGGTCCAATGGGATGGTTAGTACCAAGCGAGCTTTTCCCTTTAGAGACTCGATCGGCCGGTCAGAGCGTTGTGGTGTGCGTAAACCTTTTCTTCACGGCTCTTATCGCGCAATGTTTCCTCGTGTCGCTCTGCCATCTCAAATACGGAATATTTCTTTTGTTCGCCGGGCTTATATTCGGAATGGGGAGTTTCGTGTACTTTCTTTTGCCGGAAACGAAGCAGGTTCCGATTGAAGAGGTTTATCTTCTTTGGAAACAGCATTGGCTTTGGAAGAAATATGTGGAAGATTGTGATGAAATGACTGATCGGTAGATTAATTAACTGTTCAATAAGTGTTTTCTTTTTGAGGAAGGTTTTGGCTTTTTAGGGGTTGAGAATTTTACCATGGGATATGTTTTCTGCTTTTTTCTTTGAATAATGAATCGAAACTGTTTGGTGTGTAAAGATTACAATAAATTACATTTATCTAAAGATTTAAAGAGCCAATCAGCGTGTAATGCAAGAAAGTACGTAGACATATATATTGTAGTGAGGTTTGTCATGTCTGGTTACTGGTTAGGTTTGTGACGATTTATAACTATACCAACCGTGAATTTGTGTTGTCAATTTTGTGGAAAGTTTGCTAGCTTCATGTGTTCAAATGGGCCCCATTTCTTTAAAGCCCAAAATTAACTAACCTCATATTCTTGTAGGCCCAAGCTGGTCCTACCCTATTGATTTTTCTATTCTCCCAACTAATTTTTTCAACAAGTGAAAAGGGACACATTTGATATGTTTTCTTTAGTTCTCTGCTTCATGCAAAAACATGTTTGACCCAAAATACAAAATAACCATCGATACCAAAACTATCATTCTGAATTAAGGACTTAGTTTGTCACTACCAATATTTTTACGTCATTGATCATACGATGTTATTATTATTAAATGCTGAAATATACTATTTAATTACTCCGGGTAGAAACAAGCAAACTATTGGTTACACAATTTTTAGATAAATGTATGAAGTTCGATTCAAACCGGCGTATTATAACGTAGGTGACAAAAAAATTACCGGTATGTTGTAGTTTAGATGACAAAGAAAAATTATTTAGTAATAACCATTATCGATGATAATTTTATCTATGCAAATGAAATTACGTGTTAACGTATCTGACAAATGAGAATGAGATACAACAACGCTTTATGAGATTATATTTCAAATTAGACATTACAAATATTATATAACTATATGCACTTTTATTCAAATAAAATAAATTATTTTTTATCACATATATCACAACAAAACGTCAGAATATTTTAATATTTTCGTACGAATGTCTAACACCATCGTACAAAAGAAATATGTTGTTCGTTTCGTATCCACAAAAACTTGCAGTTGCATCATGCGGCTAAACGTTATTCGTTTGACCGTCGTACTTTCCTACGGTCAAACGTTGTGGTCAACCGCAGAAAACTACGATAAAAATTTTTAACCGTTATGAAATTGTAGCGTTTGCGATCAAACAATTACGATATAAACTGTGGCAATCAAACAAATAATAATATTACAGCGTATAATCGCAGCGTCTGATCGCAGGTCGCTGCGGTAGACAAACGAACAATGGTAAAGTAAAATCGAATTATATATTTTTAAAATGAATGAATAAGTGGTGGAACAATAATCCATTTACTATTCTGTCAAATTATATTCAATTAGACATGGTAGATACTAAAAATTCATTCATCTAGTTATTACTTAATACATGTGGTGGTAGTTATTACATTTACACTCATTATAATAGACACACTTTCATCTTTTGTTTGTAACTATATGCGTTTCAAATTTTCGAAATAATTAAAACACTGCCATCAAACGATGTGGTTGGACTGCAGCTACAACTATGACTCCAAATAAAAACTTGCGAAAGATTATCGCAGACACAAAAGTCGCAGTCGCAATCACATTTATATAATTTTCTTCCAAATATATAATAAATATTTAGTGCAAGGAATGGATGCTGTTGAATTTCTAAAATGGAAATTCACATATTGTTTTATTATAATGGAAAAAAAACAGAGGAATTGATTACGTAGTTGATGGTAGCATGGAAACCCTAATCGTATGCACGAGGCACGCCATGTTGTTAAATTCCTGATTTCAATGCATCTTATGAACTATTTTAAACTATTCACCCATGAGATAGAATTAAGCTTTGGATTTTTTGTTAAGGGTTTTCATCATGAGAAAATTGCATATTTCAATATTATTTTTATAAACTAGCTAAGTTTTATTCTAACAATAGCGACGTAAAGAGAATAATTAATATTGTTATAAATCCAAGTCCAAAACTTAATTATGACTTGATAATAGTGAACAAAATGTTTATGTTTCAATTGTATTTTATGGGTATAATACTAATTTTTTATTAATTCTATTTCAAATTTTAGTCCTATAAAGTAGATAGTAGCGTAGGGATTAAATAACTCCATCAACAGAATCCATGAAAGCTAGTTTTTGAATGTTAGTGTCCATACTTGAATATAGAAACATTAACTTTTAAATTTTTCAAATACACTACACCTGTCTTTTTGTTTTATTTCTCTTAACCACCAAATTACAATAAAGAAAACAGAAATAGATTTCAATTTTGAAACATATAACCGAAATATATACTCTCATTTATCATATTAAAAATACTCTAATAAACATAAACAGACTCAGAAATATTTTTCTAAAAATATGGATGACATATTGTATACAAAGAAAACAGCTTATTAATACATCTTAATATTTTTGTTTTTGCACATGACTCTCAGATAATAAAGCACCAGAAAGGATCACAAATTTCACTAGATTAATACATTCCATCAAAAATGATTAAGTAGTAAAAAAACAGTGGAATGTGTTGAGTAAGTGTGGTAAATAAACATTAAATAGCGAAGGAATTGCAGAATGATAATAAATTAAAATTAGAGAGTTGAAAAAAAAAAGAAAGCCACGTGGGAAGAGTGTTGACAACTGTCAGAAATGCCATGCTCAAATGGAGCAAACAGACTTCACTACTTGTGGGTCTCTTTAATTCTCTATAATCGTCAATTTGAAGGAATGGACTTCTCCCAGTTTCAATCTAAAATATTTCCACATTTTCCGGATTATTTTTCTTTATTTTCTTGCATGTAAACTCACATTACTGACAGAGATTAATATTATTTACTTAGAAAAGGTCTTAATTACATCAGAAAAGATAACATTTGATATACACAAGGCCGGTTAAAAAAATATCATGGGCCATGATCAAGATTTTGTTTATAGCTAGATCATTTGATGTAAGTATTTCTAACCAAACAAAAGTGAGCTTTGAAACATAGATAAATGGTTTTGTAATTAAGTACAAATGTTCAAATACATGGTAGCCCCGATCCTCTTAAAGGGTAGATGACATTTACCAAAACTGGATTGCAAGCGGAAGCAACTAAACAAGAAAAAAATACCAAACGTGCATTCGTATAATAATATGAAAACTTTAATTCTTGATTCGAACTAGTTGGGTTTAGTTAGTGTGGTTTAGTTAGTGTGAGAACTCAGTTATGACCACATGATATAGTCATGTTCGTTTGTTAGTAGTAATTTTTTTCGGTCGCAATTGTGGCAAATTGTTATTCATTTAGCTACGATAGTTATCTACGGTCAATCATACTAGTTAGACATTGCATCTTACGTTTTAATTTTTTTAACCACTGATTAAAACAGCGATGCGATTAAAAATATGTGATCAACCGTAATCGTAAATGCCGACAACATACAAACAAATAACATAAGTAGTAGCCGCAGCCGTAATATTGATCGTAGTCATAACCATAACTACAATATTGACCGTAACCGTAGTTGTAATTACAGTGTTAATCACAACCGTAATTACAACCACATTATTGATCGCAACCATAACCATAATCGTAACCGCAACCGTAACCGTAATCGTAACCGCAACTACTAGCGGCGAAAAAACAAACAAACAAACAAAGCAACAATATAACTTTTATTTTTGTTGCTAAACATATATTAATTTATATCAGTTTTATCTCTTCATTGATTTATTTTTCAGTTAACATACATATACGTACATGTGTATTATTCGGTTTATCAAATATCATGTCTTGAGAGCTTAGGCTATAACAGTTTGATAGGAAAATAATTATCTTACTATTTTCTCTTATCAGTTGCATAAGCTTTTAGTCAATTTTGAATGGATAAGAAAATATGACGAAGTATCAAGTACATCAATGGACCATGCATAGGTTACCAAAGCTATTGTGACCTTATTGTATAATAGAGTTGTTTTTTTATCCTAAGTTTCAAAATAATTATTTAAAAATCAAAGATATGAAACTCACGCGATATAAAAAAAAAAAGGAAGAAAAGAAAACCATGCATAGGTTATCACGAAAAAATAAATAAACACTTACTTGCTAAATTAAATATAAATAAACTAGTCGTTTTGGAATTTAGTGATGTGTGAATCTATAATGTGAACACACACCTGTCATAATAAGTAAGCGATCTACTGTCCTCTTCTAACTAACTTCAACATTTCACTTCAATACTTCAACTCTCTCACTCTCTAGTCTTTATATAAACCCCACCGTACCCTCCCTACACTCGTTGAGTCAACCAGACGTGTCAATGACCGAATCATCGATCTCCTCCGTCAAACAATCGTCTCCAGTGGTGAATGAGGAAGATCATCATCACCAAGAAGAGACACATCGCACCAACAAGAAACGGGTTAGACCCGACCCAGGTTACCGAGGCGTCCGGATGCGAACGTGGGGCAAATGGGTTTCCGAGATCCGAGAGCCTCGCAAGAAGAGCCGAATCTGGCTCGGCACATTTTCCACGCCAGAGATGGCCGCGCGCGCACACGATGCAGCTGCTCTCACCATCAAAGGAACCTCCGCCGTCCTCAATTTCCCGGAGCTCGCTACTTACCTTCCTCGTCCAGCTTCCTCCTCTCCCCGCGACGTTCAAGCCGCCGCCGCCGTTGCCGCCACCATGGACTTCTCCTCCTCTGCCTCTGACGTTGTTATCTCCGATCCCACCACTGTCATCCCAGATACGCATTTATCTTTTTCGAGCTACTCGACTTCTACGTCGTCATCGTTGTCACCTTCGAGCGAAGAAGCTGCGTCTACAGCTGAAGATCTGAGCGAGATAGTCGAGTTACCGAGTCTTGAGACGAGTTACGATAAGTCGTTGAGCGAGTTCGCGTACGTTGACTCGGCGTACCCACCAAGTTCGCCTTGGTATTTTAATAACTGTTATAGCTTTTATTACCACAGCGACGAAAATGGCACTTCGATGGGTGAACCTTTTGAGTCTTCCAATTTTGGCCCCCTTTTTCCTTAGTTATTTCGAATCTAATATCTCTTTTTTAAAATTGTTTATTTTACCCCAAAATTTCCCTACTATTTATTTAATGGATTGACAATATATTCAAATTATATTCGATTAAACCTGAGATTTTAGAGTTTTATTGTGATCGGATCTTCTAGAAGGAATGTAAAATAACGTACGAACACGCCCTATAGCTAATTTTGTTGTTGTTTATATCTTCTAAATCTAGCAAAACATACATATTATTTTAGTCAGTATTCGAGACATTAAACTAAAAAAATCATATGCGAATCCAATCCAACGATGGAGATTTAATAGCTTCATCTATTTGATATTTATGTTTTAACATTTCATTTTTCATAAGCATATCCAACGATTGGGAGATACGTAACGTGTTTTATGTGTATTTTGTGGTAAATTACGTTTTTTATGTTAAATTAATGAAGTATTGCGCGAGTCAACTGGACGAAAACATAAATCAACACCGGCCTCGTAAGATGATTAAATTAACCCATTTATTATAATCATCGCACATTGATTTAGTCTAAATTAATTCTTACGTTAATTAATAATGCATTTAAACTATTCCGTAGGAAAAGGCTTGGGGATCCGCGGTCAACGGAGGTTCAACCCACGAGCCATTGTTTTCCTCTCAAGTATAGTTGATTCTCTTAATCATTATTTAGCAGGCTCCATTTCATTGTATTTTAAACTGAAAATAATCAACATAAGAAAATACATCAGTCACTAAATTTTAAATAATATCACAAAATAACAATTTGAAATTTTTATTTCAAATCTAATATTTTTAAATTAAAATTTTATAAATAATACAATTATTACGTGAAAATATTTACTTATTCTTAATAAATTATAAATAAAATTAAAATACCATGTTTGAGTTGTTTTTTCTAATTTAGTTCTATATTTTCTTTATTATAAATATATTTTAATATCAAATTTATGGTATTTTTGAAATTTAATTTAATAGTGTTACATTTGAAACAAAATTTTGTTTGGAAAATTGCACTAAATTTTATAGAAGAAAGCAAATTAGAACAAATACTCATTTAGGGTTTTTCTATTAATTTGTAGGTAAATGATTAGACTTTCTTAGTCTCATAGTCTCTTAAAATTAATTGAAAAATGCAATTAGTAAACTTTGATCATATGTCATATGCTCCTTCAATTAAATTTATGTGTAAATTTCCGCAAAATAAAAAATAATAGTTTTTTCATCTATTTTTTTCTTAAATTAATCAATTACATTTTTTTGTAAATTAATCAATTAAATTAAACTACTGTATTTTCACATTTTTATCATATGTTCACTTATATTACAAAAACTATTAAATTTTATACAAATTGAAAAATTATTTCGGATCCATGTTTCGCACAGTAAATAAACTAGTTTATATTGGTCATGTTCGTTTGGCAGCCGCAGGAACCTGCAGTTGCGGCTGCGGCAGATTGTTGTTCGTTTAGCTGCCACAGGTACCTGCGGCAGACGCAGCGGTCAGACGCTGCGTACTGCATCGCAATTTTTTCGATCGCTGATTAAAACAGCGGTGCGATTAAAAATCTGCGATCAATCACAACCACAATCGCCGGCGGCAGACAAACGAACAACATATGCCGCAACCGTAGCCGCATGATTGACCACAGCCGTAGTCGTAGCCGTCTGCGGCGACCAAACGAACAATACTATTATCTAAGTAAAACTAATTTCTGATAGGGTAAAGTTTCCATTTAGTTACTAGAATTATATATATACTTTTCTAAACTAAAATTACAAAAAAAACCCTAATTAGGTATCCTCCACACTCTTATATGCAACTCTAATCCGGTACGTGACATTAGAGATTTTTGTGTCACACTAATTATCATATTCAATTTTGACGAAAATCTCCTGTTCCATAATTTTGAGATCTTTCTTTACTTTTTGAGGGTAAGGATTTCCTCTTCCTCTAGCAATAGAAGATTTGGAGCAAAATCTAAACAATATTTGAACGTTTTCGTAGTCACTAATTCGTCAACATATCAGCTACATTATCCGACGTATACATAATTTGCAAGAGATTTTCACTGGAGACCGACAACTCACTAATCTACAATGTGTTTCGTCATAACATAATACACTTAATCTTTAGCTAAAAAATGAACTCGCATTAGTTAGACTCCACATTAATCAGCAGCCAACTTTGATACAAATAATTTAACGCACTATTTCATTGGCTGCTTCTCAGGTTTCCATATTCTTACCTTCTATACTAAAGATCTCAAACAAAATTCAATAAATATTATATACCTTGTAGTATGATCTTTTGTTATCAAGATTTTTTATATGATCTGAATCAATGTATTCCACAATAAACTACACTATTGTCAGTTAAACATAATCTGTCAGCCAAACATAAATCAAGACTCTGCTATTACTATGGGCGCTCAAAGAAACATGGTCTTTGACACTCGTAAAAATGAAAATTCGAAAGAGATCATTTCTCTTAAAATAAGGATTCCAAGGATATTGAAAAACGAGAACACTTAGGATGTTTGTGGTGGATGCAAAGGATAAGGAGATACAAGAGACTGCTGAAGAAACAAAAGCTACCATTGACAAGATTGTGACTATGAGACTTAGTGCAGTGCAACATAGCAATGTACCAAGACAATCAGGTAATTCAAAGCACATCAAATATAAACCATCCTAGCAATAAGCAGTTTTTAACTCTATTGCTAAAAATTGTTATGATGGTGGAGATGCCTATAGATATACTTGATCCACCAAATTTCAAGCACAGGAGAGTGCCAAAGACTTCTAATTTTCCACCGTTTCGGGTTATGCAATCGCTTCGGAAAGACTAAGGTTATCTAATCATTCTTTATAAATGTTATGCTGCATGATTCGAAGAAAAAGAACAAGATCTTTATCGGTGGGTGCATGATTTGAAGAAAAAGAACAAGATCTTGATCGGTGAGTGCATGGTTTGAAGAAATGTAGGAAACCTTTGGACACAATCGAGTCTGGCTGTAGCTTTTCAAAAGATGACTATGGTGGTTTTGGTCGCACCAAAATCAATTTCGAACGTTGTGGCCGTTAATTTCTTGAACAACTACTACTTTTCCAAGGCAATGGTAGCTCAGTAACTGATATCTGATCCAATATATAAACTCTTATTAGGGAAACAGTACGCTTTTGATTCAGTATTCTGTTCTGGCGAATCTCTGAACTAGTCGAATGTAATCTTTCAACTGCCTATATTGGATCTTTGAGATCTGCTTGAGATTATTTTAGTTTCTGTACTGTGGAGTTTAGTTTGAATTCTTGATAAGGTTTTTATAACAGATGCGCCATGACTTGTTGGAGTAACATAGCAACAAAGTAATAGAAGCTTGGTTTACAAGCAAAGGGTTTCAACTTATGACGCATACAAGAAGAAGTCGGTTAAAGACTTGGTTACAACCAGAAGCTTCTCATGTCTTAAGAAGGAAGAAGAACAGGAAAGAGAAACAACGAAAGTACAGACAAGAAAACTTTCGTTATTTCTTGGAATCAGTTCACACATTGTTGCAGAAGGTTTATCACGCCAAGCAGCCCTGCAAAACTGATTTCTCTTATGTTTTTTACTTAGGTAAAAACTAAGTCAACTATTGAAACTATCGATGCTCTGTTTTGTGATATAAAGAGCATCGAAAGAAAGTTTGTGTGTGTGTGGCTGTTCTTGATAGAAACAGAGAGAGTGAGAAGTGAATGTTGTAAAGGGTTAAGGCTCGAGTTTAGAGCAAGTTCTTAGTGGATATTCTCCGGAGAAACTCTCCGGCGAGACGTAGGTTCCTCGTTGAGGAACCGAACTCGTAAATCCGTGTGTTTTTTACTTATTCCTGCATTCAATCACTCTCGGTAAAACATTCATAAAACACACATTCTTCAAAAACATCTCATTTAACAGTAAGCTATTCTAAGCTCGACATTACAAAGTCTCAAAACACAGAATCTGAGAAGGTAAATTCTGAACAAATGGTATCGGAGCCATCGGTTATCTCTGAAAATTTTTCTCCCTTAAGGAAGACAAAGAAGAAAGATGTCTTCAGCAAGAATAGAGGTGGAAAAATTTGGTGGAAAAGGAGACTATATGTTGTGGAAAGAAAAGCTGTTTGCTCATATTGAGATCTTGGGTTTAGCAGAAGGTATGGATGAGTTTGATGTCCCTAAAAGTGAAGCTACAACAAGCAACACTAGAGAGGAAATGACTGTAGAAAGAGTCCAAACTCAAGAAGAAGCTGCCCAAGAAAAATCTCTCTCTGAGAAAAGAAGGAAGGTGAGATCGACCATTATTCTGAGTGTTGGTGATAATGTTCTTAGGAAGATTATCAAGGAAAGGACAGCTGCCTCAATGATCAAGGTACTCGACAAACTTTTCATGGCAAAATCTTTACCAAATCGTATATATCTTAAGCAGAAGTTATATAGTTATAAGATGAATGAAAGTATGTCGATGGAAGAAAATATTAATGATTTTCTGAGGATGATCACTGATCTTGAGCATGTGAAAGTGTCTGTCTCGGATGAAGACCAAGCAATAATCATGCTCATGTCACTGCCAAAGGCATACAATCTACTCAAAGATACTTTAAAGTATGGGAAGACAACAATCTCCCTAAGTGGTCATGGCAGTAAGGTCTAAGGATCTTGAACTGGGAGAAAGTGAAAAACTTCAGAGAAACAGCTCAGAGGGATTGTTTGTACAAGAAAGAGGAAGGCCTGCAAAAAGGGATAAATCCAGTGAGAAGAATAAAGGGAAGGGAAGATCTAAATCAAAAACAAAAAGGACCTGCTGGATTTATGGCAAAGAAGGACATCTTAAAAAACAGTGTTCACTGTGGAAAGAAAGGAATAATCAGATGTCCAGAGATGGGTTAGAAAGAGGAGAATCATCGAATGTTACTGGTGAGGTTTATGACGCAGCTGCACTGATGGTTTCAGAAGCTCTCTTGATCATAAAAGATGAACTGAAGAACAAGTGGATAATGGACACTAGGTGTTCATTCCACATGACATACAGAAGAGACTGGTTTGTAGAGCTGAAAGAAATAGATTATGGGAAAGTAAGGATGGCCAATGACACATACTCGGTTGTGAAAGGTATTGGTAGTATTAGAATCAAGAATGAGGATAATACTACAATACTTCTAACTAATGTGAGGTATGTGCCGGAGATGTCAAAGAACTTAATCTCATTAGGGACACTTGAGAACCAGGGATGTTGGTTTCAGTCCAGAGATGGAATTACGAAGATCAATAGAGGCTGCAGAACATTAATCAAAGGGGAAAAAACAGGAACATTGTACATCTTAAAGGGACAAGTTCTAACAGGGGAAGTGAATATCTCAGTTGGCTCCAAAGATGAAACCAAGCTATGGCACAGGAGGCTTGGACATCTTAGCCAAAAAGGAATGAATGTCTTGCTCAAAAGAGGATATCTGGACAGTAAGAAGATCACAGAAATGGACTTTTGTGAGGATTGTGTTTATGAGAAATCTCACCGCGTGAGTTTTGGAACAGGGAAACATACCACAAAAGAAAGGCTTGATTACATTCACTCAGACCTCTGGGGATCTCCAAATGTGCCTCAATCCCTTGGGAGATGTCAGTACTTTGTCTCCTTCATAGATGATCATACAAGGAAGACATGGATATACTTTCTGAAAAGAAAAGATGAGGTCTTTACAACCTTTGTGGAATGGAAGAAACTTACAGAGAATCAGCTGGAAAGAAAGATTAAAATCTTCAGAACAGATAATGGTATGGAATTCTACAACAAAGAGTTCGATGATTACTGTAGGGAAGAAGGAATCACCAGACATAAAACGTCTATTTACACCCCTCAGCAGAATGGCACTGCAGAAAGGATGAATCGAACAATCCTTGACAAAGTGAGATGCCTTCTAAGTGAATCAGGATTGCCTAAGAGCTTCTGGGCAGAAGCTGCAACAACAGTTGTACATCAAATCAACAAATCACCATCTGCAACACTTGAATTCAACATACCAGAGGAGATGTGGACATGAATCAGACCAAAGCTTGAGGAACTAAGAGTCTTTGGATCAATTGGGTATATTCACAGTAATCAAGGAAAACTTAACCCAAGAGCAATGAAAGGTGTATTCATTGGCTATCCAAATGAGGTAAAAGGCTACAAGTTCTGGCTCCTTGAAGAGAAGAAGTGTGTAATATCCAGAGACGTAGTATTTCATGAAGAAAAGATGTTTAAGCATCTAACTCAAGACACTGAAACTCCAAAAGAGGTAACAGATTCAGTCTTTCCTTTTACATATGAAATTTTTGTTGGAAATTGCAGAACTGTAGGTGAAGAAAATGATGATCAAGTAGAAGGATCACAACACAACTCACCTGAAAGGGAAATACCAGAGAACTCTGAATCAGAAGATCATCAGAACAGACAAGAGTTAGAAAACTATCTTCTTGCAAGAGATAGGGAAAGAAGAATAATGAAAAAGCCTGCTAGATATGATGATTCAAACCTGGCAGAATATGAAGAAGATAATCTGACTGGTTTTGCTTTGATGGTTAGTGAGGACGGTGATTTTCCAGAACCAGGTTGCTATGAAGAGGCCAGAAGAGATAAACACTAGAGTAAATGGAAAGAAGCTATGGATGAGGAGATGTAGTCTTTACACAAGAATCAGACCTTCACACTGGTAAAAAGACCAAAGAATTGCAAGGTGATAGGTTGCAAGTGGGTATACAAAAGAAAACATGGAATAGAGGGTGCATAACTGCCAAGATTCAAAGCTAGATTAGTGGCTAAAGGATATCTTCAGAAAGAGAGAGTAGATTATCAGGAGATATTCTCCCCAGTTGTCAAACACGTCTCAATCAAAATGATTTTATCCTATGTGGTAAGCCTCAATCTAAAACTAGAGCAGTTAGACGTGAAAACTGCATTCTTACATGGCAATCTAGATAAACACATTCTCATGGAGCAACCTGAGGGATATCAAGTTAAGACTGAGACAAATGATGAGGTGTGTCTACTCAAGAAGTCTCTTTATGGACTGAAACAAGCACCCAGGCAGTGGAACCAAAGATTCAACAAGTTTATACTGGATTCTGGTTACAAAAGAAGCAGTTTTGACAGTTGCATCTACTATCAGAGATTGGATAATGATTCTTACATCTATTTGCTGCTTTATGTTGACGACATGTTAATTGCAGCTAAAGAGAAAGAAAGAATTCAGAAACTGAAGGAACTGTTAAGTGCAGAATTTGATATGAAGGATCTAGGTGAAGCAAGAAAGATTCTAGGCATGGAAATCAGAAGGGACAGAGATAAGGGTATCCTTGAAATATCTTAGGAAGACAATCTGAGAAAGGTTTTGCAAATGTACAGAATGAATGATGCAAAAGAGGTTCAAACTCCTCTTGGGATTCATTTCAGATTGAAAGCTGCAGAGGAAAAAGAACTCATGTCTCAGGCTGAATACATGGAATCTATACCATATTCCAATGCTGTTGGGAGCATTATGTATTCCATGATTGGCACCAGGCCTGATCTAGCTCATCCCTTATGTGTAATCAGTCGGTTTATGAGCTAACCGACTAAAGATCACTGGACTGCAGTCAAGTGGGTATTGCGGTATATTAAGGGAACTTTGAAGCTCAGATTATGCTACAGAAGAGAAGCTGATTTACAGATTAAAGGGTATTGTGATGCTGACTACGCTGCAGACTTGGATAAAAGAAGATCGGTAATCGGTTTTGTATTCACAGTAGGTGGAAATACAATCAGTTGGAAGTCAAGACTTCAAAAGGTTGTTGCTCTATCCACCACAGAATCAGAGTACATGGCAATGACAGAAACTGTTAAGGAGGGAATGTGGCTCAAAGGTCTTGCAAATGAACTCGGTTTTATTCAGCATCAAGTGGAGATTCTAAGTGACTCACAAAGTGCAATTTCCTTCTCAAAAAACTATGTTTACCATGAGAGGACGAAGCATATAGATGTACGACTGCATTTCATAAGGGAAAGGATAGAAGAAGGTGAAGTTAAGATCTCAAAAATCTCAACTCAGTCGAATCCTGCAGATATCCTTACAAAAACAGTACCCATAAGCAAGCTTCAAAAGGCTTTGGAGTTGCTAAGGGTATGTACACCTTAAAGAAACATAAGGTGGAATCTGGGGAGTAGGGGAATATCCAAAGAAAAAAAACTAAGAAATAGAACCCAAGATCTCAAGAAATTCATACTAAGGTGAAGTTTTGTGGAGTTTAGTTTGAATTCTTGATAAGGTTTTTATAACAGATGCGCCATGACTTGTTAGAGTAACATAACAACAAAGTAATAGAAGCATGGTTTACAAGCAGAGGGTTTCAACTTATGACGCATACAAGAAGAAGTCGGTTAAAGACTTGGTTACAACTAGAAGCTTCTCATGTCTTAAGAAGGAAGAAGAACAGGAAAGAGAAACAACGAAAGTACATACAAGAAAACTTTCGTTATTTCTCGGAATCAGTTCACATATTGTTGCATAAGGTTTATCACGCCAAGCAGCCCTGCAAAACTGATTTCTCTTATGTTTTTTACTTAGGTAAAAACTAAGTCAACTATTGAAACTATCGATGCTCTGTTTTGTGATATAAAGAGCATTGAAAGAAAGTTTGTGTGTGTGGCTGTTCTTGACAGAAACAGAGAGAGTGAGAAGTGAGTGTTGTAAAGGGTTAAAACTCGAGTTTAGAGCAACTTCTTAGTGGATATTCTCCGGAGAAACTCTCCGGCGAGACATAGGTTCCTCAACGAGGAACCGAACTCGTAAATCCGTGTGTCTTTTACTTATTCCTGCATTCAATCACTTTCGGTAAAACATTTATAAAACACACATTCTTCAAAAACATCTCATTTAATAGTAAACTATTCTAAGCTCGGACATTACAAAGTTTCAAAACACAGAATTCAAAAGGTAAATTCTCAATGTACAATATAAAATATGTGTACTTAATTAAAAAGTTTGTTTCAAGTTTTACGAGTTTGTTTGATTTTCTTTCTTCTTTTCAGGACAAAAACCAAAGACATTTGCGTTCTTCTTCTCTGGTCTTTCTCCAACTTTCATGGTAGTAAGAGAATGAATCACTTATTCACTTCACCGTCTTTCACCTTTTGAATCAATTTGTCTCTATCTCAACTTCCTCGACTACGTCTCTTTCGCCTCAAGACCGGAGCAGACTCTTAACTTCTCTGTTATCAAATTGCACCAGCCTTGCTCGCGTTCGTCGTATTCATGGTGATATATTCCGTTCTCGCGTTCTCCATCAATGTCGAATCGCTTTTTTATGGAACAACATCATGCGATCCTACATACGCCATAATTCTCCGCTCGATGCAGTTCAGGTGTACCTCGGTATGGTGAGATCAACTGTTTTGCCGGATCGATAAACTTTTCCGATCGTAATCAAAGCTGCTGCTCAGATTCACGAATTTACGATGGGAAAACAGCTTCATTCCGTCGTTGTGAAGCTAGGGTTTGTCGGAGATAAATTCTACGAGAGTGGGTTCATAACGTTGTACTGTAGGGCAGGGGAATTCCAGAGTGCCCGTAACTTGTTCGATGAAAATCCTGAAAGAAAGCTGGGGTCTTGGAAAGCTATTATCGGAGGGTTAAACCAGGCAACGCGAGCCGAAGAGGCTGCGGAAATGTTCATCAAAGAGGAGGAGCGGATTTGAACGGGACGTTTTCACCATGGTGAGCGTTACACGTCAGGTTCCGGAGGATTAGGTAACATGAAATTAGCAGTTGCACAGAAGCGTTCTACAAGCTAAAACGGAAGAGAAATATGACATGATGATGAATTCACTCATCGACATGTATGGAAAATGTGGGTGTATGGATTTAGCGAGTCAAATGTTAGACGAAATGCCTCACAGAAACGTTGTCTCATAGAGCTCCATGATCATGGGTTACACAGTATAGTTGATCTGCTGAACTGAGACGGGCGGCTTAATAAGGAGGCGAAGAAAGTGGCGGAAGGGATGCCGATGAGGCCAAACGTGGTGGTTTGGGGTTGTTTGATGGGTGGGTGTGAGAATTTTGGGGTTGTTGAGATGGCTGAGTGGGTGGTTCGACACGTGGTTGAGCTCCGTAGAACGATGGTGTTAATAGGCTATAATGTGTATGCATTCAGAGGGATGTGGGAAGATGTTGAGAGAGTTAGGAAGATGATGAAGGAGAAAAGCTGTCGTTTTACGACGGCATTATGCAAATTCCATGTTCTTCTAACTTTTTCACGTTCAAACAATTCAACATCAGTGTTTTTTTTTCTTCTTCGATAAATGAATTTCAAGTATTTTCTTTTGTTCATAAGAATTTCAAAGTCCATCTTTTGTAATTTTTTTGTTTTTCACAATTTATTGATAACGTTGTGTTCCTTTGTGGATTTTTATAATGTCGAGCAGTTCATTTATTAATGGTTAATCGATTATATATGGTTTGTTTGGCGTGGGGATCGTTGCTTTGCGTCGCTCTTTGATGCTTTTGCATTTGGCTTTTCTATTGGCATTGTGATTAAGAAAGAGAGATGACCACAATTCACTTGATTGGAGGATTGGTCTAAATTAAGTTAAAAACAATATTTAATTGTATTTTCGTTGAACAATATGGATATTTTGTACTTTGAGTTAAATCAATTATCTCTATTATATTAATTAAGAATTATTTTAAAAAATAATTTATTATTTATAACTATGCGAGCTAAGGTATCTTTTCTCATAATCTCTCAAAACAAATTTAAAACAAATCTTAATTTACTAGATAAATTACTATATATGTCATTCTCAATCACCATTAATACACATAAAACCATTAGAGTAGATTTTACAAATTTTTCACTACATTACCTACTACTAATCAATACATAAATTATTCTATGTCAATACCAATATTTTAATTTAAATTTTAATTAAAAATAGTCAAACTATATTTATATTCTTTTATATTTATCGATAACATAATTTAATTTATCTACCAAAACATTTTACTTATCTTATTAATGGTTTTAATATAATCACTTATATTTTGTTTTAATTTTATTTGAGTTTCAAACTATTTATTCACTAGAATTTTTTTAAATTTCAAATATTCAAATCTTTCTACATAAAAAATGAATTTTTAATCATATAAAACAATCCAAAAAACTATAAAACAATCCAAAAGACTATATTTTACATTATACATAATACAATTATGATATATTATTTTATAATGGTAATATGATTTTTAAATTTTCAGACAATATTTCAATATATAAACTAATTATATATATTATTTTTTAAAAAAATTATTTTATAAAATATAATAAATAGTTTACTCTGCGCATGGTGCGGATTAAAATCTAGTTTCTGATTAAAGTCCAAAAGTTGTATGCGTTATTAAAACTAGTAAACTTACTTAACTATAACTTTTCACTTTATTGATAATATATACCACATTATATAACAAAATTTGTAATTTTGTAATCAAAATAACAAAAACTAGATTTATATCTATATTTTGTGTGGAAAAAAATATTCGTAAATGATATAATATTATTTCTTAGTAAATATAAATTAAATATTTATATAATTTTAATTTTAATTTAAATTATTTTTAATAATAATTTGTATATATAAAATAAGGAAATGAATTAACTGTTTTTACGAATTTAATAATTTTTTTTAGTTTAATAAAATATAACAATAATATATATAGTAATTATTGTATTAATTTAATATTATTTATATATTTATTTAAAATTTATCGAAATGATGACAGATCAGATTAACAAATTAGAATAAAACTATTTTTTAAAAATACTTTTTTTAATAATATATTATAGATATTACAAAAGAAATACTGTATTTCTGGAATTTATATACAGGAAACAAAGATAGCTGGTTTTGGCTTACGCTCTGCAATTGAGGCTACTTACTCTCTCCTCTGCAATTCTGCCTTTGAATCACAATTACGCATCATCATCTGTTTTTTATATAGATAAATGTAGTTTTTTTTGTTTTGTTACCGAAATTGTTAGAACTGGATAAACAAATTCAGCACTCACACAAAAATATTCTGAATAGTTTTTTTATTTCTCGATGTATTTTTCTTTCTTACAAATGAGGTTCTCTTCCGCTTTTATACTACTTCGGGCAATTAATTCTTTAAGAATTAATTGCAAAATAAATTACAAAACTATTAATTATAACAGTTACGAAAATGATTAAGTTCAACCAGATTTAATTATCTGGTTGAATCCAGTTTGGTTTAATTCATTCGGTTCGGGTGTTTGGAATAGAATCTAGTGCCCACAGAAATGATGTTCATTTTTTTATAAAATGAAGCATTTGATTTCCTAACAATGAAGACATAAGAAAATGATCTTCAGATCGCAGTTTAATTGAAAATATCCATGCATATTATTATCTCATCGAAGATGTGGATAGACGACAAGTGGAAAAATGACATGAAACGACTTTTTCTACCTTCACACGTATGGCATGAAAAGCAAAATTGTTGTATTTCGAAAAAAAAGAAAGGAAAATAATAAATAAAAATCTTTGTAATGAAGTCGTCACGACTCACGTTAAAAAAATAGAGTAAATAAAATAAAGCATTTTTGCAGCAAAACATATTAAAACAGAAGGAATATTAAACAGTTGAAAATATAATGCAAATAATTGTGACACACTTACATTTATATATATAAATACTTTTCCAAGAAGTGAAAATTCAAAGTGAGAATATTTGAGATGGGAAGTTTGAGAGAAGAAGATTTAGAGAAGCTTGTGATCGAATTTATGGAATCTCCGATCATCGTCTCCGACTCCGATCATGTTGACAAATTATCGAGACCTTTTATCATTCTTCAGGTTTTTTTTTATTAATCTATTTTCGTCAATGCATTATTCTCAAATCTTTTTTTTGTTCAGTCTTCTCTTCTTATTTAATTTCTAGATAAAAAGGTTGAATCTTTGATAAATATGACAGGAGATTCTGGGGACAAAAGGAGAAGAGGAGAAGGAGCTGGAAGAAAAGATAAAGTCGTTTATGAAGAGAAGACGATTATCATACGAAGGAGACGATGAGAAGAGCGATGTGATGAAAAAGATTGTCTCTAAGCTCAGATCTGAGGGCTACGATGCTTCTCTCTCTAAAACCTCATGGGACTCTTCTTTCGATCGCCTTGAAGGTAATTAATAACTTGTCACACATTCTTTTAAAATGGCATTCGAGAAGTTGATTCGTGGGTTTGTGAAAGTAAGTCAAGTTAAGAATCTTTTTGTGTGGGTTTTGTGAAAATGTCCACAGGGTGTAGAGTGTTGACGTGGTTGAAGAAGTACGAGTATATTGACGTAATGGTGACGGATGATCGCGACGGTGATGACGTAAGAAAGCCGATGTTGATGAAACGTGTAATAATTGATCTTGACTTCAAATCACAGTTTGAGCTGGTGAAACAGACAAGAGCTTACAAAGACTTGACTCAGATGCTTCCGACAGTGTTCGTAGCGACAGAAGAGAGACTTAAAAGAGTTGTCTCATTGGTTTGTGGTGAGATGAAAAAGTCAATGATTGAAAATGGAATGCATAGACCGCCATGGAGGACTTGGAGATACATGCAAGCCAAATGGATGTCAGAGAATCGTCGAAGAGTCTCTGTTCCGGAGAGAGGGTTTTGGTCTCCGTTTGATGATAGCGAAGAAGGTGAAGCTGGGACAATGAGTGGTAATGGTCCGACGACTACGTGTTGTTTTCCTATTTTCTGAATGGAATCCGCAGCGTTTTGTTCCCTTTCTTTTTATGGTTGTAACAGTTTTTGAAAAGAAGTTGCAAGATCGGTTTTTAGAACATTTTGTTTTCGTAAGATTTTATTCCTTTATTTTCGGAGGTGTGTTCTTGAAATCTCGAATTGCCTACAAAAAGGAGTGAGACTAATTGTTATATCAGGTTTCTTTTCTGATGCTATAATGCATCTTCGACTTGTATCGATAAGGCAATAATGACATAACGCATATAATATAGGATATATCATGATGTGAATTTCCATTAGTATCTTTTTGGTTTTGAATATTTCATGAGATAATCAAGTTCATAGTGGAAATAGAGTATTCTGTTTTAGAAAATGCTAAAATGATTTTAATAAATTAATACTTGATAATGTAATAGCTGAGATTGATAGATTATATCTGAATAAGAATCATGTGATAAGAACGATGAGGTGTATAAAACTCAGATAAGATAATACAACCGAACAGTAATTAATAAGTAACCATCTATCACTCTCAACTGATAAGTAGTGTTTTGTCTTTATCTATTTGGTCACGCGCTTTGTTAATCCTCAAGACTTTGCTAGAAAACGTCAACTAAACTCAAAATTATCAAAATTTCAAAGTCAGAGAAGTAATTTAACTAATAAACTGTGCATTTTTAAATTAAAAATTGAATAGTCAATTTACAGAGAGAGAAGAAAGAGAGAAATATAAAAAAGTAAATAATTTGATATGAAATGGATAGTCAGAGACTACTTAGGAGGCAAGCAAAGAAAGAGAAGGATGAAAATATCAGTCTCGAGCTCCTCAATTACGTAAATCTGTTTATTACTGATATGACATATGATATGATAGTTAAATCTAACAAAATTACCACAATATGACTATTTTTCAAAGATAGATTCGTCTTAGTTGACTTTAAAAAAATTTCGGTTTTTTTTATTAATCCAGTTTGTAATCAATGAGGTTACTAATACATTTTCTTATAAACCAATTAGAAAATATTTGATATCCCAATTATAGACACAACAAATCATCAAACCGTCCGAAAGAGTAAATAATGTAATGGTTGCATTACCTCTACATTTAGATATAATATGTGAAATTTGATTGTATCTTATCTTCGTATAAAAATTTTAAATATTCATATAAAAATATTGAATTATTGAATCGATACGAAATGTATCAATGCAAAAAAAAAAAACAAGCCGTTATGTCAGTTTGGATTTCTGAATGGTTATTAGTAAGAGAGGGTATCAAATCGATTTCTGAATAGTTAATAGTATGAGAATTTGGATTCAAGAAACCGTGGATTGAATAAGAATAATTTCTTTTGGGAAAGTGAATGTAAGAAAGGACAGGAAGTAGAAATGCTTCCAGAGATGAGACAGAGAGAGATGTGTCAGTTTCACTATCATATCAGATGACAGTTTAGAAATCCAACGGCAGCTGCAAGCAGCCGAGCTACAAAGTTTCTTTATTACTCAATTAGCTTTGTTTTAATGTTTTCTCTCGTCTTATTCTGATACCAAATTTGGCATTTTGTTCATTAGGATTATTTAGAGTTTTGCAACAAAGTCATTTTGATTTGTTTTTGTGGGTACAAATGGATGGTTTCCTCAAGTTACATTACTTGTGACCCCTAATTTTGAACAATCCAATTAAACTGTACCACGATGAATACACAACCTTCTTCTTTAATTGACTAAGTTACACAAACTCTTTTGGGTTTCTGGGATTTTTCACACCATATGGCTACCTGATTTTGATATCCTTTGTGCTTCTTCCAAGTCCTTGAGAAATCTGACACAAAGCAATAACAATCACTATTCAGCTAACATTCTTATCAATCACAGTTTTGATTCTTAACATTTGAAATCCATTATGGATTCCTAACTATAACAATACTTCATTCAACACCAATTAGGTGTGTGTGCTCTCTGACTTAGCTAACCAATTTTGATTCCTAGCAGTGACATACCTCTTGGAATTAAGCACTGCGGTTCCGCCGAGAATAAAGCGAATCCCGGAGTTGGTTGCATTTTGTAGAGCAACAGATCGTGATTCTTCGTATGTTGTTCCACCAACCATGAAAATAACCACCTCTTGTGGCCTGTTTAACCGTATATTATGCCATATTTTTTATTGTTATTACGTAAATGTAAGTTTTACGCATAGCAGAAATCACATTAGTAGTTTTAAAAATTTAGTGGCACATACCGTCCCTGTTGAAAATGGTCTCCAACAAATGGGTAGTCCACGTCTCGTAATCTCCCTCTGGCTATGCTCTCCATTGTTTGAAACACAAGAGGCTGATGCTGAGTATATACATTCTCAACCCCCTGAATTTTCCAAGAAGTCAGCAGCATGACATACATAGAGATATATATAATGTTCCCGGAGAGGTTTAATTTCTGGTAACCGACCTTAAGTCCACGAGCCATGTTGCGCGCTATATTCAAAAGATCTCTATTTCCAAATAGATCACCAGTACGCTTCTCAACACCAGCTTGTTTCAAAAGAAATTGAACAAGCTGCAGTTGCGTGACATCCAGAAAGTTATGATACCAAAATATGGAACCAACGTATAAACTTTGGGTACTTTTTTAAGTTATTCAGAAAAACAAGTTAAAACCACCAAGGAATAAAACTGAAAGCACGTATATAAATATAGTAGTACTGCAATTATTCATAAAACTACATTGGTGATACAAACCACAGATCATTTTTCACCTTAAAGGGATGCAATTTAAATTGAAAGGAATCAGACTATACATACCCCTGGTTTGTACTTTGGAGATCGTGAAGCCAATTTGTTGAACAGTTGCATTAACTGAACAGGATTTTCTTTCTCATAGCGCAAAGCATACAGCATCACCAAACGTAGCCGGTCGATGTCAGACACACTTTCATTATTCAACAGATCCGTAACTGCCTGCAAATAAGGCATGAAAAGGGCTCCGTGCTTACAACAGATTTTGAAAACTCTGCATCTCACTAGATACATTTGTACAGGACTCCAGTGTGAGATTTGACAGATAATGAATGCCAAATTATTCAGTAAGACCTTCAGAAGCACTTCTCTGTATTGTTAATTTTGATGAATGCAACATGTGATATTCCCATGGGACAGTGAGTAAATCGAACAAGTGAATATTCACCACAGATATTAACTACCTCATATGCAGCTCCTTGGCCACCATTGCAAGCCAAGTCCTGCTCTGTTTGTGAAACCAGCATCAGCTTCCTTGCTTCAACTAGCTTGCTCATTTCAGTGACAAGGGTTACATGCTTTGAGACGTTGCCTTGCATCTTTTTGTACTCTGGGTAGTTATCAACAAATCTAGCCATGTCCTCTGTAAAACCAACGCATCACAGATTATAACTGTCACTAGCACCAGAAACTAAACGTCTTTGCATACATGGTTTAAGACTAGCCATGGTTTTACCTACTGTCTGAATATTTTGGTTACTCTTTGCCACCTGCTGAAAGTCATCTACCATTCGCTTGATGTTCATTCCAATATCCCCAAAATTTTCGTACATGTTAGATTTGAAGAATTCATCTTGTTCTGATGATAAAACAACCTCCTGCTTGGGGAAAGGGACCTATTAGTTAGCTGTAAGGTTCTCAACAAATAAAAGATGGTATTGGGGAACACCGACAACTTGCTGATCTTTTGGAAGACTTCCAATGGCTTTCAAGTCCACTTTATTATCTTGAAGTCCTATGAGTTCGTGCACCATTGCCTACGAAAAAATCTCACTAATCAGCAAGTCTTATTCATATGACAAAGCACGATATCTGGAGACATTATATGAGAGAGTAACACAATAATAATTTAATGAAGTTAACCTGATATGTCCACTGATTCAGTAATGGGGTAACCGGGTCATCTCTTCTGTCAATTACAAGTAGCAACGGTGAGCTTTCGGTCCGTCTAAAGTCAAAAAGACCGCTTTCTTGCTGATACATCAATTTCTGAAAGATAAAAGTAGCTTTCAAATGACTACGTGATACAGGAAAGTTTCAGACTAAGCAAGGTGGATATTAGTTCCATTACATGCACGCTACATGTAATTAACGGGAAGAAATAATTTTGAAGAGCTTGTCCACCAATTTCACTTACAGCTGTTTCCTGTGCAATCCTTTTTGCAGTATCAGAGGTCCTCTGATATCTGATAACAGGTCTTCTTTTCAAAGCCAGAAACACTGCTGCAATGCCATCAACAACCCGATCGGAGTACCGTTGCAAACCCGAGGGATCAACAACTGCTGGGAGCATATACAGGTGGTTTGATGTCATATTCAATGTGAAATGATATGGATCACCCGCAACAAAGTCTGCATAAAACTCCTGCAACACAAAACCAAAAGGACTATGTCAAACAAGCCACAACTATGTTGAGTGTGCCAATCGATATAGGTGTAAATCAGAAACCTTAAGCAGGCAGGGTATATAATAAGCTCCACAATATGGCCGTTTCATCACAAACCAAGCAACTTCTAAGAGAGCAAAAAAATCTACTTATCCTGAGGCAATAATATGCTATGGAACATTCTCTTAAGCCTTAACATCGGTCTCCTATTTAAGAGCATCAAAGCAGAATTTCTGAAATCACCTGAACTTGCTGCACAACCTCTTGCTCATCCGAGTCAGCCAAAATATGAATCTGAGTATCCTTTAACAGATTGGAGAAAACTGAAAGATTCATTAGAAAGAAACAAAATATGTCATATTATCACTTAAAATGACGAAGCTTGAAATACTTAAATATGAAAAAAAAAACATACACAAATGGTACTCTCCGAATCTAGGATTCCCAAGCTGGTATCGTAGTTTCTGAATATTCTCTGAAGTTGGGCGGATGAAATAAACAGCTTTCAGATGCGACATCGATTCTCTTGAAACGGAGATTGAATCTATCATTTCTACAAGAAACACTTCTTTCTGAAGCAACTCTGACTGTGAGTACACAATGCTTACATTGCTAACCTGCAATTCACGAGAAATCAATATGTAATGACGAGGTTGTACCTAATTCTTCCGGCTCCAAGGGAAATCAAGAATCACGGTTCCAAATTCAAATCAGAGGCGTTTATAGTATCGATGATCGGATTACCGTTTCCGAGTCGAGTATGAGAACTTTCATGCCGGAGATGTCCTGAAGCATCCGGTTGATGTAATCACGCACCGACGTAACCAGCACCATCGTTCCACCGGAATTTCTGCTACGATTACCTCGTTCGATCAGGTATACGGCGACTGATCCGACCGATTACTCTTGACAACGAGGCTGGCGACTTCGTTCACGTTCAATTGGAGTGTTTTCAGATCTTCCTTAGTCGTGAAATAATATCACTGAGAGAAAAAAAAAACTCAAAACGAAAAAATGCAAAACAATCCCTATTTTATTGGCTTTTCCTCTTTATTAATACTAACCCATTTTTCTAAATTATTAAAAACCCATTCGATGAAGAAAACGGTGACGACAAACGGCGTTAGTTTTTAACAAAAGCATAAAACGACACGGGCTACAAGCCGTTTTAACTATAAATTAAAAGAAACTCCGTTGCCGGGACTCGAACCCGGGTCTCTCGGGTGAGAGCCGAGTATCCTAACCAGCTAGACTACAACGGATTTTTGATTTTTAATAATGTTAAAAACAAAATAACTAGTGTAGAACCGCTTTTGAGTTCTTACAATTAGTCCGTTTGCAGTAAACGTTGAAATTTGAAAACAGAAAAAGGTATTTGTTTTTAGTTTTAACTTTTAATTAAAATCTCAACGAAATGAGTCTATTACAACGACACGGTAATAGATTAGACAAGACAACGACTAGCTTAAGACAGAGCAAGAAACCAAAAGCGATGGCGATGTCTTTCTTTTATTTGAGTGAGTGCACAAAGGGAACTAAAACACGAAGTAGGCATCGGTACAAGAATGGGTTCAAGCACCCATGGTGACGATGCAACGGATACTCTCTCCTTTCAACATGTAATCAAAGGCTTTGTTGATCTCCGAGAATGGCACAGTGTGAGTGATGAATTTCTCAAGCTCCAGTTCCTGTTCACAGAAATCATCAGAACATTGATATATATATTTTGTTCTAAATCGGTATTAGAAGACCAAAACTTCTCATTACCTTGTTCATGTATTTTTCGACAACCCCGGGAATATCAGTTTTGGGTTTATAGTTCCCGAAGAAAGTTCCCTTGAGAGTCCTCTCATTCAGAAAATTCATAGGATGAGTCTTGAAGGCATCGTCTTTGCTTGGCACACCGACGAGCACCGCAACACCCCAACCCTGAAACAACATCATATGTATTAGGTTCATATATGCACAATGTGGTTATAAAATGGTTTGGTCCGAATCAGATGTGCAGGGAATATTGTTACGTCATGAACACATTCAAATGCTTGAATCATGGCTTGAACGCTTCCAGTACACTCCACACTGCGGTCCACCCCACCGTCTGTCATCTCAGCTATCACCTGTTGAACTGGTTTGTCATGGTCTCTCGGGTTCACAAACTCAGTCACACCGAATTTCTTGGCTGCCATATAACACATCGAACTCAATGCAAGTTGGGAGAAAAGAAACAGAGACTAGTTATCATCTTTATGAATACCATCGTCGAATCTTCTAGGGTTGAGATCAACACCGATGATCCTCGAAGCACCAGCGATTCTAGCACCTTCTGCAGCGGCTAAACCAACAGCACCAAGACCGAATATGGCAACAGTGTGACCCTTTTTCGGTTTAGCAACATTCAAAGTTGCTCCTAATCCAGTGGATAAACCACAACTAACAATGCAGACTTTGTCAAGAGGAGCATCTGGATTAATCTTAGCTACCTGGCCGGAGTGAACCACTGTGTATTCACTGAACGTGGAGGTTCCAAGGAAATGGTGAATCGGTTTGCCGTTGATGGAGAATCTCGATTCGCCGTCGTGAATCATCCCGCCTCGCTCGGTGTTGATCCTGAGGATATCACACATGTTGGACTCCTCCGAGTGACAGTGACTGCAATTTCCGCATTCTCCGGTGAAGATCGGCAACACGTGATCTCCTTGTTGAAGATCAGTCACTCCTTCTCCAACACTCTCAACAATCCTACACAACCAAAACCGATTCTTAATCTCAATCGCTAAACCCTAAATGAAGAAGAAGATGAAGGTTTTTTTACCCTCCAGCTTCATGTCCGAAGATACGGGGAAACAACGGTGTTTGTCCCTGCGGAATAAAAAAGCTTAACTTTTGAAATTCTGTGATAAATTCAGAACAGAGATTGATTCAGAAATTTTTGGTCAAAGTAATTACCTTTGCTTCCCAGAAGTAAACATCGGTATGACAGAGAGAAGTGAAGAGAATCTTGATACGAACTTCGTGTTTCTGCGGCGGAGCAACCTCTACTTCCTCCATCACCAGTGGCTTTCCGGCTTCCCATGCCACAGCAGCTGCATTCACCACAAAACGACACCATAATTTCAACATAGAAAAGTCTCAAAAGTATACAACGACCGATGGATCAATGCTTCGAAAAGCAGAATTGAAGAGAAAATAAAAACCTTTGCATCGAATAATCTGTCCGGTAGTAGACATTATCAACAGTGATAAACTTGATCTATAGTTTTGTGTGAATGTGAAAGAGAAGAGAAACAGAGAAGAGATTCTTATAGCACTGGTAATGAGCGAGGAGGTAGTTACAGAAATATCATTGGAAATGTTGGTCATAGTTCAGTCAACATGCGTAGAAAGTTTTGGTTTTCGCGTTACTATGGGCGTGTTTGCCTTTGCCTTTGGTTTTGCCTTGTTGATCGAGCTAGTGATCCTCCGCTTGGCCAAACAAACATCTTCCACGTGGCATTTTCATTCTCAAAAATTAATTAAACTAAATATCAAAGATTCGATTGTGCCTATCTTAATTGGCTCTTAATTATTTTCTTGGCCGTCACTCTAAATTATAGTACGTTTACGGGTTATATTACTTTGATAGAGACTGAGATTTGTTTTGATTCTCTATATATGTAAATGTTTAGGAGTTGAAACGATTTAATAAGTCATATACGGGATATAGTCAACTTAAAAATGATAGGTTTTCTTAAATATATATGTGTATAATTAATAAACTCGTAATGCATATAATTTGGTTTGATATTGTTCGTTATAACAAGAATCTTGATGATAATTCCGACATGAATCATGATTTCAGTATACATCATAAATCATTCAACTCGAAAGAATCATCGTGGAAATAGTATTCACGACTAATTCCTAACTTAAATCTCCACATTACTTCGTACGTACCCGATACATGACCAATGTTTAATTACATAAATCTACAATAATTATGTAACTGTAAATCTTTCTCACAAGCTCCTGAAGAAAAAAGCTTTTCAAGAGCTCACGAGTCTTTCTACATACAGCTCTCTTTATTCGTTGATCATATCTATCTCCGATGTGTAAGTTGTTTTTGTCTCCATTGTGTTGTGTGAATCAAAGGCCCAAGAGCACGTAGTAAAGAAGAGTTACTGGTAAAGATACTATCATTCCAAAGATAACTCTGAAAACATGAAAAACGTAGACATTGTTAAGCATTCAAATTAACAGAGAGAGAGAGAGAGAGAGAGAGAGAGAGAGAGAGAGAGAGAGAGAGAGAGAGAGAGAGAGAGAGAGAGAGACTCACAGTGTACTGATTAAGTCTGGATGCAAACCATACTCACTGGCAAACACAAACGGTACTATGCCTTGGGGTAGAGCCGCCTACGAACAACGAATAAAACACCAGCCTCAGAAAATTACGTGTATAAACTAATCGGAACTTTTTATAGACGTAAAATAATTAATATATTATGATACTAAATCAAGGCAAAATTTAAATACTAATTATGAATCTTGATTTACTTGTATGATGGCAGCATGTAACCTAGAACCTTTCAATCCGACAATAAGAGAAGCAGCAGCCATAAAAAAGGGACCTGTGATGAACCTAATCAACATCCCCATTGTCGCTTTTTTCGCTCCACAAGTGATCATTCTTGGCTGCAACGCCATGAACAGACCTGTAAGTGTTTAGCAAGTTTTAATACATGAACAAAATAATTTTATCTTTCACGTGGATTTGTAAGGACATAGTCATACCTAGACTAAACATAGCCATCCCAAGACTTGCATTTGAAATTATCTTGATCGAAAATGCAACTATACTTGGCATCTCTATATGCCATCTGCTCGATCAATATATACGAAGAGTTTGCAATCAAATCAATCACTATAGTTATATAACTGTTGGTAAAGATTTAAGAGATTTTTTACTCACTTGAAGGATATAAGTGACCAGACAAGACCTAAGATACTTGAATAGAAGTTAGGGTTTCGAGAAACCTTGCGTCCCACGACTGTTAGTATAAGCCGTACCATCACAGTGGCACTTGGCATTTCTTGCTTGCCACTAGAAGCCACCGGAGCAATGTCATTTCCGGCGGATCTTTCCTCCATGGAAGTAGCACCATCAGCGGCTGCGGTGGGCGGTGGTGGTGCAACCTTAAAGCCGATATCCTTCACTGGTACTGATATATACATCGTCAGCAAACACTAACATTTATGACGATATTGAATTCATTTTTACAATTATAAGTCGTTTTGTTGATAATAATGTTTGTGGAATTACTAACTGAAACAAAATATTAAAAGAAAACGAACATAGCGTCGGTTTCGGTGATGATTACGTGCTAGAGGAAAATGATAGCATCCCTCAAATAAATGCAATTGACTTGTAAGACCAACTGGATTAAGAAGTTAACATCTTGTTGACCATTTTATGTGATTTTATTGATGATAGTGACTTTAAGGTAGGTACGAGGTGTCTGTTTTTTTACATGCTTCATCACGGTATTATTGTAGTCTCTCAACGTTTTCCATTCGTTTAAAAAAAAAAAAACTAAACCGTCGCATACTTCATAGAAAACATACCATTGATATCCTTTGCCACATGTCTCTGCCGAGATTCCCACATCATCTTCGGCGACGAGTGCCGAAACGTTCTCCCGGCGACAGGAGATTGCATCCACACCGGCGTGACGGTTCTGTTAACGTCGATTTCGTTGAAGTTTGAGACACTTGGCGTCGGTTGCAACGAGTTAGCATCGGAGGAAGCATAACCCGATAGTCTCCTCGGACTTACACCACATCCGGGTCGGGTAAATCCAAACCCTCCTGGATCTCCGTTAGAAAACTGAACCGCGCCGCTACAACCGCCGTTAAAGAAACTGTTAGAAGTGTTGACGGAAAATATCTCGGCGTTGGAAAGGTTAGAGGCTCGAGGGGTTAAGCACAACGAGGAGGAATGAACGGAATCCGGTCCGGATGATACGGACCGTCGGATCCTGAGCCTGATCTGACCGTTAATATCGGTTTCAGTTTCTGTACGGAGCGGATCCATGCCGTCTAAGGAGATGACGTCATCGTCGACTTGGACGACAGCGATTGACCCGGCCGCTTGACCCGGGAACTCGGTTCGGATAAGCAACCTCGCTGCCCGGAGTTCCAAGAGGAAGAGTAGTAAAGTATACCTATAGTATCATATAAATAATATTCAACTACTGAAATAAATGATAAAAGATTCGGTATAATTGAAATACCGTAGAATAATGAAAGTAATATTTTACCAACCAGAAAATTTCAATGAATGTAACAAAGAGAATGATAGAGGTATACATAGAAAATTGAAAAACGTTACCAAATGATGCATTGAAGAACAATGATTTGGACCATGAGGTTATTTGTGTTATCTCCATACATGGCTTCGAGCAAAGGGACGCCCATAACGAGAGCGTTAGGGAGAGTGGCGACTGAGAAGAGAGTGATGAGCCAATCGAGACCACCAGATTTGAAGAGAGCGGCCCATAGAGAGAGCAAGACGAAGACAACGATTTTGGACAAAATGTCGGCGAGGATGAACATAGTGTCCATTTTATAAGGGTTGTTTTGTGAGATGAAGTGGAATGAGAGGAATGGGATGCCGAAAGCCGAGACAAAACGGTTGATTCCGGAGCATTGCTCTGCCGTGAAGATCTTCCACCACTTGACCGATACATAGGCTGCAAACATGGCGAAATAGAGTGGTACCATAGCACACATCACCTTGTAGAATTCGTTTCCCGATATCATCTCTTTTACTTTATTGTATTTTATTTGATTCTTGTTCTTATTGATTTAGTTAAAGCTTAAGTTATGTGCCAAATGTGTGTTGGTTTATATAGGCATTCGTAGACGAGATTACCTCTTATTTAGTTCAGAGATGCAGTACGATTGGGTAGCTTTTTATAAATGTCCATGAATTTTATAAATAAAGAGGGAAAGGAGTATAGAATATACAGCTTATTTTGGAACGTAGCATATTTTATTGGTAAAACAATAACTAAAAAATCGGAAAATGCTTTTATTTGAAAATTAATGACATCGACCTAAATCTATTAAAAATTATGGAATTCAATAATAATTTTTTAAAAAAATTATTGAGATATATATCAATTTACTAAAACAATTTATTCAAGATTTTTCCTTATATTTTATCGTGTTTGAGGAACTGCCTAAACTATCAATTTTGCCCATTTCATTTAAGCATAATCACAAGCATATCCATTTTGCTTATTCAAACATGGTAGTGTTTGGCCAAACTGAGCTTTTCATCCATATTGTTTACCCAACTTAAGGATGTTAAAATAGGTATACTTGTGTCGGTTAGAATCGCCTTTCCTACAATCCTAAATCTATACAGATCCATTAGATATTAAAGATTTAACATGACTATCTATTTACGCTGATCTGTTTAAATCATTTAAACTATAAATGATTTTATTAATAATGTATCCAAAGGATGGAACTACAAATTCAATGGCAACTCAAGTTTTTTACGATAATCCTATAAACACACTGTATAAAATAACTAACATAATCACAGAAATAATTATATAAAAATATTTAATCTAAATAAATTATAAATAAACTTAAAATATTATAAATATATATATTTGTTTCTCAAATAACCAATCTAATACCATAATTTTGTCGGTGTGAAAAATGTTGGAATTAAATAGGATACAGAACACCGAAAATAATTTTGCTGCAACAAAGATAAAAAGTTAATTCGATCACATCAATGAAAATGATGAAATAAAATGGATGAAAACAAATACTTAATTATTGCCAGTTTGTTAAAAATAGCATTTACTACAATCAATAGTGACAACGTAACTTTTCAGTTAAAAACTATGAAAAATGCAACTATGCTATTTCATTTTGTTGTCACCAAAGATCATAAAACATATTTAGAATTTTTATCTCCATTCATGCTTGTGGTCTTTTTTCATCAGTTTTTTAGAATAAAACTGCACAGTAAATATAAATATATTATTATCATAATGATAATCATAAGATATATTATTATCATAATAATAATTATTTTTAAAGAAAAAATAGTGTTTGTAAAAATTTTGCAATTAATTCTTTTGTAAATATAAGACCAATATAAAAACTTTAACGTAGTTCGACAGTGTCTCTACATGTAATTTTCTACTTTTTTATACAGTTTCACCCATTTTTTTGTTAAGACAATTTCATTAAATGTAAAACAAATATGCAGCAAACTCGGAAAAAATAAGAAATAAAAAAAAGCATGTGCATATCCAAAACTCTCACACTTGGTGCTTTGTCGAAATAGGCTTTCACTCAAATTATCTCCCTAACTCTTTTGTTTTCTTCTCTTGTTTATGATTAAACTTTTTGTTAAAAGATATTCAGATTAGACTTGTTGTTTCTGCTCTATATTTTAATGGAAAAAAACCGAAACGGTTAGTTCTACCACAAATACGTAGATGAAAATGAAGTTAATATAGTTTAAATTTAAAAAGAGCGTATTTCTAAATTGGGTAATTGAAATAAATAACATTTTTTAAAGTTTTTGTTGTAAATATAACAAGATTATTAAATTGATAAAAATATCACAAATCTAATATTAAAATATATTTAAAAAGTGCAAATGTTTAAAATAGCATTTTTCTAAATTTTTATTCTAAAAATAGCATCATTAGTTCAAAAATTAAACTCTAATTTAGAAAAAAATTAAATATAATATTTTAATTTTATATATAATTTATTTCTGATAAATATGTATTTTCATAAAATAATTTATGTTATTTTTGGAATTTTTAATTTTAAAATACTATAATTTTGAACATATATCTTAAAAATGTTAGTTAAGATATTATTCTTCTGGGTTTTTAGCAAATTTTAATGATGAACTTTTGGTAAGTGATTGTGACAGTTATCACAAGAGTTATGCAATATATGTTCTCACAAATTCGTTTTTCTGTTTATTTTGGAAATAGAAAGACCAAATGGTGGGAATAGGGAAATGAAAGAATTCCAAAATCATAGATGGTACAACCAATATTCTCAGAATATAGTGAAGATACAAGGCAATACCCTCATATATAGAACTAATAAATGGGCCAAGTTTTGTCTTACAACGGAGCAATGTTTTTAGTCCTATTTTATGATAGATTCCACGGATTGTTACAAATAGTAGTTCATCCGGAAGATTGGTTATAGGCTTATAGCATTCGTTTTAGAGCTGCATAAATTTAAATTATTTTGGTAGGATTTTTCAGAGTTTCATCTCAATCATCAACCAAGAGAAAAAAAATGCTCATGCAAAAATCTTTGAAAATGTTTGGAACTTCTGACCAAACGGATGTAATGAACTCGTGGTACTAACACCGTATATGTCAATTCTTAATATATTATTTGAAAAATATATTAAAAATAATTTTACTCTGACGTGTTATTAATTGAAATGTAATTTTAACGTTCAATCACCACATTGATTTTCAAATAAATAGAGAAATACAGTTAACTTATTATAATAATTACAATATATGTCATTATTATTAATTTGATTATATAATCAATATATTTTATTAAACTAACCAACAAATATTATCAAATTCATAAAAACTAATTATTTTCCTTTTTTCTAAATTTATACATATAAAAATTATGTTAAAAATAATTTTAAATAAAGTAATGCTTTAAACCTTAACAGAATTTATCTTTTAGTATTTTTAGCAAATGTAAAACACTAAATCATACCTCTTTTTTCTTATTAAAGAACTAAATTATTTTGTCAACCAAAGGCTACACAAAAGTTTGGGATTATTGATTATGTCCTATACATCTAACCTAATATATATCTTCGTTATGCTACGAATAACAAACATGTTTAATTAGACAAGAGTTGTGTAGGATATTTATATAAAATAACATAAGAGTTATGATTATTTTTAACATTGGGTAATGGCATTACAGCGTCTTGACCTTGAATTGTCTGTATATATAAGTACACACATAAATCTTACAAAGAAATTCCATATCGACTCGCGAGTTAAGTTGTCTTCATTTCATTCCATATCGTATTATTATATCTTTACCACCATAACTTATATATATATATATATTATATATATATATCTAGTAACTATTTTGATAGATTATTAGTGTAAGTGCGCCTATTATTTTTCTTAAAAATAATATTATAGAAATTTTTTACATGTGATTGTAAAAAGAACTAATTTTAAAATTTGAAAGTAGAAATTAACTAACTTTTATATGATTAACTAAAATGTCTAACGCATATCACTTATATTTTCGTTTAAAATAAAATAATTGTTCTAACGTACAAAACACATAACATTTATCTTTATAAACCCAACTCATACATATGGGTAATTTGGTCTTGAGCCCTTACCATTGATATATTATTGGGCTTAGTTCTTCCAAATATTTTACAAATCGAAAAGTTCATTGAAGCTCCAAAGAGTGCTCCTCAAATACTATTGAACAACAATCAAATCAAAATGTCTCGAGAGACTTACTAAAACCGAAACAAGCCTTAATTGAAGAAAGAAATTAGTAGAGGAAAACACCAAACGTGATTGCAAATTAGTAGAGAAATTATTATTTTATATAATGTTTAACTTCGTGTTTTACAAGATAAAAAATATTTTCTTATCTATGTGAATAATGTTGGATGTGGGTTTCAAAACTCTAGTATTTTTTTATTTATTTGACGATTTTCATAGATTTTGAAGTGTTGTAGGAAAATTTCAAAACATCCCATCTTACCAAATATCAAAAATGGAGCTTACCAAATATCAAAAATGGAACAGTGTATTTCAAGATAGCACTAATGAGTGATATTAATACAATAATTATGATTTAGATATCTGGAAATTTATTAAATTTAAAGTGTATAAGAAAGATAATTATTCAAAAAATTAGAAAAATATTAAATAATTCAAAGTTACTCATTCTTCACTAAATATTCTGCATGGTATCTTACCTCTCCTTATTTTGTAACTAATCACATATTTGAAACCTAAATTGTTCGATATGTTCTCAATCAAGAACGACCTGTTAAATCTGCGTGTCAATCCACCGGATCCGAAATTCTTTCTATCTTTTTAATGGTTTTTTCCTCACCGCTGAAAAGATTATCTATTTGTTCATTAATTCACTAACTTTTTGACAATAATATTCTTTTTGATAAAAAGTCGTAAAAATAAGTTCTTTTTAATATTTTTTGTAAGTTTTGTAAAAAGAACTTATTTAACATATTTAATGATCATTGCCAAGTGAGGAGCAAATTCAAGAGAAGAAAATCGAAAGTAATTAGTTACTTTTGAAATTGAAAATCCCGTTGTCCAAATTTATGTTTCCAAGAACTCCACAATTTCAAAGTCAATTTCAAAGTCTTGACACATTTGTGTGCTATAAACGGTAAAAACACAAAAGAATTAATGAAATTAATTTTGAAAAATTTGAATTTTCTAACTTCTTAAAAATATAGATTATAATATAAGTTATTTGCTAAATTAACAGAAATTAACCTGCAATTATTCGTCTTCTATAATTGTTTCTTACAATTTCGAATATATATAAACATTGTTTGTTTATCTGCCACAACATCTGTGGTAATGATATACAGTCAGACGTTGCGATTATACACTGCAATATTATTGTTCGTTTGATTAGCACACGTTATCGCTGCAGATTTTATCGCAATTATTTGATTGCAAACGTTACAATTCCGCAGCGGTTAAAATTTTTTACCGTAGTTTTTTACGGTCGGCGCATCGTTTGACCATAGAAAACTGCGATAGTCAAACGAACAACGTTTCACCGCATGACACAACCACAATTTTCTACGAATACGAAATGAACAACACTATATTATAACTATCGAATAATTCACTCACCAAAGTTCAAGTAAACCTAAAAGTTAAACACCACATCAATTTCGACTAACCATGAAAAACTGAAATAATTTTGAAGAAAATCGATTTATTACCTAAACGAACATGAACCATTCTCCCACCATGCATGGTTTACTTCATTTTTGAAGACTATTCACAGTAATTTGCAAAACACATCCTGGATCAAACTTGTTAGTCACACATCCTCAAACTTGTTGCCATGTGCGGTCATTTGGTTGAGTTTTTGTGATATTCACTTTGACAATTTGCAGAGAAAACAAAAGACGTTACGATAACTTTCCATAATTTGTTGCCACATGCAGTTTTCTTTACTTCAATACTGGCCACGTTATTACAAGATATCCACGTGAACACGTTTTTGATGAATCCTTCTATAGAGATTTTTGTTTTCTTTTAAATATTTATGTGTTTTATCGTATTTTTAAAGATGAAAAAGGTTGGAATAAAGCAAAATAAATTCCTTTTGTTTATCGTTATGGCTTCTTTCTGGTGCAATAAGAATTAAAATATCTTAAATTATAAAGGGAAGACACTTACTTTATTGAATATTTTGAAAATTCCGAATTAAAGGATTGTCACCATCGGCAAGCATTTTACGCGGTATGCAATAAATGATACAAGGTCAAAAATATGTAATACTATAATTAAGCACCATCATGCATAAAAATATAGACCAAACACATAAAAAAAAATTGCAACATATACCTTAAATGATCATCGTCAAAAGAAACAATATTCAGATATGAGCCCTAGAATACGAAAAGATATATCGACTAATTTCTTTGGTCCGAAAATGATCATTGTTGCAATATTTCTAGTTTTATTTTTCGTTCATGATCAATTAGGCTTTTCAGAGGCACAACTTCAACTTGGGTTCTACTCAAACACATGTCCATCAGCAGAATCCATCGTTACTAACATTGTTCAACAGGCAGTTACCCGTGATCCAGGAAATGCTGCTGTTTTGCTCCGTCTCCATTTCCATGATTGCTTCGTCGAGGTGTGACACTGAAAATTCCAAAACAAATTATAATAATGATCATTTTTATGTTCTTATTCCGGGTTAGCTAAACTAAATTTGAAATGGTATGGTTTAAATGTTGGAGGGTTGTGATGGGTCAATACTAATCAAACACGATGGGAACGATGACGAGAGGTTTGCTGGAGGTAACGCTGGTGTTGGAGGTTTCGATGTTATAGATGAAGTCAAATCAGAGCTCGAACGGTCTTGTCCAGGCGTTGTGTCTTGTGCCGACATCGTTGCTCTTGCTGCCAGAGATGCTGTTGTTGCGGTAATACTTTCGATGTTTTTTAATTTGGCCAAGAATATAAATTTAAACCACAATTTTTAAAAATGGCTTGTAAACTTATTTTCATCCAAGCTAGATATATTAAACAGACTGATTATTTTCTTGTCGCATTTACCGAAACTATACCAATAAAAAAAGTTATTGTATTGAGAAGTAGAAAAAACTGATATATATATATTGTTTATAGGCAAACGGACCTTTTTACGAGGTTCCAACGGGTCGAAGAGATGGTCAGACTGCAAAAAAGAGTAACGCAGCGAATTTGCCAGATGTTGGAGATTCCTTAAACTCTTTAAAATCCAAATTCAGACAAAAGGGACTTTCAGACCAAGATCTTGTACTTCTAAGTGCTGGTATTTATCATAATCTTCGACAGCTTTTGATTAAATAAAACCTTGTTATTATTAATCAATTTTTTTTCTTCTATTTTAAGGTGCACATACTATCGGTACAACAGCATGTTTCTTCGTCATGCCACGTTTAGATGCTCAAGATCCGACGATAAATCCAGAATTTTTCCAAGTGTTGAGGTCAAAATGTCCCCAAGGAGGCGATGTCAATGTTAGGATTCCGTTGGATTGGGAAAGCCAGTTTGTGTTCGACGACCAAATCTTGAGGAACATCAAAGATGGCAAAGGAGTAATACTATCAGATTCTGTGTTGTACCAAAACAAGAATATGAAGAAAATCATTGATTCGTATTTGGGAAATAACAAGAGTATGAAGGCTAATTTTGCTGAGGATTTCGCTAAAGCCATGGTTAAGATGGGTGCCATTGAGGTGAAGACCGGCGTTGAAGGAGAGATTAGACGTATCTGCAATGCTACAAATTAGTTTCAATAAATAAAAGAGAGTTCAGATTAAATTAACTATTAAGTAGACAATCCGAGCATGTTGGAATAAAAGAATAAACAAATTTAAATTATTAAAGGATTTGTATATTTACTTAGTTACGAATATATTTTGAAAGAATTAATATACATAGTATTGTCGGTTTCCATTTCTATGATTGTTTTGTTGAAAGCCACTAAACGAAATATCAATAAGTTCTCTATTTTATTATTAAGTGTAGTTAAAAGTTTGTACACATATTGGTTTCTTTTATATTTTACTAATGTATTGCAAATCATATCTTTTATTATGATTTTATTTATTTGAAAATTTAAAAATAAAGTTGAATATATTTTTAAACTCCACACTAAAAAAGTAAAATAATATTTGAACAATTATCTAAAATAATATATTTTTAATTTTTTGTTTCAAAAATAACATCATTAATAAAATTTTTGGATAATAACACATATTTAAAATTAAAATATTATAAAATTAAATTTTAAATTAGAAAAAAAGAAAGTAAAATATAATGTTTTAAATTTATATATAATTTTTTGGAATAAATAAATATTTTTACATAATTATATTTTTGAAATTTTAATTTTAAAGTATTAAATTTAAAAATATTTTTAAAAAAATGTTATTTTAAAATATTATTCTAATTTTTTTGTGAAACAATATTATGAATAAATATTGTTATGATATGACAAATCGAGAATAAAGTCTTATCTTCTTATTATCAAACGGTAGAGATTCATCATCGTTAATTCGAAGGCTTACACATTCCATGAGAATCTGTAATTTGATAATGCTAGTGACACGTGTGAGGCTACAAAACGATGTATAATCACAAAATAAGTAGAAGAATGCAAACGGATTCAGACTGAAACCGGAGAACGATGGAAACAGCCCTGCTCCGGTGCTGCGTCAAATATTCCGGCAAGTCACTCCACAAGAAAATCGCCTCTCATCACAGAGGTGACAATGAGATTCTGACACCGAAATCGAGTCCGGGAGGATGCAGTGACGAGTGGTGTAGGATGATTTTGAATAGAAGATCACTAATGGCGTCTGGGTTCTCGTTGACCTCTTCGACGGTTTTAGGATTTCCAGGGCAAGGGTTAGCTGTGGTAAAACAGGGTCTTCTCGCCGGGAGAGTTCCTGGTCTGTCCGAACCCGATGATGAAGGTTCGTTTCTCTTTTCATCTTGTGTTGTATCTGCCTAAAAAACCCCTGATTCATGAACAATAATTCATCTTGTGTTGTAACTTTTAAAAGTGTATGCGAATTTGCACATTTGTATGCAGATGTTCAATGATTAGCGTTACTATGTTGTCGTGGTCTGATCTTCTGCATAATTTTTGGTTGTTGTTGTTGTTCAGTATGGTAACAACATCGGATCATAGATCTTAGGACATTGATTATGACGTGTTATACTAGTAGTTGGTGAAATGTAATTGTAATGCTCAGACAGGTTGGAGAACATACCGTAGACCAGATGAGAAATCAGGAGGACATGGTGTTGGTTGGAGTCCTATTATCCCTTACGCCTTTTCGGTTCCTCAAGGTTGGAGCGAGGTTTGGTCACTCGGCTCGTGTTTTATTGGTTTATAGCAATGTGTTTTAGTCATACTTTGAGATTCTTTTCAATTGTTTTGTCAATAGGTACCTGTATCGATCGCTGATCTCGGTGGCACCGAGATTGACTTGAGATTTGCTAATTCTAAAGAAGGACGCTTGTCTGTTATTGTGGCTCCTGTTCTAAGATTTGCAGATAGTAAGTTGTCTCTACAGCTGAAGATCTATCAAATTTAGTCCTTTTTGAGTTTGGAAAGAATGCATTCTGGTCTAACTGGATTCCTAGATCAGTTGATTTTGTGTGTTTTACTAACATATATTGTTCGACAGATCTTGGGGAAGACGCAAAGATTGAAAATATTGGACCACCAGAGAAGGTGATCAACGCCTTTGGACCAGAAGTTATAGGAGAAAACGTAGAAGGGAAGGTGTTAAGTTCAAATGTAGCAGAACACGAGGGTAGAATGTATTACCAATTCGAGCTAGAGCCACCTCATGTACTGATCACTGCAACAGCTGCCGGAAACCGCCTTTACTTGTTTAGTGTCACCGGAAACGGTGAGGCAGCTTCTATGACACGGTGAACAATTTTTTGTTGTTTGATTACTTATGTTTGATGCTACAGGGCTTCAATGGAAGAGATACTATAAGGATCTGAAGAGGATAGCTACTTCGTTCCGCGTTGTTTAGAGGCCTTTTGTTGTTTTTCTATTGTTCAGTTCTCCTACAAGCGGCTCCACTCGAGTTTATTTGTACACAGTTGAGAATCCTGTAATTTTACTGTATACCAAATACGAGCAGTGAACCAAGTTTACGGTCTAATTCGATTTAGATTCATCACAGCAAACAAAACCATGAAACAGAATTATAATATCTATATTTGTAAATTATATAGTATAGTTTACTATTAAATATAAATTAAACATTTATATAATTTTAATTTTTATATAAGTTTTTTAATATTAAATTTTGTATATATAATTTTTTTTTTATTAATTTAATATTATTTTTAATTAGTTTAATAAATATAATAATTTTCTAATTAAATTAATAATAATAATATATAAATTTATTTAAAATTTATTGTAGTTATGAAAGTAATACGTAGACCCAAAAGTAGGTCAAGCCCGCTAAAAGGTTTTAGTATTTCGTCTCTCTTTTTGTTAAACCCTAAAAACATAAACCAGCAAAACTCCGAATCATCACGCCCAAGTGATCTTCTTTGCTTATAAACCTCTCTCTGCTGTTGCAGAATCGGCCCTGGTCTCTGGCACTAAGTCAGAACCATGGTTGATGGAAAGGGGTTTCTCGTGAGTTCAGTTACTGAGCTTCACCGCAAAGAGAAACAGAAGAAGAAGGGAAAATCTGGAGGATTCGAGTCGCTGAACCTTGGTCCTAATGTCTTCAATGCAATCAAGAAGAAGGGGTACAAAGTTCCTACACCGATCCAGCGGAAGACGATGCCGCTCATTCTCTCCGGCGTCGACGTCGTAGCTATGGCGCGAACCGGTTCTGGTAAGACCGCGGCTTTTCTTATCCCTATGCTCGAGAGGCTCAAACAACACGTGCCTCAGGGAGGTGTTAGGGCTCTCGTCTTGTCGCCTACTCGTGATTTAGCCGAGCAGACACTCAAGTTCACCAATGAACTTGGCAAGTTTACAGGTTAGAGAAAATTCAGTTTAAACTTAACTATATAAAAAACTTATTCCGAGTTAGCGAAACTAGTTTGGCCATTCAGTTCTGCACGGGTGGAGCTGTGATTGTGTTTGGACGCCATTGATACCTTTATTGTTTCAGATCTTCGTGTTACCTTACTGGTTGGTGGAGACAGCATGGAAGACCAGTTTGAAGAGTTAACAAAGGGCCCTGATGTCATTATTGCAACGCCAGGGAGACTCATGCATCTCTTGTCTGAGGTAGATGACATGACACTTAGGAATGTTGAGTATGTTGTTTTCGATGAGGCAGACAGTCTGTTTGGTATGGGTTTTGCCGAGCAATTGCATCAAATTCTAGCTCAGTTAAGTGAAAACAGGCAGACTTTGCTTTTTAGTGCCACCTTACCAAGTGCCCTTGCAGAGTTTGCAAAGGCTGGTTTGCGTGAGCCTCAGGTTGTTCGGTTAGATGTTGAGAACAAGATAAGCCCAGAGTTGAAACTTTCATTTTTGACCTTACGACCGGAAGAGAAGTATGCTGCATTGCTATATTTGGTAAGGGAGCATATAAGTTCAGATCAACAGACCTTGATATTTGTTTCGACAAAGCACCATGTGGAATTCGTCAATTCACTGTTTAGGCTGGAAAATATTGAGCCATCTGTGTGCTATGGTGATATGGATCAAGACGCACGTAAGATTCATGTATCAAGGTTCAGAGCAAGGAAGACTATGTTGTTGATTGTGACAGATATTGCTGCAAGGGGAATTGACATACCATTGCTTGATAATGTGATAAACTGGGATTTTCCTCCGAGACCGAAGATTTTTGTCCATCGTGTGGGAAGAGCTGCCAGGGCCGGTCGAATGGGTTCTGCATATTCCTTTGTTACCCCTGAGGATATGCCGTATATGTTAGATCTTCATTTATTCCTCTCAAAGCCTATTAGGCCTGCTCCAACGGAAGATGAGGTCTTGAAGAACATGGAAGAAGTAATGAGCAAAACTAATCAAGCAATTGATAGTGGAGTAACCATTTATGGTCGTTTCCCACAGAAAACCATTGATCTTGTTTTTAACAGACTCAGAGAGATGATTGATTCATCTGCAGAATTAGATTCCCTTGAAAGAACATCCACAAAAGCTTTTCGCTTGTATACTAAAACAAAACCCTCTCCATCAAAAGAGTCTATTAGGAGAGCAAAGGAATTACCCCGAGAAGGCTTACATCCCATCTTCAGAAGCATTATTGAAAATGGGGAATTAGAGGCTATGGCGTTTTTTCAGAAAATTCAAAGTTTCAGGTGTGTAGTTAATTTAGTTTTATTATTCGTTATCCATCCTTTTTCTTTATATGGCCAGAATTGAAGATGGTATCTCCATGCATAATTTAACGCCAACATGATTAGTTATAATGATGGCTGATCTTTCTAGACCCAAGCAGACAATACTTGAGGCAGAAGGTGAAGCTGCTAAATCCAAAAATGTGAAGGTGATCCTTGCCTTTCCTGCCCCAGTTTCTTTCCTTCAGTTCGTTTGACTATTACACTACTCATATCATGTCTTTCAGAAATCTTTACTTGGCTGGTAGTTTACTTGTATAATTCATATATGTTTATAAGTAGTGAAAGCCAAAACGTTTGGGTCTTGTGCAGGGTCCCTCTGGGCAATGGGTTGATGTGATGAAGAAGAAAAGGGCCATTCATGAGGCGATCATTAACACAAGACATCAGCAAAATGAGAAGGCTTCCAATAATCATTTGGAGATGGTAATCTTGTACAATGTCTAATTTTCGGACATGCTCAGTTAGCTGCCATTAGTTTCACTCATGTAAGTGTTTTGATATCTAGGAATCTGAGCCTACAACCACTTTTGTTGAGGAAAAGATGGGGGGAAAGAATGGTATTCTTTAACTGCTTCCGTGCTTGCTCCATTAATTCTGTGTTAAAAGTCTTTTAGTGTTAATCTTTTAAATAGTTTTATCTTTGGTGCGTGGTTGGGTTTTCACTTTTTTGATTACCTAGCCTAATTCTCCTTTGATTTCTGTAGGAAGTAAGAAAAGAAAAGCACAGCAAAGCTTCAAGGACGAAGATTTCTATATCAGCTCCATACCAGTAAATCATGTATGTTTTTTCATTGAATTAAAGCATTTTCGTTGATCTTAGACTTTAGCTGTCATACAGTGCTTATGTAATTCTGTTTATTCTAGTAATATTGAGACGAGTCAAGTGATGCAGAGTTTGACCCTAAGTTACTCTTATACACGCAGCATTCAGAGGCAGGGCTATCTGTGAGGGGTAACGAAGGGTTTGGCTCAAATAGGTAAAACGAATTTTCAAGGGATTTTGTGTCAGTCGACAGAAGAATCAAGGGGTTTCATTCAAATCTTGCAGTAAAAAATTTCTGTACGATATTGACATGCCTTATGTACTGATTTTGGATTGTAGGTTGGACGATGCTGTTCTAGATCTAGTTGCAGATGATGGCCAAGGCATGAAGCAGCAAAAAACATATTATCACTGGGACAAGGTAAATAGATGAAGTATATCATAACAATGGCCCCAACTGTAATCTTATAATGGATTTGTGTTTGGTAACAGAAAAGTAAGAAGTACATCAAGTTGAACAATGGAGATCGAGTAACAGCCAGTGGAAAGGTACCCTAATTACAAAAAAAGGAAGAAATTTGTCTATTGCTTAAAGATTGTTTGATGATTCTGAGGGATCCTTTGAGCTAACTTAAGTCTCTTGTAACTAAATAGATAAAGACAGAGAGTGGAGCTAAAGTGAGTGCAAAGAAAACGGGTATATACAAAAGATGGATAGAGAGGTCTCACAAGAAAGTATTCAGCCGAGAGGACGGTGATGCAGACCAAACCACAAGCATGTCGGGTAATATTTGTATAACCTTTTTCCAAACAAGTTCAAAGTTTTGTCCGCTTGATTTGTCAATGGGTCTAAATAGAAACTTGGCAGGAAGAGGAGGCCGAGGCAGGAGAGGCGGGAAGAGATGGCAAGGATCAATGCCTAATGCGCATGTGCGTTCAGAGATCAAAGATCTGGAGCAGGTTCGCAAGGAGAGACAACAAAAGGCGAACAAAATGTCTTATCTGCATAGCAAGAGAGGTGGTAGAGGTGGGGGGACCAGGGGAGGCCGGGGTGGTGGTGGTCGAGGTGGAAGGAGTGGTGGCAGTGGAAGTGGGAGGGATTTTGGCAGCCACCGTGGTGGTAGTAGTAGTAGTAGTAGAGGTGGTAAGAGAGGAGGAGGGAAACGTGGGAAAGCAAGATAGTTGTGAAGACACATACTCTGGACTTGAAAAACTTTTGAGCTTGGGAACTATTTCTTATCAAAATTGTTCCTCCCTACTCAAATTTTGTGGAACACTTCTTAATCTTATTCTGATTTCTATTTTCTCGCTGTTCTGTTTTCGCGTATTGGTAACCGAGACGGGAAAAGAGTATAGTTGTCCACAAAAGAGAGGCCACTTTTTCAGTGTTACGAATTTGAATGGTCACTGATTGTTATGTATAAATAATTAATAAAATAAAGTAAGAGCAAAAAGGTTCTATGGTGTAGTGGTTAGCACTCTGGACTTTGAATCCAGCGACCTGGGTTCGACTCCCGGTAGGACCTTACTTTTTGTAGCCATTTCATTTATTTTGATCCGATCAGATGATTTAATGATATGTCTCGCCTAAAAAACTAAGGATATATATATTCAAATTCCCTTTAGAAGAACGGCTTGGGTAAGAACTGACACGACCTATTGATGTACTAAACGGAATTTAAATGTTATAGGCTAAAGTCCCGAGCTTTTCTTTTATTAGTATAAGATGTTCATTTCCCAACCATACAATATGTAACTGAAAACTCGGTTTGGCTTCGTTTGATTTCGGTTAAACCACCAAAATTGCAGACCAAGTCAAACACCACACTAAGACCCTCTTCTAGATCATAATACACATTTTATCCACCAGGTAATTATTACATCCTTTTCAAGGCAACAATTTCTCCAACAAATTACCAAAGAAGAAACTGGTTTTGGCCCATCCTCCTCCTGTTCCGGCTTGATCATCTTCTTCCTTCCGCTTTCTGCTACGAACCTTATTCTTGACGTTAATCATCATGCTATGTCCGATCTCTCCGCGTAACGCCTCGATCGTCTTCACGTCCACTGGATTCCCTGAAGCATCTCTTACATAGAAAACATTGACGGCTTGTTCTCCTACTGTTGTCACACCGGCTCTCGTCACCGAAAGCCCGTGCTCTCTCAGAATCCTAGTTACTTCCGACAATAATCCAACTCGATCCTTTGCACAGAGCTCCAAACTCCAACCCTGTTAGACGATCCTTTAATTTTATTGTCGATACCAAGAAAGTTGTGTGTGTGTTTCTTTACTTACCTCGCTGACTCTTCTATGGATTGCGGCTTTTAGACATTTGATAACTCTATCTTTTTCTCCTTCCGAGTCAAGAGTGCAACCATCTTTGTGTCTGATGAAATACTCCTGAGAGGCATGTGGACCGTTGGATGAAATTGTAGCGTGAAACACAATGTAATGCATATCCGTAAGCGTGCATACAATGTCGAACATTAGCTTAGGTCGATCCTCGCAGCTCACACTTATCACTGAGTAACCTTTCTCTTCGCAATGCTCCACGGTGATCTTGGGCTCAAGTCCAGGAGAAGCTGAACAAGCATGCTTGGTCACTGCTTCGTAGTCTTTATCAGCGAAAAGCATCTGATGAAGCCTACGGTCCACATGTGTTGACCCAATGGAGAGACTCGTCCGAGCAACTTTCTCATCCTCTTCTTCACACCCACGAAGCACGTTGTTGAGCTGTTCTTCCATTGCAGACAATCTTTCTGAGTTATCTACTGCTCTAGACGTTGCGTTATCATTTACATAGAGGACACATGCGATTCTACGGTTGTGTGTCCATGCTTCAGCCGCCACCACATTGAAGTTTAGATTTGCTAGTACGGCTGAGATCTCAGACAAGAGACCAGGGCGGTCACGAGCAATGATCTCAATCGATGTGTGCTCACCTAGTGAATGGACACCAACTCTTTTACCGGGCCAAGTGTTTTGTGAAGCAGAAGCATGACTCTTTGGTCCTAACACCTTTTTAAATTAAAGAAAACACACAAGAATCACACTGTAATGAAAATAAAACCAATGCATATATATACGAAACCACATGTATACTGGTTTTAATTTTATACCTTCTCGATGTAATCGATGGTTTTGCTATCAGTAACCTTGTCTCCTTGTTGATCAGTGACATGGAATACTATAAAGATGTTAAAATGGCAATTAGTAAGATGCTTCTTGGAATGATATGAATGTAAACATATGCAAAAATTATTACCGTCCATGAACCATCCACCATCAGAAGAGATATAAGCTTTGGTGATTGTGAGATCGAGATCAGTTAAGACTTGGACAACTTCCAGTAGTATTCCAGGTTTGTTCATACTGTCCACCTATTAAGTAACAGTCTCACAGACATCAAATTTCAGTTCAATCACCACATTGACTACTCCGGGAAAGAATATTTGTTTACCTTGACTAGAGTGCATTCTTTGCAGCTAGTGTTATCTATAGAAACACTGCATTAACATAAAGAAGTATGAGCTTCATAAAAAACATCAATGGCTCTAAGTTCTTGAATGAAACACTACCAATACATTCAGTGTAGTATCTGTACGTTACCTCGGAGGATTGATTCTGGAGCTTAAGTTCTCATATTCAGGATCGAAATACGGCCAATAAACTTTAGCCATTTAAAAGAAACAAGATCTTCTAGATTTTAAGCTCTTCGCACGTTCCTGCGGTTAACCAAAATAGTTTACTTACATAAAACCAAGACAAGGAAATAACAAGACAAAGGATACGAAGAAGCAACAAACGAAATGAAGCTTTAAGTCTCTCAACAACTTGCAAGAAGATAAGATATTTCAGAGATTTTGCCTGCCTAGTCAAATAAGTGAATCTTGGCCACTAAGTAACTCGACTGAGATAGAGATAACGATTTCATAAAGCGAGCCCACAAACTGAGATTCTCTCAAAAGCAAGAACCTGTTTGGCCCTTCTTAACCAAAGAAAAACAGAAGAATAGATTCCTTCAAGATCTCTTACTATGAAAATCAAAACTAAAAGTCTTGACATGAGTTTCTCTCAGTTTGCATAAAGGAACTGATGCTTAAAACGACGAACTTAAGAAGTAGGTGTCGAAGTTACAGAATATGAAAAGAAGTGATAAAAATAGTAATAAAGTACAACGTTATGGAAGATAGATTTTATTGGTCAAAAAGTGAGTATCAGACAGACCAATATGCTAACTTGCAGCCACACCAACAACTTGAAGATGAGACAATGTTTGTTCGCTGATTCAACAAAATCTATTCCCAAATTGTTAACGTTTATAAATAATTATGGAGTCGACCTTCTGTGTTTGTGTCTGAAGAGAGAGAAAGAGGACTTTTCAGTTCAGTTAAATCTTGGAACTTTCTGTATACTAAAATAATCTAATAGGAAACGGAACACACTTGTGACAGAATCCGAAGTTTCGAAAAGAAACCGGAACTGAAGAAAACAATATCAGACAAGAATAGATTATGCATTTGAGATTATAAGAGAGTGGGAATAGTTACCTTAGAACGAGAACTTAAACTTGTGGAGTCGGCGAGAGGAGAGAGACAAATCGATGGAGGAAACAGAGAGATTTATTTACATCTACCAAAACAGATAAGAGAGAGAGACAGAGGTAGAGAGTCGGAGACAGATGCAGAAGCAACTGTCCACAAAACCACAAAAAACAAAAAGTTGTCTGCCTCTTCGCTCTCTTCCTCTCTTTCTCTCTTTTAGTGAGACTGAAACCCTTCTTTCTTCGTCAGAGGCTTTAATAGGAATCTGCAGAATTGTACGACAACTTTTAATTGAACAAAAAAAATTAAAATATCGTATAATTAAATGAGAATTATTAGTCAGACATGACGAAGCGAACATTATACTTAGTGATGGTTGTGTTAAATAATACGAAGTATTCCTGCGCAAACACACGCTCGCTGTAGCGCGTGTCCTGCATTCTCCAATGTATTGTGTTGGTTTAAATTCTGTTCGAGTTTATGTTCTACAGCATACCATACCGATTTGGCTAATTAGTGATTATATTTTCCATACATTCCATTAAGCCTATTGGCTTTGTTATCGTAATTTTAGCATATGAAAAACGATTGAACTTAAGAAAATATAGACACAAATCGTCTTTAATCACTAATCTGAACAATCAAGCTACTTAAAAAACGGGTGGAGCGCGTGAAGATGGAAGCGTTTGGATCTTACGAGAGTAGTACCGGCGGTTGATTTTGTCGCTTAGTTGCTTGATCGACGACATGGAAAATTTGAATATATATATTAAAAATAGCCCTCTTGCGGAATGAACTATCTACGAGTTATTTTTTAAAAAGTTTTTCTTACTTGTAATATCACAATATCATTCTTAATATTTTTCTAGTATTAATAATTTTTCTTTTGTTCGAGTTGAATTAGAAAATTAACACTAATCAATATATAATTACCATATGAAAAAATTTCAGACCAATTTCTGTACATTTTCTCGGATCGGGAAAAAAGTAGCCACACAGAAAAAGTAAACTAGTCAGCATCTCTCTGCAACACGTGCTCGAAGTAAAGACCCAGACACTGTTCCAAAACATGACTATGTATTCAACCGATTCACATTTTCTCACTATTGTAGACAATATTAAATAAAATCATATTCTTAAAACTTAAAAACAAAACTAAATTTAAAATTCCAAAGGGTAAAGATTATGTGTATAATTTGCGATTTTTAAAATTACAAATTGAAAATAAGCTTTGAGTTTCTTAATTTCCACCAACATTTTACTGTCAGTTTGTATATTTGTATGATCACATTATAGAAAAGGTTCGACCTCTTACGGTCGGTCTTACCACATATGAAAATTTACTAATTTTCGGGAAATTAAGTAATATAACTATATAAAATTAGTGAAAGCAGTTAAGTATATAATATGATTATATATTTATATATATATTGTTAACAAACAATTTAAAAATGTTTAAGACATAGTCTTTTTTCTGTTTTGAAACCCGCTATTGGCAATATGAGTCCAGTTGTTCACAATACTTTTTAAAACATAAACCATTTTTCTTATAAACAATCGAATTTGCTAATAATGATTAGAGCTCCTTCCAATTATATATTTTGAAATATACATACATACAAAAAATTTGTTAACCAAAAACTAATAAAAATTATTTTTTAAATTTTCTAAAATCTACGACAATAAAATAATTTATTTTAATATAACGCAACGTATTATATGAAAATACGTATTTAATTTAAATAAATTATAAATAAATGAAAATTATGAGTTTTTTTTCAAGTTATGATTTATATTAAAACTCTATTATTGAAATTTTTTATTTTGATATTAAATTTGTATTATTACTAAAAGATTAAACTAAAAATTTTATATTTGAAACTAAAATTTAAAAGTGTAATTTAGAAAAATCCTAAAATAATATTGATTTAAATATGATAGAATCTAGATTACAAGATATGGAATTTGTTCAAATTCTAAATGAAATAATTTTGTTTTTGGTAAAATGTTAAGTAAATGAAATTTTAATTACCCTCGATGTTGAAGTAGTTGTAGATTTTTTATGTTCCTTATTGGGATGTTGTATAGATTTTAATAAATCTTGTTATTGTAATCTAAATCAATGATTTTAAGGAAAATAAAAGTCAAAAGTAGCATAAAAGAAGTTGTAAAAGATGGTTTGTGTCATCAAAACATTTTGTAAATGTGAGACAGAGTTTCGATGCAAGTTAAAGCCATTTGATTCGCCACTAAATAGACATATTATGTGGATAAAAATCTAATAATACTCCCCTAAAAAAATCAGTACTTATATATTCCATTTCGAGTCCTTATTAGTTTCGCTTGAGACTATTTCTTCAAATAAATTTAGAATATTTAGTGGGTTTGATAAATAAAATGAAATTAGATTTATACCTATGCCTTGTAAGAAATATTAGTATATTTTATAATATGTATTATTTAGTAAATATAAATTAAATATTTATATAATTTTAAACTTATAAAATGGGTTTAATATTAAATTTTGTATATGTAAATTAAAAAAAAAATTTCAAAATTAATAATAATTTTTAATTAGTTTAATAAAATATATTGAAAGTAATACCATAAAACAACAAATTTTAAAGTTTTTATTGCAAATTTAACACTTTAAATTTAAAATTCTAAAATTAGCAAAAATTATTTTTTGAAAAATATATTTTTGTTATAAATAAATTATAAATATAATTAAAATATTATATTTGAGTTTTTTTAGTTTAAAATTTAATTTTTCTGTATTAAAAAGAAATTTAAAAGTATTTAATATTAAATTTGTGATATTTTTAAAAACTTTAAACTAATATTGTTATTTGAAATAAAAAGTAAAAAAAAAATATTTTTAATCAATTGCTCATATATTAATTATATAATTAAATTAATAACAATGATATATATTATAATTATTCTTATAAGTTAAATATTTTTATATATTTATTTAAAATTTATTATAATGATGACACATTTACTTTTGTTAATAAATAAAATTATTTTTTAAAAATATTTCTTAATTAATAAATTAAAAATATGTCTAAATCATAAAAACCAAAAGAATATTCCGGTATCTTTATCCTCTAGTCTCTCCCCTCCTCACATTATTCTCTTTATCTCTTTATTTCATTTCTCAAAAATTATCCCAGCAGATGGTCCATTAATTTCTTCATTTTGCTAAATTACACCATCATTTTTGTCTTTATATATCGATCTATATACATCACAAACAGTTCACATAATTTTGTTTGTCAACCACAAACAGTGCACATATAACCAGCCAAATTTGCAATAATTCACCCCCTACAAAGATTCTTATAGAAAAAACAAGAAAATAAATGGATCTTTGAATGCTAACTTAGCTTCTGAAATATTTAGAGCTTAAAATATTCCAAATTTTAATGTTATTATCAATTCTCTCAAATATTCTTGTTCAAAGAAACAGTTGAGTAAGAAAATATAATAAAATTGTTATTACAGAATTTCGACTAGAGATGTGAAAGATTTCTTCTCCTCAACATAATGTGACTGATAAATTCCATAATTCTTCTGAAATTGAATTCTTTCACTGAAATTATTGAAAGGGAGTTTTGATGACGATAGAAGCTTAGAGATTTCTTGAAAAAGAGCTAACTTTAATAAATAAAAAAAAAGTAAAAGAAAATAGTATACAATAATGAATTCAACATTTTGTGTTCGTTGTTAATTCCATTATCTTCTATTTTTTTGTACAAGACCAAAACATAAAATAAAGTTATGCCAAAAGTACTTTTTATACAAAGAACATTGCTTAGTGGAACATGTGATGGACTCAACCTCTTCCACCTTAAATGTTGAAAAACAAAAGATATCTTCAAACACTGTTTTTGAAACACTTGTTTCTTCTTAATGCTTACCACTTTGATCCACTCATAAATATTGGTGGTTTTTGTTTAGAGCATATTTTTCACACAATGCATTTTGTTTCGAAAAGTCAACATCTACTATTTTTTCTTAGACAAGAAAATCAAAAAGCTAATGATTTTCCCAATCTCCAAAGGTTGCAAATATGGCAACTGCACATAAACAACTGAATGCTCAGGTTCAAGCTCTATAATCTTCACAACAACTTTTTTCCCCATGGCTTTATTTCCATATGCTACACATGTTCTAAGAACAGATGACCACATGCTTGCATCCGCATTCAAAGACATATCTTCCACAAGACCTATGGCTTCTTCCAAACAACCAACGCGAGCCAAATTAAAGATCGACAATAGATGAAAATGCTTTTTATTTGGAACAAAACAGTTATCCAACTTCATTAACTCAAACAATTTCCTTCTCTCTACTACTAACCACAATAATAATCCTGTTCATTTGCCTATTGAAATTGCAAAAGCGACATACAACCAAATGGACTGAAATTTTTTAAAAATCCTCGGATTTCAATGATGGGATCGAAAATTTATGATTGGTCAAAAAACTAAAATACCCATATAAGTATTTCTAAATTATATTAAAATATCATTAACCCTAACTATATTATTACAACAACAAAATAAACAAATTCGCGATCAAACGTTACGATTCGCCACATAATTAACAAACGAACAAAAATTTATGACCTTCGATAACGCTAAAACAAACAATAATTTATCGTATATTATTGAAACGTTTGATCGTAGATTCATAGTTACAACCTATTCCAATAAATAAACGAAAAACACTAATATCAAACTGTTATAATGTCCACAAAAGTGACTATTTATTTTGCATACAAATTGCCTATTCAGTTTACATACCATCCTCAAATCACTGCATTTTGCATACCATCCTCAAATCACTGCATTTTGCTTAACTACTCATTTTCGTGTCACATTCAAAAACCGCTGATCAAAACCCGAGCATGTATTTGCTTCAAAAGTTCCAACTTAGCACAAGCCTCGATAAGTGTCCTCATTGTGACCACATCCATTGTGTCCTCATTGGAGCCCTAATCTATCGTTTACTTTAGGGGGTAAAAAAATATACATATGGTAGAAAAAACAGAGAGTGTTTAAGCAATAAATGAATTCTTGTGTTTTCATTTTTAACACCACAATTGGCTTCATATGTCACTCTTATTTACTACATTATTTAGAGTTACATTATTCAGAGTTATGATGTTGACTTCCTCACTACGTTATAAGAATGAATGAGAATGAGTGTACAATTAACTAAATAAATTTAAAAATAAATCAAATTCCCGTTGAGATTCAGCTCCAGTAATCCGAGAATGAGCAATTTAGTATCTCTTGAATCTCTTTATCGTTAAGCAAACCTTGGAACTCGAACATATCCTCTTCAAGAAACTGACCAAAACCTCCATCTTCAATCTTATTAGTACCTTGATCGGACTCAGCAGTATTATGAGTGCTCGAATTAAGGCTTTGACCATTCAAGTAATTCGCAAAAACCGCAGCCAAATCGATCTCCGGACAAGAATTGCCCCGATCATGATGATCCGATGGATTCTCTTTCTGAAAAAACCTTCTGCTACTACTGCTTTGTCTTCTTCTCCGACTTCTCTTTCCACAGCCTCTACCGGCGGGAATGTTGCGGAGAGATCCGCCTTTAGTCCAGTACCGGCGACAGTCTTTGCAGTAGTACCTAGGCTGAGACAAACTATAGTTGTTGTAATAACAAAACTTTGTGTTTGATGATTCACAGCGAGGACACGCCGGAGCAACTTCGTGTCCGTAACACAGCTCTGTCGGCGACTGGAACATTGTTCATGTGATGGCCACTCGATGAGAAACCTCTATATATATATATGTATATATATACATGTGCGTACGTGTAGGTGTAGGTGTAGGTGTGAACGTAGAGTTGCATTGTTAAGTGTGTGAGGCATTTTCTCTTCTTCTTATTCCATTTATTCCTCCACATGCAAATTACATGATTAGTTTCGTTAGATCCTCTGCATCTTCTTTTAACTTGTAGCGCAGGAAACTGGTGAAGTTACAAGTAGTAATAATTTATTTATAATTGTTAAACTTGATTAGCTTTGATTGACGCCAATGTTAAGGGCTGCAACCACGGATGTAATTGCTATTAAGTCACGGTCCTCACGAGCCCACGTGCCGACGTAAGTTGTATTCTCTTTTGATTGGTAGTATTTAAATCTTTTTTTTTACGTTAGTATTGAAGAAATTAAGCAACATTTTTTAATAAAAAGAATATTATCTTGAATTATTATCTTCTTAAATTTTTATTCTAAACTTAGTATATTAAATTAAAATTCTATATTAACACAAATTTTTATGTGAAAACAATAACTTTTTATAAATAAAAAATTGTGTTTGCTTTCATATTTACTAATTAAGAGTTTAATTTTTCCTAATATAATTTTTTTTAAAAATATTTTGATATTAAATTTGTAATATTTATAAAAATTTAAATTAATGATACTAATTTGAAAAAAAACTTAAAATAATATTATTTTATATTTACGTATCAAAAAATTGTTATGGCGATATTAAAAAAATAGACATGGGTTGACAATCAATCTTTGGTTAAACTCCGATCCCAATACCCAAGTTGGTGTTGTAAAAAAAATTTTTTTTTAAAAGCCAGAAAGATATTGTGTTTTTTTAATAGAAAAAGTGAAAAAGTCAAAGTCAAATCCAAAGTCATTGTCGTAGACATTTATAAATTTAGAGCACCCCATGTGAATTATTGTTTGACTCGTAAAACTGATTTGACTTTCAAGTTTCAAGGAGGCATCGAGTTCGATCTGATGTTTTTAAACCGAGAATGAACCGTCCGGTCTGGAAACCTATTTTTGGTAATAAAAACGATATTTTAAACAAAATTGTGAAAAGCATAGTCCCAGCTGTAATTTCAAAAAATAAGTTTAAAAAAATTTCAGAAATCTTCTCTTTGAATTAACCCTTGTAAAATCTTTCTCTATATATTATCTGTATCCAGCTCTTCCATGATTCAACTTCATCACCAATATATAGTATTCTCTGTTTTTCCAATATGCTCTCGAAAAGAAAGAAACATCTTTTAAAATCATTTCAATGGGTTTCTAGAGGAGTTTTAGGATCAAGTTTTCACAATTGATATCAAGAAAGAAGGTTTGGGCCTCAGTCTCTAAAGAAAGATGTTTCAATCTTTAAGACAAAAGGAAATTTTTTGAAATAAAAGTAATAGTCTTTCAAATAAAAGAGACCAAGTCAAATTCCGAAACTTATATGGTTTATTTATGTGTTTGTGTAAGTTCTGCTAAAGTTTTTAAACCTAAAATTGGTTCATGGTTAACAAAGAGTGTGCACGAATGTATCATGAAATGAAGGCATATAGATACAAGTAATTATAGAACCAATTATTTATGGTCGTTTTGATGTATAAAAGTTTGACAAAAAGATATTTTAGTAGAGTAATACTTTAAAATACATTTTTAAAAATTTTAGTTCTAAATTTAAAATTTCAAAAATATCATTAATTATTTTTTGAAAATACATATTTAACATAAATAAATTATAAATATAAATAAAATATTATATATAGATTTTTTCTAATTTGAAGTTTAGTTTTTTCTTATTAGAAAAAAGTTTTAATCTATTTTAATATTAAATATGTGGTATTTTGAAAAATTAAACTAATAGTATTACATTTATAACAAAAATGTAAAAAAGTGATATTTTGTAGATTGTCCATTTTAATATGTCCAAACACATAATATTTTGGGCTTTGGAAATGTTAGAATTAAATTGTGTTCTTGAGGAGGATGTGTCCATCTTCAACAAGACAGAGCAGCAAGAGGAAGGTCCTCACCCATAGTCGATTCAATGATGGTACACAAGGATAAAAAAAACTTATAAAATTAAGGCTAAATGAGCTGATTCTCACAAAGGTGATAAATGAGAAAATTATATTCGGTATATTATATTTCCACAAAACAAGTGGGAGTTTGTGGATTTTGTGTTTTGGTCAAAACTTCTGAGCTGGAAGCCTGGACCCCGCATCTCGGGGAAAATCCTAGTCAAACTGGATTGGTCAACAACCAACAAGCGAAGCTCATTAAGAGAAATTAATAGTGGTGTTTTGCATATGGCTAAAGAAGACATTTATGTAACGTAAGTGTATATATCTTATGTAATAGAAAACCAAAGAAAGAAAGAAAAGAGGATAAACAGAGCCAGATTGAGAGACAAAGTTACGAGAAATGTCTAAATAAGTTTTTCCAATTATTATGAATCGCTTACTTACTCTTCTATTATATTTATCTTATTGTAATATGTAAAAGAATCATATTAAGATGGTTTTGATCAGATAGTCAAATTTTAAAGCAAATGCGAATACTTTTCCAAACGTAGCATTAATTGGTGAATCAGGTCACGAGTTTCATGTGCAAAAGTTTTTTAGTGTGTTTTAGAGAAAGAAGTTTTGAATCAAATCCTGAGTTAATTTATGTCAACATCATAATTATAATAATTTAATTGTTTGTGATCAATCCACATAGGGCATAATATGATCTTCTTTACAGTAATTTAATTCAATTTATTTTGTTAAATAACCCTAGATACGTATGGAAAAAGATTTATACTAGACATCGTCTTTTAGATGAGACATGCTTATATCAAATATGTATGTTTGTTTAAATTTTATTATATGTGTTGGTTACTATTTTACTATTGGGGGAGAAAAGAAAAGACAAGAAAAAGAAAAATGTCGGGCTTTTTCATAATTTAATGCTTTTTCTGTAAATTTTGGAATTTACTAACAACCATATGATATTAAATGCGTATGACACAATAAATAAAAGTAGAACTACCTGAATCTATCCAACAATATTTAATATTACATGTCTTTTCTTATTGCATATGTCATCACTCATCAGCTCTGTCGGCAAACTGAGGGCTCCACTTTGATATCTATTTTTCTTTTCCTTTTGCATCTCTCCTATTGTGTTTAGTGAGCTTCATTATTTTACTTGCAATTTGTTTGTTATTAAATATGAACTACAAACTTTTAAGCATATTTACTTTTGCAAAATAGTAATTCAGCTGTAAAAAGCATATCGACGTGAGAAAATATTCCATTCCCATAATGTAAGGCAAAGTAGATTTTGCGTGTAAGGGATTTTGTCGGCGACGTTAATTTAGAGTAGAAAATAGTGTTGAAAATAACTATCAACTATGTATAATACATAGCATAATTAATTTTTTATTATCTTTAGTCCAAATCGTACTGACTAATATTGTGATTTATTACAAATATATACATAGATAATGTATATTATGATATATATGAATGTAAGACGAAGAGGTTCTCAGATCGTTGAAAATTTGTCTGCTTTGACTTCTTAGACTAATTATTTTCATTAGTCTGGAATGCATAGCCGTATATTTAAAATTATAGACTTATAACTTGTTTTTACAAGATAATGCATTCAAATGGAACAAGAGAAGTAATTTAGTTCATGTTCCCAAAAAAAATTATGAGAAAAACTTATTGTGGAGTATAACTAAAACCAATAATAAAAATAAATACAATAGTTTTATAAAAATAAAAACCTCTAACAAGAAACAAATAGGCTGCAAGTTAAATCTACATTAATACAATAAAATAACATACTTTTAATTTTATCTTCTAAATCTAATAAATTAAAAATAAATTTCTAAAATAACACAAATTATTATGTCAAAATAATTATTTATCTTAAATAAATTATATATAAAATTAAAACATAATATTTGAGTTTTTAAATTTCTTTTGTTAAATTTTTTTACTTATTTTACTATTAAATTTGTATTATTTTAAAAAAATTTAAATGATTAATGTTATATTTAAAATAAAAACTCAAAAAATACTATTTTACACGATTGTACTTAATTCTATAATTAGATTTGTTTAGATTTAAAAGGCTCATCTATATATAACAATCATGTCGTATTTTTAATTTGTAAACTTAAATTTTGAAACTTTGTGCGGTTCCCACTTCATCTATCTTTCCTATTATAGTATTTATTGCTTCAATCCAATCCCCCTTTCTTTATTTAATTTTCTTTTTCTGTTTTTACTTTATTTCCATGTTCCCTACTCATTTAATGTCAATTGGATTTAGGTATACAACGTTTTATTCTGTCATTCGCATTTACTCTTTTGAAATATGGTTATTTATCAGATGCTGGCAAGAAAGTATCTATTTTAATTTCACATATGTATGTAAAATGATTGAACATGCAAACTACAATTGTTATGTTTACTTCGCATCCGTTTATTCAACTAAAATGATAAATTTTGATGTAGAAATCATATTTGTCTTATTATTCTGGATTCATGCCAATGAATTACTAATTTAAATTTTGTAACGTTTTAGCGTTTAATTTTATATTCTTAAGTCATCAAAATTGTTATTATTGCAACCTTTCGCTAAACTAACGACTAGTACAAAATGAATAAAATTGAGTTGCTCTTATTGGTCGATGGTAGTTAACAACTACAAAACAAAATAGTAAAATGTATTGATGACCATTAATTCATTATTGTTAATCTCTGTTTAAGCCACAAAACTAGACAATGATTACTATTTTACACATATTAACATTTACTATATAAATTCCCTAAAGACCCGTTCAAAAGTATAAAACATCCTACCCACTCCCACCTTTAGACAAGACAATCTTTCAAGCCTTTATTACATTTATATATATTAACTAAATAGTAATAGTTTATGCTAGAAAGCATTAAAGTCGCCCACTTATATTCTTATGTTTAAGACGTAGACTTATCCATAAAACATAATATAACTAGGAATCCCAATAAGTTTCAGCTCAAACAATTTATTTGATTTCTAATTAATGGAAATGAAAACTATTTTGTTGAGGATTTTGTGATATATGGTTTGTAGAAATCTAAGTTTTTCTAAACTTCTTTAAACAACAAAATAGAAAATGGATCATATATAAGAAACAAAAATTGTATTCATTCTGTTCACAGTAAATTAATTTCATTTAATTTGTTTTTTTGATCGAAAAGGAATATTTCAAATAATTTTTAATATATTAATTGAAAAAAGTTTTAATGACGTCGGTTTAAATCTAGTATATATTTAATTTATTTACAAAAAAATGTCAAAACTATGGTTTTTTATATAGAAAAGCCGAAAAAGGAATACAAGATTAGAGGTTCTTTAAGTAAGAAAGAAAAATCGTAATCAAAACGCTAACGCTGTATACCAACTTTATTATGTCAATATATATATATACATATTATTATATAGTTGTTAGTACAATTATTTTTCATATAATATTAACCAGTCCCCAATTATTCCCCTCTCCCTTACATATAGAAATATGGAATACTCACCTTAAAAGAAAAAACACTTAAAGAAGTTTCTCTATTTCTTCTTCGTCTTCCCTCTCATTCTCTCACCTGTTTTCTAAAAGCAAGTTTTGTACTTAGCAATTATGGGAAATAAACGCATAGCAGCAATGATGGTTGTAGTGATGATTATGATGGTCTTTTCATGGAGGATTTCTGAAGCGAAGAGCTTAAGAAGACAAACATCATCAAGAACAGAAAGATTTTTCAAGGTGACAAGACCAAATCCACTTCATAATCATCATCATAATCATGAGTTTATTGATGATGATTATCCTCCAGAAAGTTTCTCAGGATTTTTGCCCAAGACAATGCCAATTCCACCTTCAGCTCCTTCCAAGAAACACAACGTCTATGGTTTACAGAATACTAATTCCCAAAGATATCCTTGATCTTTTATCACCAAGATACTTACACATATTACATATTCATACATATCTATGCATTATGCATACTTATATTTAATAGAGATCAAGTCATCACGTATCTTTCTTCTTTCTCCTCTTTGAGTTTGAAAGTTTTCTACAAAGGAATTATACTAATTCCAAGTAGAATAACCAAATTAAGGTCGAGCTATTTTTGAGGCACGCCTACTCATTTTAACCCTACTTGTATTATAATTTGGAGAATATTAATATATCATTTACTCATGATTGAATATTTTTATTGTATGAATTGTATTACTTGTATGTGTACTAGAATAACTTAACAAACAAAAGATGTATTTTAACAGCAATTAATTAAAAGAAATACAGAACATATGTTTCAGTACCGTAAATGTTTCTATATATATAGATCTTGAAGTAATAAAGATATCATAATTATAAAACTGCAGATTTTCTTCGGAATATGTACAGATAGAGAAGAACATGGGACTTTCAGATGGTAGAGTTTCCATAAATGAACCCATAAGTTTAAGGAAGAAAATAAAATTAAATGAAGTCACAATAAATGATGTTGTTATCTACCATATTAATCATACTAGTCAAATTTTTGGGTTTAAAATAATACATTCACATGTGAATAACCCCACAAATATTTAAATAGCAATAAAAATTAAATTATATAATTTTGTTAACAAAAAATTATTACTAAAAAACAAATTAAAAAGGTAAATTCACAATTTAATTAGAAAACAGTAAAAACCTTTAAAAATTTATATATATATATATATATTATAAAAGTTTTACAAAATAGAAATGTAACAGTATTTTAAATAATCCTGCATTTGAAAATTACCTGCCTGCATTTCAAATAATTGTATCTTTGAACAAAGTGAAAATTGTAGTTACTCCTTTAAGACATGAATAAGTTCAAAAGGTCGTCGGTCAACATATTAATTAATCGGAATTCACCAATTATAAACGCAAAAATTATGTATTAAAATTTAGAGGAATACACTGAAAACCCCAAACTAAAATGGGAGAACAAATAGAAGCCAAATAGTAAGATCGAGACAAAATGTAATAAAGCCTATAGCATTGGAATCGGATGGATTTTAGTTGTAGGGTTGACTTTTGGTAAAACATTGTCACCTTTTGTCACATAATTAGGTAATGACAATAATTGCTTTGTCATTAGTCAATTAATCACAAGATTCAAGATTATATCAGTTTCAAGAGTCAACAGGAGAATCTACATTAGTCAAATATATTACTTGAAAGATTTTTTTTAGAGATCCAAGAAGCGATGATCTTTATATATATATAACATATTAACATACATGTAAAAGGACATGAAAATTAACCTCCCACAGATTGAATCGAGATAGGAAACAAAGGAAGACGTCTTAAGTTGAATAATCAAGATTTTCGGGGCAAAACGTAGAGTACTTGAAAATTAATTTCACCTTAACCATTGCATATTTGAATGTTGGAGATAGATTTAGCACTCTAAATTCAAATTCGGCGTGATACAAAATCATTCCATTAATTTGATCACATAACTTTATAGTATGAAATTTCAAAAAATTAAAAAAATCTTTTAAAATATCTGATTTCGCCAGATACCAAAAATGATGTTGGATGTTGCGAAACAACATTTATTTTATATGGATGAAAAACCCAAATCTATAACCATAATGTGAATATATAAAATAGAGCTCTTATGAAAAAGACAGTAAATTAGTCACTAATCACTTGATCGAAGGCATTTCCCCTTCACTCATCTTATACCATACATTTTACCATACAAAAGTCCTCTTAATTTTGTTGTTGTCAACGTAAACAAGTGTCACGTTTTGTTATTTAGTTTAGGATCAACAATCAAACTCTGTTCACATCACGGTAAATATCTAGCAAGGTAACTAGATGACACAACCTAATCGTTGTCTTTTCCAAACTGAGGTTGTCCTAGCCGCAAGTCCTCTTAGTTTATACACGATAATAAATTGTTATTCTTCTAATTTTAAATGTTGTCAACTTATAAATATTTTATAGTTTACTTTTCCATTTTTTGTATTTTCATTTTTTCTCTTATTTTTTTCCTATTTTGTTAGTTTCCATTTATAAAAACACAATTCCTTTTTACCTTTTCTGTTATTTTTTTCTTTCAAATAAATAAATAATTAACAATAGGGAAAATTGATTCCCTTTATCGAGTTTTAATCATTAGGAATGCAACAAACCAAACTGGACAAACATAAGCAAATCAGAATAAAGGGATGAAACCTTGAAACCAATATAATGCTCAGATTCTCGGTGAAAATAAAACACCACGAGACCAAAAAATCTACTGAAGCATAAATGCAGTGTGAAAACATTACATACAACAAAGCCTGTCTACTTTTTTATCATTCGCAGGCTAGTTTCGTATCGAAACTGCTCAAACAAATTGCGAAAGCCTGAAACGCAGAGAGCGGATAACGAAAATCCATGGTGAACATGTCTTTTCCCACTTTCCCAAATTGCAATATGATCTTGTCGGGACCATCCGTCTGAACCGATGGCTGAGCCTGCGGTTGGTTTGCTGCAATCAGCTGAAAGTTCTTAACTGATGCAACGGATACACGCCCCCTGAAGTTTAAACACCAGCACTGAAGCTGTTCGTGCCACCTCGGTGGTTTGTTCTTAAGCACAAGAGGGGGTGAAATCCGCTCTTTTCCTTCTTCTATTACCACTTCTCCATCCTCGCCTAACGGACTAAGAATGTCCGAAAACCGTGCACTGCTAAAGTCGTTTGTGTAATTGTAAGTGATATTTGTCGAAGAGGAGGTAATGCTGCGGAACGATTCGTCAAGAAGAGAGCGTGGGACAATAATCTCGGGTTGTCCCGGAACGGTTCCACCTTCTGCAAGAGAAGAAGCCGGAATCGAGTGCATCACACAGTGCATTCTCCTTGGACCACGGGTCCCAAGTATGTTTAGCTCGTAAGACACCTGTGCGATTTTGTAGCTACCGCTCGTGAGTTTGGGAGACACTCTCTTTGAGTAGAATCTGCGGCTAAGGCCTACAGGTTGGATCACTTGAGAGGTTTTGTTGTTGTATGGAGGTTGTGTGTCGTATATTATGAACTTTGTCCCTAGAAAATTAGACCTGCAAAAAAAGAAGAGATAAGCCGAAAACTTTTCGCTTTAATATGTTCTCTAATTAGGCAAATCTTTTACCTAATTTTGCCAATGTAGGTATTGCTTGAACTAGAAATGGTGTCGGCGTGCATAGAGATTACATACTCAGTGTAAGTAGTTCTTCTTATGCGTTTCGCCGAAAGAAGGAACTTTCCATTCTCAACCAACAAAGCTGAAGGTATCAAGAAGAGAATTAACTTACGGATTATCGTCAATGTGTGGGGAAAAAACTAGAAAAACTTCAAACAAAATCAACGAAAATGAAGCTTTACCAGGACTGAGACAAAGGTATAAATGGTAAGTCAGGTTAGATTTATCCCTTTTTATAAAGCATTGCATTGTTGCATCTCTTGGTCCTGGCTATAAACCCCAAAAAGAAAAGAAGAAATTTATACTACGAAATCATCTTGCAACAAGAGATAAATCATAACCAAAAATCTAACCTGTTTGAGTGAAACAGGGAATGTGATTTTGCCCGAGAGCTCGGGATTTTGAACAATCTCTTTGCACATATCTCTCCAAGACCTGCAAACAGAAGCGCAAGCAACCACATGTCTTCGAGCAGGCCATGCGCTTTCACTCTGTTCAAGCCTTTTGATCACATCGTTTAATAGCTCTGGAGGCAGATTCGCCCACAAGGTCTCTTGAATTAATACTATGGGTTGTTCCTCGTGAGAATCTTGAACGGAGCCACGGGATTTCCCGACTTCTTTGCGCTGCCTGCTTAACTTGAAGTCGAAACTGCGCCTCGATAGGCTTCCTATACTGTCTCTCACATCACGAACTATACTACGGAAAGACATTTTTCTCTGAAACACACAGAAAAGTAGAGAGATTGATTCAAATTCTGAATGATACTTAATAACAAAGCAATGACGGGGAAGAGAAGGAAAAAAAAGGGAAACAATTGGGGAAGAAAAGAAGATTCTCATCAATGGACCAAAAGCAGGAACCACCACAGGCTTTATTAAATTTCAGAAACATTCTTTTTGATTCACATTTATAAAGAGAACATAACAAATTGAAAGAAAGAAAGAAAGAAAGAAAGAAGAAGCTGCTAATTTCAAAAACTTAACTTGAAAAGATGTTTCGGAATAAACCTCGTTCAAATGAAGAATCTTCCATAGCAGTAAAAAGCAAAAGAGAACAGTCTCTGCCCCCACGAACAAAGTCTGAGATTAATGGTCCCAATGAATAGAGATTTGATTCCAAGTATAAACCCTCCAAGTGTTCTTTGTTTACACTGGAGAAAAGATAATTCTTTACTACTTCGAATGGGAAAAAAAGGATCTTTGGAAGTGGACACAAAGATCATATTGTAGATCACAATTTTCGTTTTTCAGACCTAACAAATTCACTCATAAAACATGACTATAGCTAAACCTTTAGTTAATTAATTTGTTCTATAAGAAGATAGATCTAAGAATTTCATAATCACAGTTTAAAAGTTAAAACCAAATTTACAGAAAAAATGGAGAAAAAAGATCGATAATTGCATTCGAGGAAGAAGATGAAAGATTTTTCAAGCAAAATTTCCGAGGGAAACTCGAACATAGAACAGAGATCTGTAGTCATATCCAAATTTATTATCAGACGAATTCGAGAACAAAAACGAGAACAGTTCACACCTCAAATGCTTCTTAGATTCCATCACCTAAAAAGAATCCCCAGAAATTTACAGAGACCCGGAAAGTCAAAGTCTGGAACTTTTCAGGAAAACCAATCAAGCAGAAACGAAATTGGGTCAGAAAAATCCTTACTCTTTGTTTCCTCGTCTAATCCGTTCAAATCCTCTCTCTTTAGAAGTTACTTGTCTCGCCTAACCATGCGGAAACTAACTACTCTCCCCGAACACAAACACGAACACGAACACATCTCATTTTCTCACCATTTTATATAGAATAAATAAATAAGGACTGTTTAGCAGCACACTGACTAGAATACTCTCTACTTGTCAGAATATTAATGTAAACAAGTAAGTAAATAAATCCAACCAGCAGCCAAAATCTAGAGCAAATTGGGTTTAAGTCGTTCGTTGACCTCTAATCCTCCTCATTGCTTGTAAGTCTTTGATCTTGACAAAAAAAAAGATATATACAATTTCTTTTTATATAAATTATTATTTTCATGAAAAGTACGATTAGTAAGGATATTTTAAAAGGATCTATATTGTTTTAGATCACATTTAATTTTTATTGCATGCAGTATGCTAGTTGTACATAACCATGTTACTATATTTGCTTAACGTGTTAGGAACATATAATTTGGTACGGCTTACCAACCGTCCTTTATGAGATCATTAGACTTTGATTTTTCACTAAATATGATTTAAGTGTAGCCTAGATTTAGACAAGTCTCGGAGAAAATATTCTTATATTATAATTTTTATTTAGTAAGATACTTCCATAATTTACTTTTTATTTAAAATTGTTTTAAAATTTTTTATATTAATTATACAAATGAAATCTGATTATAATATAACTGTAAATTGTATATATTTTAGATATACAATATTATTAAATAGATAATAAATTATAGTTGTGATAATATTCAATTAATATAAAATTTTGTTTTATATTTTGTTTGACTAATTTTTCAAAATCTCTAATATATTTGTTTTATATTGTGTTTGCTTTTTATGTAAAAATATTATAAATTTACATATAATATATTGTTAAATATTTGTTTAATATCATTTTTATAAATATTTTAAGAAATTATGTTTTATGTACTATTTGTGTTAAAATGTTTGATATTAACATATTTGTAAATCATATGTGAAAATGAAATTTTTTGTTAAAATATTTTTCAATTAATATATTATGCATTAGAAGAGTTATAATGCTTACAGCAAATTACTTCGTATGTCAACTAAAACAGTTACATTTAAACAAATTGTAGAACTCGTATAGCGCAATTAGTAAATAAAATTTTGTGCATTAGATCCATAAATGAATTAATTTGGACCAACTGTTAAAAACTATTAATGTACTTGTAATGAAAACTTTTATAGAGTTTTTTTATACGGAGAAGTTTTTTAGTGCATTTCTCTACTATTCATAATATTTTAGCATTAATATTATTATAATAATATTGAAGAAACTGTATGTAAAAGTAAAATCCTATTAAAAATGTTCTTACGCCACATGATTTTGTGTTGCCTGTCAGCAATAACATTTAGTGCAAATTTAAGCTGAAACGACAAGTCTCAAAACTCAAAGAAGCATTTTACCCTTTTTAGCAAAATGATATCCCTTTTTATGAATAATTTGAGAGAAAATAATCTGTAGAATTGAATATTTCTTAAGTGATAAAACAACAGTTCGACACACACATCTTATTTATTTATGGAGTTCTTAAGATATTTTGAAAAACATACACAAAGATTTTAGCCTATTACATCATGTCAAGTGTTTTCTATTGACTAGTCTTCAACTCGCTGAAGTAATTCAAACTGGTTGCTGACTTGTACGATGTTTGCAGGATATGGGTCAGCTAAACTCTTGTCCTTTGTGATGTTGCAGACTGTTTGGTGCAGGTGTCCTTTACTGATTGTTGAGAAATCAGAACTTGGAACAGTTTAGGATCAGTACCTGTGAGGATTATATCATCCACATAGAGGAGAAGCACCAAGGTTTGTCCAGCATGATGATAGACAAACAATGAAGGATCTACTGTACTACACACGAATCCAAACTCAAGGAGAAAGTGGCTAAATTTATTAAATCAAGCTCGAAGAGCTTGTTTAATCCGTAGATAGCCTTTTTCAATTTGCAAACATGATTTGGATATCTTGTATCAACAAAACCTTGTCGCTGTTTCATGTAAACTTCTTCACTGATTTCTCCATGTAAAAAGGCATTTTTAACGTCCAACTGAGTGATGCTCCAATTTTTTGTTGTAGCCACTGTTAACACAACTCGGACTGTAGCTGTTCTTACAACAGGGCTGAATGTTTCAATAAAATCTATTCTTTCTTCTTGATCATACCCCTTTGCAACAAGCTGAGCCTTCAACCGATCAACTGTTCCATCAGATTTCAGCTTGACTTTGAAGACCCATCTGCACCCCAAGATGTTCATATCCTTTGTGAGAGGAACCAGAGACCAAGTGTTTGTACTGTGAAGTGAATCCATCTCATCAGTCATATATAGCTTTAGTCCATCCAGTATGCTTCAGAGTTGAGACCACTATTTTAGGCTCACATATAGTGTTGTTATCTAGGGAAAGAGCATACTTGAGATTGGGCTTGCGAATTCCATGTTATAGTCTCGTTCTCATAGGGTGTATTCTGCCTGATGTGTTTAGTGATGATGGTTCTGGAGGCATATCAACTAGAGGTTCATTGTCTGTGGGAACAAACACATGTGCTTGGACTCCTCCATAGTGAAGAGAAGTAGCTGTTTTAGAACCTGCAGGACTAGCTTGTTGTCCTTGATCAGCTTGAATACTTGTAGCAGCTGTTGTACTTGCAGGAGGAATTGAAACCATTGGATGAAATACTGTCTGAGGAGTGGGCTGTGCTGGAGCTGATTGCCATGCCTGAAGCAGAGTGGTGGAATATCTAGGGACAAGATCCTTATACTTATCCGTAAAAGGGAGACATTTCTCATCAAAAATAGCATGTCAGCATATATAAACTCGCCCTGTTGGAGGATAGAAACACATGTAGCCTTTATATTGAGGATGATATCCAAGGAAAACACATTGCAAAGACCTTGGTTCCAGCTTATGAGCAGCATAAAGTCAGAGATAAGGATAGCAGGTTGATCCAAAAACACGAAGAAAACCATAGTTTGGCTTCTGTTGCAGCAAAATCTCAGAAGGACTCTTATACTGATGTATCACTGATGGCAGAATGTTGATCAAGAAACTTGCTGTATAAAAGGCTTCTACCCAGAATTTGAGTGGCGTTTTGCTGTGATATAACATAGAGAGGCCAAGTTCAGTGACATGTTTGTGTTTTCTCTCAGTAATTCCATTTTGCTGAGGTGTTGAAGGGCATGATAGAAGATGTCGAATACCATGAGTTTGTAGGTGTCTTTTGAACTGTAAACTTGTAAATTCTCTACCACCATCACTTTGAAAGACTTTTATCCTTTTCCCAAACTGATTCTCAACTTGTTTTTGAAATAAGATGAAAACATCAATGAAATCTGACTTTGTTTTGAGAGGAAAGAGCCATGAATATCGAGAGAAGTCATCCACAAAGATAGCATAATATTTGAACTCTTGAACTGATACAATAGGTGAAGGACCCCAAAGATCACAGTGTATTCGATCAAGGGGTTCTTTTGAAAATGATTCAGAAACAGAAAATGGCAATCTAGAACTCTTTCCCATTTGGGAAGGTTCACAAACACGACTTGTGCTGCTCTTATTTACTTGTATCTCCTTGCTGTTACTGAGATGTTGCAAAATTTGAAAGCTTGAGTGTCCTAAGCGTTGATGCCAAACTAGTTCACTAGCTGCAATCTGTCGATTAGAGTAAAACACCACAAGTTCCTTGTTTTGCAACACATATAGACCCTCACGACGTAATCCTTTGGTCACTACTTTCTGAGTTGTTAGATCAATAACATACACAACATTAGCATCAAAATAGACTCCACATGGGTAGTCATCACACAACTTTGAGATTGACAGCAATGATTTCTGTATTAATGGACAAACCAGGACATCATCAAGAGGAATGGTACCTGCTGATGTAGTGACTGTAGTAGACCCAACATGCGTTATCGGAAAAAAGGATCCATCTTCTACCATTACTGTTTCATTGCCATTGTAAGTTGTTGTTGTTTGTAGTGGTGAGGTAGTGGCTATGACGTGAGCAAAGGCTCCAGAATCTGGATACCATTCATGTCCATCAATAGCTGAAACTTGCAGGGTAGAGAGAGAGCTTGTGGTACATCACCACTCTGGTAAGAAGCATCAAATTTGTTCCAGCATTTGAGTGCTACATGCCCTGTTCTACCACAGATTTGACATATTGGGCGATTATCATTCTGTCCCACCAGTGGTCTATTCCATCCTGTTGTGTTAACTTGCTGAGAGAAGTCTCTCCCTCTTGTAGAAAAAGCACCACGTCCACGGTTTGTACCAAAACGAGTATATCCACCTCTGCTTCTCTGGTTCTGTCCAACTCTTTGTGCTTGAAAAGCCAAATGAGGTGAGATCTCTTCTGTGGTTTCATATGACTGCAAACGAGAACTGAAACCAGAGACTTTTGAGACAATGCCATTGAATGTGAGTGCAAGTAGTCGAGACATAGAACTTTGCAGGGCTATTGAAATGGGATCATACTCTCGACCCAAACCGTTGAGAATGTGAATATCTTCATAGATTCTTCAACAGGTTTACCTATTGAACTGAGTTGGTCGCACACTGCTCTAAACTCATGACAGTAGACAGTAAAGTCTTTTCCTCGAGTAGTCATTAGTTGAAGACGACGTTTCAACTTAAACTCTCTTGCAACTGAACTTTTGTTAAAGTTATTTGCTAGAGAAATCCAAACATCATGTAAAGTTGTGAGACAGTGCACATAGCCGAGTACCTCTTCTGTGAGCGTACCAAATATCCAAGACTTGACAAGCTCGTCTGTGCACATCCATTCCTCAAACAGTGGATCTGGAGTTTCTAAAACACCTTCATTTGTTTGAGTGAAGATGCTTGGTGGTGGAGCGGGAGTTTGTCCATTGACAAAACCAAGAAGCTTCTGACAACGAAGAAGAGACTCAATTTGAATCTTCCATAAAAGGTAGTTCGTGTCATTGAGTTTCAACGTAACTGAGCTTGACACATGTATATGAGATGGAAAGGGATAGTGACCAGGACCTTCTGCCATTATAGCACCTTGTTAGAGGTTTAAGAAGGGTTTGATACCATGTGAATAATTTGAGAGAAAAGTAATTTGTAGAACTGAATATTTCTTAAGTGATAAAACAATAGTTCGACACACACATCTTACTTATAGAGTTCTTAAGAAATTTTGAAAAACCTACACAAAAATTTTAGCCTATTACATCATGCCAAGTGTCTTCTATTGACTAGTCTTCAACTCGCTGAAGTAATTCAAACTGGTTACTGACTTGTACGATGTTTGCAGGATATGGGTCAGCTAAACTCTTGTCCTTTGTGATGTTGTAGACTGTTTGGTGCAGGTGTCCTTTGTTGTGTTTCTGTAGGAGCTGTCGCTGAAGGTCTTCTGGGCCTCGTAATGTGTTTGTCTGGCCCATAACATTCTTCTTGTCAAGTTCCAGCTTCGTCTTCAACCGTGAATGCAGGAGATGCTCCGGCTCTGTTTTCGTTGTTTGAAACATAGTAATATTGTTGATTCTATCACTTTTGATTGTACTTCACTTTATATTAAAATTCCACTATCATTGGTTATGGTCGATTTTCTTCTACCTTCTAACTATTTGCAGGCATTATGCAACTCCCTTACCAAAAAGGTGCTAATTATATTTGAAATAAAATCTATTTTATAAGAAAAAAGGGAAGATTGTTTACGTGAGAGTGAGATAGATATGGATAAATTGGATAAGATAAAAGGCTATTATTCTTTAACATTTGAACGTCGGACAACTTAAAGGTAACTGTAGTAGTCGATAATTCGATTTTTGACCACCTAAATTGCATTATTTAATAAAATCATAATCTATTGAACCTAAAATTCATTTTCATATGTTTTATGTACTTTTAAATACAATACTATATCAAAACCAAATAATAAAATTGATTAATATGTTTATAAGATATTAAACAGTCCAAAAATTTAGGAATAGATAAATTTCCGATTTTTTGACTGGGAGTTATTAGACATATTCCGACTGTTCCAAGACCTTCACTATGTCACAATATTATAAAAGTATGGACTTGAAATGTTGATGAACTGAACTTGGGCCTATTCTTAAGGCCTTTTCTATACTAAGGCCCAAACTGTAAAATCATTTTCGCTGAATATGTGCCCATTTGGCCATTTGCAGAGTAATTGACCCAAATAAATAAAAAGGACGAATTCAAGTGGTATCTTTCAGTCATTTCATTCCATTTATTAATTATTTTTCTATTTTAGTTTACGTTTTTAATTTGGGTCAAACCAAGCAAAGGTTACGGTAAGATCAAAATGTGTCAATAATTCTAATTATTATAGTTGAAAATGACCTTTTCGATAACGATAGACGATATCGAATTTGGCAATGACAAATGAGTTGACCATCAATATATATTTGAAAAGGTTACGTTTTTTTTACGTCCAGTTAAGCTTTTATTTTAAACTAGATTTAGATCCACGTCATGCGTGCAGAAAAATATTCGCAAAATTATAATTAAATATTTAAATTTTATTTAAAATTACTTTTAACATTAATTTTTGTATATATAAATTAAGAAAAAAAAATATTTATTTTTACGAATTTAATAGTATTTTTTGTTAGTTTAATAAAATATATTAATTCTCTAACCAAATTAATAACAATGATATAATTGTAATTATTTTAATAAGTTAATCTTGTTTTTATATTTATTTGAAATTTTACTGTATTGATGATACCTCAGCATGATAATTCTGTTAATAACACGTCAGAGTAAGATTATTTTTTTAAAATATTTAAAATATTAGGGATTACGGTAGTAACTTAAATCTATTTATATTTATTTGAAATTATTTATAAATTAACGTATAAAAAATTTAAAAAAAAATTAATTTTTTGTAAATATAATAGTATTTTTTGGTTAGTTGAATAAATTATATTTATTCTCTATAAATTAATATCAGTGACATGTATTGTAATTATTCTAGTGACTTAAACCCTTTTATATATTTAATCTGAAACTCTTTGTGGTGTTGACACGTCAGCATGATATTTTTGTTATTAACACGTCAGAGTAAGATTATTTTGTTAAAAAGTTTCTCAAATAATATATTAGGGATGCTCATAACTAAATTATATATTTTATTTATAAATAAAATCAATCCCTAAAAGATAGATCTCTCAAGTGGGTCATACCCGCCGTCCCGCCTGATCCGTGCCGTGGCAGGTTACAAATTTTTTCCACAAATTTTTTTTATCCGTAAAATCCGCGAATCAATTTTTTAGACCCGCATCCATCCTGTATTAATCAAGCAGATTTGGCGGGTTAGAGGGTGATCCGTTTCATTTTTCAAATTTTTTTTAAAAATATTTAATAAATTTAATTAAAATAAAATATTTAATAAATTTCTTTAAATTAAAACTTTTAATAAATTTAACTAAAGTTTTTAAAAATATTTAAAGAATTTAATTAAAATATTTAATAAAATTAATTTTTTTGGGTTTAAATTATTTTAGACCTAAATTAGTTGAATCTCAATTTGATTAATTAATTTATCCCAAAATTTGCGGCTACCCGCGAACCCATAAATTAAAAAGTTGCAATTTGCATCCGCTACGTTCTAACTAATGCTCGACCTGCACCCACGACGCAAATAAATTTTTTTTTCACTCGACCTGCATTTGCCCTGCAACAGATCAAATGGGATGAAACCCACGGGTCAAGACTCATATTAACAGGTCTAGATGTAAGGGAAAAAAAAAGAGAAATCAACTAATCACCACTGTTTATTTTTCTGTACCATTGTTTTTATGTAAAATACATTTAAGGATATTAATCTTATATTATTAAATGTCTAGGAGCTACGACATCGTTTTGCTAACGTGGTATTATTTCTATGGAATAAAGTGGTTTCGCTATTTTAAGGAATGTTTTAAGTTTTCTTTCTTTTATTGCTCTCACATGGTTTGTTGGAATAAAGCAACTTATTTTAGGGCAGAAGAAAAAAAGGCTTCAAAAGTTTACGCAGGCAAGTTTTTAGTTGAAATTTTTTTTTTTATGAATTTAATAATATTTTTAGTTAGTTTAATAAATATATTAATTTTTTTAATTAAATTAATAAAATAATATATATTGTAATTATTCTAATACTTTAAACTGATTTATATATTTATTTTAAATTTAATGTGATAACATAAGTATGACATTTTTACTAATAATATGTTAAGATAAAAATATTTTTAAAAAATATTATTTAAATAATATATTAGGTATCAAGTGATCAATTACGATGAGTTGAATGTTGAATAGAGTGTTTACAATTAACGGTCATCATCACATCATCAATTTTAAAAAAAAATTATATTTATACTATTCTAACATTATTAGTTACCTAAAAATAATCTTTTGAAATCTCAAGTTTATTGTCGATTTCATACTTTATTTGTGTTTGACTTTTCTATTGTTATAATTGGTTTGAATTATCAATATTCACCAAATTGATAGCTGAGTCACGAAATGTAAAATCTTAATTGATATGTCAAAACTAAATACTTTGTTTTACAATAGTTCGTATATTAAATTTTAAAACTAACATTATTATAACGAAATTTCATACAAGATACTAAATATTCTTGATTATAATCTCTAACAAGAGCCGGACCAATATCATTTAGTGATTAAAAACACATACAAAAATTAATGTCTTTTGAATTTATATTTTTTAGCTATACTTAAAATATTTTTTATTATTATTTGGCGGCTAAAATACTTAATTTACCAACTCACATTTTTTAAAGACTCCAAATTTACAAATTTGGTCGACGTTTTAAGAAGTCGCCCTGACTCTGATATAACTATTAGATTTAGTAAAGGTAGAGAGAGAAAACGTAAAATTGTATTATTCCACTTAACTTTACAAAACAGTGTTAATGAGTATTTATACAATTGAAAATAACTTCAATTAACTCGTAATACCCCTCCCTCAAGTCGAATTCTTCACGGAGGAAGAAAGAGACTTGAGAAATTGTATCTAGACATCAAGAACTTGAATGTACTTGGTTGAAGGGCTTTGGTAAAAAGGTCAGCTAGTTGATTCGAGGAAGCAACTTGCATTACTCGAACCAATCCTTTTTGAACTTTGTCACGAACAAGGTGGCAATCAATATCAATGTGCTTCGTCCTCTCGTGGAATACCGAGTTAGAAGCTATTTGGATTGCCGCCGTATTGTCACAAAATAGATTTGCTGGCCCTGTAACATCAACCTTTAGGTCCTTTAGAAGCTGACTCAACCAAGTAACTTCGCATGTAACATCGGCAAGAGCACGATATTCTGCTTCAGCGCTGCTTCGAGACACCGTAGTTTGCTTCTTGGATTTCCAAGATATCAAGGAATGTCCAAGAAACACACAAAAACCACTAGTAGAACGACGAGAATCTATACACGCAGCCCAATCTGCATCAGAAAACGCGTGCAACCTGTTTTCAGACTGAGCCGAATAAAACAGTCCACGACCTGGATCATTCTTAATATATCGAACAATCCTGTGAGCTGCCTGTAAATGTTGATCTCGAGGTTGAGATAGGTATTGACTGAGTTTGTGCACAGAATATGTAATGTCTGGCCTGGTAATTGTCAGATAAAGCAACTTCCCAATCAAGGTTCTATATGTTGTCGCATCATCCAGAAGTGTACCACTTTCTGCATGGAGCTGTACTGTAGGATCCATAGGCGTAGAAACCGGCTTACAACCAAGAAGTCCTACACTCTCCATCAAGTCCAAAGCATACTTCCGTTGGCAAATGGATATGCCTTTAGTTGAGCGAGCAACCTCCAAACCCAAAAAGTATTTCACCTGACCAAGATCTTTAACTTTGAAAGCCTTTGCGATTGTTGATTTCAGATTACCAACTGCTACATCATCATTACTGATGATGAGAATATCATCTACATAAACCAGTAATGCTACAAACGACTTTCCAAGCTGCTTGGTGAAAAGAGTATGTTCTGCTTGAGATTGTACAAAACCATCCTGTAGTAAAACATCAGAAAATTTGCGATTCCATTGTCTTGAAGCTTGTTTGAGTACATAAACAGATTTATGTAGTCTCCAAACAGTATTCAAAGGCAAGAATCACCCAAAGTAGATGCAAAACCAGGTGGCATCTCCATATAGATTTCTTCATCCAAATCACCATTTAAGAAAGCATTTGATACGTCCATCTGGTTCACTGTCCAGCCATGATTAGCAGCCAATGCTAGCACCAATTTCACAGTAACCAGCTTCGCAACAGGTGAGAAGGTATCAATGTAATCAATTCCTTCTTGTTGGGTGAACCCCTTAGCAACTAAACGAGCCTTGTGTTTATGAATAAAGCCATCAGCATTTCTCTTTATTGTGTAGACCCATTTACATCCGACTGGCCGTTTTCCTTGAGGCAAAGAAACAACAGAAAATGTTCCAGTAGAAACAAAATTCTGTAACTCTTCATTCATTGCTGTCTGCCATACTTCAGACTTGGCAGCTTGGGAGAAATTCTTAGGCTCAGATTCCACAGAAATATTCAGAACATAATTTCTGTAAGACCGACTTAGTCTAGAATAGTCTAGTACTGAAGACAGAGGGTATGTTATATGATCCTCACAAACTTGTACATGATTAAGCAAATCACAGTGATAATCCCGTAAGTAAGATGGAGGACGTATAACTCTTCTTGGCCTAGTTGAACTATTAACATCATGTTCTGGAGGTAAAGTAACATTACTGCTATCTTGAGAAACGTCAGAAGGGAAAGAACGTCCAGAACTATCCTCTGGTATTGGTAAAGGCAAAATGGTTGGATTGAAGAAGGTAATAGTGGAATGAGGCAGTTCTGGAGTAAGAAAGGGAAAGATATTCTCATGAAAAAGGACATTTCTCGAAATGTAAACATCATTTGTATCGAGATCAAGGACCTTGTAACCCTTGTATCCGGATGGATAACCAAGGAATGCACAAGGAGTTGATCTAGGGGAGAATTTATGCCGGTCTTTGGGATAAGTCGATGCATAACAAAGACATCCAAAGACCTTTAAATGAGCATAATTCGGTTTCTTTTTCATGAGAAGTTCAAAGGGAGTCTTTTGTTTAAGCAATAGAGAAGGAGTTCTATTGATAAGATAAACAGAAGTGCGAATACATTCACTCCAATATTGCAAAGGAATATTAGATTGAAACAAAAGAGCTCTAGCAACATTTAAGATATGTTGATGCTTTCTTTCCACCACGGAATTTTGTTGTGGTGTATCAACACATGAAAAATAGTGAATAATGCCTTTTGATTCAAGTAAAGATTTGAAAACCAGCTCAGGAGCATTATCTGAGCGAATGGATTTGATTTTCACTGAAAATTGAGTCTCAATCAGATTAACAAAAGAAGAAAAAATCTGGGAAACATCACTTTTGGCTTTTAAGAAATAAACCCAAGTAACTCTTGTGCAATCATCCACAAGAGTTAGAAAATATCTATAACTCTCAACTGAAGGTATAGAAAAAAGACCCCAAACATCAATATGGATTAGATCAAAAGGGCTGGACGCCATATTATTTTGAGAAAGAAAAGGTAAACGTCTTTGTTTAGCCAAATGGCAAGTTTTACAGTGAGACAAATCTTTGATTTTGAGTTTTGGAAAAGAAAGATTTTCAAACAATACTTGAATCTTAGGCATAGATGGGTGTCCAAGTCTCGAGTGCCAAAGAGTACTTGAATCATGAGTATTGAAATTGCAAATGAGAGATTGCTGTGAGCTTGATGACTGAGGTGTGAGGTCCAAAAAATATAGTTTATCATGAAGGATACCCCTCCCAATCATCAAGTCCCGCGTAAGCTCCTGAATTGTGCAAAAGGAAGGAAAGAAATTAACAGAAATTGCACAATCTTGCGAGAGAGAGCTTACACTAATCAGATTGATATGAAAAGAAGGCACAAAAAGGACATTTTGAAGAACAAGTTTCTCAGATAGCTTGACAGATCCAGATTGGTTTATGACAATCCTAGATTTGTCGGGTAGTGTTACATTTACCTCAGAGATGAAGTCAATAGTATCAAAAAGATCAAGATTGCAACAGATATGGGCAGTGGCTCCAGAGTCAATAATCCATGCATTGAAATTAAGGCAAGGTTCCTTTACTGTGGTGTAAACGAAAGTACCTGCCAAATCAGCTGGACTTTGAATGTTGGAATGTTCTGTATTCTGTTGACTCTGAGGCTTCACAGTCAACTGTTGGGCAAGTTGCTGAATTTGAGTTTCAGACAACTGAGCCAGAGCCATAGAGACTTGGTGAAAGTGATCTTCAACAGCTGGAGAGACTGTGATGATATTACCCACCATATTGTTGCGAGGAGTCGTCTGAAGTTGACCTCGAGGCCTGAAGCTAGGAGCAGTTGTCAAATTTGGACGAGATTGAATCTGCTGAGGCCTGAAATTCTGTACTGGTGGACTGCTGAGGCCAGATGGCTTATAACCAGGAGGGAAGCCGTGTAATTTGTAACAACGGTTCACGGTGTGACCCTGAAGTCCACAGTATGTGCAAACTGGTCTCGGTCGAGGTCTATAATTGACTCCTAATGCTGCAGCAACCTCAGTGTTTCCTGCTGGTTGAACAAGGTGTTCTGATTTGGCAAGAAAAACTGGTAGTTCCTGCTGAGGAGATTGTTTTATTAACTTCTGATGCTCATGTTGGATTACTAAACTCAAAGCCTTCTCAAGGTCCGGTAGAGGATCCATCATGATGATTTGTTCTCTAATGTTCTCATAAGAGTCATTTAATCCAAAGAGAAATTTGATCACAAAGCTACGCTCAAAGAGATCCATCCATTTTCTGTCAACTTCGCACACGCAATTATTGCATTGACATGATGGAAAATTCTGAGCACCTTTTAATTCTTCCCATACAGTAACTAGTTTCGTATAAAAGGTACTCACATCTAGAGAACCTTGTCTAAGACCATGAAGTTTCTGTTCAATCTGATACAGTCGCGGAACATTGTTCTGTTTGAAATGATTCAACAGTTTTTCCCAAATACCATGAGCCGTTTTCACATAAAGAACGCTTTGACCTATTGTCTTCGAAACTGAATTAAGCAACCAAGATTTAACAACATCGTTGCATCTAGACCATGTTGCAGAATCTCTATGACCATCAGGAGGTTTCGGAAGACTACCGTCAACAAAACAGAGTTTATTTCTACCATTTAACGCCATAAGCATCGATTGATGCCAAGAACCAAAATCAGAAGCTCCCGTGAGCCTATCGGAGACAAGAAACAAACCTGAATGATCATTTCCACCAAGATAGTAGGGATTCTCATACGAATCGCGGATGTGTGTCGGATCCGTGAACGCCATGATGAAATCGTTACAAGAAAAGGAAAAACACACCAAGATTAAGAAAGATTTCGAGAAACCGAAGTGAAACGAAGCTAAATCAACAAGATTTTAGCTGCGATTCAAGAAAAATTGATCAAGATCGATCAAGAAACAAGAAATCGCACTCGCGGAAGGAAGAAAGAGAAAAAATGCTCTGATACCATATTAGATTTAGTAAAGGTAGAGAGAGAAAACGTAAAATTGTATTATTCCACTTAACTTTACAAAACAGTGTTATTGAGTATTTATACAATTGAAAATAACTTCAATTAACTCGTAATAATAACGAATCAGTAACTCTCTTCTTATATATCTTCCCAAAGACGTTCAGAACCTACTAGAATGGTTTTAACTACGTCTAAACTAATGATTGGATCGACAAATGTCGTATAGTGATTCGTAACTGGAGTGGTACTTTGTTTTCTAGTTTTGTTACGACAGTCAACGAATTCAGTATGTGAAATGGATTAAGGTCGTCATAGTTGCTGGAGCTTGGATCATCTAATAGCTTTGTCAGAGAAAAAGTTACTAATGGAAGATTACAGCGATTCAGAAACGATGGTTGGAGATGACTACGTGCTTTGGATACTCGGCGCTGAAATTGGCATCTTCTGTTTCACATTTTTTTCACACCCATTGGTTGTATTTTCAACTTGTTCTTGGCGGTTCGCCTGTTTTGGTCACTAGTATATATGTAAGTTTTCAAATTATATTTTATTATTGGAAAAGTTGTAACCATTGCTGGAATCTAAAATTTTAGGGTGTCCTCGGATTTCATTTGCTTTGTTGTCTGAGATCTCCATAACTTTTATTAAAAAAATCATTAAATGGTATAAAACTTACAATTTAGTTTGTCTCTGTTAACGAAAGTTTTACATCGTTAGTGAAAGAATTTGTGAAATATTATATAATTGGTATGGGTTAATACACTCATTATTAATTGGTTTTGATTTAAAAGTTTATGATAATTCTAAATTTAATAGATTCCATCAATAACTACTAAAGTACAAATTATCATAATTTAAAACTGACCACAGAAAAACAATTTAGTTGTATTATGTTTGATGTGTTTTAGTTTTACGTTATTTATTTTGATTTTTTTTTATTCTAATTCAAATGTGTCTATAATATGAAAACACGTTGATATTTATTGCCATGATGATGTTCAAAAAATTATTCTAAAATATCATATTTTAAAGTTTTTGTTCCAATATAACATTTTAAAATTAAATTTTCAAAATAGCATACTAATTATATAAAAATATTTAACTATTTTAAATAAATTATATATAAAATTAAATAATTGTATTTGGATTCATATTTTCTAATTTAATGCTTAATTTTGTTCTATTAAAATAAAATTTAATATATTTTAATATTAAATTTATTTTTATTAAAAACTTGAATTAATGATGATATTTTTAAAATACAAACTTAAAAAAATATTATTTTAAAAAATTATTCTAAAAATACGAAATTAAAATTTAGTGGTTGTTAAGAAACAACGTAATATCTGCGTAACAATCGATACATTATCAATTTTCGCTTATTAAGCACAAGAATATTTCAATATCATTAAATATGGTAGGTCATAAGCTAACTAAATCATGTCTCTACTTGCTTTTTTCTCATAAATGCTTTGATATCCGACTAATAACCATACATAAATTATAGACATTTATCTAACTCCTCGTCTAATTATAATACCTTAATTTGATGTTACATCAAAATTTCCACGTATATTAACTATGCCCACACACACCACTGCATATCTGAAATCGTCAAAATAAAAACTATAAAATCTAATCTTTCACCATTTATATATTACATGAAAAAAATGTATATATTAGACTTAGAGTGGTCAATAAATTGAGGATAAAATGGTAAATTCACATGGTGTCGTCACCACTTTGCGTTTTGCGGTTAGATTCAGCGGTGGGGAGATGCTAACTTGGGCCCACAAGGGCCCGCAATACCAGAAAATATCCGTATCGTCCCATCTGCAGCTGGTCTTGCTGATTACATTTGATTATTTTGTCCACTTATATTAATAATTTAAGCAAATTGGCATCCATTATGATGTCAATCATTTCAGATTTAATGTAATAATATTTCTAGGCTTCTCCACATCTCACACAATCTTATACTGATAAAATTATTGTAATTTTTCAATTACAATGATCACTACCTCTTATTTTAATTTACTATGTTGTTGGCTTTACCGTTTTTATTTGTTAACGCTATTAAATGATTTCGATTTTAGCGTTTAATAATAATCACGGAAATTATTTCATATCGTTGTATGCGGCCATTCAAATTAAAATAGAGAAAAGATTAATACAATAAAATAACATCTTTTCAAATTTTTATTTCAAATTTAATATTTTAAATTTTAAATTTTAAAAATAACACAAATTTTTTTTTAAAATATATATTTATCATAAATAAATTACAACTATAATTAAAATATTATATTTGGGTTATTTTTAAGTTAGTGTTTATTTTTTTATTAAAAAAAAGTTTTAAAGTGTTTTAATATTAAATTTATGTTATTTTGGAAATTTAAAAATTAATATCCTAAAATTATACCTTTTAAAATTTTTATTCCAAATTTAGCATTCTAAACTTAAAATTACAAAAATAACATATTTTAAAGTTTTTGTTCCAAATTTAACACTGTAAAATTAAAAATTCTAAAAATAACACAAATAATTTTTTTTAAAATACATATTTATCATAAATAAATTTTAAATATAATTAAAATATTATATTTGAGTTCTTTTTCTAATTTATGATTTAATTTTTATTTATTAAAAAAAAAATTTTAGGTATTTTAATATTATATTTGTGATATTTTTGAAAAATTAAACTGGTGTTAATATATTTAAAACAAAAATTTTTAAAAGTTTTATTTTTGTCAATTTACCAAATTTAACTAATGATATATTTACAATAAAAATTTAAAAAAATAATAGTTTTGTGGGTTGTCAAATATTTATTTATTTTAAACAAATTATATATAAATTGGAGTCGCAACATCTGAAATCTCCAGCAGCGATCACGACCATCGTCGAACTCTACCACCACCACAACCACTTTTTGGATACCGTGGATTAGCTTTAACAATCCATCAACTGAAAATAGTTCCTTATCGTTGAAACATCATCATCAGGTTAGTGTGAAACCAATCACCATAAACCCTAGCTTCCTCACCAAGCAACCACTGTGTTTTCCTTTTTAAAGCAACAACAACACTACTGTTTCATCGCTGAATCTTTTGTCGAGCTAAACTTGTTCATCTACTCCTGACGAGGAAGAAGTTCACCATCATGAGGGAAGGGGATCGAGAAAGAGTTTACCAAGCTGACAAAAGAGTTGATCGAGAAACAAGAGAAGATGCAGAAGAGGTTCTTGGAAACGTTGGAGAATCGCTAGAAAGATAGAATCTCAAGCGAAGAAACATGGAGGGTCCAAGAGATAGCGAGAATCAACAGAGAACACGAAACATTAGTCAATTAATGACAGGTCCAAATCCACTGCTAAAGACTCTGCAATTATATCCTTTTTACACAAAGTCTCAGGACAGCAACAACAACCACAACACCAGAATCAGAAATCACAAACGAAACATTATCAGAGTGGTCATTCAATCACGTCTGAGACTAAAGAGCTAAGGCCGGTCCTACTTGATACAACAATGAATATGGAGAATTACGATACTAACTATATATTCGGTATATCCTAGCTCTTCAAGATGGCCTAAAACAGAGGTCGAGGCCTTGATAAGGATAAGGAAGAATCTTGAAGCTAACTACCAAGAAAACGGTACTAATAAGGGACCATTATGGGAACTTGGGAAGAGATATCTGCAGGCATGAGAAGGCTGGGATACAATCGAAGCGTGAAACGATGCAAAGAGAAGTAGGAAAACATAAACAAGTACTTCAAGAAAGTCAAAGAGAGCAACAAAAAACGACCTCTTCATTCCAAGACATGCCCTTATTTTCACCAGATCGAAGCTTTATACAACGAGGAAAAATTGCCATCGACAATGCCTCTTATGGTGACTCCACAGAGACAGTTCCTTCACTAACAAGAAACCCAGATTAAGTTTGAGACTGATGCATGAGAGCGAAAAGGTTGTTAATAAAGAAGGTGAAGAAGACGGAAAGAGTAATTAAAGACGAGGGAGAAGGAGACAATGAGACAAGTGAGTCCGGGATTGTGTTGAGCAAAACATATTTACCTACGGACATTAACAGTAATCTCATTTAAGTGGTTTTTATAATCTTTTAAATACACTCTGCTAAACTACGTGCAATCGTGTGCAAAAAAAACATATACAACAACTGTAAGTAAATTGCTTATTTTTTAGTTATTAATACTCCCCTCTTCCTAATAATTGATTTTTTAGAATTTTCACATAAAGTAAATAATATTAATAATCTAATCATCATACACATTTTTCATAATTATAATCTAATAGTACTTAAAATATTTAATATTTTCAATTAATATATCTAAAAGGTTATAATCAATTAATATTAATTATTAAAATACATAGAAAACCAATTTTAATAAAACAATAAAATATCTGAAACTCAATCCTATTAGGAACATAACGAATATTATTTTTCATGCTATTTCAAAAAATAAATTTAAATAAATATATGAATAAATTTTCGATCGATTTCAACAGAAAAATTTTCAATAAACGATATCCGACCAAAAAATAATAGTGAAAAATTGATAGAAAATTTCATTATTTCACCAATTTTTTCTAATTTTTTAGTAGGAAATGACCTATTTGTCTGTAGTATATGTAATTATAAAATATTTTATTTACTAATGAAATTTGAAAACATATTTCGGCCCAATTGATTAGAGAAAGCAAAGGATAACCAAGCATCTATTTATATCAATGGGTACCCACGCAACTGATAAAATTTTGTACCTACAAATTCAAATTAGGTGGTCGTTTTCATATCAACCTAACTACACATATATCGGTTCATAATATTAATTCAGTCACCACATCAAATAAATCTACTACCAATAAATTTCAAAATCTCCATGAACCGGTCGATATTTTAATAAGTCGGTTAACAAAATCTAACTCAACCATGTCTAATCTATCAATCTATCGATATTTTCGTAAGGCAATAAGTCTACCATAACTTCGGACATATAAATCAGTCATAACTACATGTAAATCGGCTGAATATATTAAATTGGTTATCACATCGAGTATGTACAATATAAATTTTAAATAAACCATATCAAAAAATATAAATCATCAAATTTTTAAAACTCGATTAATATTTCGGTCAATCGATCATCAAAATATAACTTTATTGTAAATCAAAATTGTTATAAGTTTAGCATAATTTTAGAGAGATAAATCAGTTGATCAAACAAAATAAATCGGTTGTTCATTTAAATCGACCACTCGTCGAATAAATCAGCCATCAATACGCCGCAAAATATCAACATTCAATTTTCATAACCCACATAACATCTTGCATAATTTTGAAAGTTCAATTCTCACCAAGCGACCTACTAATTAAATGGCAGTTTCATATGATGTCTACTAACTTTTTAACCACACAAAGAAACTGAAAACCTACCCAAAAAATATCTTGCATAATTTCAAAATAATATCCAATAAACAAATAATTATTTTTTATGGACGTACAAATATTTCATGCATCAACTTTCTACAGTCTGTACTGGAAATTTAATTTTTATTAAGTAGGGATACTAAATGTATAATCTACAAGTCCTTTTCGAACATGCATTTCCGAATTAGTCTAACGATTTTATTCTTTAAGTCAACGGTACAAACTGAGACCTGCTTCAGCTAAAAGATACTTTCAAAGAAAAAAGAAACGTAACAGATTATTTAGTGACTGTTATCTAATCCAAATAAACAAAAACGTACACTAGAAAAACAATCAAAGTGGTTCACATTAGTCACATATTATATATGATACAAGAGATGAAAAATTTGTAATTCGTAAATATTCACTCGTAAAATAGGTTTATACATAATATAAAATATCATTTATTTACTCGTAAATATTTTCAATGACAAAAAAACTTAAATTTACGTTGATTTTGAAGATTATATTGAATTTCTGTTTAGGATGATCACAATTATGAAACCAAAGTACAAATTAAAATCTTGATTTATTTAATAGTAAAATATTTTAGTGTAGTATATTGTATGTAAACATATAGAACAAAACAGGGAGGATAATGTATATAAATACAGCTAGATATATCATGATATGAATTGGACTATAATTTATTTTTTATCTTTATTTGTCATTTTCTATGGATATAGGTACGGTAAATTATTGTTCGTTTATTTACCGCAATTATATACAAGTAATTGCATCGTTCTGTTTTACGTCATAATTTTTTGACACTCTAATTAAAAATCTATGATCAATTATCATTGTAATCAGTAGTAATAGACAAACGAATAATATATGATACAATTGCAATCATAATGTTAATCGTAACTATAATCGTCGGTGATGAACAAACGAATAAAATTTTTAAATATGATTAAATCCATATAGTGCATGCTTATCGTACTTGGGAAATATACGAAGCTCTTGATAGTTAACATTTGCAAAATATTTTATTATATTAATTTAATAGCTTAAATGTTCATAAACGGAACCAAACTTAATTAAATATAGTTTTAGTTTTTGTTTAAAGCATCTATCTGTCTATCACAATCGCATTTTGTATTCACGAGCGGGTGTTTGTGCACACTGCAAATACATATAAGTAATAGGAGCCACGATCATCGGTAGATACATCAAATCTTTGGTTATACAGATCTGGAAACTAACCACACATGTGTTGATAACACTTTGAAATTAATTCTGACACAGCGAATCATCTTCTCAACACAAGAGTTTGTTTATATAGTTTGATCTGTCACGTGCGTTGGATAGTTGAATTTACAAAATTACCCTTGCAAAAAGCAAGTCGTGCGTTTTAGGGCAACGAAGAGAAGAAGACTGAGTTTGCAAAAGAAAGAGTAAGATTCCTTTTGTTCCACGTGGATCCAAAGCCCACGCTGCCTCTCATTGTGTGCATGTGAACTTTGGTAGCTTTTACATATATAAATTATTTATGTATTGAGATATCTCACCAATAAAACTGTTACTGAAAAGGATGAGTAACTCTCGTCTCCTACCTTATAATAATGTAGAACAAAATACTAATAATGTAGTATGTAAGTACACATCGTCACTAACAACCAGAACCATTCTTTTTTTTTTAAAATACATACAAGTTACAGTTTTTATTATTTGCTTATGAAAACCCATATTATATGTCCCATTCTCTTCTTAATCAACATTTTATTTAATTTTGTTTAAACATATATGGATCTCTTCAGTATAACTAAGAAATTAAAAGATAGAAAAAGTAAAAAAAAAAAAAAGCAAGTCCCCCTCCAATATTTATGTTCTCTTCTGTGGTATCAAAACTTAAAAAAAGATGGCTAATCTTTCACCACCGCAACCCACCGACTAATTCGAGTCGAAGCTGATTCACTCACAATTACAAATTATTCATCTTGTTGTTGTTATTGGTCGACACAAGCTCAAATTCACCTCCTTCCTCTTCTCCATTCTCTACGTCATCTTCATCGTCGTATTCAACGTCTGTGCCATCTTCATCATCAAAGTTCTGATCCGACGGTTGAGGAGGAGGAGGAGGAGGATGTTGATCGGTTTGAGCCGTAGATGTAGTCGTCGCCGGAGGCCATTGCTGCTCCGGTTGGACCATCAACGGAAGGGAATTATCCGGTTTGATGTGAAATTTGTTCCTCTCTCTATATAAAGCGTCGAGCTGGTGAAAGTAAGGGCAAGTCTTGGAATCTTGGGGGCGTTTCTTGTTGCTCTCTTTGACTTTCTTGAAGTATTTGTTAATGTTTTCCCATTTCTCTTTGCATCTCTTCGAGTTCCTGTTGAATCCTAACCGTCTCATTCCCGCTGATATTTCTTCCCACAAGGGTCCTTTTGGTCCGTTCTCTTGGTATTTTGAGTCAAGATTTGTCCTCAGCTTTATCAATGCTTCGATCTCCACTTTTGGCCACCGCGACGAGCTCGCTTGATGAGAACTCAAATTCTGATCTCCATTGAACGTTTTCGTAGTGTCTAAGGCCGCCACAACCGCCTGCGCCTGCGTTGGCTGCGGAAGCGGAGGAGGCGGCGGTGGAAGCTTTTGCTGTTGTGCTGTCTGCTGCTGATTATTATTATTACTATTAAGCTGCGTTTGGGATGGAATCTGTTGCGGCTTCGGTTGTGCGGTAGACAGATCTTGCGGATACGGTTTTTCTGATAGTTTCTGAAGAAACGACATAACCGCAGCGTCTTTTGCGGCGGACATGGAGCGTTCTTGAGCTAAAATCTCGTGTTCGCGGTTGATTCGAGCCATCTCTTGCATTCTCCAAGATTCTTCTCTAACCATTCGCTCGTGCTCTCGCTTTTCGACAGCTTCTAAGAACTTGCGTTGAAGCTCCTCTTGCTTATCAATTACCTGTTTCATTAACCGCTCGAAAAACTCCTTCCATTTCCTCTTCCTCTTCTTCCTCGTCGCGGCTGTTCCGCCAATCTCCACGTCGGAAGAAGTCGAATAAGAAGACGACGTCGAATTATCCGACAGGAAATCCCCGGATATGCTCGGAAACGAAGATAAGTTCATTTGCTGCTGAGTATACGGAGGAACTGACGAAGAAGGGAAAGTGATGTTTGTTAGCGGCGGCGTAACACCCGTTACCGGAGGAGGAGGAGTGGAGAATATGGAGCTGTTGGTGTTGTTGTTATGGAGAGGCGGAGGCGGTGGTTGTTGCTGATGATGAAGAGAGGAGGTTGATTGAGTCTCGAGAGCTTCTAATTGATCAAAGAACCGATAAGTTTTGCCTTCGGATTTTCCGGTACGACCTTCTTTGGTTCGTTTGTGGTATTTGTAAACGTTCTCGAATTTCTCTTTGCATTTCTTGGCGTTTCTTATGTAACCAAGCTCCGCCATTTTTCTGATAAATTAAGAAAAAAAAACACCTCACAAATTATATATATATATATATATATATATATGTTGAAGAAAGTTCAAATTTTTATGGGCAAAAACACGAATTATATTTTAAGAAAAGACAAGTAAAACGAGGATATAGTTGAGAGGTGGGATCAATCAGCATGTGGCTTTCTCAATCTCATGAATAAAACATGACCCAACTAATTTTATCTAAGTTACCTGCTAATAATCAAAAGTTTAAAATTTATTTAGACACACTTCAAGAACTGTCCGAATCTGGATCTAACAGGGATAAGTTTTGGAAATCTTATTACACTATACAAAAAAAGACAATGTTTTTACAAAACTCAGGGAAAGAATTTCGCCGTAGAAAAACTCAAAAGAATTTCTTTTGTAAGTCTAAACTGAATCTGGGACAATTAACTCTTACAAAATCCAGATCTTTAACTCCGTCAGTTAAAAAAAAAAGCTTAACTGAATATATATATATATATATATATATATTTAAAAGTCGAATAATAAAAATTTCTAAAAAGGGGAAAAGGAATAAAGGAAACGCACCTGGAAACCTCTTCCCATAAAGGTCCTTTAACGCTAGCGTCTCGAAACGCTATTCCCATTTCAGATCGTATTTTCAGCAGCGCAAGCGTTTCCTGCCGCGGCCACCGATTTCCTCCAAATCCGCGGTCGCTCATCTCTTCCGACACCTCATACGCCCCAACCGCTGCTGCAGCTTCTGCAGCAGCAGAATCGTTGGATTGTGGCGGCGGCGGCGGCGCTTCCGTTGCGGAAGCGTTTGTAGTTGGAGTAATACCCAGCTGCATCTTCGTTGAAGGTTTTGATTTAATTCTCTGTTTTTTTTAATTTCCCCTCCTCTCTCTGTCTTTGACGGAGAAGTTACAGAAATGAAAAATTGAAATAAAAAAAAAAATATACAGAGAAAGATAGAAAAAAACTGGGAGAGATGAAGATAGAGAGAGAGAGAGTTTACATGAGGAAGAAGAGTGAAATCTGGAGGCACAGGATTTTATGGCATTGGAGTTTGTAAATACCTAAGTTATTATTTTATTTTTTATTTTTATTTTCTGATGGATCTGCTTGTCAATCTCAAGGAGCCATTCTGAAAATATTTACAATTATTTTTGTCCACTTTAACTATTTTATTATAATTTATCGCCTTTTATTGATACTTTTCCTTTGTTTGAGCCAATATGGAATCTTCTTAATTTCTCTCTCCTTGGTTTTCCGATTATTAGGTAATTAGATTTTATTTATATTTGTATTACATATCATAATCCTACTGTATGCTATCATTCTGATTTAGATTAAATAAAACTTTTGTACTAAGATTGATAAGTAAATTAACACTATACTAGAGTATATGTGTTATACATAGGAAATTTTTTAATATTTTATGTTTTATATTAAAATAAATTTTTAAATAAAATACAAAAAAAGATTTATTATTTTTTTGTTATCTATAATTGTAAATTTTTATAAAGATTTATTGACTGAATTGAAGATTTTGTTCTATTTTTAAAATCATCAATAGGTGATGAACAAATAGTTTAAATTATTTTTTAAATAAACAATAATAAATAATTGTTATAATCTAAGAAAATTTTCATAAATGATGTAGATAGTAAAGATAAATTACTTACTTGTTCATCACCAAAATAAATTCAAACCCTTTAAAACAAAATTTCAAACCATTCATATATTAGTAGAAAAATTATTAATTCTTTTTTATTTAATTTTACACCGCTAAATTAAATAATTCGAATTTTTGTTAAAAGCAAATGATATAATATAAAATTTTATTTGGAAATATATTGATTTTTTTTAAACAAAAACAAAACTAAATTCATTAATTTAAATTAATGAATATGGATTGGTTGATCATTAATATATGTAATTAATGATTTTTCATTAATTTAATTTAAAAAATAGTGAAAGTGAATATGGTGATGACACATCAGCAAATTAGAACTCCAATATTTCTCGTTTAGTATATACTAGATTTATTTAAATTTCATATGGTGAAAGTGAATATGGTGATGACATATTTTTTTTCCATATTATTAATTTAAATTTCAACTTCTCTAATATTTATATTTGTCCAATAATATCTACAATAACAATTTCAATTATAAGTTGTATTTTCTAATTTAGTTATGATTTAAAAAACAAAATTTACAATTTATTATACGCTAACTCACCAATAAGAAAATCTTGATTGCATTTGCGTTAATGAATAACATCAAAAGAAACAAATTTGAGACCATTCAAATTATTCGGTAAATTATAAGTAGAAACAAATTGAATTTTGTAAATATGGGTGGTCGTTCTACCAACGTGAGATATTTAAAAATTCGTAATTATTTTAGATTGGTCTTCATCTAAAAAAAATTTCAAATTTTTGTATGAACTCTTTTTGAGAGTTACATGCATAGTTTGGTTCTGCAGAAATAATAAAATAAAAATAAAAATAATATATGCAGAAAAAAAATAAATATTGTAGAAATAATAAAATAAAAATAATATATACAGAAAATAAAAATAAAACGATTTTAAATTGTTCAAAAAAAACTTTTTTATTCACGACAACCATCTCAATAGTCTCAATATCATTGAGAAATTGTTTCCACAATTTTAAAATCTTCACTCTGATTTTCTATTACGTTTTGAATGGTTTCAGAAAATAAAGATCGGTAACTAAAGCCATGAAGAAAAAAAACCGAAAATGTGTATACTAATTTGTAAGGTTAGAGTGTTTGAGTTAGACGATGAAGCGAAAATAATGGTCATTATATAGTGAGTTATGCATCTAGGATTTTCCATAATTTAATTTTGAATTTTTTTAAATTATCTGAAAAATATCAATCGGTTAAGAATTTTATATGGCAAGCGAGTTTTAAATGGCAAGCACATAACGGCAATCATCATAAATCTTGAAAATGGTAAGCTACTGCTTTAAAAATAAGGAGTTTTAAGAAATCAAATATATGTAAGAAATTTTTATTATGCTATTAAATGAAAGCGTACCCAAAATAGAAAATGGTATAATGTTAAAAATGATAATTTTTAAGTTACGATTCTAACATATAAACATATATAAAAAATCAAATATTGAACATTTATTTTAATATATATAGGAAATTAAATATTGAGTTGAAGTGATTGTTGTGATACGATATTATTAATAATTATTACAATATATGAATATTTATATAAAATCAAATATTAAAACATTTATTGCAATGGTTAAACGTGTTATGGAAAACTAATATTATCACAAAAAAATTGGTCGCATGTAGATTTCTTTAATTTTTTTAAGAATCTTTTATTAAATTTTTGAGAATAAATATGGTGATGACACCTCAACAATTTTCATATTCAGTGCTTCTCTTTTAATATATAGTAGATAAGATATATCCATGTTCTGCATTGGAAAAATATTCACAAACTAGATTTATATTCACGATATGTATGAAGAAAAATATTCGTAAATTATATAATATTATTTATTAGTAAATATAAATTAAATATTTATATAAATCTAATTTTTACTTAAAATTATTTTTAATATTAATTTTTGTATATAAAAATTAAGGAAAAAATAAATTTTTAAACGAATTTAATAGTATTTTTATTAATTTAATAAAATATATTGATTCTCTAACCAAATTAATAACAATGACATATATTATTATTATTATTATAGTAATTTAAATTTATTAATATATTTATATGAAATTCATTATGCTGATTATATATCAGCATGCTAATAACTCGTCAGAACAAGATTATTTTCTTAAAATATTTCTCTGAATATATTATAGATTATATAATATTGTTTATTAGTAATATAAATTAGATATTTATATAATTTAAGTTTTATTTAAAATTATTTTTAACATTAATTTTTGTATATATAAATTTTAGAAAATAAAAATATTTTTTTATGAATTTAATAATATTTTTTGTTAGTTTAATAAAATATATTGATTTTTTTAACCAAATTAATAAAATGATATATATTGTAATTATTTTAATAATTTAAATTCATTTATATAATTATGTAAAATTCATTGTAATGATAACATGTCAACATGATATTAATATTAATAACACATGATAATAAAATTATTTTTTTAAAATATTTATGGGATATACACGTCCGATAATAAACATTAAGAAAATAAAAATTGGGCTGCTATTAATTTTAGTGAATTTGAAGTTTGTTATAATTTTTTAATGAATTATTGACTTTAAAAATTGTAAAGCTTTTTCTCGCAACATTTTTTAAAGCACTACAATTATTGATTTATCTTTGTCATTTTGAATATTTATTTTCACAGTTTTCGTTAAATTATCTTTTTATGTGTAGTTAAATGAAAAATAAGTAATAGGTATAAATCTGGGAATCGGTTCACTAAAAATAATGTAACAAAAGTAGAGTACATAACTTTTATTCGAAATGATATTATTTTTATGTGAATTACATAATAATAATTACAATAAGAATAAAAATTCAAATCAACGTTTTAATAAAACAAATGAAATAGTTCGTAAAGTTATCACTGCTTATATATAGTTTCAGAATGAAGATGGAGTATATTGGATATATTTTAACAATTTATTTTCAATAAGAAAAAAAAAAAAGCAAAGAGAGAGTAAATGGAAGATATCATGTGATGTTAAAAACAAGAGTTTGACATCATGGGTTGAATGTGTAATGATGAAAAAAGTGGGCACAAAAAGATTTACACCAAAGTAATTATTTTTATTTCTTTTCTAAAATTGCAGAGATCTATTGACTGCTGAGCATAAAGACATTGGTGATTGTTGTTATTAAGTTGGTTTTTGTCCGTCCAACTTAATTGTCTTTAAAAGACGGATTTTAATCTCAAGCAAAGTTATTTACTTATTTTAATTTCAATTTTACAAGCTTCATAATAATTTTGTCTTTACGTCATGTTCATATTGAAACTTATATATGTTGAAAATGAAATTTGTGTGTTGAAAATAAATAAATATTATTTGATATGGGGATTAAAAATGTAAGTTAAAATTTGGTTGTAAAAAGAAAGAAAAGGGGGAAAAAAGTAGGTGATGAGGATCAACTTTGCTTTTAGGAAGGTATTTTTGGAATTAAGTGGCGGGTGACTTACATACTATTAAACAATTACCATATTGACCCTAACGTGGATCCCACTGTCCTTTAATCATTGAGGGGCTATTACTATTTAACTTTATCGTTAATAATTAATAAACTAAACTATCCGATTCCTTGTCATTCTTGATCTGGGTTTGTCTCCCCCTTGCATTCACATCTGCAAAGTTATAATAATAATCTCCACCAAGATTATATGTTGAATTTTAATAAATATATGAATTGACAATTAATTTAAATTTAGTATGTGAATAATTAAAATACGGTAGAAATCAATAGTTTCGTAAATGTCGGTGAGTGATTGTCGAAAGGATATTTACGTGCACATGTTATACTGTTAACTAAAATGTCACCAGATCTGTTTGTTCTCTTCTCTTTTGATTGCTCATCACGCTCTTTCCAAACGTTGACGAGGTATGTTGTTATCTGTCCATGTGTAAAAAATGCAACAATAGTAAAATTTTGACAATCGAGGAAATTTGGAAGCATTTATATTATAAACGTTTTGCACCTTATTACTATGTTTAGTTTTCACTAGGGAGTGAAGATCTGATTCGGTATGTGATTTTCTGACTCAGTGTTGTTAGTTGTATGGTTTGAGTAGATGCTGAGGTGTGTATATCTTCCGGTTAAGGATATTGTGTTGAGAACAAGTGAAAGAAGTGTCTTCCGGTAGTTTCAAGCTTTCACTCGATGAATATGTGGTTAAAGACTACAAAACGAACGATTCATGGAGTGATATTGGGGTCTCCACCACTGAGGACAACCTAAGTTAAAATCTTAAATCTGAATCCAAAGCTAAGGAATTGATTAAACAAAACAAAACCTCTCGTGTCTTCTTCTTCCTGGAGGCTTTGTGAGTCTTGTGACTATTTCTGTTTGTTGTCGCTTTGTTGTTGTCTATAAGCTCCAAAAAGCTTGAAGAAGCTACGTTGTTTGATTCCCACTACTTTTCGGATGTTTCTATCGCTCAATTTCTTTGGTTCAGAGAGATTTAGTTCTACTTGATAGTCTTAGTTACAACAAATATTTTGTTGGCAAATAAAGAACAATTCTTAACAAACAGAAAATGCACCAGGAAAAAACACGACAAAACAGCAAAAGAAAGAATTATGTCCATTTTTAATAATAGGAAACAAAAGAGAAACAAAGTTGAGTCTCTTTTTTTGGGTTTTGTTTATCTTCGTCTGGGTCGGGCATGAATCGGAGAACCCGATGACTGTGAGCCTCTGTAGTTTCTGCTTGGAGAATCCATTGATCCTCTGAGAGAAGAGTAAGCAGTTTTGGGTAATGCAGGCGTTGACTCTACTGGGGTTGACTCTGAAAAGCATGCTGTGTTCACACGAGTTCTCTCCAACTCTGATTGTAACAATTCGCTTGAATACTGCTTCGTTAGAGTCTGTTCACGAAAAAAAAAAGATTTTAAGGTTCAAGTTTCAAAATTTTATTAAACGTTGTTGGATTTCTTACGAGGAGGTCATCTGCTGAAACAGATGATCCTTGTTTGTCATCTGAAACTGTGTCTTCGCTGCCACGAGTTGGTCTGCGATTATGGCCCGGGGTGGTTTCAACTGCTTCACTGATGCTCTCTATAGCTATCTCCAACACAGTTCCTTGTAAAGACTTAAGAGACGTGGTTGCATCGCTTGTGAAATATGAATTCAGTACTGTCTCAAAATATTCAAGCTGCAAGCAGTTGTCGTGTAACCAGAATTAGCAAATCATAAATTGACAAAGCGTTTTTAGTTTATTTTATACGAGGACAAATTTTAGGAACTTCAAGTTTTATTATGGTGAAAAGAACAAGACAATACCTCGAACATCAGTTGGCAGAAACCATTTGTATCAATTGATCTCAGGTCATTTGATCTGTTATCTTCCACGAGACTCAGAAAAGTGTCGATTAGGCCTTCAATCAGAACGCCGAGAATCTTTTCTAGCAGGGGTTTGGCACCCGCAAAGACCTGTACAGTGTACACAATTATAAGGATTCACACTACAAACACTGTCACGTCACTCGAAAGGGAACATGTTATAATTCCAAATGTTTAAACAGCCAAAACCCATCAGTGAAAGCTACGGCTTTATAGATCAATCGTATTACCTCAGCGTGAACAGAGACCAGAGTGTGCAAGAGCTCAACAGCCGCATCTCGTATGCCCTGAAAGATTGGAGCAAATATTGAAGTATTTCTTTTCTTCATACAAGTCAAGAGGCTAATAGTTATCATTTCTTACTTTCACTTGAGGTGCTGATCCCCACTGAATACCAGAGTCCAGCAAATAATTTGTGGCAGCTGTTCTGATCAAATTTGCCTAAGTACATGCAAAATTATAGGAACTGTTCAGCTCTATTTTTCTAATACGTAGCAGAAGCATTCTTCTGACTAACCCGGCAAAAAACAATACCTTAGCAAAAGTGTAATGCTCAAGGACCTTCTCACCAAGACCAGAGAAAGATATAACTAGATCTTGAAGATCGCTGCTGTCTTCGTCTTTGTCCCTGAAAAAATTGAAAATAAAACTTAAGTCTTACCCATGGTGGGAGGTAGGGGAAATTTTTTTTAATAATGAATCAAATCGAATTCAACAACTGGTATTTATTATCTGGTTTGAGTCCTTTAAGCGTGAACGAGTATGTCCAACTTGTCTACTACTTAGACTTCGAGAAGAGGTAGATAACTTTGACGTCTAGAAAAGCACAAATGATGTCAATTAAGCAAGGACCAACCTAGACTGCAACCAGGCGTATTTGAACTTGTTGTAAAGCTCTGAAGCAAGTTCATCTTTGCAATATCCTATATTACTTAAGACCATCAACAACCGCCTGTGAGGATCGACAACACTTCCGTAGATGTTGGCTGATGGTACTTCCTGGTGATCATCGGAATAACCATTTTTCCAATTCTCTCTTATCGAGGTGCTTTGGGAAATATCAACACCAATTTGCTCCAAATGCGCTGATTCATGATGAAAACAAATCAGCACATTAACTTAATCACTGCACTGTGTTTACACTAGCTTGCATCGATGATCGATCGAGTCTGTGGGCATCTGCATGTGGATATTATAAAAGAAGTTTTGTGAAAACTCGTACCAGCAAAATCCAGAAAGCAGTTCAAAAAGGCCAGTCTAACAGATATCAGGATTTCCTCAATCTGGGCGAACATATCTTCTGATTTAGCAGCTTCACCCTTTACGGACAGAATCATCCTGGAAAAGGTATCCACAGAAATCAACAGCTAAACACTGTAATAACAACGATGAAATTATAAGTACAAATTTGTATATGCAGTCCCATAAATAGCGATTAAAAAACACAGAAGGCCCATTTCCTATCATATCGCATGGTACACATGTCGTTTTAAGTCACACGCCACAGCATTGAATTGGGAAATACTAACACGTTAAAACTCAAAATAACGATTGTTGAAATTTTGTTTTCTCAACAGGGAGAAGACTAGGCCCTGACATATGGTACTGGAAACACAAAATAGCAAAAACAGGATCTATACATATCCACTCTTCCACGATAATTAACAAAGAGCAATAGCGCTCTCTCTATTTGTGGTAAATCAGACAATTCAATTGCTTTCACTTGAAACTTACAGATTTATTTGTTCCATCCCAGAGACAATAACTGAACGGAATGCAAGAGGCAAGTAAGAGATGGCATATGGAGATCTATTCCTTTCAAGAATAGAAACTGGAACCCACGTCTCCTCTTTTGATAATCCCTCTGTGGATGCCCTCATCCAAGAGCAAAGCCTTTGGATATAAATCTTAGTGATTTCCGTCTGGACTTTTCTTAATGCGACGACTGCCATAGAAAAAAGCTTATACAGCATCTCTGTATACTTTAAATTAAACAACAAGGTCAAGCTTCAGAAGAAGTAAAAAATACCAGCACTGTGGGGCGCTGATTCTTTGGCTTCAAAAGCTTGGCATGCTTTTGATACTTCATTAATGGCATCACTCATAAATGGGCGGAGAATACATGATTCATCAAAATCGCAAAATGTGCTGTTTACCTACAACAGCAATGATCACGAAAAGAAAATATTTAGAACCTCTTTATGACACAAAAACCAAGGAATTTATCCTTCCAATATGGAAGAAGCTTCACTCAAAACGTCAGTTGATAGAAAATAAAAAAACAAAGATACCACCTTTGCTTCATAGACAGAAATAGTCTTGCGTATCATCCCAGCAACTTCTTCCAAAGAATGAGTTGAATACCTTGCCTCTGTGACCTTCTCCTCAGCTTTATTCGCTGATGTATCAGTAACTTGGGAGGACTGGAAAGATAAGAATATAAATTCAAATGCAATGAAGAACTATCTCCAGTTCAAGAAGGGAATAAGTAGGTACCAGCCTCAGCATAAGGAACTACAGAATTAATTTACTATTGGAGCAGCATAAGGATATAAGCAGAAAGGAGAGCTGATACCTTGGCAAATTTCCCATTGAAAACAGATAGGGCTGTTTTCCAAAAGACAGGGATATGATGCACAAGTACAGCAGTCAATCTTTTAATGTATCTACTCTTCAAAGCATCAATATCTTCGCTGGGAAACTCCACTGTTTGGAGGTCAACTTGTACTTCAATATTTTCGGTGGAAGAGGCAATATCTAACTGAAGCATTGAAGAAAACGCATACCAAATTACCATCTATAGAACTGAATCTTGAATACTTTTCTAATAATATAGCTATTCTCAACGCTGGGCTCACATGTGGAACTCCATTTTGTTGAATTTGCTGCCACTTTGCATCTGAGATGGCCCTTTCATGAGTTTCATTACGCAGAATTTCGACCTTTTCTTCATGATCATAGGTACACTTCTCAAGCAAGCCATGGATTCTATGATTCTGAAGAAAAAAGAACCAAGCAAGATGCCTTATGGCAATACACAAATGATTACAACAAAAAGTTGGGAGCCGTGGATTCTATGATTCTGACAAAAAAAAGAGCCAAGCAAGATGCCTCATGGAAATGCACAAATGATTACAACAAAAGTTGGGAGCCACACATACACAAACATACAAGTTAAATATGTGTGTTTCCGCATCCAAAAGAGGTGCTTAGTTGAAAGTGAAAGCAAAAATCATTAGAGAAAGAAATGATGAATTCAAAAGCTCAAAATCACTCTGATACTCAAACCACATTTATTAGGAACCCAGATACTACAAAAAAAACATAGCGAGAGGGTAGTAAAAGAGTGAGATCTTCAAATATACCGACCTGAACATTTAGATAGTGCCATACAGGATCAGATTCGGGTTCCAGCTCCAGCAAAAGCCTCACAGTGTTTTCCAGCTAAATTTAGCAAACAGACTTTAGTATCAAGCGAGAAAACTAGAATGGAAAGTGTCAAGCCTGGTTTCTCAGAGTTTCCAAGAGGAAGTGTGAAAGATTTCAAGTAGTTGTACACATGGGAACACAAAAGAATCACTATAAAGCAAATCAAGTAATTAGTCAATTACTGGACAAATGTAAAAGGGGTGCCTATAGAAGAAGTTAAAATTGATGACTGTACATAAGAACAAAAATACTGAAATATTGACTTGATATCAGTATTCTGATAAAAGCATTTTTGAATATCTAAACGAAGGATTGTTCAGTTCAATCACTAGTTAGCATCAGAATAAAATGAATAGTTGCTGACATACACTAGTAAAGTCTATTTTTGGATCTTCCATGGACTTGTAAAGTGTGCCTTTAAATTCCAGCATGACTTTCTCAACTTCCTCAAGAACACGCTTTAGTATATTTACCTGAAAGAAGCTTGTTTGTATATGTAGTCAAGAGCTTTGTTATGTAAGTAAATAAATCGACTTAACAAAACTGGTGCTTCTAGGAAAGTGGATAGCATCTGTCTCAAGAGAGTGCGATAGAAAATTCAGGCATACATGAGAAGGGAGAGCAATAGATTTCGCCTTCTTGTATTCTCGAACAGCCAAATCATATTCACCCTTGCTAATACTGCTACGAATGATACTGGGTAAGTTGAAGAGTGTCCGGAACCTCTGAAGCATTCCTTGTACAGACCTGATTTTCTCAGCTTGAGCCTAAAAATGATTGTGATATAAGGTTTCAGCAAATTGAAGAGTGACATAGAAAAACAAAATCAGATTCCACCAACCTGTCTCTCAAAAAGAGGCTCAAATGCAAGATTGGCCCGTGATGTCACACTTTTCATACAATTGAACAAATGAGTAGTTCCTGAACCTTCAGGGTCTTCTTCAATTCGCTTAAGTTTTGACTCAATATCTATTAAGACAATCAGTAATCTATAAACATGAGATAAAAAAAAATTACCCAATTGAGCACAATAATACATAGTTACATACCATCAATTGTTGTTTTACATGAGACGAAGCAGTCAAAATTGTCCTTTACCAATTGTTTCCTTTGCAGATTCCGGCCCTTTAAGTCACTTTTAAGGCCAAGGGCACCAGCCTCCAAATCTGCTGCACTTGTGCCTTGGTGAATGCGAGAAAGAAACAGCTTTGGATCGAAATGATCAGAGAAGTACACCAGTTTTTCTGCAGATGCTCATAGAGAACAACAGCATTTAGGCAAACTGGAAACTGTAGATCGACTAAGCCCTCTGAAAATCCAATTTTCTTGTAATGAATTCTAATCAAGTTGTAGGTATAGAGAAGAAAGACATACCCCGAAGTGTATTATCCACTTTCTCAGCTTTCGATGGGCTGCCTGACGACTCAGTGATTAATCTCAGTGTCTTGTTGTCTATTATCCTTTGAATTACGCAAAGTCGGGTTCAGATAACTTCTACCATATTAAAGTCAGATAATAAATTATCTGACTGGCTTTCAAGGTAAGCAACACAAAAGCAAGCAATTACCCTAATTTTAGTGGATCGATACACTCCATGCCACGAGGGAGTGACTGCAAACTAGTCAGAACCACTTTCTTGCCAGGGGCAGGTACTTTACCGTCTAATTTCTGAACCACGGGTGCTGTTCTCGACTCCCGCATATCACGAACCCTACGGGCAAGCTGCCAAAAATCATCGGAATAAAAGTGAAATGAGCATCTTTCCAACTAAATCCACCTGATGTCATGGTTCTAACTTCTAACATCACTAATGGCCTTGAGTTTGGCCTGCTAGTTTCAAACTCTTTATATCAATTCCAGTGTGGAAACTAGAGACATTATTCACAACATTCCATGAATGGAATTGCTCAGGGTCGTACAATTCAACAAAACGATCAAGATATTAGTTCAAACTCTAGAATTTGATCGAACAAGCAACAAACACAACTCTAGCCGAAAATACTGCGACGCTCACACAATATATTGCCTAAATTAAATCCACATATACGTACCTCAGCTTCATTTACCCGTTTCCAACAATCAGGCTCCTCTCCATCCCAAGCTCCATCATCTTCCTTCCTCGCTCTTCCCCTCTCCCGGCCATCGCTGCCTCTTCCTCTCCCCGGACCAGCGGAACCACTTCTTTCCTGTTCCCTCTCGACATCATCATCTCCGCTCGAGATGCTGAGCAATTCCACCTCCGACTCATCGTCCTCATCCATCGAAGGTTTCCTAGCCGCCGCCGTACCTCCCGAAGACTTCTTCGGCGGAGCGGCTGCCACGGGCTTCTGTTTTCGGGGCTGAGCAGGCGGTTGCACTAAATTAGCAACAGGCTTGCGACCGGAGGCAGAAGGAGGCTTCTGATAGGTAACATGTCTCTGAGCCTGCTCCTTCAACGCCATTTGAAGAAGCTCATCTTCGTCTAGATCGTTGCTGTCGCTCGACATGATTCGAGAATCAGATGATCGTTAGTCTCCGCTTGAGCTAACCCGGAGATCTGAGAAGCTTTTGGTTTCGATTTATTCGGACTAATTTTGCAGATTTCAGTTTTATGTGTTGATTTTTTCTTTATTTTTTATTTCAAGAAATATTAATTTTAAGATAGCAAAAAAAGGTATACGCGGAAAAATTAAAAACGTGGCGACGATAAGAGTACGAGAACAAAAGTCTATATTATCTTCTGCAATGATTTAAACCTTAATCTAAAAACCAATTAACTTCGTTAACCAGATTGCAAATTCTTTTCTACCTTTAACAGTTTTACAATTAATTTAACTTTCCCAATATTAATTTTCCCACGTTTATAACATATTATAAATTTGAATCATTATTACATATTTATTATATATAAAAAGTTTTATATGTTTAAAACTATTAAAATTATATTTTTGATTTGTAATATGTTTATATTTTATCATATATTTAAATTATATTTTAATACGATTATATATTAAAATTATGAACTTATATATAACACACCTTTTAAACCATTAGTTTTATATATTTTAGCTATTTTTATAAAATTAAATTTTATTTTAAATACTAATTTTTTAAATTATCAGTTATATAATTAGATATTGATTAAAACATTAACAATTCAATAGATATGTAAAAGTGATAACCATAATTGAAATAATACAAATTATTCATCGCGATTTGTCAAACCAAATTAATTATTTAAAACAACTATAAATGCATAAAAAACTAAATAAAATCATAAACTAAAAATATACATGGTATTAAATATTTTTTCTAAACTCACATCTAATTTAATATATATGATTTACTTTATTTTTTAAAAATAATTTTTTGTTTAAAATTATCATGTCATATTTGACTATAAATCATGTCATGATTTGTTTTAGCCATGTCATTTTTTAATAATATGTAAACATTTTTCTAAACTTATTTCTAATTTAATATATATAATTTAATTTATTTGTATAAATAAATTTATATTTAAAATTATTATATCATATTTAATTAATTTATTTTTAAAAATAAAATTATATTTAATATTGTCATGTCACATTTAATTAAACGATATGTCATAAGTTTTTTTAACCATGTCATTTTTTCTAATGACATGTTATCATTTTTTTTAAGAATTGACTTCTATTTTAATGTTAAGAAGATTATTAGCTGAAATACAAAATAACAAACCAATACATATTATTACAATTATTTGCAAAATATAATTTCCAAACACTATTTCGAGTCACCATCGAACTTTAAATGTTTGATTCAATTTTTTTGTCATCTACATTAAGACTTAAAACTTACAAAAACACTATATTAATTTTGATCGTTTGCTCGGCAGCTGTGACTGTGGTTAACACTACAATTGCGAATGCGATATATGTTATTTATTTGTATATTGCCGGCGGTTACAATTGCAGTTGATCGCAGTTTCTTAATCGTATCAATGTTTTAATCAGCGGTTAAAAAAATTACGACGCATGACACAATGTCTAACCGATTTGATTGATCGCAAATAATTGCGGCAGTTAAACGAACAATAATGTATCGCAGCCGCAATTTATTGCGTTTAACAAACAAACATGATTATTAATACACAAAACCAATAGAAAAAAACTATCTCAAAAACAAATCAAACATAAACAGAATTTTTTTTAATATGATTTTTATAGAAGAGAATCAAATTTGAAATCTGATATTAAAATAGAATCCAAACGACTCAAACATGAAATTAGGTTTTAACACAAAACTTACAAACTTTCTATCATTTCAAAACACTTAAAAAAAACTTACTGTCGATTCAACGATAACATATTACTCCTATAGAAATGTTATAATACCTCTCAAATCTAATATTGCAAAACTTCATAATCCAGAAAAAGAATACCGGTAATTGATCCTCACATAATCTTCCACATGCGGTGATGTCTGATGTGACTTTTTCAATGTCTCACTAGAAGCTTATAAAAAGGTCAAATCTTGATCAGATATACACAAGGAGCAAACGATCCAGTCCGGATGAAACCGAACTCACAAAACCAAGAACAGCAAAAGATCGAATTGAAAAAGAAATCCACAACGACCTCCAACAAAATTAAGAAAATTTGCATGCTTAGTAGCAAACACACCAATATTCAATTCAATTAAATCTGCTCGTAACTGAAAGACAGCGAATACTAAAAAGTAAAAACGAGACAAGAGAACGGTAAAATTTAAGACTGGATTAAGAGATATCTTGGCATCGAACTGTCCCGTTGATCGTACAGATATGAACATCTTCATAACTCAACTCCAACACCCGAGATCTGACATCTTCATATCTCGAATATATAATATATGTTAATTAAATAAATTTATATTTATATGAACAATTTAAGATTTTTTTTAAAAATATTTATCAAACAAATATGATAAAATAATGGACAAATTCTCTAAAATAATATTTTTAAATTTTTTTAAATAAAATTATTTTTTAAATTTTCAATAATAACACAAATTTAAAATTAAAATATATTTTAATAGAAAAATTAAATCCTAAATTAAAAAAATAAATCTAAATATAATGTTTTAAATTTATATATAATTTATGTAGAGTAAATAAATATTTTTACATAATTATTTATGTTATTTTTTAGAATTTTAGTTTTAAAATATTAGATTTGAAACAAAAACTTTAAAAATTGATATTTTAGGATATTATTAAATATTAAATAATATAATATAGTAGAATTATAAATATTATTTTTTGATATAGTTGGTTATTATTTATTGTTTGTAATTATTTATAAATATTCGTACATAAAATAAATAAAACAAACCAGATTTTTTCGTAATTAATAATTATTTTTAATTACTTTAATAAAATATAATAATTATTAATTAAATTTATATAATAACATATATATTATAATTATTTTAATAATTTTTATATTTTTATTTAAAATTTTATTTTGGTGATGATAATAATTTATAAATAAGATGTTAAGATAATTATAAAAATATAGTTTAATTAATATATTAGGATATTGATCCATTTATTAAATTTTTTATTTTATAAAGTTATAAACAATTTCAGCTAAGTTGAGATGTCTAAATATTTTGACAATTAATGTCCAGATAGCGTTTTTATTTTCTTTGCATAACCCTAAGGAAGCTTCACGCCGGTTTTACAAAGAAAAAGCTTGCTTTTTGTTGTTTTTACTTTCTCTCTCTGCGCCGCGTTCTCTCTAAATCTCTCTAAGCCCGTCGATTAGTTCCATTTCGAGGTAAGGTAAGCTTCTTCGCTTCTCCTTGTAGATTGAGATTTGTTTGTGTTGCTTTCAAAACTGTAGAGATTGATAAAACCTAAATTGTTTATGTCCGTTCTAGTAAATTTATCTGGATTAGTCGAAAGAATTTGGAACCAATGGGTCGGAAGAAGCCGAGTGCTCGAGGTGGAGATGATGAGCAACCCCCTGCGTCATCTCTCGTGGGTGGTGCTAAATCTAAGAAGAAAGCCGTTCAAATTGATGACGATGAGTACTCCATAGGTCCGGAGCTCTCTGAGGAAGAGAAAGTTGTTATCACTGGGAAGAAGAAGGGTAAGAAAGGTAATAACAAGGGTACACAGCAGGATGACGGCAATGATTTTGCTGATAAAGTTGCGGAGGATGAAGACGATGTTCCGCAAATTTCCTTTGCTGGGAAGAAGAAGTCGAAAGCTAAGAAGGCCGGGGCTGTTAGCTTTGCCCTGCTTGACGATGAAGATGATAAGGATGAAGCGGACGATAGTGAATCTCATGTTGAGAAAGATGATGAGCCAGTCATAAGTTTTACGGGTAAGAAGCATGCGTCTAAGAAGGGTAAACAAGCTGGTAATTCATTTGCTGCTTCGGCTTTTGATGCACTAGGTGGTGGTGATGAGGATGATGACGAAGAGGAAGTTCAGAGAGATGAGGAAGACGAAGTGTCTGCTATCACCTTCTCTGGTAAGAAAAAAAAGTCATCTAAAACTTCAAACAAGAGCACTAATCTATTTAGCGCTGCTTTGCTTGATGAGGAAGAAGAGACAGATGCTTCAACCTCTAATTTCGGAGAAAATGCAAATGAAGATGATGAGAGCCTGGAAATCTCGTTTTCGGGTAAGAAGAAATCTTCTAAAAAGAAGGGCAGCAGCGTTTTGGCCTCAGGTGATGACTCTATGCTAGGAAGAGAAGTTGAAGAGGAAACTAGTAAAGCTAACACTTCCGATATTAAGAGTGAAAAGGTTGTAGAAACTGCGAAGAGTAAGAAAAAGAAGAAGAATAATAAGAGTGGAAGAACAGTACAGGAAGAAGAGGATTTGGACAAACTTCTTGCAGAACTTGGAGAAGCCCCTGTTGCTGGAAAACCTGCTTCATCACAGCCCGAAGAAGAGAAAATTCAAACTCAGCCTGAGTCTGTTGAGAATGCTGGTGAGAAGGAAGGAGATGAAGATACTGTTGAGACTGCTGCAGCGAAAAAAAAGAAAAAGAAGAAGGAGAAGGAGAAGGAAAAAAAGGCAGCTGCTGCTGCTGCAGCAGTCTCTTCTGTGGAGGCTAAGGAGGAAAAACAAGAAGAGTCAGTAATTGAGCCACAACAGCCCAAGAAGAAGGATGCAAAAGGGAAAGCAGCCAAAATTCCTAAACATGTAAGAGAGATGCAAGAGGCTCTTGCACGGCGGCAAGAAGCCGAAGAGAGGAAAAAAAAGGAAGAAGAAGAGAAATTGAGGAAGGAGGAAGAGGAGCGCCGCAGGCAGGAAGAACTTGAGAAGCAAGCTGAGGAGGCTAAGCGTAGGAGAAAGGAAAAGGAAAAGGAGAAAATGTTGAGGAAGAAACAAGAGGGCAAGCTTCTAACAGCAAAGCAAAAGAATGAAGCTCTGAAGAGGGAGGTTTTTAAGAACCAGTTGCTGGCTGCTACTGGAGGTCTTCCTGTTGCTGATAACGATGGTTTGGGTACCTCAAAGCGTCCCATTTATGCCAACAAGAAAAAATCAGCGCGCCAAAAAGGCAATGACCCTGCTTCTGTTCAGGTGGAAGATGAGGTAGAGTCGAAAGATAATCATGCAGACGAACCAGATAATTTAGCTGAAGTGGGTTCAGCAGACACTGAAAAGGTTGATTTAATAGAGTCAGTTAACACAGACGAGAAATCAGGACTTGCAGATGTAGATGAGGAGAATGGAGTTGAGGAAGATGACGAAGATGATGAATGGGATGCAAAAAGCTGGGATAACGTTGATCTTAACCTCAAAGGTGATTTTGATGATGAAGAGGAACAAGCTCAGCCTGTGGTTAAGAAAGAATTAAATGGCGCTGTCTCAAAGCCACATGATTCAGGTTATTATGAAATCTCTTTTTTCTTCTTCCTAGTGTTTCATCTGTATCTCTTTTATTCTAATCTAATTTTTACACAGATCCTGGAACTGAAAAACTAACAGCTAAACCACCAGGTACGGGCAAGCCAACAACAGCTGTCACTAAAGCTATGCCTGAAGTGGAAGATGCTACGCAGACAAAGCGAGCTCCCCGTGCAAAAGATGCCTCTAAAAAGGGTAAAGACTTAGCTCTGAGTGAACCTAAAGAGGGTGAAGAAAATCTCCGCTCTCCAATTTGCTGTATCATGGGTCATGTTGATACTGGTAAAACAAAGCTGTTAGATTGCATCAGAGGAACAAATGTACAGGAAGGCGAGGCTGGTGGTATAACTCAACAGATTGGTGCAACGTATTTCCCAGCAGAGAACATCCGAGAGAGGACCAGGGAACTGAAAGCCGATGCAAAACTTAAGGTGCCAGGTCTATTGGTTATTGATACACCTGGCCATGAATCCTTCACGAACCTACGGTCAAGAGGTTCAAGTTTGTGTGACCTTGCAATTTTGGTGGTCGACATAATGCATGGTTTAGAGCCACAAACCATAGAATCTCTAAATCTTTTGAGAATGAGGGATACAGAGTTCATTGTTGCATTGAATAAGGTGACTCTGCTCGTCATTCTTCTAGGATGGGATTTTTTTGTTCTCTGTTATTAACATCTGTATGGAAAATAACACCTTCAACCTCCAGGTGGATAGGCTATATGGATGGAAAACATGCAAGAATGCTCCTATCGTAAAGGCAATGAAGCAACAAACTAAAGACGTTACAAATGAATTTAACATGAGGCTCACCGGGGTAAGTTATATGTCTAGAGTTTCTTATGCGTGGTTTGAGCTATCACTGTGTACATATTGTTCATATTATGTGTTTAATTTGTATTCCAGATTATAACCCAGTTCAAGGAGCAAGGACTCAACACTGAGCTTTATTACAAGAATAAAGAAATGGGAGAAACTTTCAGTATTGTTCCTACTAGTGCTATTAGGTATGAAATTCTGTTTATTGCTTGTTATCTACAACTCAACAGACAAGCTATATATCCTAAATAGTTGGTTAACATGGAGTAAAAAAGTAGTTGGTTGATTTTGGTTCTGGATATTTCAGTGGTGAAGGTATCCCAGATCTCTTGCTGTTATTGGTTCAATGGGCTCAGAAAACAATGGTTGAGAAACTTACATATGTTGACGACGTGCAGGTCTCTCTCTCCGTTCCCTTTGTTTTTGCAATACTTCAGCATGAGAATTCTGATCCTTTCTTGAAATGGTTGAACAGTGTACTGTCCTTGAGGTCAAAGTTATTGAAGGCCATGGTACAACGATAGATGTTGTGTTGGTAAATGGAGTACTCCATGAAGGTGATCAAATCGTTGTTTGTGGGCTACAGGCAAGTAGAAACTTATGACCCAAACCCAAACCTAAACAAGTAATACGCTGGGTATTCAAAGTGATATTATTTCTTCGTCTCCTATTTCAGGGACCTATTGTCACAACGATTAGAGCATTACTGACTCCACATCCAATGAAGGAGTTACGGGTGAAGGTACTTCAGATCTCCACTTCATGTGTTTTGTTACTGTCTTCCTCCAGAAATAGGCTCATGCAAATTATTTCCTATGTTCCTTTACACGATGAGGATTCCTGATCTGATGTTTCAGGGTACGTATCTGCATCACAAAGAAATAAAGGCTGCACAGGGTATCAAGATTACTGCCCAGGTGATTGGACTGCCTCTACAATAATCTTAGTTGCGGACTGCCTCTACAATAATCTTAGTTGCTAGCCTCTGGTGTTAGATTTACTGATGTTTTCGTTTCCCATTTTTTGTGATCTGTTTAAAAGGGCCTTGAGCACGCAATTGCTGGTACTGCTCTGCATGTGGTTGGACCTGATGATGACATCGATGCAATTAAGGAGTCGGCTATGGAAGATATGGAGTCAGTTTTGAGCAGGATTGACAAAAGTGGCGAAGGAGTTTATGTACAAGCATCTACATTAGGGTCATTAGAAGCATTGCTTGAATTCTTGAAGTCCCCAGCTGTAAAGATACCTGTCAGTGGCATCGGAATAGGGCCTGTGCATAAGAAGGATATCATGAAGGCGGGAGTGATGCTCGAGAGGAAAAAGGAATTTGCTACAATTTTGGCGTTTGACGTGAAAGTGACTACAGAGGCTCGTGAACTTTCAGATGAAATGGGAGTTAAAATCTTCTGCGCTGATATCATCTATCATTTATTCGATCAGTTTAAGGCGTACATTGAGAATATCAAAGAGGAGAAAAAGAAGGAATCAGCAGATGAAGCAGTCTTCCCTTGTGTCCTGAATATTCTACCCAACTGTGTGTTCAATAAGAGAGACCCCATTGTCCTTGGAGTTGATGTCATCGAGGGTATACTTAAGGTATCCCATTTCTTTACTCTCCTAGATTCACATTCGTATCACACTTTCTTAACTTTTTGGTCCACTTGGTTTTTAGATTGGAACTCCCATCTGCGTCCCTAATAGGGAGTTCATAGATATTGGCCGCATTGCCTCTATTGAGAACAACCACAAGCCTGTCGACTATGCAAAGAAGGGCCAGAAGGTGGCCATTAAGGTAATAATTGGATCATTTCTCTTCAACAAGCTTCAAATCTGTTGTTTACAGAGAGAAAGTGAGAGACAAAAGAGTTATGGTTGCTGTTGTTTTAGCTTCATGCATTCACCTTGTAATCAATCGATGCTTTCTCTGGTTATACAGATTGTTGCTTCAAATCCTGAAGAACAGAAGATGTTTGGGAGGCACTTTGACATGGAGGATGAGCTTGTGAGTCACATTTCGAGGAGATCAATCGACATACTTAAAGCTAACTACCGAGTAAGTGAAGAAGTTGTTTTCAGAAAAGGGTTCTTCCTCAAATCATCATTCTAACAAAAAAAAATGATCTAAACAAATCCAAAACTAATTGCAGGATGAACTATCGATGGAGGAGTGGAAGCTAGTCGCAAAGCTGAAAAGCATCTTCAAGATAACGTAGATTCAAATGTGAACTTTGGAGCTTGAAACACTCACACAGGCCTTATTACGCGGTGCGTCCATGCAGAACAAACAGATTCATCATCTTCCTACTTCTGTTAAACCGAAGCATTCACAGGATGAGATAAGAGAGGTTAAAGAGAGACAAAAGAGTGTTTTGTTTTTGGTTTTGTTTACTTTCTCCCTGAAAAGTGCTGAATAATTGCTCCATTTTTTGCTAACTAACAAAGGGAACAAATATTTTGGTCTATAGTTATTTTTCTCGAGTTTTGTTTTAAGAAAAACAGTTACACAAAATCACAAATTACATATAATATAAACCGATCTAATTAAAACATTAAGTCTTTGTTAAAACTCAGATTTGGTTTTAGTTAAATTTTCAAGTTGTCTTATTTTCAGTATAACAAAAATATAATTATTTTCAATATTGTTTGGTCAAATGTATAATTAAAATAAAGCTGATCCTTTTTTTATTGAGATGTGAAAGCATGAACAAAAATAATAGATATGGTTATAGTAAACGACAGCAATTATAAAGTAGCTCTTTCTTTTTCTTTATGGATGTTGTCAAGATCATTGATATGGTTATGTTCAATTTGTTAAACGCTCGTCCATTCCTTTAGCGTGTAATATGCATGGATCTTTTATTTTTCCAGCATTACTCTTTACGTCTACTCTTAAATTATAATCCAACTAAATTTAATAATAATATTTTAAAATATCACCATTTTAATTTTATCTTACAAATTTAACATAACAAAAATAAAATTTCAAAGATATCATAAATTATTATATGAAAATAATGATTTATCTTAAATAAACTATATATAAAATTAAAACATAATGTTTGAGTTCACTATTTTTAATTTATAGTTTAAATTTTTTTCATTAGGAAAATTTTTTTAATATTAAATTTGTGTTATTTTTGAAAATTTAAATAATTAGTATTATATTTAAAACAAAAATTTGAAATAGTGGTAGTTTAGTCAATTATCAAAAATTTAATTAGTTCACAAATTCCAAACGACTAAAATCATCCTTATTTAGATTTGTTTTTTTATTTCTTTCGTAATTCAATTTTGAATAAATGTAAAAAACCCAACAATTCTTTCGTTAGTAAGATTGATAATCTTGATCAAAGATCTTGTAAATTTTCTGGAATTCTAATTTACTAGGTTCAACAATTTAAGTTATTTTATTTTATTACATATATATGTGATAAGAGTTATCATTAATGATAATTTTCTTTTAAATAAATTTACGCATTATAAAAGTTATCAGTCAATTCAATTTTAAATAAATGTAATAGAATCCAACAATTCTTTTATAGTAAGATTGTAAATTTTCTAATTTTAGTTTACTATGTTTAAGTTATTATTATTTAATTTAAATATATTTTATTAATATGTAAATTTTTCTAGTTTTAGTTTGCATGTGAAATAATCAAAGTGATAACGATTATCGTTCATCAAAACAACATTTCATTGTTATTATTACAGAACAGAACATTCCTACTAAAATAACACAGACCGTCATTGTGTAATCTAATCCAATCACTCAAACATCACCACTATATATATTTAATAAGTTTTTTTTAGCATGAAGATCATTTGAAGTATACTAAAGTGTCTATTCAAACAATACCATTACATACCTTATAATATCTTATTAAAAAGATGTCATCATAACAATTACAATTCACAGTCCATGTAACCCAATTAGCTTTGTCAACCCAAACGTAACCGCCATAGCTAACCACCCTCCAAACAAAACCCTAGCCGATGATCTAACCGCTGGTGCCTTCCCTAGCACCGCTCCTAGCCATCCGAAAAGTATAAGCGCCACCGTAACCGCCGCTACAACCGCAATTATCCTCACTCTATACTCCTTCACAAACGCAGCCGCCAAAAGTGGCACAATCGCCCCTGCGGAAAACGCAAGTGCAGACGCAGCCGCCGCTTGTAGCGGACTAGGAAGCTTCTCTTTCTCTATCTCCGCTCTCTCCCTCTCCATCTGAGCTACCTCTATGTCGTACTGAGAGTAAACGGAGACATACTCTCCGATCGCCATACTACATGCTCCGGCGACCATTCCAGCAAATCCAGAGAGGATCATGACCTTGACGTCATGCTTCACTGCGCCTACTCCCATCATCAACGACGCAGTGGATACAAGACCGTCGTTGGCTCCGAGAACGGCGGCACGTAGCCATTGAGCGCGTTTGGAGTAGTCGAATGTTGTTGATTCCTTCTCTATGTCCATGTTAGTGTTACGATCAGCTTGATCCATCTGAAAAAAACAAAATCTTGAACTCTTTGTGTATTGTTGTTGTTGAATAGAGAATTAAATCGAGTAAGTGTGGGGAACACACGCCTAGGGAAGTTCTATTTATGGTGATATTTGAGGTTTACTATTTGGCTTGGTGGAGACAATATGTGGAGCATCCTCACTATATTTGTTTTTTTTTTGCTATCAATTATATGAATTTGGAAAGAAAAATTCACTAAACCGCACTAACCATGTCTGTTTGCGACTTATGTCATACATTGAGAATTAATTTTTTTTTTTTGACTTATATTTCGACTTCAACCTGTAGAATAGAGGTGCATATTTCTATACAAATTTTTTTCAATTACATAAACAGTGTCATTCTCTAATTTCTATACAAATTTTGACAAAACATTCCTTTTTTTTTATCTCAAATCAAAATGATCAAATATTAAAAATATGATAAATTTTCAAAAGTTATTTGCTAGACAATATTAATGGTGTCTTATTCATTCTAATTACATTAAACGTAACTGATATTAAATATTTTATTATTTAGTTGGAAATGTAACTAAATATAAAAAAACGTATAATAGTCGCTTTTTATTCTTATGTCAATTGTACAAATGATTTGATATCATAATAGTCACAATGACTGTTGACTAAATTAAGAAGAAGAAATATATTGGAACAGTAAGTCAACTATTGTTTGTACCACAAATTGTAGAAATGTGTTAATTGTTGTATTATCTCGACTCAACTTTCTCTCGATTTTAGGTACATGTTAAATTTCTTTATGAAAATATTAAACTATTAGATTGTTCCATTGTGATTCAATAAAAAAATATAATAGTTATATGATTGTTAAATACATATTATTGATAATTAAGTTAAAATGAATTGAATAAACAATTATAATTACTTAGGAGTTTAACATAACTTTTATATTGTATTTCATTTATGTGAAAAATGTAGAAAGGACACATTGCGAAATGTCTATATTGTAAACTGAAATATGAATCCTACAATATTGGTATGCATTGATACAAATTAATCTTATAATTTGTTTACTCCTTGAGCGAGGTTTGTTTGTATATAGTAGGAAGCAATGTTTTACGGTCAAACGATATTTATTTATGTGTTGCAGTTTTAAATACTGCGATCAATTGTTGTAATTTGCAGTTCAAAATTTTAAACGCTAATGAAATTCAGTAGTAAAATAAAAAAATATTGCAACTATGATTGTATTATAGAACGAACAACAATTTATGTTATATTATCACAACATCTGCCAGCAATAATCATCAGCGACACACAAACCATGTTTTATATATAAACACTAGTTTTGCTCAAGTTACATAAAGTTTAATTGAAAACCATTTATCAAAATAAACACTTAATAGAAAGAAAAAAAATTATCGTCTATATTATTAGAGTAGATTTATATAGGATATGAATTTGAACATTCTGTAACTTTGTTTAATTTCCGGGCTACATTACGTAGATCTACCATACATAAGAAAAAGGAAAATTGCACCATGCATGCTGAATAAGCAATGACGACCTGTATAATCATTTACAATGAAATCCTAACGAACAAAAGTTCAAAATACTAAAATAGAAAAAAAATATTATATAATACATTGATTATATTCGGTAATTGGTTCAAGAACTAGATTAAAAGGAACAAAGCATAAACAGACTATATAAGAAAATTAAGTAATGTGAAAACCATATTTTTTCCCATCAATTATATGCATATAAAATCCTTAGTGTTGCCAAAAAAGACAGTTACATGCATAAGAAGCTGTTCTGTCTTATTCATGATCAAATGGCATGCATGTCTTCTAAGGGAAAATAAGAACATAACTTAATTAAAGGAAAAAAAGGAAATTTCAACCTGATCCATTAATACAATCTTTAACCTAATTCTGTTGAGCATTTTTATTTTAATATGATCTATTACTTACTGATATTATGAGATATATTATCAGTTTTCGTTATAAAATAGTAATATCTTAAGTAATTCTACTAGATGAGATCAATGAAATTTGTCTAATGTTTTATATATCAACCTATAAATTGTTTTATCATTTTCATTTAAACGATAATTTCTAATAGTGTTCACACAAAAATAATAAAAAGTTTTATCTATTTAACATTTAATTATTTTCTTTTCTTTTTACCTTTTTGTTTCTTAACTTTTTGGTAGTTATTTATATATATATTTTTCGACAAAGAAATGGACCAAAAAAGAGAAAAGGAAAGAAAGAGGAGAACTAATCAACTACACTATTCATATCAAATTTTAGATTTTATAGTAACGTTTGCCCAAAAGTTATCAATAATTTTAGTAGTTTTCGACCAAAAGTGATCACATTTGAATGTAAATATATTTTTTCAATAGAATCTGATTTTTTTTGGTAAAACAAACTTTGTTTTGGGTGTTGCTTTGCTATGCATATGTTTGTGTGGGAACTAATTTTTTTCTAGTAAAGAAACTAATTAATAAAAAATGGAAACAAGTAAATACAAAGAAGTTTGAGAGATTAACACCAAAACTACCCTTTAATTAGTAATTAAAATGAAATCACTTAAAAAAGAATCAGATATGCGTTTATCAATACAACATATATATGTATTCTTAATAAGATCACAGTGATGAAATAGTCCCGTCTGAAAATGAAAAACCCAAACAAGAAGAAAGTAGGGTTACGTGTGATATATAAATTAAGAGAAAGAAAAATAAAATAAATGGATTGATGAATTGGAAAGCACTACTTGATGAGAAAAAAATATAAAACAATTGAAAGAGATTGATAATAAAGAAAGAAGAAGAGTGTGGCTTCCACACGAAGAGCACCACATTTTGTACATATCCTACAATTAATGCACTATCTATTCATTAATTATCAATCTTTTGTAATAATATAATATATATATAGTATATATATATCACCCAGTGAACATGCATACGTATTCGCCTACATATACTTACGTTGACACAAAACATTGCATAGAATTTGAATTTCTCGTTCTACTTATTGTAGATGTTAATATACATATGCATGCTGATAAAGTATATATATAATATAAACTTAAAATACATTTTAGTTGAAAGAGACGATATTCTCAACACAAAACAAATAATTATTACTTTTCATTATTTTGGTAACACAATTATCTAAAATAACACCTTTTAAATTTATTTTCTAAAAGTAACACCATTAGTTTAAATTTTCAATAATAACATAAATTTAAAATTAAAACACATTAAAACTTCTCTTAATAGCAAAAAATTAAATCCAAAATTGGAAAAATAACCTAAATATAATATTTTAAGTTTATATGTAATTTATGTAGAGTAAAATAAGTATTTTTATATAATAATTTATGTTATTTTTGGAATTTTAATTTTAATGTGCTATATTTAGAACAAATTTTTTAAAAAATACTAATTTAGGATATTACTCTAATATTTTCATGAATTATTATCATGATTTTTTTAGTAAACTATAAAATATCAGTTTTTAAAATTTTTATTCCAAAACTTAAAAATGTGTTATTTAATACAATTTTCTTTTATTTTTTCATATTGCTTTTATATAATCGCATAGTTACTAAAAATAGTATGTTTAACCCATTGTTTGGAGCACATTACGTAATTAGAAATTTAATTTATACATCGATTTTACTTTCTCCGAAATCCTTATAAATTGTTAGTATTATCATTTGGTTAATCAGGAAAGGTTTGAAATTTATTTTATATTTTTTATAAACGAAATAAAAGGAATATGACTTCTGTATGGAACAACCTGCAGTGGAATATGTATGCCTTTCCATTTCAAGCCCTCATATTACCGACTACGTGTTGTCTCGTTTTGTCTTCCATTATAACGAAAGAAAGTTTACTTTTATATTTCAAAACCATTTGTACTTTTGACCCATAAAAATCTGTTTATGAGTTTATACTTTGTGTAGCCAAAATGATTAACACAGCAAATGGGACAGTGTCTCTGACTTCATGTCGCTTTCGGTCACGACGTTGTGAACTACAAATAAAATAGGACGAAGCACAATGGCCCGAGAAATCAGAGATGTTTCAATTGGGCACATTTGGCCCAATCTCTCAAGACATTTGCCTCAATCTCAGAAGACATAATGACATATATACAAATGTTTTATGTAAATTAGATACGTTCAACTACGGTCATACCCATTCAAGCTCCATTACTAACTCAGTTCTTCTGTGTGGAGATTTTTAAGGGTTATAGGGTTTTGATTGTTGATGTGTTTTCTAAAGAGTAAAGGAAAGGAGAAGAACTATATATTTCGTTACTTCCTATGTAGGACTTAAACATAGTCAAACGGTCAACCACTTTCCTTAGACAACAACTAACCGCTTGCTTTTGCATTTTCTTCCTTTCATACTGAACAAATATCACCCAATTTATTTATCTTAATTATGCGTCACGTATTGTTTTTTGTTGTTCAATAATTTTTTCCTTAGTTAAGAACCAATGGAACAACACAAAACTCACGCATATTAATCCAGATTTTCTCTTACAAAGACAGGTTTTTTTAAAGAGAAAAATGGAACCTGTCCTAAAAAAACAACAACCCTACCCTAAAAACCTAAAGAATAATCTCATTTTCTTCTGGATTGAATCAATTGAATAATGAAAACAATGATAGACATAAGCAGAGTGGATCCTGCAACAAATGGAAAACAACACCTTTTTCTTTTCTTCTTTCTTGGTTTACTATCTTCTTCTTTGATTTCTTCTCTCTCTTCCTCATGATCTCTTCTTTCCTCTTCCTCCATGACCTCTTCTTCGATAATGTCTTCGCCTTCTTCCTCTTCTTCGGGTTTTGTCTCCTTTTTGATTTCTTCTACTGGTTCTGTGTTTTCCTCTGTTTTCTCTTCTTCTGGCTCTGTTTTTTCCTCTTTTTTCTCTTTCTCCTCTTCCTCGATCCTCAAACCCGAAATTCCCATAACTTTCTTGGGCATTGTAACTGTTAATGTCCCATCTTCTTCATTAAACCTTGCTTTGATCTTGTCAAGATTTACGATTTCTGGAATCCGAAACACTTTTATGAAATTCTTTATTTCTGTTTTCTTTTTCCATGCCGCCCATTTTACCAAAACCATCTCTTCTACCTGTTTTCTACAGCTTATCTTGATCCGATTCCCTTCTTTGTTTATCTCGATATCGATACCATCCTTCTTAAATCCTGCATTTGGATTTTAATCTCAATCTCTGTTCAGATAAAAGAAAATACGCAAGAAAAAGGAGAAAACTTTGAATGTCTATGAGAGGTGAAAATGCTTATATGAACCTTTGAGATGAAGGAGGAGGATGAAAACAGAATGGGTTTCTCGAGAAAGCGAGAGATGACCAAAATAATCTCTGGAAAAGCGGAAATCTGTAGAGGAAGAGACATCATCTCTTGTTCGAGTAATCTTCAGACCCAATTCAAGCTCCATTCTGTTTTCTGTCTCTTTTCTTTATCTACATCTGTTTTTTAGATCTTGTTAAAGTCTCTCTCTCTCATTCTCTGATCCACAGTCTTTTTTTGTTATTCTAGTTAGGCCATTACATAAGTTTCTTTGAAGTGCCCCAAAAGAATATATTCGTTACTTCATCTTCAGGTAACTCAAAAAGTGGAGTCCTGAATTTGTCTTTTATTACTTTCAACGGTACAGACTACTTTTTTAACTGTCGCTGTTGCGTTGGCGGGAAGTAACGACAACCTTTTTGTTAGGTTCATTCTATAATCTATTCAAATTCAAGCTTGTAGAACCTCTTGTCCGTAAATTGTTGCTTGACATTTCCGCTGATGATAGTCTTCAAATGGTGGAAGTTTCTCATTTAGTGTGCATAGCTGTTTCTCTAGGTTTTTTGCTGGCATTAGTTTAAAGTGTCTGGCTGTCTGCCTTTATCTACTTGTAGATTTAGGTTGAATGATTACTTCATATTGAAGCCAAGAAGCAGACATATAGCTAGTTTGAGGATCTGCTTGTGAATTCAGATAAGCCAGTTGTGGTTAATTTCAAGATTTAGTTTTGGTTTACTTTGGTCAAGTTGGTTTATGATTTCGTATTTATTATTCCCTCTTTTGCAATTTAATGAAGGTCTATTCTAAAACTGCATTCTGTTTGCATATTGAGTAGATTCGAGCTTAAACTTGAAAAGCTCTTGAATCATGATTTTGGACAAGACTGTATTATGTATGTATGGATTTGAAAAGAAAAGAAGATCATGTTCTTGTTAGATTTTGCAAAAACTTCTCAAGTAATAACAGAAAAGCTATATCTCAACATCACTCTCCAATTACATTAAGTTACGTTTCTCTTAGCAAAAGAAGTATGAGTGTACTTAACCTGGATCCTTGGGATTCAAGGCTTGAACTTCATCGAGAGAGGCAATGGTGAGGAGGAAAAAGTATGGTCATCATCACCATTGTTGTTGTCGTCAGAGTCATGTTCATCACAGTAACCTTGGAGCATGTCACCTTCTTGAGCAGTAAACCCAAGAACACCAATCATAGTAGGCCAACACTTACGTCCAACAGTTCTTATAGCACTGCAACACCCAGGGCCAATGTAAGTCTCACCATTGAGGAAGAACATGATGAGCTCTCCAGAGCAGTGTTGAAGCTGCATCAGTGAGTCCCAACAGTAACCTGATTCTTCATCAAGCCTGAGCCGATACACAAGGCTTGTGGAAGGAGAAGGCGAGCTCACAGTTGGTTCCATGAGAGACCGAGCAGTCACTGTGGATGAAGCCACCATGATCATGAGTACTGTCACAATGAAAGTGGGATTGGTAGCCATTTGATAGGTTGAAGGGATTAACACAAGTTTAAGTTTGGTTAATTTGTTTGTGTTTGTGATGAGAAGTGAATGAGAACCTTAAGAGAGTTTATATACAGAAACTTGGGGCTTCACTGTTACAAGTAAATGGTAAAGTGAAAGGGCTAAAGTAATTACGAGGGAAGGTCATTAGATTGTGAAATAATTAGTGCTTAGTGGCGTAGTGGGCAAATATTATTACTGTACATTAGTTATTTATTTTTACAACATTTACTGTAATAAAACTGCATGCGTTATAAAATGGATAACTCATATTATGTGGCACCAGAAGAAACCATAAAGGCAACTATTTGAAGAGACAACTAGCAATACTGTAAATTCAAGACAGGTTTGTCAAAATACAAATCCTAAACGAAAACGAATGGATAAAATCGTTGTACTTTCTCTGATTTCACCATTAGACTTGATTTTTTTTTTTTTATGTCATGCTCTTCTCCTCACTGACTAAATTTGCATCTTTCGGTTTATGATAACCATATCTCACATATAAAATTTGCCCAAAGTGAAAGTAGAACTCTGAATCAATATTGCATCTGAACCTACCATGCAAATCTTAACAATCGCAAAACCGGATTTGGGTTTTTTTGTGGATCCTCCAACAATGAGACGACTATCAGCCGGATTTGCAATCAATCCTTGTTTTCAATTTAAACATTTCCTCAATTCCCAGAAATCGACTTCCATCCCCCTCCAAATCGGGTCACGGAGGAGGATTTTCTCCAAAATCGGATCAGAGAACGGCGACGGCGTCGCTTTCGATGTTGTAGCTTATGAATCTGAGCGGCTGAGCCTCGACGCTGAGGCGATGGAGAATATGGCGGAGACGGCGAGGAAGGAACTAGAATCGGATCTCGATAGTGACCCGAAAGCGTGGAAATGGATAATCCGAAAGAAGATGTGGAATCTGATGGAAGCTCGGAACTACGCCATGAACCCTAGACCCGTTCATCATCGGATCCCTAATTTTGTCGGTGCGTCTGCTGCTGCAGGAAAAGTGCGCGCGAACTTACCCATACTTTCTAGTTTTTATTTGGTGGATGTGAAAAATTCTCTAATTTGATGGGTTCTTGGTGCAGCTGGCCGAGCTTGAGGCGTTTCGTATGGCTACGGTTGTGAAGGTTAATCCTGATACGCCACAAAAGCAAATCAGGTTTCTTACACTTTCTGGTTAGTTAAATCTATAAATTCTTGAAAAATTTTTTTTGAACTTTGACCTCATTTTCATACGTCAAAACCACAGCTTTATGAAAGTTTATTCCTTCTGTTATTGTAAAAAAAAACACACTATAGTCTTAAGTTGAATCGGTATGTACACATTGTGTTGTGTAATTGCAGGTGACAAGAAGCTGTTGACTCCTCAACCTAGGCTAAGAACAGGGTTCTTCTCTGTACTAGAATCCGATTTGTTGGAAACCAAAACGATCAACGAAGCTTGCACCTCTGTAGGAGTAGCCAAGTATGGAAAAGCAATAGGTCTCGATGAGAAGATAAAAGTGGATCTCATTGTAATTGGCTCTGTTGCGGTTAACCCACAAACGGGTGCTCGATTAGGGAAGGGAGAGGTAATTGTCACAACTCAGTAAAGGGAAAATTCAATTTATAACCAACCATATATGATTATATGTGCTCAGGGTTTTGCGGAACTCGAATATGGAATGTTGCGTTACATGGGAGCCATTGATGATTCCACACCCGTTGTTACAACTGGTACAGATATAATTTAGTACAAGTCTTGAAAACCTTCTCTTGTGTTCTTCTTTATAATATTCGTGACTCATGAAGCTTTTACTTCTTTCTTTTTTGTTGCAGTACACGACTGTCAGCTCGTGGACGATATACCCCTAGAGAAACTAGCGATTCATGATGTTCCCGTCGATATCATTTGCACTCCTACTCGAGTCATTTTCACAAATACACCAATTCCCAAACCACAAGGTCTTGTGATTTCATAGATTTTTTTTGCTTGATTTAGAACTTGTCTTACTGTTCGTAAGGGCTGATCGTGTTTTGTTGTTGTTGCAGGAATCTATTGGGACAAACTGTCGCCGGAGAAGCTGCGACAGATTCGGGTACTGAGAGAGCTAAAAAAGCGGTTGGAAAGAAAGATTGGCCGTAAACTTCCAACCGGACCGTGTGAGAAATTACCTCCAACGGCTGAGCGCAGACGCCGGTAACTAACGGCTTATAGTTTTGAGCAAATGGTTTTTATTCGACTAAACCGTTTGGTTTTTACCGGTTGATTTCGGTTACTGTTATATACGAGAACACAAACGATGTATACATGATAGATTCTATAATCATACCTTCTTAAAATTTAAGTGGATTATTTTAAACAATATTCTAAATTACGCTATACCTATGTGATTAGGCGGCGCTTATTATAGCTTAAAAACTACATAATACATTAACATATCGATAAAATTCGTATGAGGTTTGTTATTGGACAAGTTACACAATACTATATGCGTACATTAATTTATTTAACTTCTGTAAGCAGCTATATTTTTTTTAAAAACAATACTAAAAATTTAATATACTATTTATGTATATTTTTAAGCTTTTAAATAATATTATTTTTTTATTCTTTAAAATTTTAAATTCACTAACTTGAATTATTTAACAATAAAATGAAACATTATATATTTATTTATCTTTTAATTTAAAATTATGTTTAAATTTCTTATTTGAGATAATTTAATTGATTAAATCTACATTTTATTTTCCACAAAAATAGTTAAATTTAATATTTAAAACTTCATTTTTTATATATAACTTATTCGCTCAGTATAAACATATTTTATATATAAATATCTTTCGTTGAGGACTGACGAGGAGACTAATATACGATTAGACGTCCATCCAACCGACTACGAACTTGTACCAATTTTTAGAACATTAAAAGTGAGATCTCTTATGTTTTTGCAATTTTGATTGAATAAAAGTAAAAAAAAATTTCAGGCTGTGAATAAAAGTTTTAACGCCGTCTATTGGTCTTCCTCGCTCTTTGCCTCGTGCGCTCTCTTTCTCTCAAACTCTCAGGCAAGTTTTTTTCAATTTTCCTCTGGATTCGTTTCCAGACGCAAGATTCTACCTTTCGGAAGGGTTTGTGTCGATCTAAAATCCCAGAGATTGATAAACCTAACTCTCTTTTTCTAGAAACTTGACCTGTGCATTCTTAATCACCCCAGAGTCTGAGTGTGGGAAAATTTGGGAGATTCGATTCAACAGCTCTGCTGAAATAAAATGCAATTTTCTTGTGATCCTGTAAGTAAATTTTTTTTGTTGTCAATGCCCTGGATTTGGATGTGGTTTGTACTTTGTAGCTTAATATGTATTTGCTTCGTAATGTGCGAATTTCGCCAATGGAAACATATGTTTTGTGTTTGAAGGATCAAGACGCAGATGAGCTGCCACAATATGAACACATCTATCAAAATGACTTCTCATATCGAAAGTAAGAACCTTTCTTTGTTGCGTCTTTGACACCCTTTAGTTTTGAAGCTGGCACACGGTTTTTGGTTATCTTCTCAAATGAATCTGCTCTTTAAGTACACATTTTTGATGTTTCTAACTCTAGGCACAAGAAACAGAAGGAAGAAGATATTTCCATCTGCGAATGCAAGTTTGATTTTGGAGATCCTGACAGTGCATGTGGTGAGCGATGCCTAAATGTGATAACAAACACGGAATGTACACCTGGATACTGCCCTTGTGGTGTCTATTGCAAGAATCAGGTAAATGGTTTGTAAAAATGTCTGCTTCTATTTCTGTTTCTTTTTGTTAAGACCGGAGGGTGATCATATTGTTAATTCTAAGATCTTTGTTATTCTAGCCGCCAGCAACAAAATCCAGAAGATTTTCCTTAAAGATTAGTGGTGTTCTTAGAAGTTCTAATTCAAAGTAGTGTTGGCTTAAGATGGAACTTATTCAGTTGAATGTATGTTACTTCGTATGTTTACATGATTTGCTGGTTACAGAAATTTCAAAAATGTGAATACGCCAAAGCAAAATTAACTAAGTCTGAAGGTCGTGGTTGGGGACTAGTGGCTGTTGAAGACATAAAGGTGAGGATTCAAGCTTTATTTATTGTTGTGTCTTATGATTTCTGAACTGAATATTCAATCATGTTTGAACTAATTACTGGTTGTATTTGATGTTACAATTCAGGCGGGACAGTTTATAATGGAGTACTGTGGAGAAGTAATATCATGGAAAGAAGCAAAGCGCAGGGCTCAAATTTACGAAACTCATGGTGCCTAGACACATTACAGAGATGATGCGAATTGATAATGTTGTCAAGCTCTAGGGGTATGTCTGACTTGTGTGTTGACATGGGCAGGTGTTAAGGATGCATACATTATATCTCTCAACGCGTCTGAGGCTATAGATGCCACTAAGAAGGGAAGCCTTGCTAGGTTTATAAATCATTCATGGTATAACAAACGACTGGCCTTAGATGCTTCAAAGAAATCCATAGGTAGAAAAATTGTCCTTAACTCCTCTTCCCTTCCTGTGTTATCCTGCAGTAGACCAAATTGTGAGACGAGGAAGTGGAATGTTCTGGGAGAAGTTAGGGTTGGAATCTTTGCAAAACTAAGCATCCCTCCCCAGACCGAATTGGCTTACGACTATAATTTTGAGTGGTATGGCGGTGCCAAAGTCCGTTGTCTCTGTGGTGCAGTCACTTGTTCCGGATTTCTTGGAGCAAAATCTCGTGGCTTTCAGGCAAGTCCTTACTATGTAATTCCGTCCTAGTTTTATTTGTCAAAATTGGGAAGGAATGATATAAACTATACTAGTCTATACCTAATTAATGCCTTTCAATCATTTCAGGAGGATACATATGTATGGGAGGATGGTGATGATCGGTAATTTTCTTCACTTACTTTTTGCATCATAAAGATGGTCATGGACTGTGGATTTGTTTTGTTTTTGTTTTTCTATCTTGGACCGGCGAGCGCAACTCCTTTCTTTTGTCTCCAGGTATTCAGTTGATAAAATTCCAGTCTATGATTCTGCAGAAGACGAGCCTTTTAAGAATTACGAGTCCAACACAAATGAAGAGAGAGATATCTCAACAGAGAACCATTTGGTGTCTACTGCTCTGATTGCTCAGCAATCCGATTCAACTCCTATGATGGAAGTTTCTGTCACGGAAACTGTTAAAACCGAAGCAGCTGAAGATATGAAGCTGCTCTTACAAGATTCACAACCCCAGAAGACCACAATTGTATCACGTGTTCGTGATAACAGCTACAAGATTAAGTCGGAGCCTCTTCCGAAGAAAAGAGGCAGGCCGTTTTCAGGCGGAAAGACAAAGAATGTAGCTCAGAAGCACGTTGACATAGCGAATGTGGTTCAGCTACTAGCAAGCAAGGATGCTCGAGATGAAATTCTCAAATACGAGGTAAAAGAGACAAGTTCTTTATACTCGCAACGTTGAGAAATGAATTAATATGTTGTGGACCATAAAGTTTATTCTTTTTGGTCCAAGATTTTGGCCAGCTACAAAATCAAATTCTGCTGAAAGTACTGATGAGAACCTGTTGCAGGAGGTGAAGAACAAAGCAGCGGTACGGCTCTCATCCTTGTACGATGAGATAAGGCCAGCCATTGAAGAGCATGAGAGAGATAGTCAAGACAATGTAGCAACAAGTGTGGCGGAGAAGTGGATCCAAGCAAGCTGTGATAAGCTCAAGGCAGAGTTTGATCTTTACTCTTGTGTAATAAAGAACATCGCTTGCACACCGATCAAGCCACAGAACACAAAGAACGAAGCTGTAGAAGCAGGAAATGATGATCAGATTAAACTCTTGGAGCCCTAAATAAGGTGAAATTATTGTTGGCTCGTGCAGAACCGCTGATTGGTTATGTTAGGGTTTTTGATTCATTATTATAATTGTATGAAAACGCTTTGACGAAAGGAATATGTACTCTTTTATATATGATCATTATTAATTATTTAGATATTAGTTTTTTGGAGAAATCAGTATTCCAATTATGATCAAAATAAAGGTGACTAGTGACATGAATCTTCTCGGTGCAAACACTGTTGGGTCCTTTTGCGCAGAAGCTTACTTGTTTTTGTTCATCTTTGCAGTGATGCAATCATCGATCCTGCGGCAATATTTGCAATGCTTTTTGGTAGCGAACTCTTTGAAGGCTACATAGGAAAACTTGCTATGGCATCAATGGCTTCACTTGATACTTTCAGTGAAGGGGATCAGTTTGATACCAAAAAAGTACAAGAAAAAATGAGGCTAAGTTTTAATGTCCCCTGTACAAGCCAAATTTTCTTGTCCATTCTCTCCCTCATTCAAACTGTTGTCCTCAGGAATCTTTTTCACATAAACTCTTTTGTGCTCATCTTTAAATATTTCCACTTCATGAAACGCATATCACTCCATCTTCAACAATGAATGCTTCTTTAGCTAAACTTGTGTTAGATACAAAACATTCATGCTTGTCTCTTAAAAACCGTTCATTCTTGAGTTTTGTTGTTGGACAATTTTAAGAGCAACAAAGCCCTTACGTGGAAGAATTCAAACTATATCTTTCCACGACCTGCTCCGCCGCGAATGTAAGCTGTCTCAGGTGAGATCAGAGGTATTTTTCTTTACCTGTTTCTTGCTTATTAGTATATAACAAACAGACTTAGAATATTGATTTTGTAGTTGTGTGACATTTATGTAATATTTGTTTCCTTTGGTTTTGGAGGATTTAATGTGAATTATCATTAGAATGTGATTGATGTGGATACATGAAAAAGGCTCTTTCGTCCGTGGAAACTATTGTAGAAGTATAATGAGTTACTTTGAAGTATAAAGAAGCCAAATTGCGACAATGTTCTGCAAGAAACTTTATTACATCAAAAGGGAAAAAACACCAAACAACATTTGATAACAAATCTCAAGCTGTTGATTCTAGAAAAGGATAATCGGTGTAACCCACGACAGGATCAGAAGTGTAAAACGTTGGTCTATCGTATTTATTCAATGGCGCATCAACTTCGAACCTCTTTGGTAAGTCAGGGTTCGCAAGAAACCACCGGCCATAAGCCACAAGATCGGTTCGTCCCTTGGCCACCGCCTCATTCCCATCTTCCCTCTTGAAACCACCGGCAGAGATGAAAGTCCCCTTAAAGGCTTTCCTCATTGGCATTAACGTATGAGGGCACTCTGTTATCTCTCCCATTGTTTTCATTCTTGCTTCAATTACATGACAGTAGAGTATTCCGTATTTGCTCAGAGATTCCGCCATGTAAACGCCTAATGCTCCTGGGTTTGTGTCTCCAGATTCCATGTAGTCTGCGAAAGGAGACAGCCTGATTCCAACACGATCTGGACCGACCTCCTTGGACACTGCCTCGACTATGTCTAGGCCGAATTTGCAACGGTTTTGCAATGATCCGCCGTATTCGTCGGTTCTATCGTTCACTGTGTCCTTCATGAACTGGTCGATCAGATAGCCATTTGCGCCATGAATCTCCACTCCATCAAAGCCTGCAACAACATTCAAGTCAGAGACATATATAAAGAGTCTTGAATAGCTTCTTAATTTCTGATTCTTAAAAAGGTTTACGCAATCCGTGTTTTGCTTACCAGCTTCCATAGCGTTTCTTGCTGCAACCCTAAAATCATTGACAATGCTGGGGATTTCTTCAGTACTTAGCCTTCTTGGAGGAGTAAACAGGGCTTCGTCGATGCCATTAGAGCGGATTTGAGGCATCAATGGCTTGTCTGTACAAGAGATGGGAGCTTGTCCATTTGGCTGAAAACCTTAAAACAAACAATAACATATCTCGATCAATACATCAATAAGGTTAGTTGAAAAGATTTCATGAGCGTAAAGATCACAAATTTCAATAGGCAAACCTCGATTAGAAACGCGGCCAACATGCCAAATCTGACAGAAGAAGGTGGCGCCTTTAGCATGAACAGCATCCACGATTGGCTTCCATGCCTCCACATGCTCTTTAGTCCATATCCCAGGAGTGTCTTGGTAGCTTCAAGAGAAAATCACACAAAATATGGGAGGTTTAGTTTCATATCCTCAGATGTAAAAGCCTGAACTTTTAATGAGCAAAGTGATAAAATACCCTTGAGCTGTATCTGAAACTCCGGTGGCTTCGGTAATGAGAAAACCTCCTGGCGTCGCTCTCTGAGAGTAATATAGAATAGCGTGAGGCTGAGGAACGTTTCCGTACGATCTCTGTCTCGTCAATGGTGCCAGAACAACCCTGAACAAACAAAATGATCAAGCTTCTTGTCAGCTGGGAACTTCATCGAACAACGAAGGCATAATACATCAAAATGAAGAATTTTTTTTATAATACCTATGAGAAAGATTGAATCGTCCCATCTTATAGGGCGTGAGGAGAGGGATATTCTGTTTTGCTACTGCGTTTTCTATTTCCATGAATTCCAATGGTGGCTTAAAACTGGATTTTTCCTCCCTGTTTCAAAATATTTGTAAATCTCCGTGAATTGTGGAAGAAGGTGGATACATCCGCACATATATATAGGTACAGATTGATTTAAGAATTAAATAAAGGAAAGCAAATTTTCTTCTTTCGTCTCATGGGAGATCGACAACGTCATTGAGGACGTATCCATTGACCCCACCCACTTGCATCTTCATGACGTATTCATTGACGACATTCAAGATAGTAAACGTAGAGATCGGATTCGATTTTTGATCATTAGTAGGAGCTTACAGAACATAAAATGCGGCCTCGTAAGATTTCAATCTTTTTTTATGGTTTGACTTTACCCAACTTTGACCACCGACAAAAGCACAAAAAAAAAAGAAAAGAAGCGTTTTCTTTTCTTTTTTTTTGCGGTGGCACACGACCACTAATATTATTATAATTTTATAGAAATATTAAAATTCTGTTTTATGGTAACAGTTAGCTTATTAATACACTAAATATGTATTTATTTTAAAACATTTGTAGCCTAAGAGCTTGTAATATTTTTATTAATCATGCATTAAATATGAAAACAGTTATTTCAAAATTTAAAGGCACGACGTTGCAAGGAGGGAAAATACAAAATTATCCTTTATATAGAACTCATCCTGTATACAGAATTAACTTGTGGACCAAGAAATGAATTTCAGAGAAGTAAAGAATTTTAAATTAAGAAATGAAAGGAGAGCATCAATGGTGGAAGCTTGCTTGTGAATTGTGCTAGCCGGCAACTACGAGTTAAGCAGTGAACAGTAAGTAAGAGAGAGAGAGAGTCGTGTTTGTGCGTTTGAATGTTCACGCTTTTCGGCTTTTTTGCCTTTTCCACGAAGATATTGATAACCAGAAGCAAAATGGTATCGCAGAGTGTCAACTGGGTCAAGAAGCTGAAGCCCAAGCCTGCACAGCCGCTGAAGATGCAACGGTCGTCTCCTACAAAATCAGACAACAAAACAGACAAAATCAGACAACAAAACAGAGGAGACAGTACGGCGAGGTGCAGAACAGAGTACGAACAGCATGCTGAAATTGCAGAACCAATTTGCTATTCTGTCTTCAACAATAGAAGAGTGACATGTGTCATTAGGTTTAATGTCGAGCTTGTCTTTGAACTGATATAAATATCGTATGTGTTGGTTTTGTTTAACGCAAGTGAAAAAATTGTAACAACCAAAACAATGTTTCAAACTTTCAAAGTTTAAGTATTTCTTCATGGTATCAGAGCTATGGCTGATACAACCATGGAAGTTTACGTTTCTCCCTCACTTAATATCTCAAACTATGTTACCATAACACTAACTCAAAGAAACTACATTCTCTGGAAATCGCAATTTGAAGCCTTTCTTTCGGGTCAGAATCTTCTGGGTTTCGTCACTGGAGCAACTCCACAACCTCCACAATTCATTATAGTTCCATGAATTAATGGAGGGGAACATCATGCTAGAAACCCAGATTTTCTAAAATGGACACAAACAGACCATATGGTGCGGTCTTGGCTTCTTGGATTTTTCTCAAAGGACCTGTTAAGTGTCGTTGTTGACTGCAAAACTTCTCAAGAGGTATGGGTTTCTCTTGCTCGACATTACAACAAAGTTTCATCCTCACATTTATTTGAGCTTTAGAGAAAGCTGAAACTGTGTCAAAGCTTGAAAGAACAATAACAGACTACCTAAAAGAAATCAAAACAATATGTGATCAACTCACATCTATTGGAAGTCTTGTAACTGAGAAAATGAAAATCTTTGCTGCCCTCCATGGCTTGGGACGTGAATACGAACCCATTAAGACTAGTATCGAAGGATCTATGGATACTATGCCTACTCCTTCTTTTGAAGATATCGCACCTAGACTTATAGCATATGATGATAGGCTTCAGAGCTATATCACAGCTTCTGAAGTTTCTCCTCATCTTGCTTTTAGTGCGATTCAAACACCTTCAGGCTATTATAGTGCACGAGGAAGATGACAGTTTTTCAGGCGAGGTGGAAGAAGAGGAGCTTTTTCAACAAGAGGCAAAGGATTCCCTCAACAACTCTCCTCTTACCAAGGTTCCTCTATTTCTTCAGACATGGATTCAAGACCACTATGTCAAATATGCAAGAAAAGAGGGCATGCTGCACTAAGCTGTTGGCACAGGTTCAATAACTCATATCAGCTTGAGGAAATGCCTTCTGCCATGACAGCCATGCGAATTACAAATGTCACAGATCATGCTGGACAAGAATGGTTTCCAGACACAGGAGCAAGTGTGCATATAACAAACTCACCTCAAAATCTGCACAATCTTTGACATTACACTGGTTCTGATGCATTAATGGTGGTTGATGGCAATTTTCTGCCCATTACTCATACATGATCAGCAATAGTTTCCTCCTCATCAGGTATGTTAACTTTGAACGATGTTTTAGTTTGCCCAGATGTTGCTAAATCTCTACTTTCTATGTCAAAGATAACAACAGAGTATCCATACTCCTTTAAGTTTGATTGTCATGGGATTGTTGTTAAGGACAAGGTAACCAAGAACCAGATAATGCTGGGCAGAAATGATGAGGGGCTCTATGTGCTGAAGGACTCTCCACAATCACGATCTCAAGTGTTCTTTTCTAAGCAACAACAGTTAGCTAGTGATGTCACTTGGCATAAGCGATTGGGGCATCCAAATCTGATTTTTATTCAGTATTTTTTAACTTTCAGAAGTTTGTTGAAAACCAGTTTGATGCTAAGATCAGATCATTTCAGTGTGATGGAGGAGATGAATTCATCAGCAAAAATTTCACCTCTCATCTCAGTAATTATGGAATTCAATAGCTTATCTCTTGCCCTCATACACCACAACAAAATGGGTTGGCAGAGAGAAAGCATAGACACTTGCTGGACTTAGGATTATCCATGATGTTTGATAGCAAACTACCTCAAAAATATTGGGTTGAGGCTCTGTTTACAGCAAATTTTCTGATAAATCTGTTGCCTACATCAGCCTTAAAATCAACAGCATCTCCTTGTCAAAAACTTCATGGTTCTACTCCAGTTTATACAGCACTTAGAGTTTTTGGATGTGCGTGTTATCCTGTCCTAAGAGATTATGTCTCAACAAAGTTTGATCCTAAATCTCTGAAGTGTGTCTTTATCGGATATAACAACAGGTATAAAGGATATCGATGCCTCTATCCTCCAACTGGGCGTGTTTACATCAGTAGACATGTTGTTTTCGATGAAGAAGTATTCCCTTTTCATGATACTTATGTGTCTCTGCCTACACAGTCTAATTCACCTCTGTATAAAGCTTGGTAGAAAGGATTCACAGACTTTGCAGTGTCTGATTCAGTCTTGAGTGAACAAGAGAACACTACTCCAGTATTCACTACCGCAACTTATTCTCCACCTGAGCCAGACAGTACATCAACACAGCCTGGAGACGTTCAGCAAAACAATTCTGCATCGGATGAACTACATCTTCAAGTTGCAAACAATTCATCTTCTGACTTGATTACTGCTGCTGAGGGAGAATGTTCTGGGCGTACGGCATGCTCAGATCATGGTCCTATAGGCGACAGCATTTCTCCTTTTGCAGACAGGCCAGTCACTTCATCTGATCTAGCAACTCAACCACATACCAAGCTGCACAGTTCTTTATCATATATACCTACATAATCCAATCATAATATGATCACACGTCTTAAATCAGGAATTCGCAAACCAAATCCTAGATATGCCCTTCTGACCAACAAAGCATCATTCCCTGAACCAAAAACTGTAAGTTCAGCTCTAAAACATCCTGGTTGGTTTCAGGCTATGACAGAAGAAATTCAAAATTGTGCTGAAACCAAAACTTGGTCTTTAGTCCCTTCCTCTCCGGGTATGCATGTTTTGGAGAGCAGATGGGTTTTCAGAACAAAGTTACATGCTGATGGGTCATTAGATAAGCTGAAAGCTCGCATTGTAGCTCAAGGCTTTAATCAAGAAGAAGGCATAGATTACCTTGAAACATATAGTCATGTGGTTAGAACGGCAACTGTGAGAGCAGTCCTACACACAACAATAATTCATCAATGGACTATCAAGCAGCTTGATGTTAAAAATGCTTTCTTACATGGGGATCTCACTGAAGTTGTGTACATGAAGCAGCCAATAGGATTTGTTGATAAAGCAAAACCAGATCATGTATGTTTGCTGCACAAAGCTCTTTACGGTCTCAAACAAGCACCAAGGGCCTAGTTTGATAAATTCAGTGCTTATCTCCTTGAGTTTGGTTTCATATGCAGTAAACCTGATCCCTCTCTCTTTTTTTATGCTCACAGCAATGACATTATCTTGCTTCTCCTGTATGTTGATGATATGGTTGTTATAGGAAACAACCCAAACTTACTGCAAAAGCTGTTGGATGATCTTAACAAGCATTTTCGAATGAAAGACATGGGCACTTTAAGATATTTTCTTGGGATTCAAGCTCAGTTTCATCACGGTGGTCTCTTTTTATCACAACAAAAATATGCAGAAGATTTGTTGGCAGTAGCTGGACTCACAAATTGTGCACCAATGCCAACACCTCTTCCTTTGCAGCCACATCGTGTACCGAATCAAACTGAGATCTTTGAAAATGCAACATATTTTTGAAGCTTGGCTGGAAAACTTTAATACCTTACTCTCACAAGGCGTGACATACAATTTGCTGTAAATTTTGTGTGTCAAAAGATGCATGCTCCAACAACATCAGATTTTCAGCTTTTGAAGAGAATTCTACGATACATTAAAGGGACATTTACAATGGGAATTTCATTTACAAAGGCTTTAGACTTCACACTTAGAGCCTATTGTGACAGTGATTGGGCAGGTTGTCCAGTTACTCGACGATCCACAAGTGGTTTTTGTACATTTCTTGGCAGCAATCTCATTTCTTGGTCTTCTCAAAAGCAGCAAACCGTGGCCAAGAGCTCAACTGAAGCTGAATATCGAGCTCTTTCTGAAGCAGCCTCTGAATTAACTTGGTTAAGCTCTGTCCTTAAGGAGCTTCACATTCCATTGCTCAATACCCCTTAAGTTTATTGTGATAATCTATATGCAGTTTACTTAACTGCAAATCCTGCTTATCACAAGCGCACTAAGCATTTTGAAATGCATCACCATTATGTGTGTGAGAGAGTTTCACTTGGCTCTCTTGTTGTTAAACATGTTCCTGCAAGTCTTCAACTTGCTGACATCTTCACGAAATCTTTGCTTGTAACATCATTTTTCTCTTTAAGGTTCAAACTTGGCGTTGGTGTTCCACCTACGCCATGTTTGAGAGGGGCTATTGATGACCAGAAGCAAAACGGTGTCGTAGAATGTCAACTGGGTCAAGAGAAGCTGAAGCCCAAGCCTGCACAGCCCAAGTTGAAGATGCAATGGTCGTCTTCTGCAAAATCAGACAACAAAACAGAGGAGACAGTACGGTGAGGTGCAGAATAGAGTACGAACAGCGTGTTGAAATTGCAAAACCAATTTGCTCTTCTGTCTTCAGCAATAGACGAGTGACATGTGTCATTAGGTTTAATGTCGAGCTTGTCTCTGAACTGATATAAATATCGTATGTGTTGGTTTTGTTTAACGCAAGTGAAAAAGTTGTAACAACCAAAACAATGTTTCAAACTTTCAAAGTTTAAGTATTTCTTCAGAAGAAGCTGAACGGCGTGAATCGACTCTCATCTTCCTTTCTCTCCTCCATTCTGTAGGCGAATCGAGATTCAAATATCGTCTTTCGCTTGCACGAGATTTATCCAATCGAGATCTGATCGTGTCGATGTCTAAGTTTGCGATTTGTGTGACGATTGAATCCAATAGAGAAAACAGAGAGCGAGAAAAAAGAGTTGTGTCTAACGCCACGGGACTCTAACTACGAAAGTCTCATGACAAAAACCTGAGAACATTCTTGTTATACTTTCTGCAGCAAGAACTCTAACGGGATTCCACTTCGCCCTCACTGCGCATGTTGGTATGGTGTCAAACGCCACGAGACTATCGGCATCTAAGCATGTTCCTCTTTGGGAGCTTCTCTGGTTCTCAATTGTCGCTAACATCTACATCGCTGCCATGAACTTCAGCCTTATGTTGAACTCTGTTGGTAACTTCCTTTTGGATTACGTAATAAGATCTTTGTTTTTGAATTCTCTCGTTATTTGAAATGTTGTTTTCACCTAGATTTCGAAATTGAGCATGATTCTTGTGGTGTGCGTGTTGGAATGGATTCTACATAGCAAACATTACTCTAAAGAAGTGAAAGCGTCTGTAATGGTTGTGGTTATTGTTGTTGGAATTTGTACAGTTACTGATGTCAAAGTTAATGCCAAAGGTTTCATTTGTGCATGCACTGCCGTCTTCTCCACATCTCTGCAGCAGACTGTAAGTAGTAATGCCCATCTTTTTGTTTATGTGTTGGTTCATTCTTGAAACACAAAGGCTCAAACTTTTCTTATGTATATGTTATGTCGTCTCTCAGTATAGTTGACAGATTCTCCTGCAAATAATAAACTCAACCAAATTTTTTTTTCCCAGATCTGAATTCATCCATCAATCTGGGAGATGCAATTTTTTAGTGCTATCTTGAAAAGAGACTTTTGTTTTGGATAGTACGGTGTGTCAAGTATTTGTCTGATAAATTTTTTGATTTGGAAAACAATCAATAGGCTCTCTGCAGAAAGATCTTTTGAATTGTTGAGCAAAACAGCCCCAATCCAAGCAATTGCACTCCTCATCTTTGGTCCCTTTGTTGACTATTTCTTTGAATGGCAGATTCATAGCTACTTACAAGGTGGCTTATGATGTCATCGTAAGTAATTCACAACTTCTCTCTTCCCTTCTAAGATTAAGCTACTCAAAAGAGTCCAACATATCGATTTAAAAGACATTGAACTCGATTAGAGTAAAATTTCTCAAACTTTCTTTAAAGTATATATAAAATAAATAAAAATTCTCTAATCACAATCTTTGGTATTATATGTATGATTTTATGATCCATGGCTAATTTAGAGAGAGAGAGAGAGAGAGTAATTTATTGAATTTTAGTCAAAATAATATTTAAAAAAATTACTGAGTTTGGAAGACGAAGAAGAACGAATTAACTGATAGGACCCACTAATATGAAATCAGACCCCCAGAAAAAGATCCAAATCCTACAACTAGGTACCATTCTATTACTAGGCCCTCTTTTTTCCTCTGCTTTAGTGTCTTTATTGGAACCCTCAATACACATAGACAATTCATAAAGATCAAAACAAAGAAGAATTCATTTTTTTTTAAAATTAAATTGCCATTATATTATAATATTCTCTGCATTTCATTTATAATGTGGATTAGATTATAATTGTTTATCAAAACAATCTAATTTTTGAGTATTGCATTTATGTTTGCTAGTTTCTTCTAAAGCCTGAAGAAAAGAACGTGTGTGAGTGTGAGCGAGTGTGAATCGAACAGAACTATCATTAACACAGACTTTTCCTCTTTCTCCTCTTTTCTTTCGAGCTTTTTGTTTTTATCTTCTCTTCTTCTCTCTGGTCGGTCACATTCTGATAAATTAGAATGCTTTTTCCTTCAAAAGGATCATATTTTCATGCCGATTGCAACAGTGCAGACTTCCATATTTCCCCTATTTTTTTTTAATCATCTCTTCGTTTTTTTTACTTAATCTCGTTCACTCCAGTGAAAATTTTATCAACGTTGTCTTTCCCAAATCTTTATTCTTTTCCCCCTTTTCTGTTTCTTTTTCTTTTGTTTTTCCTTTGGGTAGTTCTGGATCGTCTCAGTAAGCTGGAAGAAATTGTAAAACTATGGTGAAAGCCAGCCCAGATTATTATATCTTTGACCTGAAATCATTCAGAATAAGGCAGTGAATTCAGAAGAACAGACACCTAATGGGCTCTGAGGAGAATAGACTTCCTCGGCATGAACAGGTTTCTGTTAATCTCTCTTACTTTCTCTCTGTTTCGTTTGAGTTCGTGCGGTTTAAGTTCTCTCACTCGCAGGTCTAAGTCTAACTTCTTCAGATTTTGAATTCAATGTAACGTGTTTTCTTGCTTCTTAGATCTGACTATTCTACTCTGTTCATACCAATCTACTTTTTTTAGTTGTATCACTTGATGAAGCAATGTGCGTTAGGGTTTATGTTGAGTCTCCCCTTTGATCATTCTTGTTGTGAAAAACCAACTTTAGGCTAAAGCTTTACTGGGATCGTTTTTGCAGCAAGTGATAATTGAGAATTGAACAAAAGCTAACATTTTTCCTAGAAATTGACCAGCCAATTAGAAAAATGCAAGCTTCTAGCGTTCGCTATCCTATCGATGCTTGTAAGCTTAAAAGATTGCAATTTTTCTGAGAGAACACAGTTTAGATCCATAAGCATTTCAGGTTTTGTAGAAGCAGTTGATTCGCTATCTACTTGTGGCAATTATCTTCTTCCTTTCTAGATCTCTTTTACCTGCCTTTGCTTCAACGGTATCGTTGCTTAAGGTCATTGACCTTCCACTGAAGTATGTGTGTGTGTGTGTCTGTGTCCTTTTGAAGAGGAAAAGGTGGGGAGGTTGTTTAGGAGCCTTCTCTTATTTCAAGTCACAAAAAGGCAGAAAACGAATAGTACCCGCATCTCGGATTTCCGAAGGCGGCAATGTCTCAGCTTTACAACCTAATGGAGATCATCAAGCTGGTGTCTTAACTAATCAAGCTACAGGAGGAACTAATTTATCTCTTTTTGCTCCACCATCCTCCCCTGCTTCCTTCACCAATTCCGTTCTTCCATCAACCGCTCAGTCACCAAACTGCTACTTATCACTATCTGCAAACTCACCAGGAGGTCCTTCATCGAGTATGTATGCCACTGGACCATATGCTCATGAAACCCAATTGGTCTCACCACCTGTTTTCTCTACATTCACCACCGAGCCATCAACTCCTCCTTTCACTCCTCCTCCAGAGCTTGCACATCTGACTACTCCTTCTTCACCTGATGTACCTTATGCTCGTTTCTTGACTTCCTCCATGGATATCAAGAACTCTGGTAAAGGTCATTACAATGTTCCAAACGATCTTCAAGCTACGTATTCTCTTTATCCTGGAAGTCCAGCCAGCACTCTTAGATCGCCAATGGCTTCGGGAGACGGGTCATTATCACCGCAAAATGGTAATTGCTCACGGCGTGATTCAGGCAACACATTTGGGTATGACACAAATGGAGTCTCAAAACCTTTGCAGGAGTCAAACTTTTTCTGTCCTGCAACTTTTGCCAAGTTTTACCTGGATCACGACCCTTTGGTTCCTCAAAACGGTGGAAGATTAAGTGTTTCCAAGGATCCAGAGGTGTATCTTACAAATGGATATGCAAACGGAAGCCAGAATAGGCAGACGAGAAATCCCAAGCAAGACATGGAGGAATTAGAAGCTTACAGGGCTTCTTTTGGGTTCAGTGCAGATGAAATCATCACAAGTAGTCAGTATGTAGAGATCACTGATGTGATGGATGATTCTTTTAGCAGAGCAGCATACTCTCCAGGCGATGGACAAAAGCTTCTCAGAAGAGAAGCAAATTTGCTGAGTCAAAATAGCTCCAAACCAGAAGCTGATCTTGATTCACAAGCAGTAGACTTTCATTCACCAGAGGTATCAACAAAGGTCTACAAAGGTAAATATGAACAATCGAGTATTGTCACGTTAATCTTGAATCACCTTGAAGAGTCATTATCATGAATAGCTTCATTGTGCTAATTGTATGATATTGTATGGCTCAGATCACAAACCAAGAAACCAAATTCATGCGGATGAAGAGGCTCTATTATCGAGAGTGGGATCTGTAAAAGGAAGCAGAAGCTATCCCATTGGTTTCTCAAGCTCGGACGCAGAGATTGAATACCGCAGAGGAAGAAGTTTAAGAGAAGGCAGAGAGAACAGAAACAATATAAGCCTGTTCAAGAACAATAAAGCCAACTCTGCTCTAAGGTCTTCTAAGTTCCAAATGTATTAATATGAGCTTGTAATCTAACTGATATAAGAATCTAGAAGTATATATACACTATTACAGATGGTTTTAGTAGAATGATGTTATATATAAGCAAGCAAAGGTGTGGAAGTGATTGCTTTTGTCTTGTAGTTTGACATTACTTTTTTGTAAGATCCATCTTTTACAGCTCCGGTTTTATATTAATTGAAGTTGGCCACATTTTTTTTTTCATTGAAATGATCATTTTCCGTGTAAATGACCAGGTTATTTTCGGTTATCTAAAATATTTTCAGATATTTTAGTTATTTTTGGTTATTTTCGGTTATGTTCAATTATTTTTTATTATTTTCGGTTATGTTTCTGTTTTTTTATATTTTTAATTATTTTCGGTTATTTCGGTTATTTTCGATTATTTCGGTTATTTTAATTATTTTTGGTTTTTAAATTTAATAACTAAACACAACAAAATCAAAGTATAATTGAAATGAAATTGAAACAAAATATAAAAATAACAAGATGAATTTGATTTTTAAAAAAAAACGGAAGCATGCCTATTAAAACCACTCAAAGATCTATAAAATTCATCTCCGTTGAGTTTCTTGTTTTATGGAACTGTAGACCGGTTCAATATTATTGGGCCTAATTAAAAATTTGAAACCTATCGATTACTTAAACACTTAGATTAAATGTAAAAACAAATTCAATACCTAAATACGATTGCTTGGTTAATGCAAAAATCAAAATTTCATATTCAACCAATCACATGGGTACACGATTCAAAAATATGTTTATCGTATGTTATTTTTACCTTTTTATAATAATAGAGAGATAAGACTAAAGAAATGAAGGTTCGAGGCACCCACTGATAAAATCTCGTGTGCAAGTGTCAAAAACAATTGGCCCGGTCTTCATAGTTTATTATTATCTGTGTTCTATTTTATAAACGACTTTTTCTTTTATTTTATCAAATTTTTGACTAAATTTTTATGTAAAATTTAAATATATTTAATCGTTTGTAATTATTTATATTATACAGTATTTTTATAATTGATTAAACTATTAATATTTAAATATTAAATCATATTTATAAAAAAATTAAATTATTAATTAAAAAAATCTTATATAATATTATCGACGGTTTTTATATAGTATATTCAAATAAATGAAAAAAGCGTGTTTGATGGACTATTATATAATCATTGAAAGGTCCAAAATATCTAAAACACGAATCTCCCACGTCTACTACACATCTTAATTTAAACATTAATCTTTCATCACAACAGTTTGACACACCTCTATATATATACGTAGAAACCTTTTTCACAATTCTCATTATATTTCCAACTCAAACGATCACAAACTAACTGCAACTTTTTATTTTTATTACTGATGAAGAATACTCAACCTCAATCATCTTTCATGAAATTCTGCAGGAAACTTTCACCGGAAAGTAATGATTCTTCAGGCGAAGAGAGACAACATAACAACGGTGACGACAAAACCAGAGACTTAGAGGCTGTTTTTGCTTACATGGACGCAAACAGAGACGGTAGAATATCTGCACAAGAGCTTCAAAAGAGTTTCAAAACATTGGGAGATGAATTGTCTGATGAAGAAGCCGAAGCCGCGGTTAGATTGTCTGATACGGATGGAGATGGGATGTTGGATTTTCAGGAATTTTCTCAGTTAATCAAAGGAGATGATGAAGAAGAGAAGAAGATGGAACTAAAGGAAGCGTTTAAAATGTATATTGCAGAAGGTGAAGAATGTATTACTCCAACAAGCTTGAAGATGATGTTAAAGAAACTTGGTGAGTCAAGAACGATTGATGATTGCAAAGTTATGATTCAAGCTTTTGATCTAAATTCTGATGGAGTTTTAAGCTTTGATGAATTTGCTCTTATGATGCGCTAAGAATCATCATACCCTCCATTGTTGTTGTTGTAGCTTCACTTTCTGTCACTCCTACTACTATTGTATATTAATTTACTTACTTTTTATGAAATAAACACGATTATTAATATGATTAAATCCAAGAAGATGTTACTTATAAATGTTTTTTTACAGTAAAAACGGTCAATCTGTAGTCTCCATTGACTATGACACTGCCCGATGCTCACTTAATTATTCCCTTAAAGCACACAGTTCAAGACAACATATGAGCATGTGCACGATCAATAAAATACGATACACTTTGTTTAACTTTAGTCAGATTCTCACTTAACGGTAACATAACGGTAACAATTCAGAAATTTAAAAGGATTCTAAATGGTAATATTTCCATAGATTTTCATATCATTTTTAATAAATAAGAATGTAAAATGTTGGTTTTTTAAAAAGTGTGAGAAACCCATTAGAATGGATATATTTCTCAACTATTTGAAATACCCATCTAATGTTTTTATTTTAATATTTTCTTAGAAACCCATTGAGAAAAGAGATGGTCTTTTTTCTTAAGTCATAGGTCTCAATGATAAGGAGAGAAACAAGTCAACAACAAAGAAGCCAGTCATCAATTATTTTTTTATGTTTAATCCAAATTGTTTATCAATTTAAAGAAATAAGAAAAAACGTTTTTAAAACATGAGAATGGGACCTCCTAACTATAGAGACTAATCTCTCATTTACTAGATCTAAAGACTAATAATATTATTTCATCTAGATCTAAGGACTAATAATATTTTTATTCTTCAAGATCCAAAAACTAATCTGAGTTCCCCACGTTTGATACGTTTCAGTTTGTGTTTCTTTATTAAGAAAAAAAAAACAGGTAGCTTTCAATTCTGGATTTGAAAAACGCCTATATAAATATAAAAAAACACTTTTAAAGACATTTTTCTTCATTTAATTCCTAAATCATAAAGGAGAAAACTTGTAGCACAATAATAACTAGATTTAGACCGTCATAAAAATATTTTTATATTATAATTAATTATTTATTTAGTAAATATAAAATCGATATGTATATAATCGATCTTTATTTAAATAATTTTTTTGAAATATTTTAGTATTGATTATACAAATAAAATATAAAATGAAATCAGATTATACAGATGAAATATACAATTAAATCAGATTATACAAATAAATTTAAATTGTTTATATTTCAAAAAAAACAATATTATTAAATAGAGAAAAATTGTAAATGAAATAAATATTCAATTATTTCAAATTTTTGTTTTATATCATATTTGACTAATTTTTATAATTTATATTATTGTATTTGTCTTTTATATCAAAATATTAAATATTTGTTTAATATTATTTTTGTAAATATTCTAATATATTATGTCAATCATGAAATAATTGTAAATCAACGTAACTTTATATTTTTGTTAAAATGTTTTAGATTTCTATTTTGATTATCAAAATGAAGGAAGATGCTAGTTTCGTTTTACATCACACAATTCAACTTAAAGCCCTAACTCAGATATCAATTCATTAAAAAGGAAAATTTGCATGTTGTTTCAATGTACACGAATCCTATTCCATAGTGTTTATGTTGGGAATTACACAAACTAGTAAGGAAAGAAACAGAACAAGGATTGGATTGGATTTCAACTTTTGGTTCTCAGCTAATGGAATGTTGAACAAAGCTTAGTCAAGACTTTCCAATATCTCAGACAAGAAGGGTTTGTGTGAATCGCCCTAAGCACCCATTTCTCAGGGGTTTGACATAATTCAATCCCGGTCTCTGTTTTGGATTTTTTGTCTTCCGAATGTCTCGCTAGTATATGCATCTCCAAGTAAATCTCTGCATGTCTCATCTCTGTACCAAAAGATTTCAAAACATCTTCAGTTGTGAGCAGAGTCAGGTGAACAAAAACAAAAACAGAAAAAAACACAGAGAACAGAATCAATACGCATACCTGGTGGCCAGCAGAACCATTCAAGACGAAGATTCTTCTCCCATTTCTCTTTAGAGCCAAGACTTCCATGTGCCTGAGCTAATAATGTATAAACTATAGGCAAAGGAATCAAGGAACTCGTTTGAACTTTGCTCAGACTCTTTACAGCTTGTGAGAGGAACTGCGAGTCATTAGACTGCCTAGCCAGCTCCATGCAGATAGCACCATGGCAGAGAAGTAGAGAACTCTCTGAATTACCCAACGAACAAGCTTGTGCAAGGAACTCCTCTGCTGATACAAAGTCTTTTTTCCCGATAGAAACTAAGCCTAGAGCTAAACTGTATAAAGCCATCCACTCTTTCCATGAACTCTTTTTCTGGCTCAAGCATTCCTGCAGGCTCGTCTCTAAGAGTTTAGCATCAGGTTCCAGATCAAATTGAGATTCTATGAGCTTTAGGCAAATCCAACCAATGTTTGAGTCAGTCTTGAGTTCCAAACATGCTCTGTATTCCTCTTGCATGTTCCTGGTACTCCCTTTTGCTGCATAGGCACGGCAAAGTTGCAAATGTCCTAGAAATAGGTCGCTATGTGGAAGCGAAAGGGAAGAAGCCTTTCGAGCATGGCCAACAGACTCTTCTATATTTCCCTTCTGCAAACTAATCTCAGAAGCACAAAGCATAAGCTGAAACTTTTGATATTCAGCTTCCTTCGAACATGTCTCAACAGAGAGTGCCACAGAGATTAGACACTCAATAGCACTACAAAGCTGGCGAGGAAATCTCTGCTCACGTGCCTTTTGCATGAGATTCAGAATGAGCAAATATCTTACACCACTGTTCCAAGGTTCTTGATGTAAGAATCTGCGTATTACAACCATTATTAAATTGTTATAGTGAAGATATGTTCAGTAAATATTACGCTCCTAGTTCTGGCATATACAATCGAAAATTGAGTTATAGATGATAAAAGGACCACACCACTTTGAAAGTGGATCAAATCAGATTGTGAAAATGCTAAAATGATGTAGAAAGATTCTCAAATACCTTTGCAGTTCCGAAACAACAAAAGGAGAATTCAGACACTGGCAATGGCATGTCGGAAATGAGAACCTTGGAACTGTATTGCCAATCACATTGCATGCAACCGATCCTCCACCAAGGACCTCCAATGCAGACTTCAGACCTTCCGTATTTGCACACTCAGAGACATTTATGATACAGCATCTACTAGCAGTACAGGCCTCTTTCGTTCCTTCACCAGCTAACAAAATATATCCAAGAAGGTTCCTAACTCCAACAAATTATACTTCAGTTATGATTACACAACTAATATTCATTACACAATTAAAACCTAGAATGATTGATCAGCGTTTATGTAACCTCTGGTATTGATCAAAACCCACCTTAACAAATTACTATGAGGATACATATGAAGAGCTTTTCTGAGGTGGGCAATCCCCTTCTCAAATCCAAGGAGACCTCCTGCTCCAGTTTTCAGCTGCAATAATCCAGAATGACGTCAGTTTAATCCTGAGTTTAAATCAATACAGCATTCCAAAATAAAGGGGCCAACATAATATATGAGATTAAAAGGCTCACCAACTTGCTTAGTGCTATCAAATAGTGCATTGCAACTATTTCTTTTTGTGATGTAATGTAGCTGCGAGTGCTCGCAACAATCGACTGAAGTCTTTCATTCTGATCAAGAGAATGGATGGCAGATACTGTAAAGCTGATTTTCGAACTCTGGAAGAAATCCTTTGGCATTTTCTGGATGCTAGTAATAGCAGAATCTAACCCAGATATGCAATAAAGCAGACTACAGATGAAGCTGATTGGGATGGCTATTGAGGTTTTTTCCATGGTAGAAATCCTAACAGCCAGATCACGAACTACTGAGAGAGCCAAATCATTATCACCAATCTTCCACAGAGAGAAGGCATATATTTGCAAACCTCTGGCATCAAGCAAACCTTCGGGAAATATTGACTAGATATTAATAAAATTAGTAACATTTAACTAAAAGTTCGTACAAGTTGCAAGAAAACCCAGTCTTCAAACTAGGGATGAACGGTCTTAAAGTGCAAACCTTTCGACTTCAAATTTGCGCATTCCATAACAGAGTCCTTGAATTGTCCTCCCTGCAAAAATAATTTAGCCGAGTAAATAATAGCACTTCTATTGATTATTGACTTAAAGTTAAACTCGATCCCATTTCAAAGTAACTGGTAGAAAAACATGTTGACAATGGAAAGAAGGGAGAAGATCTCACCTTGCTAAGTGACCTGACCAAGTTAATAGATATTTTTCCAGCATGAGCTCTCACTGATTTGTTGGGATAAACACTCATTGCAGCTAATGCTAGCCTGTAAGAAGCAACGGCAGTATGATAATTATATCTTGCCTCGCAAACTAGTCCATGGAGGTTATGAGATTCAGGATAATAAGGGGTACGCTGCACCGCCTGCTCAATGCAAGCAAAAATCTGCAAAAAAATTCAAGAGAAGGATTTACACAAAAATTCATTCCAGAATGAATAAAAACTCCTTCGTAGATATTAATATATATTATATATGTGTGTGTTGGTTTCCATACCTGCGGAGATGAAATATTTCCATGCAGCAAAGCGAGCCATGCTAAACCAACCTGAAACTCCGCAAGCTGGACAGAAGAACTTGCGCCTTTAATTAAAGCCATCACATGCTTACAAGTAAATAAACCACAGTTAAAGCAGCACTTACAGGTAATATCTGTGCCGCTCGTAAACAACTCTCAAAAGCCTCATCTGGTATTGACTCCCTGAGGTTTTAATTAGTCTATGGGACAAAAATTTAAGTACGAAAACAGGAAGATTATTTTTCACATGAAAGCATCTACCTAGCATAAGTATCAGCTGAGCCGGCCCAAGGTAGCGCAAGCGTAGGATCTATGCTTCTAGCACAATCAAAAGCCTGTTTAGCCAATTTCATTTCATCCGAGTCCCTGAATATCTGTTTGATGCATCCAAGATTACAATCAAAAAGTGGGAAACCATATCTGATCATGAACATAGGTGAAACAACTATACAAGCTACAACTTCGCTCTGATAAAGCCAGGACATCCAATGCAAAGCCAAAAAGAAAAAAATGTTAAGACAAAATACCTGGCCCATAAAAGCCCAAGCAACAGCTAGAGATACATCCAAATGCAATGCGCGGATCAAAGCGTGTAGTTTCAAAGCACTATTGTCAGACATACAACCCAAAGCAACCCAGAATTCTGAGTTGTCACATTCCAGCAATAGCGCTCCCAGAGTCATCTTTTCTGATAGCTTCCTGGCAGAACTGGACTCTTAGAAGGGCGCACATCAAAAACTAAAAAAAAATGCCAAACAATGCTGTGTAATCTTACCAAGAACTCAAAGTCTCAGAGTCATCGCTTAAACTTGAAACGAGATCACAAGTTATGGCTAAATCAGTATAAATATTAGCTTGCCAAGGGGCTAAGTGTAGAGCTCGCTGGTAAGAAGCTTTGGCTGACAATGCAGCTGCATAGCAACTGCGTCTCCAAGAAAGGATTGAATCATTAAACATCTTAAGAGTGAGTTCTGAGTTTTCAGTTCCACCAGACCAAGGAAAGCATCTTGCATACGTAAGCTGCTCAAGAAATGACATTAGATATCCAGATAGAGAACGGGATGAAACGTACAATACAAGGAAGGCCTCAGGACCTGAATATCTCCATGCAATTTCCATATACAGGACATGTTGCTGGCCAGTTCACTGCTTGTTTTTGCAGCTTTACGAGCATCCTACAGCATATTTGCATCAACCGTTCCCTCATTTAGGTGTATTGCAATATGGATAAAAAATAAGAAAAAAATCAGAGTAGCTTAGTATAATTAACCTCCAATAACGAAGTCGCCCATCCAAATGCACCCAAATTTATGCATTCCTTTGACCAACTAAGCAATCCAGAAGCAAGCCCATAGAGCACAGAAATATTCTGAGGTGTAATCTTCAGCGCTTGTTCAAAAAGCTCCACACCCTATACGAATATTATTACTATTTGAGACTTCAAGAGCCACACAAAAAACTTCCCAAAGGATACAAAAATCACCTTTCTATATGAACCAAGCATCAAAAAGATGTTTGCACTCTCCACTAATGCAAATATTTTGGTCTCATCTAATTCAATGGCACGGCCATACGCCTGTTGCATCATTGATAAATAAGGTCACAATGGAATCAACAATACCCAAACGGCCAAACCACTTTCAAAACTGAGAAAGTACATAAAGGAAACAGCATCTTTTACCTTGATAGCAGCAGTAAACATTCCAAGTCGCTGGTAAGCCAGGCCTAGAGCCTGCAATGACAGACCCAAAAAAAAAGATTATTGTAAAATTCGGTATATAGTAAAAACAAGAGATGTAACGAAATGATAATAAGTGAAGGAAGAAGAGAAAAGGGCAATTACTTCCCACAAGTCAGACATGGTAGGATAACCTCTAATTGCATGTTGAAGGCTCTGAACAGCTTCAGACCACTTCTTCTGATGAAGCTGCCATCAAATCCACGGACATATATTAGCAATTAATAGCAAATAACAAGCAAAATAATAAGAGACTGCAGAAACGGAAGAGACCAATGTTAACAACCTGAATGTACCCCAATCTGCAAAATGCCCAGAAAGCTTTGGGCGACTTCTCAGAAGCGTCGCGGCAAACCGCAATTTCCAAAATCTCTTTCCCCTGTCTGTCAAATAAATCGCACAGAGCGTCTCCCGACTCAGAATCATTAGGATCTAATAACACTGCTCTCTGGTAACACTTAGCAGCTCGAGTGAGATCAAGCGTCACACGCGAATAGTAATGCCCTAGATACTTGAACGCCGCTGCATTACCCGGATTTAACTTCGCCGACAGTACAAAATGCTCCGCCGCTTTCTGCGAATCTCCATCATTATCCCACAGATACAAACCCTGGATCAAATAAAGTTCCAATTTTTCTTTTCATGAGCAGATATAAAGAGAACACATATGAAAAGGGATTACATTAACGTTGGAAACAATATTACAAGCTCGAAATGCAGAGAAGGGTCTTCTGGGTTCGCCTCTACAGACTTCTCCAGTTGCTCCAATACCATCTCCACCGTCATCGTCTCCAGTTGATAATTTAGGTCGAAGAATCGAGGATTTCGAAACGAGGAGAGAATAATTTCAATCCGAAGTGAAAAAGGAAGTACTAACAAACTGATGAACCATCTGAATTTTCTTCCTTCCTTGTGTTTACTCGACTCAACAAAAGGTAAAAACCTAACTTTACGTCTCACCGGAAAACAATGATCGGCGTCGAACAAAAACCAAGCTTGTATAAAACCCCTCCATTATTTGTCTTTTCTTATCGTCATAATCAAAAATTAGGTTATGTGTTTATTGTATTTCACTCCTTCTCAAACCCAAGAATGAAATGATTATTAGGCCCATCAAAATTCAGAAATGACAACACCATGATCAAAGCTAAAACTGGTGTAATAATTAGAGTAAAAATGTGATTGTAATTTGACTTAAATATCGGATTGTATTGTTATTATTAAGGATATCTTTTATAAGATAAAGCTTAATCATGAATTAGGTATTCTATTTGAATTAAGAAACTATACTTTTTGTACGGATCGAGTTTTGAGATCAATATAATATGAGTTTTAGAGTTTGTAGATGATTAAAAAAATTGACGGGTATTTTCTTCAATTTTTTTCTTTTTAAGTTTTTTTCGATTTATTTCCTATTTTTTTGCGATTAATGATATCCTCAAGATTTTGATTGGTGAAAATAAAAACATTTGTATCTAATTATTTACTCTGTTGGATAGATTCACACCCTAATATAAGTCCATATATATCACGTATTCATCAAATACATGGGCACGGAAGATATGTTTTCTATGTCGTCATGATCCACGTTTTTATATTGTATCTTTATGTTATTATTTGACAAATATATATTTAAAAATAACATTTAATTTTTAGAACATTATTTTAATTATTATTATAAATAAAATATTTAAAAAACAAATATCAAACATATAAAAAGTTAAAATAAATATTATATTATGAAAAATAATATTTAAAATTCAATTTTTTATTAATCTATTTGAATAATATTTATATGAAATAAATAAATTAACTATATTAATACATCTACTAAATTAAAAATTTATAAAATATGAATATATTCATGAATATTTTAAAATATAATATTTATAATTCATATCTTTATTAATATATTTGAATAAATTTTTTACCTGAAAAAAATTAACTATAATATTATATCTAACATTTAAATTTTTGATTTATATTTATATTATGAATATTTTATAAAATAATTTAATATTCACTAAAAAGTTATAAACTATAAACTATTTGATTAAATTTACAAAAAAATAATAAAATATTAAATTACATAATCTCGTAAATAGTCTTCTAATTTAGTTTGCTAATGAGTTTTAATATGCATTTTAAATATGTATTAAAAAGTTTTTAACTACAACTATGTTATTGTTAATATCTGATTATTATTTTTCATATAAGTCCACCGAAATTTTTTGACAAATTTCAAATGGAGCATAAAAACAAACAAGCAAAAAATATGTAAGAAATATTTCAGAAAAAAATTGATGGATTTTCAAGACATTGTTTTTAAAACAAATATTGATGGATTTCTGATAGAAATTTCTAACAAAATATGTGTTATCAGAAATCTAGCTGAAGTTGGAAAGCTTTTTAAACCGTCCAAAAATGGTTGGTTTTCAACGAACTGTTTTTCATTAGAATTTCCGTCGGTAAGAATCCATAATATATTATTTGAGAAACTTTTTAACAAAGTAATCTTAACATGACGTGTTAATAACAAAAATATCATGCTGACGTATCAACACCACAACGAGTTTTAACTTAAATATATAAAAGGGTTTAAGTTACTATAATAATTATAATACATGTATTGATATTAATTTGGTTGGAAAATCAAAATATTTTATTCAACTAACCAAAAAATAGTATTATATTTGTAAAAACAATAATTTTTATTTTTTTTAATTTTTAATATGTTAATTTATAAATAATTTCAAATAAATATAAATATATTTAAGTTATTACATAATCCCTAATATATTATTTGAGAAACAATTTAAGAAAATACTTTACTCTCACGTGTTATTAACAGAAATATCATGCTTACGTTTCATCATTACAATAAATTTCAAATAAATATATAAATAGATGTAAGTTATTCGAATAATTACATATATTTCATTGTTATTAATTTGGTTAGAGTATTAATATATTTTATTAAACTAACCAAAAATACTATTAAATTCATAAAAATAATTTTTTTTCTAAATTTATATATACAAAAAATAATGTTAAAAATAATTTTAAATAAAAGTAAAATTATATAAATATTTAATTTATATTTACTAATAAAATATAATTTACTAATATTTTTCCCTACGCATGGTATAAATCTAGTTTTGTTTTTATTAGTGATGGGATGATCCGTTTATTTGTGTTTATATTGAACAAACAAAACATGCATGCATCATAGATGTCCGTTCAATCAAACTACCAACTTATCTCATCTTCGTTGTAGGCTTTATCATACCATTGTGGGAAACAAATCAAACTACCAAATAAATTAAAAAAAAAGTCGAACCAAAATATTTATTATTTTATATGGGAATACCGTATTATTCTAAATTAGCATAATAATAGCATGTCAAAAATTTAGGTAAGTTGGAAATAAAATGTGTATCCGTTCTTTGTAGTTTATTAAAACATTGACCTTATGATATAAGTAACAGAATTTCTTTAATTATCGAACGGCTAATTAAACTTATTTACATTTGAATATTTGTACTTAAGATGGTATGATTAAATTGACAAGAAAATGGATAATTTAGTTAATGTTGTCGCCGTCGGATAGAACTTGTCATTGTCGGAGACTTTCCGGTCATACCGCGGACGAGCTGGAACATATCGTTATTTATATTTTGTCCAATGATAAATCGAATCTTAAGGTTCACACTAATTTCATTTCCAGTTTTCTTTCCAAAACTTCTGAACAGACTTTTACGAGGAAATTAAATATCATTTAACAAGTCATTGTTTTATAGTTGTTAACAGATTATCATAAAAGTTGATAAACTATAGTTCCAATATTTTCAATCATCGTTTCATTAAGCTTTTTTTTACTCATTAAATATTGTTTTAGATTTTCACTACAGAATTTTAGATAAAATTTCAGAGATTAGTTCATTACTTTTGAATTTTAATCATATATATACACACAATTGAATATTCTTCATTTCTTTTTATTTTGAATTATATATACATATGTCATATGTGAATCCAAATTAAATGTTATTTTCTCTATTTCAGATTAAGTGACTTAATTTATTATTATTTTTTCAAATTACGTATCTTTTATATTATTAATGCAAAATTCCAGATAAAATTCCAGTTTTAATGATTATAGTTCATTACTTTAATATACTATAAAGAGAGATAATAATATGTAGATATGTTAATTAAGAGTATAATAGAAATTTAATGTACATCAAAAGCTATAACAAAACTCGATTTAATATATATTTTTTCGAGTGGCGACGCAAAAGTTTTCCGTTCACTCTTTCCAACCACACCACACCAAGAAATAATTGTTGACCATTAAATTCCAAACTTTCTCTCCAAGTCTTTGTTTTACTTTTCCATTTGTAGAAAATCCTCTAAGGATTATCATGAACGCATGTTCATGTTTTTATAATACTATATGTTTTGTTCTTTTCTTTTCTTCTGGTCGGAGTACTTTGTTTGTTCTATAATCATGTTCCCTAAACCGGAACCTGCACGTTTATAATATACAGAGAACGACTTCTGTCTCTAGTATTTTAAAAATAGAATCAAATATCGAATCGATGAAACTGGTGACTGGTCATCTACGGATCATTTTGATCTATTGCTTCGACAAAATTTAATGATATCGTATAATGTAGAAAAATGTTACATCGATCAAATATTAAGTATTTATTGATTTCAAATTTAATTTTACTATAAACAAATTAATTATTTTAATTGATGTTTGAAATTTAAATTTTAAAATTCGAAAATATATCAAAAAAGAATATTAATTATCATTAGATTTAAACGACTTCATGTAATTTTGATCATAAAAAATAATAAATTGTAGTTAATTCTTTTTTTGTTTGTAACACAACGAACTAATTCAATAACCAAATAATTTTTATATGAAAATTTAAGTCGAATTTGAAAACAATATGGTATAATCATTAGATCACTTAATCTTCACCATTCCAATTAATTCTTAAATGTATTAAACAATCTTAGGAAAGTCGATACAGTGTGATTCATAAATGATTTATAAGCTATAGTGATTTCGTTTGATACATTACAATCTGTATTCCGTATTTGATTCTGGAAAAATATATCACAGAAAAATATATCACAGAGTGATTTCGTTTGATACATTACAATCAACAAAAGTGGAAAAAATATATCACAGAGTGATTATTACAATATTCTGTATTTTTCTTCGATTTGATGTAATTTTGAAATTTTAAACGACGGAGCCTTCGTATATGGTCGAGAGTCTCAGTCTAAACGATCGAACCGTTAGCTTAGCTCGACCAGACGTATATCTTTTCAATTTACGAACCGAATCGGACCGGGAATAACCGCTTGTAGTCTTAAACGGTGTCGTTTTATTTGGTAGCTTTCCCTTTGCCATCATCGTTTCGCTTCCAATTCTGTTAACAGCGGCGCTCCGATCGTTAGGCTGGTTCAGCATCATGACAGGAGAAATTCTCCCGCTCTTGCGACGGCGATTTTTCTTTCCCGCTGCGTTCTGAATAGCGACGCTTGCTTTCACAGCGAGAGCCGCCATGTCAGACGCCGTGAGACGGTACTGACGTTTAGCGATCGGGAGGACGAAATAGATCTGATCCGCTTGAAGGATCTCCTCCGATTCGATCGCCGGAATGAAATCATCGTAATAGAGAGAATCCGAATTACAGAGAAAATAAGAAGAAGGCCGAGACGAAGAAGAAGCCATCGATTCCGCATCCAGAACTTGAGAAGCTAACACCGGTACATTGTATTCCCGGAGGTCTCCGTTTACCGTCACAATTTTAGCCGTCTGCGAAGAATCGCACTCGCTACGACCAACAGACACACAAATACCCATCTGTGTGTTCTTCAAATTTGAATTCTGATTGCTAGAGAGAGAGAGAGAGTATATTGGGAGCAAAGAGGAGAAATTATAACGCGTAGAAACAGAGTTAGTTAGAGAAGGGATATAAATAGGAAAATGATGACGTGATCACTACCCTAGCCGGTCATAAGGAAAGGAAGAAAGAAAACCAGTTGCGGTTTGTGTGTTTTCTTTTGAAACCGGTTGCTGACGCGTACGCTTAGTTTTGTCAGTTGACTCTTGTTTTACAAGGTCATATTAAAATACTCAGATCTTTCTGTTATTAATTGAATCGAGATACGTTCACTATTCATACAGATTTTGATGTTGCCAAAAAAATGCACGTTAAAATATTTGACCTAAACTATTCCTTTTCTTCACAACAGAAGTAAAACCCAAACAAAACAAAACAAAAACAAATTGTCATAGATTCATACAACAAGAGATTCAAACTAGCATCGTCGGAAAACCTTTGACTTAATGTTTTCTGATTTTTTCTGATTTTTCAATTCCTCTCTAATATAGTTAATAGATTTGTTCCAGTTCGCCAAGTTGTATCTTGTCTATCCATAGATTCGTAGGATTTATACTTCCATTCAACATTGTTTTTGAGAAGTATCATGATCATCCGATTAAAACTCGTAATAAAATTAAAATAATTTTTTGACCAGTACAAAATACGTAACGATCTAAACACAATAAAAAATAAGTTTACAACATTATAGTTGCTCATACTTATTTTGGTTAAATTAATAAGATTATGAAAATAATTTATAATTTTTTTCTTGTTTTATAATAAATTTATCTGGGTATAGTCTACTTCACTTTGATTTTTAATTATTTTTATGTTTTTAAAGTTTTACTCATTTTCAATGTATGCTATATTTTGCAACAATCATTTGAATCGATAATATGCATCGAGGCTCATAAATTTTTCCGATTAGAAACCAAACCATATAATATGACTTCTAGATTTCACACTTGATGTGTTCCAATCGAACTATATATCCAATTGATTTAGTTTGTTCGTAGTAAAATAAGATGAAGTTTTTTTTATTGATTTAGATACTATTGGTTTTGTTAGGTAATTTCGACAGAATTTGTGAATTAGTCCAGACTGGATGTAGCATTAGTCTTTCATATTGAGTTACAAGACTTTTATTGATGACAACATTTCTTTTCTGATTTATATTAATTGTTGACAAAAAGGTGTTGCATAAGTTTTTTGTGGTTAAAGCGTGTGAATACGTTATGGTTATTTAGATGAATGTCTTCTGACTTAAAAGTCTACTAAACCGTCAATTGGCCAACAATACGATTCGCAATATTATGCGTGAAAGTAAAATCTTCCAATTCGTTTCTAAAACTATAATTTCAAAGAAAACTAATACTAACAAAAAACGACCAAATGTACGTTTATTTCGTGTATATGGACAATATTGTCGAAAATTATAAGAGAAACCTAAAAGATAATGTTTGGTGAATTGTTTAATATAAACGAAGAGATTAAGTGGCGGTTTAGATAACATATTCCATAGTCGTATGGTCGGATTGTTGAGTAAGTCAGCAATGACGTGTCTGTCAGCCGTAACACGTGACTAATATTATTAGAGATAAAGAAACCAAAAACATTAAATAAAGAAGCGTGGGGAATAAGGAAACCGTAAGCAACTTTTTTCCTTTTTATAATGTGAAAAGACCACAGCAACTTGTATTTGACTCTTAACATGCAATATTTGACAAAAGATTCACGAAAATAGATCAATGATCAATTTATATATAAATAATGCTACCATTTTCAATTACGTGTGTTTCCGAATTCCAAGTGTCAGACGTCGTAATGATATTTACTAAGAAGAATAATTACCGTACATATAAGTAGAAGTTAGATTTATTTATTTTTAGAAACATGAGTCGAAAATTTATACAACAAATATGTATGACCCTATATAATATTTTGCTCATATACCGCTAAAACGATAATATGGTTGGAGAGAAATAAGTGCCATAATAGTTGTACATCCATTTTAAATGTGTAATTTGATTTTATATTATCTCGTATGAGAATATTGAATTTTCGTACGAATATTTTGAGTTATTATATCGATGTGTTGTAGCACATGTGATAAAAAAAGAAAAATATAACATGATTGATTAATTTTATAATTTCTTTTTTTTATAAAAAATGTAAAAAATCTTATTTAAAAATATTAGGATGTGAGTTTAAGAAAGATAAAATCTCAAATTATCAGCTTCAAAGTGTAACAAGAGTAAAAAAATTTCATTTGGACTATACAAATTTCAAGTAGGTTTTAGGATTTTAAACCATTGGATTATTTTAAATTTTTACAAAACTTTGAACAGAATTATAATGTAAAATTTCTTCCACTCAACTCGTATTTCCTTGCTGCAAAATATATTTTCCTTTTCGAGGTCTTTTCAATGAACTATTTGATATGATATATCTGTTTTATAAAAAATAGATTAAATTAACCAAAATCTTCTAGAGTAATTTTCAAAAATACCAAAAAGCTTTTATCTTATTAATATCAACACTAGATTTTTTAATTCCAAAACAATCATTGAATTAATTTTTTAAAATACCATATATCTAAATAAAATTTAAATCATAAAAATTAAATCGTAAATCATAAACTTAAAATAACTCAAATAAACAAATTTTAACTTATAAACTCGTTTTTAGTGTTTGTGTTTTTAATAGTATTTTAAAAAAAACTATTGTGATATTTTTGAAAACAAAAATTTATGGTATTCCCTATTTTATATTGGAATCATGTGATCCAATACTCTAACCATATCTCCGCCCTTTATACGAATAGTATTGCTGGTTGATTACAAATTCGAAAATAGAATCAAAATTTTCAAAAGTTTCAAAGACACAAAAAATAAAGGCCGCCTGTATTACAAAATACATAATTCAGATGTTATTATTTGAATTTATATCTAAAATCATAATAAAACAGTAACCTAAATAATTTTTTAAAATCTTTATAACCTAAGTTTTTGTGATTTAAAACTCTTATATATAATTAAACGTACGTGTATATGATATGATAGAAGTGATGTCAATTTGGTTAAATGTTATCAATATTTTATTATAAAAATAATATTTTTTAAGTTTTTATTTTAAATATAAAAATGTAATATTTTAGTTATATTTATAATTTATTTATAGTAAATATATATTTTCAAAATAATTTTTTATATTTTATACTTTTAAATTTTAAATGTTAAATTTAAAATAAATTTAAAAAATATTATTTTTGGATATTACTCTATTTTTAATAACTATATGTCGAGAAAAAAAACTGTACGACATCCGATTTCAAACGGTACGACATCCAATTTGAAACTGTACTTGGAGTGTAATCATTAAGTCTGGAGCTGGAAAACGGGAACAGAACAGCGTAAGTATTTAATTATTCCATCGAACTGATTAAAGTCAAACAGGTCGGAAGCCATGCAAAAAGCACAAAAGTATTCACGTGTGCAATCGTTGACTTTATAATTTGAAACTGCATAATTTGCACACACAAAAACTTGCAAGTCGTAGTTATATCTTCTTCTTTTTGGGTTAAATCCTAGCTATACTTAGCTATCATATAAATATATATTTAAACTACAAGAATACGTTTTGAAGTTTTTTGTTGGATTATCGCAATTGTTATAAGAGTTAATTAGTTCAATATATTAAAACTTTTAAAATATTTGCAACATGATATTGAAATTCAAACAACAATAATGGTTGTAGCGTCATCTACATCGACAACATCTAACGTGAACAGTAACATTTAAATTGACAGTTAGAAAAGGGAATCGGTGTGAAAATCTCGAAAAAATCACATGATTTGCAAATCGATGAAATATAATTTACTTTTTTTGTTGTTTGTAAAAATTCACTATTCAAGTGAATAGTGTTTTTGGTAACTTTAACCGCAAAATTAACCAAAGAAAATGGAATCTTACATATTAAAAATGATGACATGTTATTAGAAAAGATGATATAGGTAACAAAATTATAACATGAAGTTTAATCAAATATAACATATCAATTTTAAACATAAATTTATTTTAAAAATAAATTGAGTCATTTATATTAATCATATACATTAGAACAAAAATAAGTTTGAACAATGTTGTTATTAGAAAAATATGATATGGTTAAAAAATTATGACACTGGAAATGTGATATGATAATTTTAAACATAATTTTATTTATAAAAATAAATTAAATAATATATATTAATCCAATACATTAAAAGAGAAATGAGTTTGAAAAAATACATATTTGTTTATATTTTGACCAAATAATAATTATCTAGATAATATTCATATATGATTGAAAAAATATTTATATATCATTACAAAAATGATGGGCAAATGTGTAAAATAACACATTTATAAGCTTTTATTCCAAAAATAACATCATTAGTTTAAATTTTCAATAGTAGCATAAATTTAAGATTAAAATGCATTAAAACTATATTTTAATAGAAAAAAATTAAACCCTAAATTAGAGAAAATGAACTCAAATATAATACTTTAAGTTTATGTATAATTTATTTAAAATAAATAAGTATTTTTACATAAGTATTGTGTTATTTTTGGAAATTTAATTTTGGAATGCTAGATTTAAAATTTTTTTTTAAAAATGATATTTTAAGGTATTATTCAAAAATGATTTGATTAAAACCATTATTATTATATATATTGAAATAAAAATGAATTTTGAAAAAATACTTACATGTCATTAAAAAAATGACATGACTAAAAAGTTAAATGACATGACTAAAAAGTTATGACATGACACATATCAAATGTGATATGATAATTTTAAACATAAATTTATGTTTAAAAATAAATTAAATCATATATTGATTTATTCTTATTACTAACAAGGAAATAGCAAAAAAGTTGATAGATAATATAAAATGTGATGTAAAAAAGAAGTTTTCCGCCATATCGAGTATTTTTGTTTTTCTAGTATATTTTTAGAGTTGTCTAACACCATACATATTTTCAATTTTATGGTTTTATTTTATTTTTATGTATTTATAATTAATTTAGTTTGATCATTTATAATAAACAATTTGTATTTTTTCAATGATGATTATTATTTTTACATGTCTATTGAATGATTCATGTGTTAATCGCCATCCAATTACATAATATTTTAATATAAAAAATTAATATTTAAAGATGAAACTTAATATTATAAAAAAAAATATAGCCAAAAGATTCAAAACTAATGATTAAAAAGTGTAATATATATAAGTCCATAATTTTAATATAAAATCATACTAAAATATAGTTCAAAAATAATTTGATTCTAAAATAAAAACGTATGTATATTACAAACTAAAAATATATTTTTAGATATTTTAAATACAAAAAACCTAAATTTAAAGATGAAACTTAATTTTTCAAAAAATAGCCAAAAGCATACAAAACCAATGGTTAAAAATGTGTATTATATATATAAATGCATAATATTTAATATATATTCGTATCAAAATATAGTTTATAAATAATTTGATTACAAAATAAAAACATAACTATATTACAAACTAAAAATATATATAATTTTAGTAATTTTAAATACGATAAAACACAAATAAAACTCATCTTACATAATAATATAATAGATTAAAAGAAAATTAGGTTCTAAAAAATATTTACATGTCATTAAAAAAAGATGACATATCTAACAAAAATTACAATATAACGTTTAGTCAAATGTCACATGATAATTTTAAACATAAGTTTATTTTTAAAAATAAAATAAATCATATATATTAAATAGAAGTGAGTTTAGAAAAAAATTTAATATCATGTATGTTTTTAATTTTAGAGTTTTATTTTAGGTTTTATGGATTTATAATTGTTTTAAGTCATTAATTTGGTTTGAGAAATTACTATGAATAATTTATATTTTTTCAATATTGGTTATTAATTTTACATGTCGATTGAGTTGTTCATATTTTAATCAACATCTAATTATTAAAAAAACTAATTTGTAAAGATGAACTTTATTTTTACAAAAAATAGCAAAAACATACAAAAATAAGGGTTAAGAAAGTGTATTATATAAAAATTCATATTTTTTAATATACAATCGTACCAAATACAGTTTATTTTATAGTTTAATTATAAAATAAAAATATAAGTATATTACAAATTAAAATATATATTTTTGATATTTTTAAATACATAAAAGACAAATACATTATTTTATATAATAAATATGTAATATAATACATATAACATCTTAACATATATAACAATAATTTAAATTTATACTATGTTATATTCAAAAATGGCGTGGACATATTATATAGTTTACAATATAGGAAAAAATTAGAGCTTATAAAATAGAGGAAAACTAAAAAAAGCTAATGAAAATTTTCAAAAAATTAAAGGAAAATGAACCCATGAGAAACCATTTTTTTTATTTCCTTCGAACATTCTCTTTCTTCATAAATGATGCAGATCTTGATAAAATATTTAAGCAAATATTTTGCCATATCATGTAGAAGTAGTAGGGTATTAGGGACACAACTGAAGTTAAGCAAATTGTACAGTGTTTCAAACAATAAATATATAAATAGCAAATATTGAAAACAATTTGTGGTATACACTATAAATATTATTTTTTTAATTTATGTGAAAAGTTTCAAAATGAAATTTATATAAAAATATTCGTTCTATATGAATTGGAAATGAGACCTTTGGTGGTATGATATCATATAATGACATCAAATTGTTGGGAAATACATTAAATTCTTTTGTCATTTACTTGAATATATCTTTAAATCTCAGATTGCTGAACGCGTAATTGTCATGTTATCACAAACACGAACGATTAACTCGGTATAATTTCGTTAAACACGGTTATTGCAGACTTTTCATCAATTTGTCTAAGTGGCATAAGTCTAATAGTCAATCATCAATAAAATTATCTCTTTGCTTCCTTACCAAGATGATTTGATAGATAAATATAGTTTGTACTGATGTGAGAATTAGTACATTACATATGTTTACAAATTACAAGTAGAAAATAAAAGTTATTTGTAAATACATGTGCGAATTTCAAACATTTGTTTTGTAAAATAAATAACAGCAGGAGCATAAGCTATTCTGATCCACAATATTTAAAAATGACCCTCTTGTAATAGTATAGATTATAAAAATACATTTTATACACTAATTTCAAAAAAGAGATTATTTGATTGTTGAATTCCAGATTATTTGATTGTTGAATTCCAAAAATACTGGTGTGGCGTATTCTCGTTAACCTTATTATGAATAAATTAACTCAAGTTTTCTTTTAAACATATTAGTATTCGTAATATCTAAAAAAATAATTCCGATTAGTAAAGAACTCCTCTAGAGAAGTGTGATCCACATAATTACTTAATATAGAAAAATAGATAAGATAATAACCACTATTTTCCAAAAAAAAGTTGGGAGAAAACTGGAGGAATCATTTTGTTTTTCTGCGATCTTATCTTTTCCAACTCTCCACCAATTTTGTTTTGTTTGTACTAAAAAGTGAAAAAGAAAGAAACTTGGCGACAGTTGTGGGGAAAAAGGTGAGAAGAAAGGGCAACAACATTGTTGACTAATTAAATGAACAACAAACAGTCAAATAACACGTGACTCACGTGACCGTTTTTTGCTTACTTGAAAAATATCTACTTAAACTGGGTCTGGAACCAAACTACAAACAAACATATATTAGTCGCTTTCGATAATAAACGAATAGAGAAGCAAATACTAATTTTACATAACTTACAACAATCTACAGATATTATATTATAAATCCCCAAAAGAAAACAGATTCAGTAAATAGACACAGCTTCTGTGTTGTTAAAAAAAAAAAAGAGAGAAACAACTAATAATAATAATGTAGTTGAGAGGAAAGTAACCGAATTAAAGAAGATAAAACATAATCAGCCAAAATATAAAAGCTCAGGTGGTGAAGCTATACGTCTGCTCTAACCCGAACTAATTTCTTCTCTTATACCCTCAGGGCTCATAAAGATCAGTGAATGATTCCATCTCTGCTTTCTCTTTTTATGGTAACAACACTTAATTATACAAACCTTTTTACTTTTTTTTTTTTTTAGATTGAGCCATAATCAAGGCCTCCCCAACTGAAGTGAGAGCCTTGTCTGACGATTGGGAAAGCGTGCATAAACACGCAAACACAAACGCAAACTGTCGCAACCGCAAGCATTGAGTGAATGATAGGAGTTGGGAACAAACGTTGTGAACCCGAAACCCTCTTCTGATACTTTAGAGCCACACTTGCACATGTGTTGCAAGTTCTCTTTAGCTCTGAGAGTCTCTTACTCAGACCAATATGATGGATCCCATTTTCCATGTTCAGAGATATTTGACCGTTTCTTTTATCTGCAAGTTTACGAGCCACCAATGTGTTGTAACTGTGGTTGTTCCTCATTGCAGCATAGCTAAATGGAGTCTGCCCGCTTGCATCACTTAGGGAATTCCAGCAAGATAATCCAATCTGAAAAACAATGCAAAAACACGGGTTACCGAGAAAAAAAATAACATTAAAGACGTGGACTCCAAATGTAGAAACTGTACCCCTTGTGGATCACTAGTCAGGACATCGATCATATCATCAGAACCAGATGTCGAAGCAGCCAAATGCAAAGGTGTGATATCGCCAGGTCCAGCGATATTAGGCAAGAAGATGAAGTTTTCAGTAGAGGGATTCACAGAATAATGAATTAGCGTTTCAGCCATTTTTGTGTTTCTCCTTTTGACAGCACGACTCAATAGCTGAATCTCAGCCAGCATATCTAAGGATTCCTTGTTCAACAGACCGCTATTTCCCAAATTTCTCTCCACCATCATATCCAGGAGAGTTCTTGTGAGAGAACAGTAATCCCTCTCAATGGAGCATACAAGCAAAAATTTGAAACGGGGAAGAGAAAAGTCGAGTTCTCCACGAATATCAGGTGTCCATTTCCTCTGAAAAAGCCAACCGAGCTCGTTCAAGAAGCAAACAACTTCTTTTCTTGATCTTGGACGATATGTATCGTGTGTTTGTTCCTCTGTCCCGCCTTGTGGATGAAACTCATCTTCAAGGCAATTCAACTCTTTGCAAATTGTGGCATTAGCTATTATCAAAGGGAAACTGTCACCTCTGAACCCATTGTCTACCTGTTTTGACATAGTAGAAGCGTTCTAAGAGCTTCCAAGAACCAGGTTTATTACGAAACCATAAATTCGGTTTTATCTCAAAGTCCTTACCTCAATAAAACAGCGTCCTACAGAACCAAGGCTTGCACTCTGGACTTTGAAACTATTTACGTTTAGCTCATCAAATTTGGTTCCCCTATGTTGCCTTCCAGTTACCTCCATCGATGCATAGTTACCCATATGCGTGTAACGAAAACTGCAGCATGACCATAAAACTTAAAGAAAGAAAAGACAGAAGATGCAAAAATAGCTTAATTTCTACAAAAGTTGTAAACCTAATTCCGTCATTAGTCAGGCTTCTGCCCCGTATTATCAAAGTTGTTTCTTCACCGGCTACAACAGCCAAAGGTGACACCATGATCAGCTCTGGTGAACTCAATGTTCTCCAAGATTTGCTCAGACGAATTTTACCTGTAACATTGCATAGAAATGAAAAGGTTAATATCTTGCAGACCATACAAACCAACAGACACAGAAGTACAAGATCATGAGCACCCACCATGTTTGTATGACGCAAGCTGTCTGCCTGTGTTGACCAAAAATCTCGTGTTGCTCCAAAAATCAGAATATTGAACCAAAGAACTAACTTGTTGCAGCAAGTTATTCTCAAGCTGAAAACGAAGACATAAATCCATCAGTTCCTTAGGATGCTCAGAGAAAACTGAACACGATTAAACAACAATTAAAGCAAATTCACCCACTTCTTCCCAAGCAGAAGCTCGCATTGCCACATAGACAGATAGAATAACACAGCCAGGCCTGATGTAACTCTCCATTTCTGATGGAATGCTAGAAAGCCAGCTATAGATCTGAAATTAAAAGATGGCCACTGTTACGACGCAAAGGAGTGCAACCAATAATTCTTTACATTTCAGGAAAGTTAGGATATTGCCCAGAAGTTATAACCTCTGTTCGCAATGTCCCAGGGAGTTGACTAGGATCTTTTCCAAGTAGTTTGAAAACAATCTTTCCTGTGTGGTCCTGTTTGAAAACCCATTAAAGTGGCTTCAGGCCTGCTAGACTTAGTTTACAAAGAGAATACTACTGCGTACCTGAGCATCAGAGTTTAAGCTGGGAGGAGAATAATCTGAACCAGAAGAAGCATAACCAAATTGATGCATGGAAACTTTGGAAGTAGGATTTGCAACAACTTCTCTGTTTGATGCACCGAAGAGCTCTAGGGGCAAACAACTACTCCTGGGACAATTGGGACTACTGTAATTGTTAGACCTCATGGTTTCAGGGGATGTATGCAACGGGAACAACTCCTGCATGACCGGATATGATGATGGAGATATATCCTCCACTGGGTTACTGCTTGCAGAAGAATAATACTTTCGTGAAGATGCAACTGTCGGTCGACTCTCATCATCTGGTGAAGAGGTGAATAATTGTAGAGATAAGCTAGATCTAGTGTCCTGAGCATGTGAATCTGAATCCTGAGAAGGAGACAGGTTACTGCTATTGCTCCTTTCTCCTCCTCCAAAAGAAGGAAACTCCAAAGTTCTCATTTCTACATTGGTTGCAATGCCATGGTCAGAAGAAGTTAACCTAGTCTTATCATCGCTTTCTTTGTTACCATGCCCTCCTTGGGATAACAAAGCTATGGCCTCGGGTGCTGATGAACCTAAAGTTGTCGAGAGAACAGCAAGTAAGTCCATGGTAGATGGAGAAGAAGCCCCGTTCATATCATTTTCTGGGTTTGCTACGGAAGGTTGACCCAGATTTTTCCTTGCTAAAATTCCTATATTGTTCAACTTTGAGACAAGATCCATAGGCAAAGGTAACGCATTGATCTTGTTAAGTATCTGAAGAAGTTGCTCTCTTTGAGGCACTGCCGGAGACCCATTAGGTTTAGCGTTGTTCCTGCCTAAGAAACACATAGCAATTATTTGTTTAAAAACATATCTAAAACAGAATTATCAGAGGAGAATGATGCAGAGCCTAAGTACCTTGCGCACAAGCTAAAGCTGTTAACAAAGCCATAACATCCATATTAGCGTTATTAAAGGTATTATCACAATTCCCTGGGGCTACAACCCGAGAGGTAATCTCCTCGGGCTGTGTTTTTCTCCTCCGCCTGTTATGGCCAGCCAATCTACGCCTACAACTTCTCTTTCCTTCATCAAACTCAGAAAGCAAATGAAACCTAACAACCAACAAGTTCCAATCATTTAACCCTCAATCATAACAACAAAAGAGACTGATTACAAAAAGTCAGACTCTTGTACCTGCTACACTGTTGGCAAAACCTCTGCATCTGTTTCCCAACAAGAGCTTTGATAGCTTTGCTATGAACCTCACACACTTTATGTCTTCTGTGATAATCCTTGGCAAGGGATAGATCTTCCTTACAATTATCCACCTGACACTTGGGGTAGTTTCCGCAGCCACTTCCCGGAGATCCTGACTTACCCCTCTTGTTGGGTCTGGTTATAACCGGCTGCGTGTCTTCTACTGCGTTAAAACCACTGCTCAGATTTAAATCCAAGCTTTTTTCTTCTCCCTGGTAACTCAAACCGCCGTTGTTATTTTTATTACTCGCATTAACATCAAACTGCGTGCAGTTTCCAAGCCGGAGAGCCTCCGCGTCTACTGGTTTAGCTTCAAATCTCTGATTGTCCCATTCCCACATCTTAGGATTCCAGTCATTCCTCGGCTGCTGCTGCTGCTGCTGCTGAGATGGCACTAACCAGTGCGGCTGGATATTCGACATCTGATAACAAAGATCGCGTTTTCTCCCCATCGAATGGTGAATGGGAATCGGAGCAGCCACTTGAGGACCTACTTCATCCATTTCTGTCTTTCTTAAACTTTAAGCAACTGCAAATCAACACGATAGTACTCAAAATTTCAGAGACTGAAAAGAAAATCAATCGATTTCATAACCTCCTTTGGGAGAGTTTCGTTATCCGAAAACAGAGGAGAGAGATCAAGGTGAAATCTTTGCAGTCGTCTAAAACTTCTCTCTCAATTTCGTATATTCGAAAAGGGGGAAAACCGAAAACAAATCGACGTGTACCTTAGCATAACTCCGCTAGCTCGAACTAGTTAACACGAATTCCGATACAGAATCCAAACTCCAAGCATAAACCCCTTTCTCAATCGCTCGAGACGAAAACGAATCGAAGTGCCAGGAGACTTCTGATGATTCGGAACAACTCCGAAATCGAATCTCGATTCCCAAAATTTTCAACTGAAAATCGATCCAGAAACGAGAGGGAATCGATGGGTCTTCTTTAAAACGTTCTCTCCTCCGTCTCCCTCTCGATTTTCTTCTTTCGCTCTGTTCGTCTTCGTCTTCTTTTTGAGCCTTTCCTTGTTCTGTTGTCTTCAACTTCTTAATTTTTTACTAAACTTTTCTTAATTTGTTCGGTGGTGGCACAAAATGTAAATTCGCAAAGAAAATTTGATATGCTCACACGGAATACTAATTGTGCGTTTTTTTTTATCTTCAGGTAATATTAAAGTTAATTACAGGAGAGATTATGCAACCGGTTATATTGACTAAAATGAAATAGTATTAATTATTTAAAATTTCAAAAAATAACATAAATTTAATATGAAAATAATAAAAAAAAAATTAATAAAAAAATTTAAAATTTAAATTAAAAAAATGAAACCAAACATTATGTTTTAATTTTATATATAATTTATTTAAAATAAATATTTATTTTTACATAATAATTTATATTATTTTTAAAATTTACTTTTTACTGTATCAAATTTAAAAAATAAAATTAAAATAGTAATATTTTAGAATATTATAATTTTAATTCTTAGCTGGTGAATTTTAAAACAAACCCCGAAAAATCTAAATTTAAAATGAAAATTCAATAAAGCTATCTATTTTTACAACTATTATTATCTAGCATTTAAAATAGCTAAATTAACTTTATTTTATCACAAAAATAAACCAAACCAAATTTCTGTTTTCGATGAAAGAGACAAATAGTTTACACGAATTCTCACACAAAATGCTCTACCAAATTTTATTTGTTCCATCCAATTTATCATGTTTTGTTAAGCTTTATCATGTTTCATCCTATTTTGCCTAAATTTATTGTAATTTGTTGAGGATATTAGTCATAATCTGCCAAACTTTATAGTGTTACCAAATTTTGATGTGTCAAACTTTATAATTGAGACTTTATAAACCTCTTTACAATTTTTCTTAGTAAAATTGTATATACTTTGTTATAAGTTTCATAAAGAGCAATTTAGGCATATTATATATTAAAAATGATAATTTTGAAAATCCTTCATTTATGGTAATTTTGAAAACTAATACTTTGAAAGTGGTATTTATCCAAAAAAAATATCATATTTATTCAGCTAATAGTGTCACAAGTTTTAACTAATATATAATATATAAATTACTTACATTTTTGTTTTTTCTGTAGTTATGTTTTATAGTATTTATTTAATTACTAAATATTTATTTGTTATAGTACAGAAATTATTTTTAAATTTAAGTTAGACGAGTGTAAGCCTATTATTATGAACCTCAGCACCCTCCTACTTAGCCAAATATAAAAGGTTGATCTAATGTCGAAACAAAACTTAAAAGTTGCAAGTTTTCGACTGAAATTAAAAGAGAAAGTTAAATCCTTATCTCTACTTAAAACATCACATTTGCTAATGGTTTTGCTACAAACGAATTCCTAAAGAATAACTCAACAACACAAAGAAGATGAGACAGGTCACTGCTCAAATGAGACTCGTACAAACAGTCGACCATGCAGGCTCACGACTGCTGATGTGTGCAGCGGATCAATTCTTGCTGGAAAAATTCACAACCTACCGAAACCAAAATCAAAATATAAAAAGTGAGTATCCTTCAGGTTATGGCACTGTTTGGAATGTTGGAGTCTAAACCTTTTTGAAGGGTGTGATTCCCCAAGGATTGTTAATCTGCTCAGGTTGGCCTGCTATAACTAGCCTCCCTGCAGGGTCTGATTGAACGTGGACCTGAACAAAGCAATTTATGTTGAGGAACTTAAGTCTGTAACGAAAAAATTACTATGAAGTTGATTGTAGCTAAACAAAATAACGCAATCCAGATAAAAATCTATCTACTTTAACATCTTCTAAGCATTTCTGCTGCTCAAATCTATATTGTAGGAAACAGAAAATATAATCTGCTCTGGTACCTAATGACCCAGGTAAAGACTATTTGCAGTAAAAATATATCTATTTGTGTGTGCCAGTGACAAAGACTGATCAAAAAGCCCGTAAGAGAATGAGTTCCAAGGAGAAAAGGCTCACCTCGTAACTGTTTGTCTGCTTCATGTGATAAAACAATGTCCATGCCAATTGGTATGTTCTGTTTTTCTACACCTAAAAACACATTTTACGCATAGTGGCATTAGGTAACCATTCCGTAAATCATAGAGAAGGAAAGCAGCTCCTTAGGAACATTAACAATGTGATACACCTTGGAGAGTTTACTATCGCAGGAAATAAGTGTGAGGAAGATTAAAAGAGGTAAACTGCTGCTTGAAATAGAGACTTATGAGCTGGCAAATTGATTGGTTAATAAAAGAGTCTGTTTAGAGTCCTAATAGAGTCATTGTAAAGAGACTCTCATATATAAGAGAGTATCTCTCTTTTGCGTGGATTCATTCATTCTTTCGCATAGCTTCTGGATACTTTTCTGTACAGCGGAAGTTTGTTTCTGCTTTGGTGGATCTTGCTTAAGAGTATGAGCTTGAGCAGATCAATGATTTGTAAGTCTTTGTTTTGGACGGAATAAAGGAATTGATTCTTAACAAATTGGTGCGGTGAGCGTGGATCGAACACGCGACCTTCAGATACTAAGTACGATGAAATTGTAGATACTAAGTACGATGAAGAAGGTTTTTTGATGGCTTTGATACGTTGGAAAGGATTACCGGATTGTGAAAATTCTTGGTTGAAGGTTCGTGATATCAAGCATCAGTTTCCGAGTTTTGCGCTTGAGGACAAGCTTAATCTCATCAACGGGGGTAATGATACACCTTGGAGAGTTTACTATCGCAGGAAATAAGTGTGAGGAAGATTAAAAGAGGTAAACTGCTGCTTGAAATAGAGACTTATGAGCTGGCAAATTGATTGGCTAATAAAAGAGTCTGTTTAGAGTCCTAACAGAGTCATTGTAAAGAGACTCTCATATATAAGAAAGTATCTCTCTTTTGCATGGATTCATTCATTCTTTCGCATAGCTTCTGGATACTTCTCTGTACAGCGGAAGTTTGTTTCTGCTTTGGTGGATCTTACTTAAGAGTATGAGCTTGAGCAGATCAATGATTTGTAAGTCTTTGTTTTGGATGGAATAAAAGAATTGATTCTTAACACAATGCTTTTGAGGTTCTTTTGATTTAGGGTTGAATTCAAGCCTTTATCCTAGAAAAAGAGATGCAAACAGCATCATGGTGTAGCTCAGGTATGTGCATGGTGAACCATGCATGTGGTAAGTTCTAATTAGAACCTTAGTAACCTCCCCCGGTCCAAGAAGGCGCTGAGCATGCCAACCTTGCGTAGCACGAGCTGCAGCATCTCTTCGTGCTCTATCTGTTGCGGGAAAACGCAATTACAAACTGTCGCTTATATATATGAATAATAATACACGTGGACGGCTACGATGAAGCTCAAAGGAACGGGTTGGATGTGGAGAGAGAAATGAACGCGAGTGCAGGTTGTTACGCAGCAGAGCAGCCGAGTTTAAAAAGAAGGAAATCGAATTTGCAGAAGATCATTCCGAAAAGTATTTTTCTTCTTGTTCTTGCGTTTTTCTTTGATCTTATTACTTACTCGAGCTGTATTCCTTTTTCTTCATTTCAAAGGATAATTGCTAGTAAGTGGATTGTGTGTTTTACGAACATATAATCTGAAATTTCTTTATGTACTTAGTGAAATCGTATTTTCGACATTAAAGGTATCAGAGCATCCAGACGACCTCGGCAACAATGGCGGAAACTCGATCTCAGACATTAGCTAAGGAGAAAGCAAACAAAGAGATGGAGGAGGTTTTGGGTTTGAAACTAGAGGCGTTGGAGGCAAAAATGGACAAGAGCATTGCTGAAATGTTTGAGGCCATCAGACTCATAGCTAGCAAGGGAACGGCATCTTCTAGTGACGATCAATATACAGGTCGAGCAGGAGTTGCGGTTACACCGATCACCATGGGTATGGCTTCGGAGGGAAACAGAGCATTCCGACAAAACGGTAATCCGTCTTACTCCGGAATAACTAGATTAGCGAAGTTAGATTTCCCTAGATTTAACGGAGAGAAGATCAAGGAGTGGTTGTTTAAGGTGGAACAGTTTTTTGAGATTGATCATACGCCGGAAGATCTTAAGGTGGGAATCGCTTCAATACATTTTGACGACATTGCTGCCACTTGGCATCAGTCAATTATTCAGTCAGAGATGGGACAAAATATTATTCGTGATTGGGGTACGTATAAGGCTTGGATTAAGGAGAGGTTCGAAGAAATTTTAGACGACCCGATTGCCGAACTAAAACGTTTGCAGGAAACGACAGGAATAATGGATTATCACAGTAAGTTTGAACTCATCAGAACACGAGTCAGCTTACCGGAGGAATACTTGGTTAGCGCTTATCTGGCAGGGCTGCGAAATGACACACAGATGCATGTGCGAATGTTCCAACCTCAGTCAATCCGTCAATGTTTGATGCTGGGCAGGCTTTATGAGAGGGCGCATCCTAAAACAAGTGGTGCTCAGTTATGGGGAGCTGGGAAAACATCAGTAAATAAGGGGTTGCTTCCTTACAAGAAGGAAGAAGACACCCGTAACTTTACTCCGGTTGTAAGTGACAAAGGTAAGGGGATTATAACTACACAGAAGAAGATGCTGACAAACGAAGAAATGAATGAAAGAAGAGCCAAAGGATTGTGCTACTTCTGTGACGAAAAATACACCCCGGGTCACTATTTGAAACATAAGAAGACTCAGTTATTTATGATCGAATCAACTGATGAAGAAGAAGAAGTAACCACAGAAGAGGGTCAAGACGTAAACGAGGAAGAAGAACTTGATGTTGCTCAAATTTCGGTTAATGCAGTGGCAGGCATCTCCGGATATCAAACTATGCGAGTGAGAGGTGTGCATGAGAGGAAGAACCTATTTATATTAATTGACTCCGGGTCAACACACAACTTCATTGACCAAAGAATTGCTACTCAGCTGGGGTGCAACCTCAAACCAGCAGGAAACACTCGGGTATCAGTAGCAGACGGGAGCAAACTCGAAGTTAAGGCTAAGGTTGATCAATTCACATGGAGTTTTCAAGGAATCCAATTCAAAGCAGATTTGATGGTGATTCCTTTGGGGTGTTGTGACATGGTTCTAGGAATTCAATGGCTCGAGACTTTAGGACCTATCACATGGGATTTTCGGAAGTTGGAAATGAGGTTTAAGTTGGGTAGTAAGAAGGTGATGTTGCACGGGATTAAACAAGGTTCGGTGCGAGAAGTTAAAGCTAACAAACTGAATAAGGTGAGAGAAGAGTAGTCACATTTAGCCATGATTTGCGTACAGGACTCCAGCTGCTCAGAACAGACCACTCTGTATACCATGGAAACAGAGTCAATGAATTGCAGTGGACAACCTGAAATCGAGCATCTTTTGAAGATATTTTCGGATATTTTTGAGGAACCAACTAAGCTCCCTCCGTTTAGGCAGCATCATGATCACCGGATTCCACTCTTGGAAGGGGCAAATCCAGTTAATCAACGGCCATATAGGTACGCTGTTTACCAAAAGAATGAAATCGATAAGATGGTGCAGGAAATGTTAAGTGCAGGAACTATTCAGGCGAGTTCCAGTCCATATGCATCACCAGTGGTATTAGTGAAGAAGAAAGACGGTTCTTGGAGGTTGTGTGTGGATTACAGAGGGCTTAATAACCTTACGGTGAAAGACAGGTTCCCCATTCCCTTAATCGAAGACCTTATGGATGAGTTGGGTGGATCTACTGTTTATTCAAAAATTGATTTACGAGCTGGCTATCACCAAGTGCGTATGGCTACGGAGGATGTACACAAGACGGCTTTTAAAACACACAGTGGGCATTATGAGTATTTGGTGATGCCTTTTGGTCTCACGAATGCTCCTGCCACATTCCAAGGATTGATGAACGCTGTATTTCAGCCATTATTACGAAAATATGTCCTTATATTCTTTGACGACATCTTGGTTTACAGTTCTTCACTGGAATCGCATCTCAAGCATTTGCAGGCTGTTTTTGAGACTATGCGAAGACACAGCTTATATGCTAAGAAGAGCAAATGCGTCTTTGCGACACACCGTGTTGAGTATTTGGGCCACTTCATTGAAGCTCAGGGCATCTCAACTGATCCGAGTAAAATTGCAGCAGTCAAGAATTGGCCACAACCTCAATCGTTAAAACAGTTAAAAGGATTTCTTGGTCTGGCTGGCTACTACAGGAGGTTCGTACGCAATTTTGGACTAATTGCAAGACCGTTAACGGCTTTAACAAAAAAGGACTCTTTCTTGTGGTCAACCGATGCACAGTTAGCCTTTGAGGAGCTGAAGGAAGCACTCTGTTCAGCACCTGTGCTCGCCCTACCACGGTTCGACAAACCTTTTGTCGTAGAAACTGACGCATGTGGACAGGGTATTGGAGCAGTATTGATGCAAGAAGGGCACCCCTTGGCATACATCAGCCGACATCTCACGGGTAAACAACTTCATCTCTCTATTTATGAAAAGGAGTTGCTTGCAGTGGTTTTTGCTGTTCAGAAATGGAGACATTACTTGCTGGTGGGACATTTTGTAATCAAGACCGACCAAAGAAGCTTAAAATACTTACTGGAGCAGCGGCTTAACACACCTATTCAGCAACAGTGGTTACCCAAACTCCTCAAATTTGACTACGAGATTCAATATAAGAAAGGAAAGGAAAATTTGGTGGCAGATGCCTTATCTCGAGTGGAGGGAACAGAAGTCTTGCACATGGCCATGTCGGTATTGGAATGCGATCTTATGAAAGAGATCCAGTCACTTTATCAAACGGATCAAACTCTGAAAACGATCATTGAGGATTTACAGACCAACAATCATTCGCGGAAGCATTATAGTTGGTCACAGAACATATTGCGCCGGAAGAGTAAGATCGTAGTTCCTAATGATGCTAGTCTCAAGAATAAAATTCTCGAATGGTTGCATTGTACGGGTATAGGTGGACATTCAGGCAGAGATGCAACCCATCAGAGAATCAAAGGCATTTTTTACTGGAAGGGAATGTCTAAGGAGATCCAAGCTTTCATACGCAACTGCAATGTATGCCAGCAATGTAAGTATGACCCGACAGCTTATCCCGGACTGCTACAGCCTCTTCCAATTCCTGATACAATCTGGACTGACATATCCTTGGACTTCATTGAAGGACTTCCTCCTTCTTTTGGTAAATCAGTAATATTTGTCGTGGTTGATAGGCTGAGCAAGGCTGCACATTTCATGGCACTAAGTCACCCTTACTCAGCAGCCTCCGTGGCTTAAGTGTTCCTCGACAATGTCTTTAAACTTCACGGGTTTCCACAGTCGATTGTCAGTGACAGAGACACCATCTTCCTCAGTGAATTTTGGCAGGAACTGTTTAGCTTACAAGGAGTTGCTCTGAATCTGTCGACAGCCTATCATCCTCAGAGTGATGGACAAACGGAGGTAGTAAACCGCTGTTTGGAAACCTACCTTCGATGCATGTGCAGTGACCGGCCCTTTCTGTGGAGAAAATGGCTTCCCTTAGCTGAGTTTTGGTACAATACCAATTACCATACCTCGACTCGAATGACTCCTTATGAAGCTGTGTACGGTCAAGCTCCACCAACCCATTTGCCATATCTGCCAGGTGAATCCAAAGTTGCTGTGGTTGCCAGGTGCTTGCAGGATAGGGAAAATATGATACTCATCCTCAAGTTTCACCTTTTACGAGCTCAACACAGGATGCAGCAATTGGCAAACAAGAGGCGCACTGATCGGAATTTTCAAATTGGAGCTTTGGTGTATGTTAAGTTGCAGCCATACCGGCAACAATCAGTGGTTTTTCGACAACATCAGAAACTAGCTCCTAAGTATTTCGGACCCTACAAGATTGTAGACAAGTGTGGGAAAGTTGCCTACAAACTGGAGCTGCCAGCAGGATCACTCATACACCCCGTCTTTCATGTCTCTCAACTTAAATTGGTGGTTGGTAATGCTCGGGTTTCGTCTACACTTCCCCCCGTAGTCGAAGATGTGCTGAGTAAAACACCAGAGAAGATACTACAACGCAAAATGGTGAATAGGCAGGGACAAGCAGCTACAAAAGTCTTGATTAAGTGGACACATGAACCTGAGGAAGAAGCTACGTGGGAGTTTTTGACAGATTTAAAGGAACGATTCCCTCATTTCGAACCTTGAGGACAAGGTTCTGCAAACAGGGGAGTTTTGTTGCGGGAAAACGCAATTACAAACTGTCGCTTATATATATGAATAATAATACACGTGGATGGCTACGATGAAGCTCAAAGGAACGGGTGGGATGTGGAGAGAGAAATGAACGCGAGTGCAGGTTGTTACGCAGCAGAGCAGCCGAGTTTAAAAAGAAGGAAATCGAATTTGCAGAAGATCATTCCGAAAAGTATTTTTCTTCTTGTTCTTGCGTTTTTCTTTGATCTTATTACTTACTCGAGCTGTATTCCTTTTTCTTCATTTCAAAGGATAATTGCTAGTAAGTGGATTGTGTGTTTTACGAACATATAATCTGAAATTTCTTTATGTACTTAGTGAAATCGTATTTTCGACATTACTACCTGACCCCGAACCTTGATGGCTACTTGCCTACACAAGTTCCCTTATAACAATGAGAGAAAATTGGAGGTGTGGATAATGAATTTTACACTCGAAATTTATATTTTGGGGAGATTAAAATGGTTTTAAATCTCGTTAACCAGTTAAATTCACGAAAAATAAGAGAGTTTGGTGGAAAATAATCACTGTTTATTGATAAAATCGGTGTTCAAGTTTCTATCGAGATCACACATTAGTGTCCCTTTCGAATGTGTTATATTTTTTTTAAATATACAAATTCTATCATAACTTATTTCCTAAATATCCGGTCTGCACTTCTTTTAACATATTTTTTTTGATCGCTGCGATTTCGACGCGCACCTTCGTTACTTGATTTTTTCTTTCTTCTTATTCGACGAAATATTCGAATTTTTCAGATGTCGAACTGAATTGGTCAGCTCGACATTTATTGGGCCTTTATCAAAAATGGGTCAGATTTGTTGTGCAAATCGAGCTCGAAGAGAAGGCATATAAAGTTTACATTTCTGTTTGTTGGAGCTAAAATACTAATTATCTGGGTCATGTAAATATTACTTCTTTTGCTTTCCAATTTTACACAAATAAGATACATCTTATCAGACTCCAGAGAGTAGTATCCAAAATTTTGTTTAGCTGTATTTACATATGATCGAAATTCGCCCTCTGCATTAATTAATTGCTGAAAAGAACTCTAGGCATTCACTTCGTCTAATTAACAGCAACATTAGATGCACGACTGCTGGAATATTTTATTTGATCGGAAGTATGCGATCCAATTATAATCGGTTACTAATGGTGGCCGCAAAATTGTTAAAAATGATATTAATATTGGTTATAATATTTGATAATATAAATTAGTAGTATTATTTCGAAATCTGTCATTGCAGTGAATTTTTAAACAAAATTGTGCATTTGATCATATAATTTGCTAGAAATGATATTGAAATAATGTATTTATAAATTTCGCAATCTTCCGGATGGACAATTAATGGCTAAGAGAATACAAGATGAATTTTGAGAAATACCATTTTCGAAATACTAGTTGTAAAAATATGAAACATTTTTAAAAATACCACTCTTAATATCTAATTTTCCAAAATTAGTCTTCACAAAATTTATGTTAAAATTTATAAAATTTTGTAAATAAGATTAACATCCCTACTATTTTATTTGAAAAACATTTTTTAAAAATAACTTTATTCTATCGTGTTATTAACAGAAATATATATTATTATTAATTTGATTAGAAAATCAATATATTATTTTATTAAACTAACTAAAAATACTATTAAATTCATAAAAATAATTATTTTTATTTTTTTAATTTATATATACAAAAACTATGATTAAAAATAATTTTAAATAAAAGTTATAATTATATAAATATTTAATTTATATTTAGTAATAAATAATATTATATAATTTAATAATCTTTTTGAGTGAGTATAACTCTAGTAAATGTTAATTACAAATTCACAAAGAAGTTGTTGATAAACACACTTATAACATCTTATTAAATAGATACCATACTTATATATAGCTGAAATTTTCGGAACAAAAGAATATCCGTATCTTTCCAACAAGTACTAATGTGCGAGAGTGATGTCCCAACACACCAGGATATTTTTATATAAAAAATAATAGTAAAATGAAGAAACAATCAGAGAAAAATATCAGAGTGCACTCATCGTCCCCCAAACGCAACTGCATACATAATATTCTTTTTTTTTGATATACAAACCACTTCCTAACAAACAAGACAAAGCTTAGACAGATCAAAGAGACACGAATTATCCGTGAGAGAGATAAATCGTACTCCCTCTCTCTCTCTCACCCTTCAATCCAAAAAAGATTCAAGTCAAACAAACAAAAACGGCTTTCTTTTTTTTTTTTTAATTTCACGAAAGGGCAGGCACATGGCTTTAATGTGTTCACCAGAGAATTGAGTTGTAAAAGCTGCCTTCTTTGGATTCTTGTCATTTGAGTTTTGAGACAGATAGAGAGATGATCATCATCATGCTGTTGTTGTCGTTGCTCCAGAGATGTCTCGACTGGATCTGTTGTATTTCATGTGACTCTTCACTAGCTGTCCAGCTGCAATAGCTGACATTAAAGATAACTCTCCGGCCAAAACCGCTCCGGCCACTATTGTCGCTAGCCTCCTCGAGTTCATCCCCGGAGACTCCATGCTCGCTCCTTTAACTCCGAGCAAGTTTAAACACGCTGATTGTGACGCAAGCTGTGTTCCTCCTCCCACGGTTCCCACCTGATATTTAAAACCCAAACCAACATCAAGTCTCTTCATTTCAAGAAACTCTCTTGAGAGAGAGTGAGAGAGGGAGATTTGTTCATAATTACCTCAATGGATGGCATAGTGACTGAGATATGGATATCTTTGCCATCGTTAATGGCTTCCATCATAGTCATGCATTGAGAACTCTCCACGTTTTGAGCTGGATCTTGACCAGTGGCTATAAATACAGCAGAGACTATGTTGCTGGCGTGAGCGTTGAATCCACCTAGAGAGCCAGCAACAGCAGATCCCGCAAGATTCTTGAGCATATTTAGCTCGACCAAAGCAGGCACACTTGTTTTCAAAACCTTATTCACGATCTCTCCTCTGATTACTGCCTCGCAAACAACTGATTTGCCACGTCCCTCAATCCAGTTCACAGCCGCAGGTTTCTTGTCAGAACAGAAGTTACCTGAAGGATTAAGATAAATAAAATGTGAATCCAGAAGATAAGAAAGGTGGAAAAAAGGAACCAAATATGTGCTTTTCGGAATTATACAAGAAAACATCAATAGTGTCTTTAAGTCTCATTTTAATTACAAAAAGTATGAACTCACCGGAGATTCCAATCACATCCATGTCGGGAAAGTCATCGGTGAGGTATTCTAGAACATTCTGGACACCTTTGGAAACCATATTCATCCCCATGGCATCACCGGTGCTACAACTGAACCTTACATAAGCATTCTTCCCGGCGATTGTGCATTTAACACTCTGCAATCTTGCGAATCTACTTGACCTGCATCCAGAAATTAACTTCTTCTTCAGTGGATTTCCCTTGGAAAATTTTCAATCTTAAAACCAAATCAGTCTACAATGACTTTCAATGCTTTTATCACACAAATTTGATGTAAAAGCTTCCAGTCAAATCTTAGTCTCTGTAGAAGATTTGAACAAGTCTCATTACTAGAAATATCTAAACTTTATATCAGTCAAAGCTAAAAAAATCGCCGAACGTTGGTTGAAAAAGATGGACCTGTTGAAAACTACAGCCAAAGTATCGAAATTCTCTGGACTCTCCAAGAAAAACTTAAGCTCCGAAGCTCTTCTAGCCGACGCGAACCGGACGACTGGGGCACGGGTCATACCGTCCTTGAGAACCGTACTGGTCGCTCCGCCGGAGATGTACATGGCCTTGCAGCCTCTGTTGGTGCTAGCAACCAAACATCCTTCCGTCGTGGCCATCGGAACCGAATACTCGTAACCGTCGAGCAACAATGGTCCAGCAATACCCACCGGAATCTGCACGTATCCTACAGGCATCTCACAACATTGCCCCAATATCGATTCGTAATCAAATCCATCCAACGGTAATCCTTCTATCGATCTCCCCGTTATTCTCTGCAAGGCCTGTCGCCGGATAGACGCCGCTCTCTTGCAATCGCCGAGACGAGATTCGAGCGAGTAGGATGGGATCGCGCCATCAAGGACGGATTTCACTATCTCTTCATCTTCCTCGGGAAGCGACTCCGCAACAATAGGCTCCGGATTGGGTAATCTGGCAACGGAAACGATCGGAGGCGGAGGAGAGCACGTTACAAGGCGATGGTCGTCATCGATGAGGAAATTCCTGTTGGCATCGGTGGTATCGGCGAGATCCCAAGCGTCACCAGAGGCACGTGAGATGAATGACTGAACAAAGTCAATGCCAAAAAACCCTAGGAGATAAATAAAAGAGGCGATGAGAGCGATAATGGCGCCAAGCTCGGTGATGGTGACAACATGGAGAGGTGTGTTGTAACGGATCTTGTCGCGCCACCGATGGAGGAGATAATAAGCGACGGAGAAGAAAAGCGTGAAGAAGACGGCGTTGGTGAGGTATAGAGGAAGGGGAAGCGCATCGGAGGCTTTGGGAGGAGCAATCGTCGTCCGGCGATCATCATTAGAGGACAGAGAGGGATCCTTGCGGAAGCGGTAGGATCCATCGGAAAGAACCGGCGGTTTTGGAGGCCTCCGTCGGATATCCATGGAGGAATATCCAGCGAGAGGGTGAGGTGGCTCGATTGGTGTGAAGAGAAAGATAGCAATTTTTATAGGAGACGAACGCGGTTGTCTGTTGGGACCAGTTTTTTGCTAAAACATCAATTTACCTCAATATTTTGCACTTTTTAAATTTTTAATTTTCATTTTTAGCCTAATTTTCGTAATTCATCTAATTTTAGGGTTTCACGTTTGTTCCTCTTTTCCATGATGAATAAATTCACAAAGTAGCTGTGTTGCAAATATCAAACATGTCATTTTGGGCTAAAAATTCGAAACTCGATCTAAGTCTAATTCTAAATATATACAACGCTCAAAACTTAGAAATATAGTTTAAAAAATCGGGCATTTCATGCAAAGCCCATTCGCACTATAAAGTTTTATAGGCTTATCCCATTCGGATTTTCATTGAATCCGAAAAATAAATATTATTTTGTAGTATGAGAATAAAAAAATAAATTTGTAATTGATTTATAATAAATATATTTTTTTACTACTAAATTTATAAAAAAAATATTATTTTAAGATATTATTCTTTATCAAAACAAGCAAACCCATCTGTGGTTAAGCTGGATGTAATTTTGACCAGAAGCTGAATAAAGGATTTGACTTAGGGCGTAGGTATCAAGCAATAATCACGTTTATAGAAAACGACAGTGTTTATAATCAGATTCCTCACTTCGTCACTGTATGACGTATGTGCACAGATTCTCTTATGGGACCATCTCATTTATGTCTTACGTGGTCCTTTTTCTAATCAAGTCAACCTCAATGTTAGCGTTATCTCTAACTTATAAACCTGTTCCAGAAAATTTGTTCTGTGTCACAGTTCAGAAAACACTCTTGATTTATATCTGTATTATTTTCGACCTACTCACGAGTATAAGTGCAGAATCATCACTGTCTTCTTTAGGGTTTCGCTTATATTATTAGATTAGTATTAAAAAACATGTTTATCCAACTTAAAATCAATTATCAATTATTATAGTAACTCAAACACTTTATATATTAATATAGAAATATCATAATTTTCGATATAAGACATTTCACATTCTAATAGATTTTTTCGAAATGTGAACGGGATACGCACCAACATCTCGAACATATTATGATAATAAAAACCAATTATACAGGCCACTTACAATGTGAGAAATCGTTTTTATGGGAAATCGTATTTCGCAGTAACTTTAAACTCTCATACCATATTAGAAATTAGGAGCATCTAACTCAAAACCAATTGGCAATGAATGTAGTAACTCATGCACATTATATACTAGTGTAGAAATAAGATCTAACAACCACCGAATTCGAGAACGAATTCTTATTAAATGAGAGAGATTGTAACAATCCTGACCTGCAAATGGGATACCGTTTAACACCTCAGATCCTCAATAAGAATCATTGAGATGAATCATGGTCGGAATGAAATAGAAAATAGGCATGACAAAGAATATTAGCGAAAGATGATCTATAACCATCCATAGTAGCTCAAGTCAACAACACTTTGAACTAGATAAGTGACCAGACAGCTCAACCGAGCTGGACGAATTGGCCGATAACTTAACTTAGTTGAGTGAACCGAATAGGAAACCGATCTTCCATGACTTGTTGATTTGTTGGCTTGACCCGATATGGAGTCAATTATCTAAATTTCTTTGAAATTTGTTTTTCCTCTTCCGTTCTAATTTACTATGTGGGACATTTCACACTTTAATAATTGTTGTGTAATATGTAAGTTTCACAGCTTCTTTTAACCATTTTAGTGAATTTTTTTAAAAAATGTAAGTAAAATATAAACAAAACAATGTCATTTCATATTTACATGTTTTTCAATAAATATATTAAGGATGTGAATGAATTTCACTATTAATTATTGAATAAAAATACTTTGTTTATATACAGTAGCATCAGTATACATATAAGAAGTAAGTCAATATATAGATAATTAATGTACGTAATTACACAATATAAAAATATATACTTTTATATTTTATTATTAAATAAGGATATAAACATGGCTTCCCTAATACTGAAACCTACACAATAAGTTTCATCCCACCATGATCTCTAGAACTGTTGATTTTTATAATAAAAAAGACAGAGACTATTAGCTCAGTCTCAACAGCAAATCTTGTTTCGCCTGCTTCATGTTCTGTTCTACAACCTGTCAACAAAACAGAGCATCAATACATCAACACCAAGAACACAAGTCCAAGTCAAATATCAGCCCTATACATCAAGCCCAAGTTATCAACAAAGTCCACAAATGGTTCAAACCCAACAACCTCTTTAACGGCCCTTTCTTCCTTCACGCCCAAAAGATACATCGTACGTTTAGCATTATGTACACTTTAAAAAAGGATTTATATTCAAAACATAATACTTTTAAAATATACTGCATTTTAGAGCAAACATATTATAAACGCATAACATTTTTAAAAATTATCAAAATTTAAATTACATATCACATAACATTAGCTTATAAATAATTAACAAATGACACTAGTGTTCAAAATAGTAATTTTGCAACAAGTTGTACACAAATTTAAAAGTCATAAGTCAAAAACATTTCTATATAGTCAAGAAGCTTTGAACCTAATAAAATCAACCACGAGATCTGTTTGAGATATTAATTTAAGTCGTATATCAAAAATCAGACGAATCAATTACAAAATTAATATGAATTTTTCAAAGAAATTAAAAAATCAAGTTGTTTTTTTAAATCAACCACCAGATCTGTTTGAGATATTATTTTTCATAAAAAAGAAGAAAAATGTTTTTTTAATAATATTAAGTTGTTTTTTATTCTAATTGATAGCTATTACATTAAAATAATTGGCGTGCATAATAAAGTTGAGCAAAACATCCCCATTGGGATAATTGAATTGGAACATAACCAGATTACAAATAGTTAAATGAAATATTTTTCATATGAATATAAAATATAACTTATAATTTAGAAAAAACATTTTATTTTATATTTAATGAAAACTGTGAACAAGGGTCTATAAATACTGTGAGACGATTTTGTGCGAATACATGCACGTAATATACACACTTTAATGTTACTTAAAATAAAGAACGCAATATATTAACCATATATACTTCAATAATTAAGTATATGTAATAACAATATCAATTATTTAAACTACCATGCTTCGTTGTTAAAAATGATTGATTCCTGTCAACATGATCCAATTTCGAATACTTTATAAACACTAGAGAATGTCCATAACACGTAACTAGATTTATATCTGCAGTAGAAAAAATATTCGTAAATTATATAATATTATTTATTATTAAATATAAATTATATATTTGTATAATTTTAATTCTTATTTAAAATTATTTAAAATATTAATTTTTTATATATAAATTAAAGAAATAAAAAATAATTGTTTTTTACGAATTTAATATTATTTTGATTAGTTTAATAAAATATATTAATTTTTAACCAAATTAATAAACATATATTATAGTTTTTTTTTATTAATTTAAACATATTTATATATTTATCTGAAATTTATTGTAATGATGATATTTTTGTTAATAACACATTAAAATGAAATTTTTTTATTAAAATGTTTATCAAACAATATATTAGAAATATTTTGAAAATTAGTAAGCCGTGCCATCATACAAATTTAACCTCTTTGGATTAATGGTAGAGTAGTTACCATTACGAGCTATATCATCAACGCTAGAGTAGTTAAGGAAATAATTGATGGCATATTATTTTGCGACAACATGCTATATTTATTCAATGTCAATTATATATGCAATTTAGGTTCATTTTACAATTCAAGAACTAAGGTTAGCACTTAGCACATGGACGCATTTTCAATATATAGTGGGAAAACTCGTGAGAAATGATACAATAATTAGCGATGGTGGACCAATCATTGTTGTGTTAAGTGTACATTCTAATTGTCTGAATTTGCACTTTAGTAAGTACTTCTTAAGATTCTGGCGATTTTTTGTTAGGTCAATGTTCCAAGACAAAATAAAACCATCTTCTCATGGTCATTTTCGAACTTCTAATAATTAAAATCGCGTTTGATAATTTAGTGGGATACAGGCTCGTGTTCCCAACATTTTTTTAAAATACTAATACTTTTTAGCATTAAAAAATACGAATAAATTAAATAAATAAAACCCGACAATTAGGTTGCTGCTTTATTAATTGGAAAAAAGGAAAAGAGCAACGAACATCACACCATATGTTCCACACACACTGGTCCATCTGTCTTTTTTCTCATTTATTATTCATTAATTTTTTTACTGTACTACAATAAAATCATCCGATAGCCTAATATTTTAGATTTAATATCTTTACACGAGAGAAAATAGAGTGCGGTCCGATATAACATATTTATACAAAAATTTAATACCTTTATACGATGCAAATTGAAATCGAATTTCATATTTTTGGTATTGATGTAAAAATGATGTAACTATTAGTATATTTACTTTTTTATTTTTTATTTTTTTATTTTATTTTTTTAATATTTGAGGAACGAACAATCAACATTTTAGGTAGAACATAAAGTCCCTTGAAGCTATAGTATATGTATCAAACGTAAATTATATATTACAAATATTATCTATTTTATTTGTTAAGTGAAATCAAATACATATTTTTACAAATTTTAACGAAGAAATGTTGATTTATATTTTGCGTATGGACCATTTAGTCAAGACTTCGGTTCAAGTGATATGTTATATATGGTGAATTTGTCGAGAAACTTCTTAATTAGCTTATTCACTACAGGTGGACAAAACCCATGCTCAGTCTGAAAAAGAAAGGTTGATTTATGGATAACTACAAAAAGTGTGTGGAGTTAAATGATTCATTAGATATGTATTTTTGATAAAGAACCATAACATATAAAATCGTTACCTCTAATGAATACATTCACATCACATAGAAAAATATAGGTACATACAAAAAATGGAATCATGCATTTGGTTGTTTGGTACACAAATTATCATTTTGGTAATTTGGAATGTATATTTGGGTAGAAATCGTGTGGCTCAACGTCTCAGTTTCGAGTTCTTGTAACTGTTTCATGATCTCTAGCTAGTTCGCAAATCATGCATGTATCAATTGATATTTTACAACCTAAAAGAAATAAAAAAGGGTTCAATTAACATAATTAACTTTCCATTCCATAATACTTTTATAATATAAAAAATAAATATACATGACAGAGTAACATTATCCTCTAAAATGATAAGGAACACTTTTTACTACAGAATATTGTTTAATAGAAATTCAAGGAAAAAAAGAATCAAGTTAAGAAGTTTTGGGGATCTTCACGTTGCTTGATTTGGGTATCGGTTTCGGATCCTGAGCTTGAGCTACCCGGTAACCCGCCACATTTTTGACACCTGGCAACCACTAAGATCTGACGGCATGAAGGACAAGAAGAGTGGGATCCAAGCCACGTGTCGATACACGATATGTGGAAAGCATGACCGCACTGCGGCAATACCCTGAGCTCATCTCCGGAGGCGAATTCGGTCAGACAAATCGCGCAATCAGCGAATTTCTGCGAAGGGAACGAATCAGGTGAGTAGATGAGTTTCGGTAGAGATTGGAGGACTTTCTTCTTCAATCCTTTGTTGGCTACAGATACCGGAGGAGTCTGAACGGAAACACCTTCCGAATTCACAGCGGATCTGTTCCCGGCGGCAAGACGACGGAGCCAGACACATCGTGAGACGGCGATTAAGCCGAGAATGCATATCAGTGCACAGATAAGAGCCGCGAGAGTGAGTACGAGATCAGAATTTAAAGCCGGAGAAGTAGAATTGGCTTCTTGGAGAAGACGCGCCATTGGAGAGACGAGAGAGAAAGAGAGGGTTTAGGAGTGAGAGCGTCTTTTGGGGAAGGGGAAGAGAAAAGGTATTTATAGTGAGAGATCTTGATTTTGTTGGTATTGCTTTCGAATATAATAATATAATATCGCTTTCGGTCAAGGTTTATTTTCGTCAATTTTGAATTATTCCTTAAGTTCAAAAATCGCTGCCTTTAGTCAATGACTCATGAAAACTCTATGTTCCTTTTCTTCGATATTTTGTATATTTATTTCTCTAGAAAAATTTAACGTATCTTTGCATTATTATTTTCGAAAATATATTAAAAAATAATATTTAATTTGAAAAATATTATATCAAATACTATTATAAATAATAAATTTTAAAATAAATATTATATATAAGAAAGTTAAAATATGTATTAGTATTATGGAATCTAATATTTAAAATTAATATTTTTTTAGTAATTTACTTAAATAACTTTTATCTGAAATAAATAAATAAACTATATTAATACATCTACCAATTTAACAAATTATAATATTTAGTTTATATTTATATTTTACAGAATATATTCATAAATATTATAAAATCTAATATTTAAAATTCAAATATTCATTAACATATTTGAATAAATTTTTTACTTGAAAAAATAAAATAACTATAATATAAAAATTTAAAGTTTACATTTTTATTTATATTCTGAATATTTTATAAAACAAATATCATTTAAAAACATCTTGATAGTGATTTAATATTCACTAAAAATTTATAAACTATAAACTATTTGAATAAATTCACAAGAATAAAAATATATCAAAATAGTATAATTAAATAACTGTCAATTTCTAGTATTAGATTATTGTGTGGACGGAGAGGACAGATGATACTTTTTTGTGAATACCATCGATCTATATAAATAAATATCAAAATGATTTCCCTTACTCTAGCACAAAATTATTGTGTAATCATATCCAAAATCAAAATATCAAGATTATTTTGCTATATAATCATACTTTGAAGATTTGATCAAAATCGAAGGTTCCAATCTATACCAAAATTGGATGGCAATTTGATAGTTTTGGTTGGATAGAAACAATAAAAGTTTGGATGAATATATTAATAAACTTGTTAAATGAGATTTGGTGGTGCGAATGGGGACAGAGACATGATGGCAGTGGAAGAAGCGTGTGTGACATTCGGGACCATTGAACATCAAACAACATGATAATTTGATAGCTTATCCTAACATTTTTTCTTCTCGTTTCAAAATCAATATTACTATTTTAATTAGTGAAATCGGGTCAATAATTTATTCGAGTATTTTAAGCATTTACCAAAACTGATGATACACATGCACATGTTAAGATAAACTTAATGACGTTTGACCTATCTAGTGGAAAAATGTGATTCTCTAATGACTTTCGATTGCTGCTAAACAATATACTTTCGCAACACACAAAATCTAGATCTTTTATTATAAATAATAGTAGTGTATTAAACAATTCTTAGTTTCAAGAATGTTCGAATTGTTAGGTTATAAAAGCGAATCTTAGATTAAAATTACGAAGTCAAATTCCTAATATATTATTTGAAATTCTTTTTAACAAAGTAACTTTACAATGACGTGTTAATAACAAAAATGTCATGCTGACGTATCAACACCACAACAAATTTCAGTTTAAATATATAAAAAAGTTTAAGTTATTAGAATAATTACAATACATGTCATTGATATTAATTTGGTCAGAGAATCAATATATTTTATTCAACTAACAAAAAATAGTATTACATTTTCCAAAACAATAATTTTTATTTTTTAAAAATTTTTAATACGTTAATTTATAAATAATTTCAAATAAATATAAATAAATTTAATTATATTATTTGAGAAAAAAAATTAAGAAATACTTACATTTCATCATTACAATAAATTTCAAATAAATATATAAATAGGGTTAATTTATTCGAATAATTACAGTATATGTCATTGTTATTAATTTGGTTATAATATTAATATATTTTATTAAACTAACAAAAAATACTACTAAATTCATAAAAAAATAATTATTTTTTTCTTTCTTAATTTATATTAAAATAATTTTAAATAAAAATTAATATTATATAAATATTTAATTTATATTTATTAATAAAATATAATTTACGAATATTTTTTCCACACAGGTATAAATCTAATTATAATATAGTTTTCTTTATCGGTGGTGGCGGACTTGCAGCCAGTAAGTCAAGATGACATGGCAATTGGAATTGGGATAACTACTAATTCATTAAGGAAAACTTTTAACGTTTAGATAAGATCAATCTTTAATCTTAATCATCCAAACAAAGATTATGAACTTTTTCTACATATGGGATAAATCTAACTGATCTTTTTGTGTGTATAATCCCATATTTCGATGTATACAGAAAAAAACTATTTAATATTGACCGTGGGAGAACAATAAATAAATTTATCTCTTTACTTTTTTGATATTTAATTAATCTTTTCAAACTCTATGTCCTATTGATTATGTTTTATAATATTTTATTTGATCTTTTAGCAAAAAAAAAAATTAAGGAAAATATATGGGCAACCCATAAACTAATGAACTTATGGTATGAATAAAAATCAGATCGATAACAAAGAACAAAATATCTCTTTGGTTAATCTTGTTAGTTTTAATACAAAATGTTTGTAACTCCATCAAACAAACTTTCTCCATCGAAACACTATCAAATTATTGAAGTGTATTTAAGTTAAAAGATATGAAAACTAAATTACATTGACATATGTAAATTGAATATTTATTTGGTAGAACAATTTTAATATCAAAAGTTTTGACTAATATAATCATTACTCGAGTGTTGGTTTTCAAGTCAAAATATTTCCATTATTCCATAATTTAAATTTTGGAAGCTATACAGTTTTCTCCAAAAACTTGTAGCCACGAGAGTAATGTAACGTGCACAAAAAGCGAACAACTGAGCTAACCTTACAAAACGAAGTAGGGTTCAGACAACAACTAGTTTATCCCGATTCAACCCTTAGAACGTGTCCAAAATTAAACGTTGTATTAAACGTTGTCAGATAGATTTCGGTTCAGAGCAATACAATTTTTCACTTTCCAATGTTAGAACAGACATATGTATGTAAACGTTGTAAATCCATTGTTACATACTTATATTATACCGATTTTATAACGTTCTGTTTAATAACGAATTAATGTCGAAATTGGTTCCTCTCAAAATTTACACATTTTACAACAGAAAATATTAGATCTGTACGATAAGCATGTTTCTAGTTTGTTTTTAAGAAAATATGAAATCATATGGTGGATTACAATAGCATATAATAACATAGATATTTATATATGCAGAAAATAATTACAATTTCCCTGGCTACAAAGCAAATATATGTGGCGAACAGTCACCCAATCGGCCTAATATGTGAAGAAAGAAAAGAAGATGATAATAACAACTAACTGAAAAAAACATGCGCAAATACTCGAAAAGATTTGGTGAAGAGGGACACTTGTCCATTTCTCATTCATATGCTTTTTCTCCTTTACTTATCGCTCTATTTATATACGCTTTTTAGTTTATTTATTTACTTTAAATCACTCAAGTGTTAACAATTAACCTTTGGATATCATTATAAAATAATAACACATAGGGTCTAATATGTACGAAGATTACGAAATTTATTGTATCGTTGCATGTAAATTAGACGGAATAAATGAAAATTAGTAGAATAATTACATGAGAAATTTTGTGGTAAGAGGAAACGTGTAAAATTTATGAGTTTCTAAATTGAGTTAGATGACAAAAATCAAAAGTATAAAAGAGCATTAAGTTTTTTTTGGGTTGGTTATTTCTCTTCAAGTGCATTCCTCACTTTGTGATTTTGCACCGCCCACGCTTTCCCTCACATGCTACCCTTTTACATGTATAATAGGTTTTTACATATAATTTTAAATTAACATTATTTATCCTTAAATTAATAATCTTACAAATTATTCTACTAAAAGTATATTTTAATTACATCATTTTAAATTCACATTTTACATTATTTATTACTCTTTTTTTATTCTCTATCCTCTGCTCCTCTCTGCTCCTCTCTCCTCCTTAAATCTCTCTTTCCCTCTCTTTTCCATTTCTCCTTTTTCCCTGCAATTTTTATTCCATTCAATTTAAAATAACAATATAATAATAACGGGGCATGAGATTAAATTGATGACGATCTTTTTCAATCCACAATAGCACGAGAGTTTGTAGCATTGAGTTCATGTTATTCTTAATATATTATTTTTATTAAATATTTAGAAAAAATAATCTTATCCAAACTTGTTATTAACATAAATAAAATAATAACATATCATCATTAAAATAAATTTTAAATAAATATACAACTGAACTTAATTTATTAGAACAATTATGATAAATGTTATTATTATTAATTTGGTTAGAAAATTAATATATTTTATTAAACTAACAAAAAAATATTATTAAATTCATAAAAAAATAAAAAAATTTTCTTTCCTTAATTTATATATACAAAAATTATTATTAAAATTAATTTTAAATAAAAATTAAAATTATATAAATATTTAATTTATATTTAATAATAAAAAATATTATATAATTTATAAATATTTTCTCCACACAGAATGTAAATATAAATCTAGTACATAGTTATATAAAAATAATCATGTATGTAATTGTCTGTATTCTATTTTTTTATTCATTAAACAGCGTTTTTCGGATTGAAATATGTATTTTAACACATGTAATTTTACTTTCTGTTTCATATTTTTATTAGAATATAACATTGTTGGATATGCATCAACGGAGCTATAAAAATGCAATAATCTGCAGGACACATGTGAACATGCAAAAGCATACTTTGCTTTTTAAAATATATAAAACGTTACTCGGAACTTTATATATTATTCTATCATATTTCTACTATCCATGAACATATACACTTATACAGTATTATTTAAATATTTGATTCTGTTATATATATAATATATACATATTCGGATCAGGGAAACATGGAACTAAAATAATGATTTAGATAAAATGCAACGAATATGACCAAATTAACATAATGCCAGCTTCAAAAATTCTCCAATCCCCACTAGTGGTTTATATACAGCCTAATCAACTTTTTCAACATTATCAATTCAAAAGCCGACATGGCACTCTTTCAATCGAAGAAGTGTCGTTGCCTTGTGATTAGCTTTTCAAATATAGAATTCGAATAATTTGAAAAATAATTATAATAATTATAAACATCAAAAAAAAATTATAATACACACTATATACATGCTCTCTGCGGTACAAGACAATGAATATGCGATTTTTTGTTACTAATCGCACAAATCTACATCATTCATTTTTTGAAATGTGATTTACGATAATCTATAGTTTTTGTTAGTTTTTTTGTCAGCCATAACTTAAATTAAGCACCTGATAGTTGACAAACAAAACCTACAAAATTTCTATTAATTACTCACTAAAAATGTTTATCATTCATAATTTTATATATAAACTAAAACTATATTAACTAATATTGTTGTTCATATCAGTTATTGTTGACTAAAAAGTTTTAGTCTGTTATTGTTGACTAATTGAAAATTGAGATTAATAAAAGGAATATCTGTTATTGTTGACTAAAAATTTTTAGTTAGGCCGATACATCCCCTTAAGCTGGACATGAGTGTAAAAAATATGATTTTTCTCCAAAATATCATTTTATCATAGAATAAAGGTTTACTATCATAATGAATATATAAACTTTTAAAACGGCTTACGAAGTTAGCAGCTCACATCATATCCATACAAACGATGATGCTCAAAAGAGTAAATAAATCTACGCCTGACAAGCGGATCAGATCCGCTCCGCGCCGCGACAGATTGCGAATTTTTTTGCACAAATTTCTTTTACCTACGTAATTTGCGAATCAATTTTTTCAAATCCTCACTCGCCCCACATTAATCAAGCGGGTCTGGCGGATTAGCGGGTGATCCGTTTTATTTTTCAAAAAATTAAAAAAAATATTTAATAAATTTAATTAAACTAAAATATTTAATAAATTTAATTAAACTAAAATATTTAATATATTGAATTAAAATTTTAAAAATATTTAATAAATTTAATTAAACTAAAATATTTAATAAATTTATTTAAATTAAAATATTTAATTAATTTAATTAAAATTTCTTAAAATATTTAAATAATTTAATTAAATATTTAATAAATTTAATTTGTTTGGGTTTAAATTAGTTTGGGTCTAGATTAGTTGAACCTCAATTTGATTAATTAATTTGAGCCCAAAATTTATGGTTTCCCGTTAACCCGCAAGTTAAAAAGTTGCAACCCGCATCCGCCCCGCTCTAACTAATGATCGACCGGCACCCGCCCCGCAAATAAATTTTTTTTTTTTACTCGACCCGCACCCGCCCTGCAGCGGGTCAAACGGAGACTTATATTGACAGGCGTAAATAAATCATTCACATGCATGAATAAATGATGGTTTCAAATTACTTTCCAAATAACTTAGCAAAGATTTGGGATTAAACTTGTCACATCTTGTGCAATTTGTTTTTTATTAACAAAACAAAGAATTTGGGATAAAAAGAAAAGAGAGGTTATCACTTTAATTACGGCCGCCTCAGATATAAAACACTATTTAGATCATTAAAGATTACTTATACGTATAGAGATCATGTGGATTTTAGTTAAGCCACTAACAAATCTAAAGATAAAATTGGTGACTTGTCAATCTCTCTTTTTCTTTTACCGTTAATTAAAAACGGTCTTTGATCCTTTTTTGCTCTTTTTGAGTGATGATAATGAGTAAGCAAATCTTGAGCATGCCCCATCTTTGGATTCTGAAGATCAACACTTTGTAAGGGCTTTTAAACTCAGATTTTGGCACTACTGATGTTGATGTTCTGACTTCCGAGCAGCATCATCTCAAATTCAAACCAAACCATGACACAAACAAAGCTAAACCGATTTCAACATTTTACAATCAATGGAGATTATTTGAAACATCTCTAAGTTCTGTTTCCAGTTTTTGTGTTTAGGTCATAAATTCCGGCTCTGAATAAGTTTTCGACTTCACTTTAACCTTTCCAAAGTTAATGGCGAAACATACCAGTGTTTTTAAAGGGTATAAGGATAAATCCTCTGAGAGCGTGATATCAAAAACCGGATCGCTTCTGATCAATAGCAAAAGATCATGGCTTTGAGGCAAGAAATTAAAGATCTTGTAGAACTCATTGATGAGATCTAGAAAAGTTAAATGTAGCAGTTCTTCCTAAGCTTTAAAACCTGACTTTTGAGTTTTACCCATTAGAAAATTTGTGGGCAGCAGTATTTATCAACTTTCAAAGGCAGTTCTAGTTTCTTCTTAACGTATGGTCCTCCTCCGAGTTTAACTATGAATCAATTTATCTTAAAAATCATTTACAAGAATGCATATAACCTTCAATCAATGTTGGAGAATGCACCAGAGAATTTTGGGATCTTATCAATATACTTCAAGGCCTTCTCAGCAATCTGTCGTGTCCTAAAATCTCCGGTTTCAAAAGGCGACCACAAGTTCTGCAGCCACGTTATGTTCTTCTACAACTTCTTGCTATGAAACCGGATTTTAATTCGGAACTGATATAATGTAGTTCTATTGATAAGCATTTAAAAAAATACATTTATCACTAAACTATATATATCAAATAATATTACATATTTTCTATAGATTATACGACAAATTAATAATTTTCCGCAAAAAATATGTTTTATCCGTTAAAACCGGAAAACGTATTTTCTCAGTAAAAACCGCAAGAACATGTGTTATTAAATGATTAATTCATAATTGTTGGATTGTAAAGCTAATTTAATTATATATGAATTAAATTTAATATAATATTATTAGTCATTTGATACACTAAGCTGATACAAAATTGGCAAACGAATAAAATGATGATCCAATGTGGCAAACTGGACATTTATATGGATCAGGTATACAATTAAGGCTCACTCTGTAGCCCAATAAATTGACAAACTCAAAACGTTATTGCAGTAATATCCATACAGTGTAAAACACGTGTATTCAGCCGCACACGAGTTAGCTGTGTCCACGTTTTGGTCTGCACGTACGAGCTCACGCATGTGGAGTTTTTCAGAGCGTTAAGAGAAAACAAAAGAAAAACCAAAACGACTGTTTAGGGGCGGAAGAATAGTGAGAGGAAGCAGAAGCTGATAATGGGTGAGGTAGCTGTGATATTGACGAAGCAGAAAAAGAAGAAGAAGAAAGGAAGGCCATCTCTTCTTGACCTCCAGAAACGAGCTCTCAAACAGCAACAATTGCTTCAACAAAACCTAGATGAGCCCCACGCAGAGCTGATTAGACCCGGTTTCAAAAACCCTAGTTCTCTCAATCCGGCTCTGAATTCTGGCGGTCGATCCAGTCACCGGAATTCTGGTTCTGAAGACGACGAGGATAGGCAGAGGGACAAGAAACACCGGCTTTTGCACGGATTTAACACCCATGACCGTCGTGATTCTTCTGATTTCAAATTTGGGGGAACCGACTTGGACGCCGATGCATCCATCAGACGTCAGAAATTTGGTGCCATCGTTCATGGATCTGAAGATACGGTAGCTATACAGTTTTTTAGCGATCGAATTTCATTTGGAAAGAAACGGTTAAATTCAGGGTTTTAAATAAATTATTGAGATTTTCGCGCGTTGGTTGAGGTTCCTTTCCTGCTTGAGTTTTTGACTATTCCATTTTTTTCTGTTGGTGGGAAATTCATAATTTCAGCTTTTCTGTATATATATAATTTTTTTTTTGTTGCTTTTTTTGTCTTGGGCTAGAAAATCTTGGTGTTGGCTTGGTATTAGTTTTAATCTCTTTTTTCTTAAAAGATTATATTTTATTCTTTAAATCTGGTAACTAGAATTAAAGACGATTCTGCACTGAGAGATAATCATGGCTGAGACAAGTTCCAATTTGTCTTTTACAATTAGTTTAAGTTTGTACTTGACGGATACTGTCTTTTTCTTTAATTCTCCCATGAACATAGAAGAAAGTTGTCATAAATACAGACACATGTATAAATTAATAAATTTATTGTTTAAAATTTTTACTTGAGGTTGATGATAATTTGTTTTATATTCCTGCAGGGAGTAAAAGATTCGAAAGCAAGAGACATTCTTCACAGTATTTAATTTTCAATTCTTTCCTTTTCTTAAAGTTATCTAATGGGCGAATTTTTTGCTGATTAATTCACAAAAAACAATTATGGTATTTAATTGTGGACAGAATCTCTTGTGGAGTCTGGCCTCGTTACACCATTGCCAGATAAAAAGTTGTTGTTGTTCATCCTTGATAGACTTCAAAAGTATGTCAATTTTGTGGCTCTTACTAAGCTTCCTTCTCCATGTTCTTCTTCATATCTTTTTTTTTTGTATTTTGAATTTGATGTTGTTTTGCAATACTTAAAGGAAGGATACATATGGAGTGTTCTCTGACCCAGTTGATCAAAAGGAGGTGAAGTCTTCTTTATTGCTAAGCTTGTTGATGTGTTTATGCATTTGTTTTGGCTTCTCTTATTTGTGGAAGTATGTTTGTTTGCAGCTTCCTGATTATCATGAAATTATCAAGAATCCGATGGATTTTAGTACACTGCGGAAGAAGTTAGAAATCAGGGCATATGCTAACCTAGAACAGTTTGAGGCAAGTGTTGTACTTGAAACCTATCACAATCCGTTTTGCTTTCTTATGAGCTTTCTTAGTTTTACTACTAAATTATGTGAAAAGTTGCTACTTCACATCTCGCATGTGGTGCATCTGATATCTTTTAATTGTTACACTGTGCTCACTCTGTAACCATGATTAGGTGCAGTGGTAAAACTGAGAATCTGGTGGCGTCTGAAATATTTGTTAATATCGTCTCACGTTTTGCAGCGAGACGTGTTTTTAATATGTACAAATGCGATGGAATACAATTCGGCAGATACCGTATATTTTCGACAGGTTTGTTTTGGCTTATATATGTTAACTTGCAATTCTTTCCCCCTTAAGTTATTCTAATATTCTCTATTTTTCTGATACCGTCTATGGTTAATATCAGGCACGAGCCATGCTCGAGATTGCTAAAAAGGATTTTCAAAATTTAAGACAAGAAAGTGATGGAGAAGAACCAATGGCATTGTCACAACAGCCTAAAGTGATCAAAAGAGGCCGTCCTCCAGGCACAGGCATTAAGAAACACCCTGAACCATCTTTAATAGACCGCACTACTGAAATTTCAGCTGGTGCAGCAGCACACACTCCAGGTTGTGGAGATGGCTCTAGATTTAACGGTGCTTACAATCTTAGAACAACACCTCCTTATAAATTCTGCCAAGAAGAAACTTCGGTTAGAATAAAACATAATACCGAGAACCAAAGCGGCTTGTTGATAGATTGGGAGGAGTTTCCACGTAAAGATCTGCTATTTCTAATACAGCCTTGTTAAAGAATCCTTTTTGCCAATTACTATTTTGTTGACATAAACCATTTATTGTAGGTTCGGTTGTGAAAGCCGTCAATAAATACGGGATGAAGAATGTCGACGAGAACAGGCGAGATAACTATAACCAGATCTCTACTTCCTTGAAAGAAGCTTCAATTTTTACAACACTTGAAGATGATTTAAAGCAGCTAACTCCAGTACGTGTTAGCAACTTAAAAAAATTCCTCCTCTGTTTTAAGAAACAATGAATCTGACCCTTGTTTCCTTGTTAAACAGGTTGGGTTGAAAACTGAATATTGTTACTCAAGGAGTCTAGCACGATATGCAGCGAATCTTGGTCTTGTTGCTTGGAGATTTGCCAATAGGAGGATTGAAAAAGTGTTACCAACTGGGATCGAATTTGGCCCCGGGTGGATTGGAGAGAACCCAGAGGCTCCTCCTCCTCAACAGGAAAGCTTAATGTCAGGAAACCTGGCGTCTGATGATCATTATCATTCAAGCAGAATGATGTCTCCGACCACCTCTGCCTCAAGCGCTATTATAGGAAAGATACATTCTTCCCATGTAAACAAAGAGACTGCACCAGCTTCTTGCGTGTTGAATCAAGAAACCGATCAGTTAGGACCAGTGATTAACCCCGAGAGCAATGGTCTATTCCGTGGGTTCAGCAGATTTAACCATAGTCCAAACCAGAGGACGGAGTTAGCTTTCTCGCAACAGGGCTTCTTTCCTAAGAGAAAACAGGAATGTGATTGGTTTCCACCCGATCTCAACGCTGGGATAAGCTCACCAAAATCACCAGGCTCTAATCATCGTGCAGGTTCATCGCAGCATCCGGATTTGGCATTACAGCTCTAACTTACTTACTAATCATGCAAGCTTTACTTACCTGTAGGAAGAAGAAGAGGTATGTGATAGTGGTTGAAAATATAAGGAAGTCTATGTACAGATTCTTGCCACTTCCAGATTTGTTTTGGGTAGAAACAGGAATATTTGATTAAGAGTACTCACAATTTGTATGAATCGATTTCATACAAACTGGAATCGAATTTATATAAATTTTTAATATATGAGAGAGGATTATACTTGTGAAACTATTATGCCAATGTCCATCTGAGTTTGGTTTTCAACATATGTTAGAGATATAAAACTATAATGGTTATTTATAAATTTGGTTTTTTTTTGTCTCAGTGATTAATTTAGGAAAAAAATATCATTGGTTAATTTAAAAGAAAATAGGTGAAAAATATTTTTTATTGTTAGAGAAATTGACACATAAATTTTAAATGAAAGAGTAGATGAGAGATATGCAAGATTTACTAATTACACTTTTCTCAATTAATATAAAGTAGATTATGTTGAATGATTGTTGAGGCACTAATTATATGACTCCTTGAATCTTTCCATGAATGTTAATGTGATGAGTTCTATTTAACTATTGATTATGCATATTAAGGAATGACTAAGTTTTTTTATCCAATGATCATCAAGCTTACCGACTTACTGGAGGATTCAACTTCTTCAGAGAATGAGTATTCACAACACTATATATCACCATCGTGGAACAACGACAACATCATCTTAGGTAGTCGATTTTGTCGTTGTCTTTTTTTGTTTTTTTTTTCATTTTCAGTGTATGTTAGAATTACAGGATGGTTTTTTTAAATGATGTCAAATCTAATGAAACTAAATATATTTTGCATTGTTTTCATAAATGAAGCAATAATTTAAAAGTAATATTTTAAAATAATATTTTGTGAAATTTTTGTTTCAAATTCGGTATTTTATAATTAAAATTTTTAAACTAACACAAATTATTTTTAAAAAAATACATATTTATCATAAATAAATTACAAATATGATTAAAATATTATATATTTAGAATTTTTTTAAAATTAAAATTTAGGTTTTCTTATTAATTATACTATTTTAAAATTTTAAATTAATAATATTATATTTAAAATAAAAATTTTAAAAATACTATTTTTATCAGTTGTCCATAATTAACTTCTAGCATTATTGTTTTTGATTAATATCAATAAATTAAACGTCTCTATTATTGATTCTAACTTCATATTGACAATGATGTTAAATATATAGTTTGCATCAGAAAACTAAAATCGTTAAACATAACATTAAAGTTAGCTGTCATAATTAAATGACCTTAACTTCAACATTATGGTATCTTTGTTCACGAACTCCCACCTCCCTCTTCTTCTTCCTCTTCTTTCTATGCAGATTCTCTCGTTGTGACTACAGTTCTACGTAACATATTATGTTTATTTAGTGGATTCAATTTCATTTTAAATATTTATGTATTAAATTCAAAAAATAAACAATATTTATATTAAAAATTAGGATGATTTGACCGTTTCGTATATATAATCACACATTAATAGTTTTATGTTGGAATTAACCATTTTTTCTTCCACTAAAAATATAATATTTGTTTTCGTGACCTATTAACATTGGTTATAGATAAGGGACTTAAGTTTTTATTAATTTTACTTCCGCTTTTAAAAAGCCATGCGAATAACACGTTTTTAAAAAGTTAAAATCATTTTAAAAATTGATATTAGAAAACGGAATTTAAACATCTGTATTAAGCAGTGCCTCACCATTACTATTTTGTCAAAACAACATGTATTCACTGATTGTTAATTAACTAATGAACTTTATATTAGTAGGTTATACTATTTTATTGTTTGTCAGCTGCCATCAATCTTATCAACAGCTGCAAGAGTCTTCTCTACTCGGCTACTTGCACGCCAAGACATTCATATTTAATTTGTTTATTTTTTGTTGTTCAATCATTAATATTTAATTATTATGAATGAAACTGCATTGGCCAAACAAAATTATGAATGAAAGTAACGACTTTTGTGCACGTTCAAAATATTATTGAAGGGTATTAAGAAAAATATGGAGGAAAATCAGTATTTTTAATATTTTAAAGGTTAATGATTAATATGTTAAATGTACTTTATACCATATTTTTAAACATAGCACTAATTATTGCAATACAAAAAACATGTTAGTGTTTCACTATAATATTTGTAAAATATTGTGAGAAAATAATGTTTTTACCCATTTCTAATGCTAATATTTTTATCAAAAATTTTATTTTTAGTAAGAATTATTTTTTCTGAATTCGTGATTATAAAATTGTGTGAACTATTTGTAAGAATTTAATTGAAAAAACTTGATCGAATTTTGATTGATGTTTTAAAGAGTTTCTCACATAAAATGCAATTATTAAACAAAAAAGAAAATGCAAAATTTATATAATTTTAAACTAGAGATGCTTAAAATGGAAACAAAATACAAATTTTTATTAGTATGCTTTTTAAATAATAATGATGTTAATACTTAAAATTACAATTAACACAAAACTAGATATTATGAATATGTTAGAACAATTTTGCTTCTTGAAGTCTCTTTCAAATGAGAACTTGGATTTTGCCTCTTGACTGTGTTTCAACAATCACTGGCAACCTTTTTCTTGTTCTTTTCTTCACATTTGCGTGTGCCAATAATTCACCAAAAGTAAATGTCAAAAAGGAAACATAAATATTCACAAATCTAACATAAAAATAATTAATGGAATTAAACTGATATAGAGACTAATAAAACAAAAGAAGTTAGAGACCAAAGTAATCATTTGAATATTTAAAAAAGTCTCAATTTATATAAGCAATATTCCAATCCGTATACTTTGAGATATAAAACAAACATTCAAAAGAAAAGTAACATAACAATAAAACATTTACAATATCGGATGAAAATATCACATGATTGTTGGAAGTGGGTTTCCTCTTCCCCAAAATCAGACCTCAGCCCAAAAGAAATCGACCCCATAAATTAAGGAGTTGATAGTAAGAATTGTTGTACCATTTTGGAAGAGATGCAAACGAGGTTTTTGAAACGTTCGATTTTACCAACACTCGAATACGATGACGAGGTTCCTGAGAAAAAAACATTTAACAACATTAATAAAGTATAATAATGAAAATGTTAAAGATTGAAAATGTTAAAGATTTGATGAAATGTAAATATAAAAAAAAAAGAAAACATTGGTGTCATAAATGAGACACACATAATTTATTAGATTGGAATTCTTTACATTAAATAGTTCATTATTTATTTGTATGGCCAAACTGATGAATAAAACTCATTCTATTATATTCTTCCATTTTTAAATCTCCTATATTAAGTTTGATAGAATTGCGATTGAAGAACCAGAATACAATAATGACGAAGAAGAAACACATGGAGACCCAATCAGTTAGATCTGAAGAGGAAGAAGAGAGATACCTCATCTATTTACCGTTGCTCAAGGATTTGAAGCAGCCCATTCGAATGGATTTGTGTAGAAAAGATTGCATTAGGGTTAAACTCGTGACGATAAGAAATTTGTGGTAAAATTATAGAAACTTTATATGAATTTTTGAGTGAAAATTTTAAATATTATTTAAAACGAAACATCAGAAGTAGAATGTTTTATGTTGTATAGTGTTTAACAATCATAGTTAAAGTAATATCTTATAAATTGAACATAATTTACCATTACCAGTAATTTTCTAAATTCGAAAATGTGTTTTCAGCCTTCAGCAAATTTTAATCTTATCGGAAATAGTTTGGAAAAAGAAACTTTTAAAAATTAAAATACAATGTCATTCTGTAAAAATATTTAACCAAAGGTGTAAAATTTAATTAATGTCCATTTCTGTTTGACCAAAAGAAAACAAAACTCATTTCAATACTATGTTTCCTGAATTGCCCTTCTATCTGGCCGCATTAAAAGGGTATTTTAGGTAAAAAGGACAAATACAGAGAGGCTTATTGTGTCATTTGATTGCCTTTAGCGTGGTGCGAGACGGAATATGTCTCTTTCTCCGAGAAAGAATAATCTTTTCCTCTTCTGTCGTGCTTTTTTATTTGCTTCTTGATATTTCCGCGAAAATCTCAACTTTCCCTCTGAAATTGTCTTCTAGGATTAAGCAATCCGATCTTGATTTTTGAGCTGTTTGAATTAAGGGTCTGATTGGTTTAGAGGCTTAGGGTTTCGTGTAGCGAAAATGTTGGTGCAGAGAAGAGTAATGAGCTGGAGAAGAGTCTGGAAGTCTTTTCAAGCAGCCTCCGCTCATGTTTTGCTCTTCTCCTTCACGCTTCTTCTCGCTCTGAAGCTTGATCATGTTGTCTCACGCTCTTGGTGGTCAGTTTCTTTTTTCTTTTTCTTTTTACAGTTATAGACTTCTGTTTGGTATTTCAAAATTAGAAGTATGTATGAATCAATCGATTTGTTTCGCTTCTTCTTCCTGAAATCATGGAGATTGTTGTCTTGTCAAGTGTAAACCGAGTTTTTAATATCAAAAAGTTGGGCAGAGGCTAAAAATTTGGAATTTTGAGTTTCATGTGGCGAAGAGAGAATCAGGGTTCCTTTTAGCTTCATCAAATGAATCGTTAGTGGTGTCTAAAGTATAAGTACCATTCTTAAAGATTAAGACTTTTGCAGTCTTCAACTTTTGTTTTCTCGGGTTTTACAGGTTTATATTTACACCCTTGTGGTTATTTCATGCTGTGATTGCGCGAGGTAGATTTTCGCTTCCTGCTCCATCAATGCCTCATGATCGGCATGTATGACATTTTATGATTCTTTAGCTTCACCTTAAACCTTTTTTTATTCTTAATTGATAGAGTTGTATCCTGTTAAGTTCTAATTGGTCTTGTGGCAGTGGGCTCCTTTTCATTCGGTCATGGCAACGCCGTTGCTTGTTGCTTTTGAGATTCTGCTTTGTGTACATCTTGAAGATAAATCTGGTATTTTCCAAATAACTTCTGGTCATTATGCACGGTATGTATGACTTGTAGCTTTGATTGTGTCCCTCTGTTGCAGTTGTTGACTTAAAGATTGTCTTCCTACCGTTGCTTGCATTTGAGGTAGCGATTTTGATAGATAATGTCAGGTATTTCACTGAAAGCTTTAAAAGGTCTGATTTTTTTTTCACCCTTTTTGTCTAGAATACCGCACAATACTATCTTGTTTTCATTGGGAGGGTTACATTTACCCTTTGTGATAACTGACAGCCAATTCTTCCTGCAGAATGTGCAGGACACTCATGCCTGGAGATGAGGAAACTATGAGTGATGAAGCAATATGGGAAACACTTCCTGTAAGTTGGTTATTCTCTATTTACATGAGAACTTTAGTGGCAGTTTAATCCTCAGACCACGAAAGTTTCAAATATCTGTAAACACTTTTTTTCCTTTCCGTCTGGAATTTATTCTTAAGATGAAATAAATCGTTTGGTTTGGGTTGTTCTCCAGTCCTATTAGCTTACCTAGGCATGCTAGTTCTGACATTGTCTATTTTTTTGTAGCATTTCTGGGTTTCCATATCTATGGTTTTCTTCATTGCCGCCACAACTTTCACTCTCCTTAAATTATGCGGTATGTTGGGCATTTACTGAACTATTACTTTTGGTGAATGATCTTTGACTTCCAACTGCAACTTTATATGCGTCAGTATTGTTGAGTTGCTCTCCCATGTCCGCAACTTCAGCTAAAAGATAATAAACAGGATTGTCTAGTCGTTATGAGTACTGTTATTACAGTTAGTGTTTGTGTAATTTTGTAGAATCAACTGCTTAATGATTACTGTTGTTTTGGTTCCACATCTCTCTATCTTGATATTATTGGCGCTACCAATTCTCTACCTGTTTCTCTTGTTTCTGAATCTGTTATATCTCGAGTCCTTGTGTAGGTGACGTAGCTGCGTTGGGATGGTGGGACTTGTTCATAAACTTTGGGTAAGCTACTTTGTCTCTTGAAGTCCTGGTGCCTCTTAAAAACGTCGTCTATGCCAGATTTGACCAATCCTCTTTCTTCTCAATCTATAGAATAGCAGAGTGCTTTGCGTTTCTTGTCTGTACAAAGTGGAGCAATCAGTCAATTCATAGGTATTCACATATACCGGAACCTAGCTCATCTACAATGGTAGTAAGATATCTGGACTGGAACAGAGGTTTAGTTGTGACTGCTGACGAAGAGCATCAGCAAAGCAACAGAATATGTGGTCTCCAAGATATTGGTGGACATGTTATGAAAATTCCATTCATTACCTTTCAAATTGTCCTTTTCATGCGCTTAGAGGTACAATTACAGAGACAAGTCCATTGCTCTTTTTTATAAGCATGACCTTTTTCACCGTTTTATGCCAATTTCTTGAACCTAATTCCAGGGAACACCAGCTTCTGCCAGAAACATTCCGATTTCAGTTCTGTTTGTACCTCTTTTTCTGCTGCAAGGAGCTGGGGTACTTTTTGCAACATATAGATTGGTTGAGAAATCCGTCTTATTGATACACAGTGGTGGTGGTTCTTATGGAAGATATTTTACTGCAACATCATCAGCTCGTGAATTCCTGGGATTCTTTCAACATGGTGCAAGGTATGAGCTGCAACGAACTGAAACAGTGTAGATCTCTGGTTCCTAAACACTAATCTTTTTCATATCTAAATTAACAGATTACTGGGGTGGTGGTCTATTGATGAAGGAAGTCGGGAGGAGCAAGCTAGGCTCTACTCTGGAGAAGCTACTGGGTAAAGCTCTCATCTTTTTTGGTAAAAAGACAAAAAAATGTTTGGCTCTTTTAACATATATTTTGTTTCGACTCCAAATCATTTCAGGTACAATACTTTCTCACCAGAAGTTGTGAAGAAAATGCCAAAGTCTGATCTTGTTGAAGAGGTAAATTGCACACATGGAGATTTCGAGTCGTTTCATTTCCTGAAGAAATATTCTGAAACCAAATGCTTAATCATCAACAGATATGGAGACTCCAAGCTGCATTGAGTGAGCAAACAGAAATAACCAGTTATAGCCAACAGGAGTACGAAAAGCTTCAAAACGTAATACATCCACACTCCTGTTACTGTTTAATAACTAACCTCCATGGAAGTAAGTAACGATTGACTTACCAAAAAAAAAACCCTGAAATTTCAGGAGAAGATACTTTGCAGAGTTTGCTTTGAAGATCCGATCAACGTGGTTCTACTCCCATGTAGACATCACGTCCTCTGCAGGTAAATGATCAATCCTGCTCTTCTTCCTAGATATCTAAAACTGACACATGATTTTCACATCAACAGTTTGTTGTTTTTGTTACTTTGTTTGAGTTTGAGTATAACGATTGTTGTTTTTGTTATTTCAGCACATGCTGCGAAAAATGTAAGAAGTGTCCGATATGTCGTGTCCTAATTGAGGAGCGTATGCCTGTATACGATGTGTAAATTTCAGAATCAGCATAATGAAGAATATTTTCTTGTATGTTTGTTTGTTATTTTTAGCTACTAAACAAGCACTTACATATATTACAACTTTGTAACGGAAAATCCGATTCGTTTTCCAGTTGATGTACATAATAATATTGTAAACCATATCATCAATCTCAATCTCTTTTTTTTTATAAACAAATTTACGAAGTCCAGGTGATACTTAGAGTAGTTAAGAAAAATACTGTAATTTTATTTGGAAATGTTTAAGTTTTGGTTTCATAATAAATTATAGAAAAGAACTAATGTATAATTATACAAAAGAACTAATGTATAATTAGAAAAAAAACGTCATAACCTTCAATTTGTTTTAATTAAAAAAGAATTTTATAAAAAATAGTGAAAGAAATTATATGAGAGGACATCTCTTGAATGTGGCCGACAACACTGTTTTAGTTTCACCAGTCTCTAACACCAATTTTTGTGCTACGTTCCTCTCACCACCTTTTTTAATCAGACAACTTAAAATTTAGTTGGTATAATATGAAATATTATAAAAATCATGATTTTATTCTGTTCCGTTTTAAAATTGGATTTTTCTCTTACCAGACATGAAGAACAACAGACACCAGAATCCCTCTAACGTGAAATCCTTTTCAACCACGAAACTGTATCTGAGTCAAGGAGAACACAAAAAAATCCGTGTAATTTCTGTGTTTTCCGTCTCAAATTCCCAATATTTAATGTACATATATTTCTGTTTTAAGCAATTTTTTAGTTTGGGATTATTGTTTTATGAATTTTCAGTGATATGGAAATTTAAGTAAAATAAAGTGTTATTGGATCGATTATTTTTATTTTTAAATCAAAGTTATAGTATAATTAATTACTAATCAGGTGCAATTCTCTTTATTTTATTTTCAATCAACTATATACTTTTATTAAATTGGTAACAAATTATTGTAAATACTATAATCTCTTGCATAAAAAGGTGTAGGATTCAAAAAATACGACATTCAAAATCGAAACTGAAATCGATATGAAAAATAGATACTGAATCCGAATTAAAATTGATAAAATATTCGAACAAATTATACATTTATATATCCGAAAAACCAAAATCAGATTCGAACTCGAATCAATCAAATCGATACGTAAAATACAATTATATACAAAAAAATATTAATTGGTGTTGATGTAACTTAATTATATAAAATTATAATTATATAATCCCTAAAATATCTATTATTTAATACGTAAAATAACATAATAATAGAATTATCTGAAACTTTTAGTATATTAGTCAAAATTTAACAAAATTTTATTCAAATTTTAACCAGTTTTTTTTAGTTTTTACCAAATATTTGGATCCAAAACCTACCTGAACTTGGATAGAATTCAAGCAAAACTGAATCCAAATTTTAAAATATTGGAATGAGTTCTACATTGTTTACTACTGAATGCTTAAACCGCTTAAAAGATCGTCTAAAACTTTCTCAAACTATACTTGTAAATATGATGGACACATATAAAGGGATCATGCATGTGTTTTTGAATATATCTTGAAACGAAACTTATAAAGTTCTTTGTTCACTGTAGTTGTTAATGTTATTATGTTAATATCATCATCAAACTTATAAGCAAAAATGTACCTTTCTAGACTTCTAGTATTTGCTGTGAACTAAGGCATTTATTCAATTTAAACGAAATTTCAGAAGCAAAAAAATGAAAAAGATGACGATTTGATTAAATACTAATTTACATGAGAGAAAAAACTATTACAAAAATACATATTTAGCTCCTTGTAGAAGCCAATACATATAAAGCTTTTTCCCAAGAGTTATAATTTAAGTAAGACCCGAAAAAACAAAAAATTGGTTAGTCTTCATTATATATAATAAAGCCGAATGATGATTTTAAGTTTTCTTTTGTTAATCATGCCAACAAAGAAGCATGACGACACACCTCCTAATGATGTAAAGCTTAGCCTTTTGTTCTCTAACCACTCCTCCTACTCCACGGCTCCACATCTTCCTCTTCTTTCCTCCTACGCTCGAACCGGTCGTCTTCATTGTCGCTAAACCGAACCACAGATTATGAAATACCAAATTTTGTTTTGGAAGTGAATGTGTGATCGGGAGAGAGTTTTAGATTATACAAGCAAGGAATGATAATGAATGAAAGAGAAGTTATATATAGAAGTGAGAAAAAACGGGGTGGCTCGGGACAGGAACCGAACCGAAGTTGACCGGTCCATGAAAGAAGTGAAGAGTGGGGTCCGTTGGGGTTTGTGCACTGTTCCCTAACGCACCGGACAATGTGCCCCGCCATACACACGTGGGGGCCCCCATATTCAAAGAATCTTTGCCCTAAATGAATGTGGTTGTTTTATCCTCTATATCACATGCTTTTGCTTCTCTTTCTTCATGAAAACCCCAATTGTAAAAGTCGGATCCACCCATTGTATTTTCACTTCAGAATACTTTCAGATTTTTGTATAGAATAAAACACAAATATCAAAGACTTAACCGATACCGGATGGAGAGGAATAAATAGAGTAGTAGTTGCACTATATATATATATATCACAATGGTGTGAAATTCGATTTTATCTTGCTTCGTATGAATGTGTTAAATTTTCGTATGAAATTGTTAAATTTTGGTATTAAAATGTTAAATTTTCGTATAAAAACATTAGATTATTAAGTCGGTTTTTGTGGTGCAGGTGACAAAAAAAACTGATACCGGATAAATTCATATTAAACATGGAGTCGAACATTCTACACCCCTAAAATGGATGTAAAGATAATATAACTACTAACCCAGTTAATCGTTTCCTTCCGGTATCTGTTTAATCCTTTTTTGTATTTTTGTCTTAATCTCTACATCTGCATAATATGTGACCAAACAACATTGTCGGAAAACACTGTACTAAGAAAATGGTTTTTCTATTATTTGAGAAATTCATAGAATTTATTAATTGTAGATTCTAAGTGAAAATCGTTTGAACCATCCAAAAATTACACTATGAGACCCGAGAATTCTGATACCACATAATGACATTTCCATATCGACAAATTTGTAGTTAATATACCAAAATCTTGCAGCCACATGGAGAAATATTCAGATGATCTAATTTTATGTTTAGTCTATTGTTTTGCTATGAGAGTCAGATATATATAAGTTATTGATATACAAATTAAATGAAATACTAAAGAGTATAAAAGAAACAAATGTCACATACGAGTTATTAATGATCAAAGCTATAACTAAATGTGGGACAGTTAGGCGTTAATTAGGTGGCATAATCCTAAATTATAGATTATTCTAATTAATTATAAATGAAATCCAATCAAATCTTTCACCGAAAACCAACAACCGGTCGGTTGGTATGATTTGAGGAGTAAACCATCTTTGTTATTTACAATTATAGGCGTTAAACCAGAGATACAATTATCATTGAAAAACCATATCTTACAGCTATAACACAGCTTCAATAGTTAATATTAAGACTGAAGTTAATTAGAGACACAAAAAACAAAGTAGAGATGAATGTGGTTTCATATGGTTTACGCGCTTTTGTCATTGGTTATAGTGAAATCCTCGAGTATGGAGAGTGGAGCCGCACGTGAGGTTCTCGTGATTCACAAAACAATATGCCTTTAATTAGCTTAGCTTTTGGTCGTCGACTACACGAACAAGTTCAGAATATCAAAAGTCACAATGATCTTTCTTTTTATTTTAATGGGTTTATTTATTATTGTGAGTTGGTCTCTGTCATTCTTCTTCTTTTTTGAAAAATATCTTGTCGTCCTTTAATCAACCAACTTTTTTTTCACAACTCGTGGTTTGCAATCAGTTTCACCGGGTAAATAATATGAATCGAATGAACAAATAAAACTAAACCAAAAAACAAATTTTGTTTAGTATTTGATTATAAAAAAATTAATTAAAGTGATATTATTTTGGAAAACTATATTTATTAATTACTAATCGAACCGAACTATCAAAATAATATTCGAAAAATTGAATTATTTTTGGTTATCTAAATATTTCGATTATTTTTGGTTATTTTTCGGTTATTTCGATTCTTCTCGATTAACCAAATTATTTTTGGTTATCTTAAAATAGTACGGATATTTTGGTTATTTTTGGTTATTTTTCAGTTATTTTTGGTTATTTTGGTTCTTCTCAGTTAACCGAATTATTTTTGGTTATTTTTTTAATTTTAGTAACCGAACCGATCGAAACAATAATTCATTATTTTTTGTTTTTAAATTTAATAACCGAACCGAATGAAACCAAAGTGTAATAACCGAACCAAAATATAAAAATAACTGAATACATCTTTAATTTTACCAAATGAAAAAACGAAAATCAAAAATAACCGAACAAAACCGAATTAGATATCTGGGCAGTACTGGTTTCACCAATATTTGCATAAACGTAATCAATATGAAAATTACGTACGTGTGGTTTGTGCGATGGATAAACGCCAGAGAGATCATAAATCTACCTTTTATATATACTACTGCATTATTGTGGTATTATCATCTATAAGTTTCATCAAAAGAAACCCATACTGAAAAGAAAAAAAAACCTAATTTAATCATATTTCTGTATTTAAGTATTAAGAGCATGTGCTCTGTCTGAAATAAGCTTGAGTGAGAGAAACGACTCTAACTTCAATGCCGTACAGAAGATTTTGTTTAGACAGATTAAATATGAACAAGCACTTAACTCGAGAGCCAGCAAGCTTAGTTGCTGCTTGACCATGGATTTCTTTGAATCTTGGTCCTTAAGTTCGAAGCCCCTAAGGGGTAACGTGCTACTCAAGAAAGCTTTCTTCTCCTTTTTCCGGTCCCTTTAATTGACGGTTTCACAAGTTCCTATGATGTCAACAAGTATTCACAAGAGTTACTGAAACTTCAGAGACTGGCTTTAGATACATTTTTTGCTTTACAAGTAGCTGTAGTAATTTACTAACGGCTAACAAGATATACATTGAGATTTACACTATCACAATGAAAATGAAAAATTAACGACGGTCTGTCCTCACTCCTCTTTGGGGATCCACCGGTTCCACCAGACGGTCTTGCGGCCTTCAGTTATCTCCTCCATAGTCTCGTTAACCGTTTTCACGAGCTTCCTCTGAAGTCTAAGTGCTGATGCAAGAGCGTTTCTCTGAGCACTCGCCTTTCTTTGAGGCTCTTTCTCCTATAGGCATACAGTTATAGAAACAAATAAGACATCAAGTTTGGTAATTGCAGACGTTATAAGTCTGGAAAACGAACCCTAAGCTCCTGAAGCTGTGTTTCTGTGAATCCACCATCTTTTTCTGTCCCAGATCTTGCCATTAATTGAATCACCCAATTGGCAGCATCACTGTAGTCCTGCTGTGTAGCTCTGAAGTACTGCATCCTCAAGTTTTGCATGAAAGACAGCGCAAGCAATCCCTGTCTATCAAAGTATGGGTGAGCAAGAGCTGCTTTTGCACTAATTCTTTGTCTTGCTTTGTATCGGACCATTGATGTAAGAAGTTCCCATCCAATTCCACTGTCTAGATCTAAAAGCTCAAACCCTTTACGGAGATCAGTGCTTGCACGAGGCTCCACTAATTTTCTCCAAGCAGTTAAGTCGTAGTCGCATCTTTTTAGCTGGCGGTTGAACTGAATGAGGCTGCTGTCAGATCGTAAAGATGGGAATGCCTGTAACGGTAAACATAGAATGGTGGGAGAATAAACATAGTATGAGGGATTCATTTCCAAACAGAAGGAAGGCGCATAGGGTAAAACAGGTTCATGCTCTGATAATCCACGAAGGGATGATAAGACCATGAACAATTTAAACAACAGAGGTAAAAATTAATCCAGGAAAATGAATTTAATGCATTCTCTACTTTCCCAAGGCACAAACTAATAACATACTCAGCAGCCCTACACACCTAAAGTAATCCTTGTTACTGAATGACTTGCTAATGTGGCATGGATAGTAGATGAACTCTTTTTTTACATAAATTGATTCAACCAGATTACACTGACTACCTACGAAAAAATGTGCTAGTCAAAAGATAGTTGAGCATGCCTGAGTCAAAAAATCATAAAACAAAAAGCGATTGGTGGATTGCTACATACCATTTGAAGGAAGATGAGGCCAATGCTATAGATGTCAAACCTATCAGGCAGATTCATCTGTTTGGAACAAAAAAATGAACATCAACAAACCCAACACTTAAATGTATGGGACTAGGTTAGCATTATATCATAAGCTCCCATAGTTCGCAATTAATTTTGCACCTGCCACAGGACAGGGGAAAGTGCAGCTGCAACAGGTGCTGAAGGTGCAGATGGCGTTTGGGTGCTCATGATGTATTGCTCAGGTGCTGCATACCTGAAATCAACAAGCCAGAAGATATACTTATATCAAGGAACAACGGAGTTTCTGTATCTGAGGTTTACAGCGACAAACAGGTTCACATTTATGATCCTCAGCAGATAAAGATACAAATTTTAGAAAAGGAAGACCTTGGATCCAGGAGAAACTCCTTTGGAATGTAGTTAATTCCCACTCTCAAATCAGCTGCAGCTCCAAGATCGATGATCTTGAAAGCACGAGAACCTGCTCAAGTTTCAGTGAACACAAAGCATGCCCTGGTTCTTTCATTGGGTTCCTTGATCGAAAAGGTTTAAGAACTAAGACCATTTACCTTCTGAGAAAATAATGTTCTGAGGCTTAACGTCCCTATGTACAATCCCGGTTGAGTGAAGACCATCCAATGCAAACAAGAGTTGCCTCATGATAGTCTGAATAATTCTGTTTTCTCTTTCCAACCCTTTAGGCAAGTCTTGGACTTCCCCAAGGATGATAGTTTCTACCTAAACCATTTCCTTAGAAGTGCGTTAGAATGTGACAACATATAGATGGTGACTGCAAAAGGAACAAAAAATACGGACATTGTAAGGGAATTCTTTACTCTGCATCAAACCAGCAAGTGTTGATTCTCCTTCATATTTCCATAACAGCCAATATTCAGGTCCTTTCTTCGAAGACTTCTGCAATGGAATTGACAACGAGGAAACCATAAATCTAGAAAAATTAGTACTTGAGGGAAAATGTCATTATTGAGAAAGAGAAATCACCTCGAGAAATCCATAAACAAAATCTGCACAGCTGTTTCCACAAGCTCTGCGAACCCTCTCGTTCATCCAAATTTCCACTGCACCATATTCACTTGCCTTCTTCAATACATATTCACTCTCCTATCAACAACCAAAATACCATACATCACCAACTATCATCCTCAGATGAGGTTTCCTCACTTTAATAATATAAGTCTCCATCGTTTACAATCCCTGCCTAATGTGACAAAAATTGAAATGATAATGTTGAATCTCAAATCAACAACATCTCAACTCAACAAACACCTCAGGGAAGATTTGACATCTCAATCCAAATTAACATGAAGCATTTGATCAAGCACTTACCTCGGAAGCACGTTTGCTGGATAATGAGGCTCTATAGACAACTCCAAACGAACCTTCCCCTAATTTCTTCCCCAAAACGAAATCATCCTGCCAATCCAAGACCTAATCATCAATTAATCGCACCAAGAGAGCCTAAAAGACAGAGTCAGATACTCAATCATCCATAGCGACCTTCCTAAAAGTTCGTCTGAACAATCTCTCAACAAAAGCAAGAACAAACATGTCGAAAAATCCCGGAGCGACACCAGGAGTTGCCCAAAGATACGAGAGAGCAGTGAGAGCTAAAGCCACTCCAGGGGCAGTGATCGTTAGACCGTTTGATTTCGGCAAGGTACTACGATAGATCATATCGCCGCATTCCATAACCGTACATGGAAGCCCAACTCCAACTCCGACGAAGAGATTGTGTACCACGTCGATCAGCTGAGCGCGACAATCGGACCCGAGCTTCTTCACCGTTGTTTTAGAACTCGAAATCGTTGAGGACAGAGAGAAAGGCTTGAGCTTCTTCCCGATAAACGGCGAGGGCGTTCCGATGAAAGCTCCTACCGGAGATGCTGTAGCCATGGCGGAATTTCACCGGAAACACTTCAGTGTTGGAGACGCGATTTCTCACCGAAAGACAGGAAAAACAAAATTCTTTAAACGTCGTTTATTTCGGACCACACAGAACACATGGATCGGGTCAGGTTCGGAGATGTAAGTTTTAGATAGTGGGCTTTTATTTTCATATAAATTAATTTATACCATATGTTTTTTTAAATGACTTATAACCTGCATATCATGCACGAGTCGACTAGTAACAACTTTAAATAACAACTAAATTTATATCCAGTAAAATAATTAGTAAATAAATATAATGTAATTTTAATTATAAAATATATTATATTTATTTACGAAATATTATTATTTGGAATTTAAAATCCGATTGTATCTACCAAAAATATTGTTTTATTATTTTTAATATAATGATATTTTTATTCTGTTTAAATAATTGATTATTTATATGTAAAATACATTTTATTCATAAAATATTAGAAACGATAATTTATTTTTTTATTTAAATCAAATACTCAAGTTTTAAAATATCAAATTTATAACATACGCTAATTTGTTACATAATTATTTATAATTTTTGTAATTTAAAGAAATAAAAAAGATTTTTTTTTTGAAATAAATAATTGTTTTTAGTTTTTTTAATAAAACATATTAATTTTTAATCAAATTAATATTAGTGGCACATATTATAATTATTCTAGCAATTTAAGTATATTTATATATTTATTTGAAATTTATTTTGGTGATCAAACATTATCATTCTAGTTGTTTTTTAAAAATGTTTCTTAATTAATATATTATGGATATAAATTGAATCCAAATATTATGTTTTAATTTTATATATATTTTATTTAAAGTGTGCTATTTTTAGAATAATGTATGTTATTTTTAGAATTTTATTTTTAAGGTATTAAATTTGAAAGATAAATTTAAAATGATACTATTTTAGAATATTATTCAATACAAAATTACACAATTTGAATTTGAAAAAAATATTTTTAAAGCCTATAACAATGTGTAATCACCTAAGAAATTGGTGTAGCAATTATTCTTTCTAAAATACATAATTGAAAATCTTAGATTTCATTTTTTCTTAAATAAATAAATTCTTGGAAATAGTGTATCCTCCAATGTGCGAATCTGAAAATTCATGTATTCACGAATCTGCAATTTCTTCTGATTTCTCCATCGGCGAAGCTCTCGGGGTTCAAAATGTTCCCCATCTTCACCATTGACTTCGAGAATTGCTCGAAGAAAGCCAGCGGATCCTCCGCGTACTTGCTCACAATCCGCCGCGTTTGTAGCCCAAACATGCTCGTGTACATCTCCTGGTCCGAATTCAATAACCCTTCCCCTCTCAGCAACGTGTGGTAAATCGAGTTGTCGAAGAGATTCGGCGTCACATTATCCATCGCCGTCAAGTTGCTGTCACCTTCTCCACTCCTCGCCGGACAAATCTTTCGGAGGCTTGCCAGGTACGTCTCCGACACCGGATTTAGGGCTGATGTAACCTGAAAATCTCCATAGATTCGGGATCGAAAGTTCCGGCATTGTGCCATTCCGATTGTGTGGGCTCCTATATAAATATCAATAATTTAAAGATCGGTTAGATATTACAATACCAAAATCAAAGTTTCGGTTTTGTGTTAATAATATCCGGTTTACTTTTGATTTAGAGGATTTGATCTTACCAATAAGAGCGACCATATCTTCAACAGAGAGACCTTGATAGTAGAACTTAGAGATAATGCTAATCAAACCCTCTTCAGGAGTTGGAAGGTTTGTTGTTGCCATCTCGTAGCTAGCTGTTTTTGAATCTTTTCTTCCCACAGGAACGTCCCAGTAAGGCCCACCCACCTTTAATCAAACCAATATTTTTTTAAAAATGTTGTATCATTTCATAATTCATATGATACTATATAATATAACAGTAAATCATTTGTGTTAACTTACCAGGATTGTAGCATCTCTAGCAGAAATTGTGAGAAGATCAGCGCAAGAAACGACTCCAGGACATTCTGACTCAATTATATTTTTGATTCTGTCTACAATTTTGTATCCTTTCAGTGAGTTTATATTGGGAGAAGCTTTCTTCTCTCCTTGCAGTGTCTCTGTTTCGTCTAACAACACCGATCCATCGCATCCCTGCAATACAGTTTTAACCCTTAAGTAAGATGGTTTATTGTGTTTCACGCAAGATGTGGATAAGTGCTTACTTGGACAAAGCAGTCGTGGAAGTGTAAACGAATAACTATGGCTGCATTTCTAGGATCTTCCTTCACTATGCATTCCATTTCTTTCTTGATGACTTCAAACACGTTCGGGCAAGTAGACTTGTAATAATCTAAAGTTAAAGGAAGATTCTTTCCAGATACATCAAATGAAAAGCAGGGAATAAAGATGGTGTGAACCATTAAAAACACAAGGATGAGTTTCATAGTTATGTAGAAGTGTTTATGGAAGATGGGTGGGACTTCAAAGAGATATATATAAGTTTGAGAGAAGAAGAGAGTATCAATTGTATAGTTTTAGTTTTCTTGTGTCACAAGGTTCTTGGGAAGTTGGTCAAGTCAGATGCAACTAATTTTTTGAGATGGTTTATGACCCAAGGATAATTAAATGAAAGATTTTGTGAATACTAGTGCATATTATCAATAGACTAAAATCTTATATTACACTAATGTTACTTTTTCCACATTTGTATGCTCACAAAAAGTAGTAAGAATGTTCAGTGAATCTGATTCTTGAAACGAATCTAGAAGTCTCGTTTCTTTGTGATTTGTTCAACTGTTTTGATCCAATTCTATTTGACATTAATATAACCTAAATTAGATTCATTTTTGGTTTATGTATTTCGACGTTTCTTTGAAAATTTGGTAATTCATGCTTTTAAAAACATGTGTAGTGTATATTTGAAGCTAAATGGGATTTATAAATTTGATATTTAAACAAATATATACTTAATCTAAGTTAGGTTTCATAAATTTGATATTTAGAGAAAAGTGTATATGGTGTATTAGTATTCATAAATCCATATAAATATTGAAATTTTTGACAAAAATATTTGATATTTAAATTTCTCATAACCTCATAAACTTGGTGTACCAGTAATTTGCATCATTATATAGAAATAATATTATCAAATAGTTTTATTTTTCTCTCTTTTTTCCCCAAATGAAGAAATCTTAGATAAAACAAAAAGTAGGAGAGAAAATATGATCCATTCGTTGGCGTCAACTTGAGTTATACGATTAAAGAAGTTCTAATAACAACGATCTTCTCTAATACTTAAATTTATTTATTTCTGGTCAACTTGTTATTATTTATATATAATCAGTCTTCAAAACGGTTACAAAAGATGATTTGTATGTGGAATGGCTAAAGTAGTTAGATGAAACGTGTAGTAATAGGAAATTTTGTAAGTGATTTTCTAATAAGATTTGTTCATCTCTATATTGCATAGTAAAATCTGAAAAGTATCACTTAGTTGATCTGTAAGTTTCTTACCATACGTCCAAAGAACAAATTATGTTGAAAACGGTGTTTTCTAAAATACCATAACTGCATTTAATCGACTACTAGCTAGTCTTCAGTTTTGGTTGAACAATGCATATATTAGACCAAAAAGTGTGTTCGATAGCTTAAGATAAACTCACTAATCAAAAATAGAATGAACATTATGGTTTCAATATCTTAAAACGTTTAATGATTATCGGTTCACAAAACATATATAGATGGAGTCTAATCTCCACAATGTTTTCTTGAGAAATCTTTTAAAAAAAGGAATCAATTACATTGAATCCGATTGAATCTAATTTTGTAATTGACTTGACGTTTATGAAATTCTTAAAAGTGATAATGTCTTTCGACATGCTACGTTCTCATCTGATTAACTTATGATTGTTTTTGTTAGAAGGTTAGGAACACAATTTTCAAAAAATTTAAGAAACTTTAAAATACTAACAACAGAGAATTCTGAGTGCAATAAATCTATTCAATTATTGCACACAAAAAATCTGGGGGAAAAATCTAATCGAAAGGGTGAATGATGTTACAGCAGAGATTTTTGTCATCTTATCTAAGTTGGCAAACAAATCATGAAAAAGCTTTAAGAGGTATAGTGGTGTGTCTAATTTAAATGAGAGAAGTTTCCAAAGTATATAACATATAGAAATATCACATGGGAAGACTAAATTATGAGTACGAGACAAATGCAAACATTCAAAGTTAAGCAATAGTTTGGTGCTATGGGACATGTCCACTTATTTTTAAAATATACATTACTAATTTATGTTTAAGAAAACTAATTACTAACAACATGAGTAATCTTTTAGAACCCATCCATCAATATATGTATGTGAGTGTGAAAGAGGAGCCAAATCCAAGTTCTCTTCTTTCTTTATTGCTCAACTACTCACCAACCTAAGTATAAGAAATTAACAATATTAAATTCAATACTTATGATTTATCAAAATTGGCCAGTAAGCTTATCTAAGCAGCTAAGGTGTTAACTAATTAATCAAATAAATATAGTAGACAAAAACAGTACAAAGACCCACATGAGAAATTCCAAGGAGTCCCTTCGACAAAACAAGCTTGGAGACCCACACTGAGTATTATTATGTGTACTATGACGATCAAATATTCATAAACTAGATTTATATTCTCCTGAGGAAAAATATTCGTAAATAATATTTTATTACTAAATATAAATTAAATATTTATATAATTTTAACTTATATTTAAAATTATTTTTAACATTAATTTATATATATATATATAAATTAAAAAAATAAAAATAATTATTTTTTATGAATTTAATACTATTTTTTTGTTAGTTTAATAAAAATACATTAATTCTCTAACCAAAATAAAAATGGTATAATTGTAATTATTATAATAAGTTAAATTCATTTATATATTTATTTGAAATTTACTGTACTGATGACACGTTAGCATGGTATTTCTGTTAATACTACGTCAGAGTAATGTTATTTTCTTAAAATGTTTATCAAATAATACATTAGGAATTACAGTAGTAACTTAAATCTATTATTTAATTGAAATTATTTATAAATTAACGTATATAAAATTTAAAGAAATAAAAATTATTGTTTTTGTAAATGTAATAGTATTTTTTGGTTAGTTGAATAAACTATATTTATTTTCTAACCAAATTAATATTAGTGTCATGTATTGTAATTATTCTAGTAACTTAAACTTTTTTATATATTTAAGCTGAAACTCGATGTAGTGTTGATACGTCAGCATGACATTTTTGTTATTAACACGTCAGTATAAAGTTTCTTTGTAAAAAGATTTCTTAAATAATATATTAGGAATGCTCAAAGTCTTACACCATCCTGTTTTTGATGTTATATGTATTTTACCACACTTGATTTTCTTAGTTGTATAACCAAGATGGATTCTGATGACTGTTAGAAATATGCAAAGATTAATCCAACAAAGAAACAAGAAAATTGAAACAAGAGATCTTTATTTCTTTACTTGTTTTCTTACCTTACTTATTACTAATTTCTGTTTTGTCCTTTTCCTCAAGAATAGAAGTTACTTCACCTTCAATGCAAAAGAAAACAACTATTTTTCTTTGGGAGACACACAGTGAGGAGAGAAAGGAACAAAGGGCTGCAGCATTTTTCATGATCAAGAGAGGATTAGGAGAGAGAAGAAGACTATTCAAGGAATGAGGAAGAGGAACAGCTCCTAAACCTAATTAAGAAAATATGTTTCCATATTCCTTATTATTTGTTGAATGGGATTCATCTATTTTGATCTGTACTTTTTGTAATTGTGAGAGATTAGTGACACAAATAGAGAGAGCACATCCCCTCATGAGCGTAATTAGAATAATAATGTGTTTGCAATATATTTTTTTGGAAAATTATTTAAAATAACACATTTTAAAGTTTTTATTTCAAAAATAGCATCATTAGTTTAAATTTCTAATAATACTATAAATTTAAGATTAAAATATATTAAAACTTTAAATTAATAGAAAAAATTAAACTCTAAATTAAAAAAATTGAACTCAAATATAATGTTTTAAGTTTATGTAGAATTTATTTAGAATAAATAACTATTTGTGCTATTTTTGAAATTTTAATTTTTCTACGGTAGATTTGGAACAAAAATTCTAAAAGTTATATTTTAGGATATTTTTTTATAGAATGGGTTCATTTTTAGTAAAAATGTACAAACGGCCTAATTTTTTTTTGTTAATTTTACGGATACGCGAATCCTAGTTATTAACAAGAAAAACAAAAGCAAAAGACAGAAAACAAAAAGGCAAATGTTAACAAATGAGCATTGACATATGAGAGCTCAAACATATAATTCTAGTTTGGTGTGCATTAATGTTTTCTGTCTCTGTGCTTTGTGTGTTCGAACCGTGTTTTGGGAACTATACTACTCAATTCCCTATATAAATCTATAAAAGAAAGGGAGTAAAGAGGATTTTAGTATTTGTACGAGTGATTCCTCTAAAAGTTACAGAAAAAAGAAAGAGAGACAAGTAAGTATTTATTGATGATGAAGAGCAAAGGCAAACACAGCGAGAGATACACAGGCTATATCAGAGGGTAAGAGATTGTGACAAGCTTCTTTTTTTTTCTTTAAGTTAAAGTGTTGTGTTAACGATGGAGTTCTTTTTTTTTTCTTTAAGTTAAAGTGTTGTGTTAGCGATGGAGTCTTCAAGGATCCATGGGAGTGCTGAGGAGAAGAGTAGTTGTGAATCGGGATGGACTATGTACATAGAAGATACTCTCCATGGAAACCATCACTATGATGATGATGATGATGATTTGCGTGTTAAAGATGTCGATGATGGTGGTGGTAATGATAGTAGTGATGATGAGAGCAATGACTCGATGACTTCTGATGCATCCTCATGGCCTAGAAATCAGCTTCCAATGAACACTAAGAATCATGCAGCTGATAATAATAATAACAATGCCAAACAAGTCAATCATCAGACAAAAAATAGAGCTTATGAAACATCCAGCGACGAAGAAGAAGAATCTGAGCTTAAGGTTAGAACAATAATCACTTCAGTTAGTCGTGTTCAAAGTAGAGGCAAGGTGAGAAAAACCAAATAAGACTAGTTTTAGTTTCTATGGCTATCCAATGTTCTCTGTGGCTCAAGGAAAATAAATAATATGCAGTTGATACAAAAAAACCAGACATTGTTTACATTCATTTGAGATTTTATGTGTAATTGCATTAACATTTTTTACGGATTACTCATCATTGAAAAGTTTAAATTTTGGATAAAACGAAGAGGTTTGATGAAAAAATAGGAGTTTCTAAGGTTATGAAATTGTTCTGTAGGTGTAGCCCCAAAGTAGCTAACACACCATATATAGCTTTGTTGCCTACCGCTTTCAATGTCTTTACATGATTCTTTTATTTTAAAGAAAACAAATTTCAAGATCTATCATTTTCAAGTCTCACAAAACTTTCGTAACAATATGTATAGTTCATAAAAAATATTAGTTCAAATCAGGAGGAAAATAGTTACAGAAGATCTCAAAAGAAAGCTGTTTGTGATATTCGTCTTTTCAACACAGTAAAGAACCATATATCTTCTTCCTGACAACGTTTACGGACATAGAAATGTATCTGTCAAAGAGACCTCGAGAAACAAAAGACATTTATCTGTTAGTCTTGAAAAAAATGGGTGGAAAAGTCTGAGCTTACTGAGGCATACTCTTCGATCCAGAACAGAAAACAAGAAAGAGTTTTAGATGGTAGCTTGCTACAAGAGGACTGCCCTCGCGTACATGTGATTCTCAAGTCACTTTCGACATTGTAATCTCGAATCCACCATGCACGTGCACGAACCTTAGAAAAAGAGAGTTTTGGGAATGTTGACTATATGTTCTGTATCATGTACGTTCACTATTATTATGATAACCTTCAAACTAGAGGTTATATCCTTAATCATCACAACAATAAAAGGATTTATCCCAAACATATGCTATATACTATCTTAATAGATATATAGTAAATCTTCAGAACCAATTTAGAGGCTCAGTATACTCTCCCTTGGAGCATAAACACCTAACTTAGATAACACAAATACCCTGAAAAGGCCAGATGTCTCTGGAATCTCTAATGTGATCTTCTCTTTTGATATTTGGATAGCTCACTGTTTCTATAGTAGATTCAAAACTTTGTCTTGTCTTAAAAGAAATGTTGTCTTGTCTCACTAATCATGTTATAAGGATGTCGGTTCTACGGTAAATTTTTTTATCTTTGACTTAAGTACACCTTAATGGAAGTATAAAGTTTGGATCTTGATCATGTAAGTTTATAGAATCGAGTGGAGGAGACAAATCAAACAAGGATGGTAATGGATCGATATGGTAAAGATCTGAGAAGCTCTCCTGCGAGGATAAGAAGAACCTGCCAACCAAAATTCTTTTCAAAATTAAGTCAGTCCCAATTGCTTCGAGAATGCCAAGTGCAGAAATTCTCTTAGATTTACTTGCAGAAGTTTGTTGAAATCAAGAGAATTGATTGTCCTTTATTGAACAACTATGAAACGCATTTATACAAAGAGTATGTCGGTTACAAGATAAACAATAAGACCACATAAGATTAATCAAAAGTCAATAGTAATCAAAGCCTTACCCGAAAACCTCTAATCCCGTCTAACCATCCATTGCGATTCTCATCCTCAATTCATAGCGAAGAAAATGCCATCTCCTTGCTATTCGTTTCTAGTCTCCAGTCCTCCATTTCTACCTTTTCTAATCCCGCGTTATAGTTCCAGAAATTCTATCACACGCGGCAGAGAACGCTTCTCCTTCGCCAAGTCTCTTCATGGAATCAGAAGAAACATCGAGGTTGGTCGTTATTCCTGCTCTCAAGCAAACATCATTGAAACTGTTGTGTGTTTAATTGATTTCTTGTCTAGGTCGTTAGAGGAGTGCAGTTCGATGGGCCCATTATGAGTAGAGACGCTTTGGATGTGAACGAGGATGATGAACTCATGGTCCAAGTGTGCGTTACACGCACATTGCCTCCGGCTTTAACTCTTGAGCTTGGTCTCGAGAGCCTCAAGGAGGCTGTTGACGAACTGAAGACTAATCCTCCCAAGTCATCTAGTGGCGTCTTGCGATTTCAAGTACGGCTTTTTCATATCCGTCTCTTTGTACATGTTATCAGTTTAATATGTGCTTCAATTTACAGGTGGCTGTGCCTCCAAGGGCAAAAGCTTTATTCTGGTTTTGCTCTCAGCCTATGTCTTCCGGCGTATTTCCTCTATTTTTCCTCTCCAAGGAAACTCCGATGCCATCTTATAAATCACTCTATGTAAAGGAACCCCACGGGGTTTTTGGAATTGGAAGTGCACTCTCTTTCGTTCATCTGTCTTCAATTGACTCAAAGGGCACGAGAAAAATGTAGGCTTTTGCTTTTGTACTTGGTTTGTTTAGATTCAATTGGGTGCAGCAAGATACAACACTAAATCAAGATGAATATATGATACTTTCTCTTGCTCATATTTGAAAACCCCATTAAGATACGATGAATGTGCTTCAGTCTAATGTATGAATGTGTTTCAGTATAATTTCACTTCAATTAGTTAAGCTAACTAACTTCTGCAGATTCCTCGCAGACGAATCAGTTATGGTGACGGCCTATGGTTTTCCAGATATTGACTTCAGCGAGAACTCTACTGTAAATAGCAAGGATGGATCCTCTTACTTTTTCGTTCCTCAGGTGAGGGACATAGACTTTGTCACTTTGCTTGATTTACGTTATAATATATGGGGGCTGGGGTGGTGGTTAATGCTCTCTCGTTATTTTGTGTCTCTGGTTGATTTATGAAATGCTTGTAACAAGCGTTTTTTGGTCATCTTTTGACTGTCAAAATTTGAACAGATTGAGTTGGATGAGTGCGACGATGTCTCTATATTAGCAGTTACACTGGCATGGAATGATTCTCTTTCTTACAGTTTTGAGCAAACAATTAGTTCATATGAAAAAGCAATTTATCAGGTATGCTGATGGTCCAAAATTTTCTTTCAGTGTCTTTAATTAAATCAGTTAAAGCTTAGAATTTAAAAATAATTTGAACAATTTAATTAATCATGTCCAAAGAACCATTCTATATCCTTGAGAACATTAACTATTAATGCAAAACCGTGCTAATTGCTATTGGTTCCTATTAAGATTTCTTGAATATGCCTGTTTTTCCTTGACATGTTATACTCTTTAGTCTCACTTTGGTTTCATTTTCTTGCAGGTTTTTTGTCATTTCTGCCCAAATTTAGAGGAGCATTGGTTCAAGCATCTAAAAAGTTCTCTTGCAAAGTTTGGTGCAAAAGAAATACATCCAATTGAGATGGTACACGCTTTACTTAGACTCTCTTGCAAAGTTCAGTTGAGAACTTTGGTTTTAAAATTTCTCTTTGCAAAATGTTCGCAGCATTTTAAGTGGTTTTAGGATATCCTGCACAAGTTTTTACCTTCCTCATGCTTGGAGTCACTTAAAAGTTTTCTGATATTAAAATCTAGCAATCTGTGGTCCATTTTTATCTGATTTATCTCTCTCTCTCAGATGAATTGGCGGAAGTTTCTTAAAATATTGTTTATGCGCTTGACTCACATGAATTCTACATGCAATTTTTTTTTCCTGGACTAAGCATGTCACTTATTTTCCTTCTTCATGCCACTAATGGTTATGTTATATTTTTTCAGGAGCATATGAAGTTTTTCAGATTTTCTGGGAGAGGGCAGCCTGACGCCAAGGAACTGGTATCTTCTTTACCCTGGTAAATTTTTTTTACTCCCTTTACCCTGATAATTTTCATCCCTGTATATAAAAATTTAATCATCGTCCTTGAAGCTCACCAGTTGAAATTTCTTTTTGTTTTTCAGACCCTTTTGATTGTATACGGTTTGATTTACCAACTTTTTTTGTAGAAAAATATACAATCATCGTGTCAGTTCCATTGCGAGCTTTCTCCTGATGTCGTTTTCTCTAACAACATGGTACGTGGATATATATATATAGATGGCATAAAATATTTTCTAACCTGGATGGTTAGGCCTACTTTTATATTACTTGTGATATTTTAAAGACTGTTCATCATACACCCTTGGTAATGTCAAGCTCTAAAATAGAAAATCATGGCATGCATGTTATGAGAGAAACATGGAAGAACATGTTGTTCAACTTTTAAAGCATTTATTCCCCAGAATGTTAGAAAGATGCTGGGACAGTGGTTTGGAAGGGGACTGTCTAGTGGCTGGTGACTTTTGAACCTTGTGGCTGTTCTAGTTATCGTTAACTTTCGTTGGATACTCTGGAAAGTGCAATTTTTGATGGTATAAATTTTAAGTGTTTTTTCCTATATCTTCTTGTTCTTGTTTGTTATCAGCTGAATCATGAGGCTGAAGTGAGCTGCTTCCTGAAAGATGAGCCTAATATCAATGCTGTATGGGCATCAGCTATAATTGAAGAATGCACTCGTCTTAATTTAACGGTGAGCTGAACTTGTCAATCATCTGATATCTCAAATTTGGATGTCTTTTGTCACAACATACTGCCACAGTATTTTTGTGTAGCCCCTGGATCGAGGTCTTCCCATCTTGCTATTGCTGCTGCTAACCATCCCCTTACAACGTGTCTTGCATTTTTTGACGAACGATCTCTTGCCTTTCACGCTATTGGTTATGCTAAAGGATCCCTGAAACCAGCAGTCATTATAACATCATCAGGAACTGCCGTTTCAAATCTTCTTCCAGCGGTCAGAGTTGTACTTATTTATGCATCACTAAATTATTGTATTAGCTTGTTGCATGAGCATGATCCATACTTCACCAAATGCGTTGTGTTCCCTTACAGTGTATTTGTTTTATGACTTCTGACAAATACAGGTGGTTGAAGCCAGTGAGGATTTTTTACCATTGCTACTACTCACCGCAGATCGTCCTCCTGAACTTCAGGGCGTTGGCGCAAATCAAGCAATAAATCAAGTAAAGTCAAGATAAGACCTTCCTTCAAAATTATGACACACTTATGGTATCTCTGTTGGATTTGTTTGCATGTTTCATTTCAATATCCTTCCATTTCTTTTGTTTCTTTTCCATGTGTCACAGATAAACCATTTCGGTTCGTTTGTCAGATTCTTCTTCAATCTTCCTCCTCCTACTGATAATATTCCTGTCCGAATGGTCCTTACTACGGTAGACTCTGCTGTACACTGGGCATCAGGTTCTGCTTGTGGACCAGTACATCTCAATTGTCCTTTTAGAGACCCACTTGACAGTAGTCCAACAAATTGGTCATTCAACTGCTTAAATGGATTAGACACGTGGATGTCTAGTGCTGAACCATTCACAAAATATTTTCAAGTACAAAGCCTTAAAAGCAGTGGTGTAACAACTCCCCAAATTACTACTGACGTTTTACAAGTAATCAGAGAGGCTAAGAAGGGTCTTCTTCTTATTGGTGCAATTCGTACAGAGGATGAAATTTGGGCTTCGCTTCTGTTGGCTAAAGAGCTGATGTGGCCAGTAGTTGCCGATGTCTTGTCTGGTGTACGGCTGCGCAAGCTTTTTAAACCTTTTCTTGAGAAGTGGACCCCTGTTTTCGTTGATCATCTTGACCATGCCCTGCTTTCTGATTCTGTTAGGAATTTGATTGAGTTTGATGTTGTTATCCAGGTATATTTTATCATTATTTACTTTTTGCGTCATGCATCTAAGACAAAGTATTAAAGAGGATAGACGGAACGACAAAGTTACTGTTGGGGATCTTGTGGTATTTCTTAAGTAAAAAATTATGTGTGTTTGGAACGGCGTTGTTCAATGAATGATAAGGAATTGAGAACTATGTAAAGCATGACTAGATATCACCTGCATCTCTAGGGTTCTAATTTAACATATGCGGACTTCAAACTGAGTATTGAGTGAATAGATCTATACGTATGGAGATGTAGATATTATTTATATTGATGTGTTTGTAATATGGACCATGAATAGGTTGGAAGTCGGATAACAAGTAAAAGAGTTTCTCAGGTGCTAGAGAAATGCTTTCCATTTGCATACATTTTGGTTGATAAGCATCCATGCCGACATGACCCATCACACCTGGTCACTCACAGGGTCCAAAGCAACATTGTTGAGTTTGCTGATTGTGTGCTTAAATCTCGATTTCCATGGAGGAGAAGCAAGTTGCATGGTCATCTACAGGCATTGGATGGCGCTGTATGTCCTCCAGACAAACCTTTTACTTAAAATGCCTTCACATATTTTATTAATCGAAAAAGGAAAATTCTAAATTCTGCTTTTAATATTTCATTCTTTTATGCAGATTGCCCGAGAAATTTCATTTCAGATATCTGCTGAATGCTCCCTGACCGAGCCTTATGTTGCACATATGCTTTCCAAAGCGCTAACCTCTAAATATGCTCTTTTCATTGGGAACAGTATGCCAATAAGAGATGTGGATATGTATGGGTGTAGTTCAGAAAGTTATTCTCATGTGGTAGATATGATGTCGAATGCAGAGCTACAATGTCAATGGATACAAGTAACTGGGAATAGAGGAGCTAGTGGCATTGATGGCTTGCTCAGCTCGGCCACTGGCTTTGCTGTAGGATGCAAGAAGAGAGTAAGATATTTACCTTATTATTTTGCTTTCTTTTTCAGTTACCGAGCAAGAAGAGAATCACATATTCTGTGGGTGCTATTATAACTATTCATATCAATGTCAGCGAAAATATTGTGCGGGAAAGTTTCTTGACAAAGAATTGTTCCTTTTCCTGCTTTTTTTTGCTCATTAGCCATGCAATCCAAATCGAATTCTAGTTTTATGTGTGAAGTGGAAGAAGTAATAGAACCATTCACTCATTTTTTCCCCATGTCATCAATTAAATTTCCTGATAAGTCAAACAAATATATATCAGGTGGTTTGTGTGGTGGGAGACATCTCTTTCCTTCATGATACAAATGGATTGGCGATTTTGAAGCAGAGGTAGCCCTTTCCCTCGGTTTTATTCTTGAACTTTCAGTCTTTCTCTATTGCTATATTTTATACACCGAAGATGGTTTCTAAGTCAATTTGATGATTTAGTTTCTAAGTTAATCTGATTTGTTAGAATTACGAGGAAACCGATGACAATTCTTGTGATAAACAACCGTGGAGGTGGAATCTTCCGACTTCTTCCTATTGCAAAGAGAACAGTGCCTAGCGTGTTAAATCAGTATTTCTACACATCACATGACATTTCCATTGAAAACTTGTGTTTGGCACATGGGTAAAAAAACTTACTGATACTTTTTACTTTGTTTTCCTTTCCGGATTTGCTATATTATTTCAATGTGCTAGGCTTCTACAGAATGTAGGTTTTGGAGAGAAAAATGGATAAGATTTTTCTGGACGGTTAAGGGGGTTTACAAGTTAATTTTGTTTTATATACGCCCGGAAAAAAAAATACAGATATATAAAAATAATACAAGAATAAATTGGTAGCTTTGATGGTCATTTAACTTGTTCATTGTATCAATTTCTTAGCCTATAGTTGAGTTGATTCTTCATGTTTTATGATATCCTTAGGCGTGTAGGGTTTACCTTCGTGGTTTATAACAGGAAACAACTTAGCCAAATTGCTAAACATGCAGAGTAAGGTATCTACACGTTGGGACAAAAAGCGAACTTGAGGATGCCCTATTTGTACCCAGCCTGGAAGAGATGGATTGCATTGTGGAGGTTGAAAGCTCTATAGATGCTAATGCATCTGTTCATAGGTTGTTTGGGATTTTGTTTTTTGTTTTTTGAGTTTTACATGCCTAAGTGCACTTTGTTGACTTTGAATACTCGTTCACAGTACTTTGGAGAGGTTTGCGTGCCAAGCCGCAGATAGTTCTTTGGAGATTATCTCAGCCAGTTCTCTTCTTGATCCGATGATCGGAAATGTATTTCTTTGCCAAGTCTCTGGAATACAATATTCGCAGTACAGGTAAGGAATTTTCAGAAACGATATCTGAATACTTATCATTTTCTTTTTCTTTTTCTTTTTTTTTCTAAGAAAAACTCTATATGCAGAGTCGAGTTGTGTGACAGACCTACCATATGTTCTGGTGAATCCTCTCGATTCCATAGAGAAGGGTTCATACTCTCCCTGACTTTGGAAGATGGAAGCATTGGCTATGGAGAGGTTGGCTATTCTATTCTTATTGCTTTCCATAACTAGATATTTATTACATTTCTGCTACTTCTCCAAGGTCCCACTGCCAGATTTTTAGCTTGTAAGAAACCTACATGCTACTGAGAATCATATTCGTGTATTGTGTTTCATGAGCAGGTTGCACCTTTGAACAGTAGTATAGAAAACTTAACTGATGTAGAGGGGCAGCTACAGTTAGTTCTTCACCTTATGAAAGGAGCTAAATTTAGCTGCATGCTTCCTTTGTTAAATGGCTTGATTTCTTCCTGGATTTGGAGTGAGCTTGGAATCGCTGTAAGTTTCCCTAGCCTTTGTTCTATCAGAAGAAAATGAGTACATCCAGCACTCTCTAGCAGGAGAAATTGCTAAGCAATCAAATACAATGCTTGTCTTCATTTATTTAGTCGGTGCAAACAATCTGGTTTTTGTAATTTCTTGTTTGAGAAATAGACAACTATCTAAAGAGAAATAATTACCTGTGACGGATAATTAAAGGCTTTCAGCTTGGTTGTTTATTTCCAGGCATCAACGATTTTCCCGAGTGTCAGATGTGGCCTGGAAATGGCCCTTCTGAATGCAATGGCAGTAAAACATGGTACTAGTTTTCTGGGGATACTTCATTATCAGAGAGAAGAAAATGGGTCTGCTCAGCCACATTCTGTTCAAATATGTGCCCTTCTTGATTCTGAAGGTACTCCATCGGAGGTGGCATACGTTGCTAGAAAACTTGTTGAAGAAGGATTCAGTGCTATTAAACTTAAAGTAAGCCGATGTCTTTTAATCATATAAACAAGATTACACTCAATCATCCAGAGTAAGATAGGTGGATTTTTGGGTGCTGGTCACTTCATAGGATTTTCATGCATGAATTGAGGTTGTTGGCTGGTTTTCAAGTTATTGATTACTGACTGATGGATAAACCTGCCTTACGTGACAGGTTGCCCGTCGATTGAACTCTGTTCAAGATGCTGTAGTTCTGCAAGAAGTAAGGAGAGTTGTTGGCGATCAAATTGAACTCCGTGCAGATGCAAATCGTCGCTGGACTTTTGAAGAGGCTATAAAGTTTGGTTTATTGGTTAAAAGCTGTAACCTAAAATATATTGAGGTCTGATACAGCATTGTATTGCAGTTTGATTTTGTTCCGAAGTAGTACACAAAATAACTTATTTCTCTCTCCTATATAACTTCAGTACAAAACCTTTTGTATATCTCAGGAACCTGTCCAGAATAAAGATGAACTTATAAGGTTTCATGAAGAAAGTGGATTACCAGTGGCACTCGATGAGACTCTTGATGATTTTGAGGGATGTCCTCTGCGTATGCTTACCAAATATGCCCATCCTGGAATAGTTGCTGTTGTAAGCCCCTGGTTGTTCTTTCACCTAGAGTACATGAGCCTGAGATTGTCAAAATATATATTCTTTCTTGTGTACTAATTACTGCTTAGTCATTCATCTTGCCTCTGTTTTGATTTATAGGTTTTTACTTTTTATCGGTAGGATCAATAATTTATCAGCTCTATCCTGTTAAAACTCTGGCTTCATCTTATTTTATTTTTGCTTTCAAATCAATTAGTCATGACTTTATTTTACTATACTTTATATTCTTAGGTAATTAAACCGAGTGCTGTCGGAGGGTTTGAGAATGCTACACTGATTGCTCGGTGGGCACAGCAACATGGAAAGATGGCTGTTATAAGTGCCGCATATGAAAGTGGCCTAGGTTTATCAGCATATATTTTGTTTGCATCATATTTGGAGATGGAGAACGTCAAAATATCCAGAGATAAAAAACAAGGGATGGCCCCTCCTGTAGCCCATGGCCTTGGAACCTATAGATGGCTTAATGAAGACGTAATGATGAATAGTCTGGGGATATTTCGTAGTCTGTACAGTGGATTTGTCGAAGGATTTGTTTCTGATGCTACCAAAAATCTGAAGGATGTTAAGATGAACAACGATGTTATTGTTAGAACCAGTAAAGGAGCTCCTGTCCGAAGGTATGGACTGAGGGTGGATGTAGATGGTTTATCTCATCTTATAAGAGTTTACGATGTTCAGCAGAATGTAGAAGTAAGTTTGTTCTTGTTTATAATATTCGAAGCTAAAATGACACAAAGCCTGCTGGTCGAGGTTGATTTCTTCCTAACTTCACTGAGTTCACTCTGCGGTAATGAATTTCAGGGAAGTGTAGTTTTGTTTCTTCATGGATTTCTTGGAACTGGTGAAGAATGGATCCCCATCATGAAAGGTATCTCGAGATCTGCACGATGCATTTCAGTTGATATTCCTGGTCATGGAAGCTCAAGGGTACAGAGTCATGCTAGTGAGACCCGTAAGGCTCCAACTTTCTCTATGGAGATGATAGCGGAGGCATTGTATCAGTTGATTGAGAAAATTACTCCTGGAAAAGTTACCATTGTTGGATATTCCATGGGAGCAAGAATTGCACTTTACATGGCTTTGAGGTTTAGCAACAAGGTGGGTTCCCTTTGTCTGAAAATTTGGCATTGGTCAATAAGTAATGTGTTTTGGATGCTTTTCTATAGATCGAAGGAGCTGTTGTGGTATCGGGGAGCCCTGGGCTTCAGGATCCACTGACAAGGAAAGTTCGAAGTGCAACAGATGATTCTAAAGCACGAATGATGGTTGACAATGGACTAGAAATCTTTCTAGAGAACTGGTACAATGGAGGCTTGTGGAAAAGGTGACTTCTTAATACGCTGCGGGTTTTTTTAATTTGATGATTTTGTTATATGGACTTGAATTCATAATCATTAGTGAGTTTTGCAATGAGTAGTTTGAGAAGACATCCCCATTTTAAAAAAATACTTGCAAGCCGCTTGCTACACGATGATGTCCGTAGTGTTGCAAAGCTCCTCTCGGATCTAAGCAGTGGGAGACAACCGTAAGTACATCTTTGCAACTCTCTTTTCTCATGGATTTGATTCAAAAAGCCATAATCTTTATTGATGAAAATAGGTCATTGTGGGAAGAATTGGCGGATTGTGATGCAAACGTCTTGCTTGTGTTCGGAGAGAAAGATGCCAAATTCAAGCAAATCGCTACTAGAATGTACCGTGAGATGAGTAAAAGCAGGAAGGGCGAAAACAATATCGTTGAGATGGTTGAAATCCCTGAGGCTGGTCATGCTGTCCATCTCGAGAGCCCTCTACGCATGATTCTCGCTCTTAGAAAATTCTTAACAAGAAGTGCAGAAAAAGTGCTACAGAGACAGAGCTTTCTGAGAAGCTCATGTTAGCATTAAAAGAAAAGTAAAACAGATTTGGAACATGAAGTCATGGTTTGACCATATGATTGGACATGTTTCGAATCTCGTAAACACTCACAGTTACATCCAAAATTACAAGCACAGACACAAGTTCCATAATTGCAGTTAACAATCTTGCAGCCCTTAGGACAGTACTTTAGGACAATACTCGATGCATTCATTATCTTTACGGTAAGATGCATATAGGTGCTACCCGGGACAAGCAGTTACAGTTTTTTTTTCGTCAGGACATTTGCTGCTGATGCATTTCATTTCTTTGTTAGTTATCTCTCTTGCGTTTTCAAAGACAAACCTTCACAAACGCACACTACAAGACTGCAAAACAAAACCAAAGGAAACCATTATATATCAAATAAGAACTTATCATAGAAGAGGCATTACAAAATGCTATGACTCTGAAGGAGTACAACAAGACAAACTTGATAGATGTTTTCTCCATTGCTAATTGTAATCTCAAGATCTTCTTCTTCTTTTTATTGTACAAGTGCAAGTGGTGATGAAGAGAGAAGTCGGATTGACTTATCTCAAGTTTAGGAAACCATTTTATAATTTGTTGATTTTGCTTTTGTAGATGGCGATAAACCAACAGTTGAACAGTATTATTTACAACACAATGTACAAATGGCGAATGCTACTGGCAAGAGACAGAAGAAGTGGTTTTTAAATTTTAGAAGTTTTTTCTTTAACAAAAACCATACCAAATAATGAAAGAAACAGCACAAAAACTACGGCCAAAACTGGTATGCGTCTCAAGTTGCTTGCCCTTCTGACCTCTGTGTTCATGCTACTCTTTCCAGACACAGAATGGTTCTTTGGTTCTTCCCTTGTTCTCTCATCCCCCTGTTCAAAGAAAGCAGACCACATAAGATTATTACAAGAGAGGCTCTGGTTTTCACATCCCACAATGCTTTATCATCCATCAGTCTTAGCAAAGCTTCAGTTTTGCAGCGTCCCGACTACGCAAGAAACTAGTAAGATTATCGTGTTTTTCTAATGGAAAAAAAACTGAATACCTGCCTGCAGACTTTCAGCAAATGCCTCTTCTCCATGAACATCTGCGTGGAAAGGTGGTTCTTTTTCCCCAGCATAAGGTCCATTTTTTTGGTAACTATTTCCTGCTGAGCATTGATTCACTCTCAGTTTTTCATTGTCCTTGACCAAAGCGTATAGCTGCAAAATGTAGCAACAATGGTTGGCTTTTGTATCCCATTGCTTGTACCAAGAAAATGACAACACATGTAACCCGACATACCTGTTCTTGTATACGTTCCCTTTCACTTGATAATTGCATCACCATATGCATCAAAAGCTTGTTCCTCGCAGTTATTTCTTGTGCATTTTTCTCTTTTTCATAGCTAGCTAGATTCAACAATGCTTCTAAGGATTTGGTTCTTTCCCTTAAACAGGTGACTTCTTTGTTGAGTTCAGAGTTTGTGGTAGAAATAACAATGCATTGCTCCTCTACTGCCTCCGTCTTACTTTCAGCTTTTGAGGCTTTAGACTTGAGATCTTCAATCAAGGTCTCCATGTCCCATATTGCTGAATACAACATGTTCTGCTGTTCTTGACTTGCTTCTAATGATACCTTGGAGTTTTGTAGTTGAACTTCTAATTCCCTGAGTTGCTTCTCGAGCGAGTTTACCTTCTTCGTCTTTTTATCATCAACATCTTTGAGAAAATTTAGTTCCTCAGTTAATTCAAGATTTGCAGCAGTTAGCTCTTTAATCTTATTTTCTCCGCTCTCAGCTCTGCTTTCAGCATCGAAAAGGTTTTCTTTGACCGCCTCATTTGCATTTTCCATTTCAGCAAGATGTACCAGAATTTCTTGTTTAGAGGCATTCACATTTTTCAGCTCAAGCTCCGTATTTTTAAGTGTAAGCTCAGCTGACTTCACTTGTTCCCTCAAAGTGAGTACTTCTGAAACTATTTCTCTGCTTTCTTCAATTCTTCCCTCAAGCTTCTGCACCAGAAGATCTTTTGCTTCAAGCTGTATAATGCAATCTTCAAGCTTAGACTTAAGTTTGGATTCCCGTTGGGCTGAGCCATTCTGACTAAATTGGAGAACCTGTAGACGACCAACAAGTTCCTTTGAAATGCCCATAAGCACCTCTGAAGAATTATCTGCCTCGAGAAACTGTCCCCATATAAACTCTGATGCTTCTTCCATCCGAGAAGATACCTCCTCTGTGTAGTGTAGCTTGAGTTTCAGTTGTTCTTCATTTTGCTGGAATTCTGTTAACTTCTTCTCAAGCTCTAGTTCTCTTGATAATGACTTTTCAAGCATCCTCAGAGCATTTTTATGTCTTAAATCCGATGGTCTCAGCACATATTTCTGCCTTAAATCTTGACTGTTCCCTGAAAACTCCACTGGCTCCTCGTTTTCACCTACCAACATGTTTCTTTTGTCAATAATAACCAGAAACTAGGATATCCGAAAAAAAAAACTTTAAAATATCCACATATAGTGAGAAACTATTACTTGTTCCATTTCTTATGTAATGAAGTGTTCTTCGGAGCTGGACTAATTGTAAAGTGATCTCTGAGACTTGTCCCCTAGATTGCTTCAATGATTCTGCAGATTCACCCAATTTGCCTTCCATAACGATAGAATTTGCGTGTTTGCAAGTAGATAACTTATAAGAAGTGTCAACAATTTGGGCTTCCAGCCAATCCAAAACCTCATCAACCTCCTTTAACTCAGACTCTAATATACCGCATAACAGATCAAATGTCAAAGCTTTTTCAAAGGATGCTGCAGAAGAATCAAGTGTCCCCATAACTTCAAGATCATTGTCCAAAGCAAAAAGGTGCATAAGGAGAACATGCAGGTTCAACAGTTTTTCACAAGTATAAGCCGAGTCTATCTCTAGTTTTGTCATTTTCTTCAACATCCCATCTATTTCTTGCTCCTCCTCACTCCTACTACAGAAGGCTTCATCATGCGTATACACATCTTCCGTAATGATTTCCTCCATTCTTGGCCTGAAAATCAAAAAATTTGAAAAGGATTAGCTGGGAACAAGGAAAATCCAATCCAAAAATGGAAACTGGAACGATAACATTGTGAGTTTTCGACTAAAAATTTGGGTATGAAAATGGATAACTCAAGTAAAGGTACTATCCTACCAATGGAGTTATCACCTACTTAAAGAAAAAGAACGAGACCAGGCTCATCTCCCCAATACGGCTTACCCGTACACTTGTTCTTAGTTAACACATCCTCTTTCCAGAGAGACATAAGCACTTCTTCTCTCAAGCGAGTTACAATGGCATTTGGCATAGAGTTTCACTCACTAGACAACTCCTAGCACAAATAATCTTCTATATGAAACCAATCATTCATCAACTAAACCAGAACATCCAAGCAAATAAGAAAACTAATTCATAATCGAAAATGTTTAACGGAGTACTCAAAATGCCTACTTTGGACCCAGAAAACCCATCCAAAGAGAATTCAACTTGAACTTATCAAGATTGACCAATAGGCCAAGGTCAGTTAGTATCAAGAGCATTTAAAAAGATCCATCAACAACTGTTACAACAAGATTCAAACTTTACCATGAAAGTAGAACGAAAAGATCAAAATTCAGCAAACAAAACAAAAATGGTCGAACCCGTTTTACTAGAAACAGAAAAAAACAGAGAGTTCAAAGTCAAACAGGATCTGGAAAGAAAATCCACTTACCGATGAAAATCTGCAACTCAGGTAGATGATTAAACCGATCAACCAGATTAAACAGAGAGAGGCTATCTCCGTCAACGAGCTTGATTTTCCTTTTTTGTCTCCCCTTTCTTGTTCTAACTGGCACGGCTATTTCCTGAAGCCAAGGACGATGCTAAAATGCGCTGGTTGTTTACAGGTCAGCTAACGAGTAACGACAAATAAACCGCGCACGTTAGTGGGGAGGGCTTTGTGGTGGACGTTAAATTATTTGGTCGGAGAAGGAACGAGTTTAAGCTTAACCTATTGGCTAATGACAAAATATGTTTCCTTTCTCGTCATAACTGACTGTAACACCTTTATATATATATATATATATATAGTGTCAGATAATTAATGTAAATTTTCAAACTTTCAAAAAAACAAATTGATTTAGCATATTTTGGTATATTTATCGTTTAGATAGCATGATACACTCGTTAAAGATTGTGATTTTATTTATAAATAGTAATATTTTGTATTTATAATGCAAATTTTTAAAATAATTTTACTTTTTGCTAAACATATTTCTGATTCTTATAGAATGGCATGTGCTTAAACTTTATATACAAGTATGAGTCAAAACTGAAATGACCGATTAGTGTATGTAATTGAGATAAAATTGTTCAAAGGCCAAGCAAATGGTTGCGACCAATGTGAATGAAGTTGTCACATGTTGAATTGACTGTTCATATTTAAATGGTTTATTTTTTTATTTGGACCAGATCGATTCAATAATTAACATTTTTTGTACGAAAGTTTAATATTTTTATACAAAATAAAGTTGAATCGAATTCAATATTATAAGATATATATATATAGATAAAAATAGTGCAACCAATAATCTATTCTTTTATTTAAATGATTTATACTATTAAAAATATATATAAATATATAAATTTCCATGAAATTCTTTACGATTATAAATAGTGAAAATTAGTTGGTTATTACTTGCCATTTTACAACATATCAAAATGGTTGGAATTTTTAGATTGTTTAAATCAGCAGTCGTATGGGAATGATAATAAGCATATAATTTGTTTATGCTTTATTAGGTTTTTATTTTAAGATTAATCATATGGTAGAAAGATTAAAATTTGTAGTAAAAAGTCTAATAGCTCGTGATTGTTGGGCCATGTGAAAGATCATGTTCAATTCCAAAATCTCCAGTACTCAACATAGGCGATCATATAGATATAAAGTGTTTTTTTTTTTGTTACCAACGTTAACAAATGTTAAAACTGGTTTAAAAATATTAAGCTCGTTTTATAACTTCACTAAAAAATTGCAATTTTTAAGACATGTTTGTTTATGAAAGATTGTGATCTTTCTAAGGCAAATTTTGTTCACTGGCTAATTTAACTCCTTAACTTGATATTAGGGGTAGGAAAGGAAACTGAAACCGAAACCAAATGGAATTGCTTAAACCAAAATCGTTTGGTTTTATAATTCAAACCCAAAATATCAATTTCAGAACTAAACCAATGAACAAAACCAAAATTTATTAAAGCTGATAGTTTAATCGAGCGTTTGTTTTTAGGGCAAATAACTGATTTAGCAAATAACTAAAACAGCATCATAACCATAAACTCCTAAATATAGCATTTTTCTTAATTGTAAAAATACTAAATTATCCTAATTTTAACATAATCTCTTATATTTCTATTATTACTTTTGCATGATACCTCTTTCCACCGCCGTAAAAAATTTCTCTCTGAAAATATTTTCTCCACCGTTGCCTCTATTACTCCGTCGATTCTCTTACTCCGCCGATTCTCTTACTCCGTCGATTCTCTTACTCCGCCGATTCTCTTACTCCGTCGACTTTCTTACTCCGTCACCTCTTTACTACGTGACTTCTCTTACTCTTCACTCTGCATCACATTCTCTCTTTGTGAGTTCCAGGTAAGTTTGTTTTCGTTTTAGTGTCATTTCGACTTTGATGGATTTCATACTACTCGTTTTGGTGTTGAATGTGGTAAATCTAGGATTTCGTTTAGATTTTGTTTTCATATGCTTCTAAAATCGAATATTATCAGCTAATCTTCACCTTTGTTCATCTTTGCCCACTAGATGTTTGATGAAATTTCTCTGAGAAATTAAGTACTATAGACATGTTTTAGTTTTGTTCTGATTTGTGTTGTAATTGATTTGTTCCTTAGTTTTTGTGTTGTAATTGATGATTTACTTAGTAATATTTTCTCTTGGTGTTCTTAAACGGTTGTTGTAGAATATTTTTAGTACCTTGTGATTTTGCTATTAAGAAGCTTCTTCTTGTTATGAAACTGTCTGGATTTTGGTAGATGTAGTTTTGATGCTATTACACTATTAGACCATCAATTCAACTGGAACTAAGAAAGTTGATATAATTTTGTTAGATGTAGTTTTTCAATTCAAGCAAAAGAATATCACTACTATTGATTTAAAAGTTTTCACTAATTTTTTAAAGATTAATGTTATTGAACAACAAAACATTAGTTTTTACATGATGTTAGAATGGAATTTGGGCATTATAAACTTTGAATTATCTACATTATCATATACTATATATTAGAAGCATAAATAACATATGTACAAGAATAATCAAACATATGTGTTCTTGATTAACTAAACACAAGGAAAAGATACCATCAAACATAAATAACGTTTTAGAAAGAAATTCCTAAAACATAAAAGATAATACCTAAAATTGATCAAAGTCTTCCTAAAATCAATATTTTAGAAAAAAAATTCCTAAAATATAAGAGATAATAACTAAAATTGCATAAAATCTTCCTAAAATTTAATAAACCCTATGCAGTTTTACGTTTTAGGAAAGTATTTCATATTTTTAGTAAGATATTCCTTAATCTTAAATAAATCAGGTAATGTGCTATTAATTGTTTTACGATTTGTTGTTAACATTAACGAATGCATCTTTTTTATAGGTATAAACATGAGAGACTTATTCCCCCTAAGGATACATTTACCTCAATTGTAATATAGTTTCGGAGAACAACCGCAACAAGTATTACAATATTTGTGAACATTGTACCAACAAACTCGCTTTTGTTGTTGTTATTTTGCTAGAGCCCTCATATTACAATCTTTGTGAACATTGTACCAAAATTATATAATGATCTTTTGGGATGGTTTAATGAGTATTGAATAAAATTCTCATTTCTTTGTAAGTTTGTACTCTCTTTGTTCTTTGCTAGATGTAGATTTTCAGTTCAAGAAAAAGAATATCATACTGATTGGAAAGTTTGCACTGATTTTTTAAATGTTAAAGTTATTGAGCAGCAAAACAGTAGTCTTTACATGATGTTAAAATGACATTTGGGTATTATAAAATATATAGTAGAATACACAATTATATCCTATAGATTAGAAGCGTAAATAACATAAGTATAAAAAAATCAAACATATGTGTTCTTGATTACCTAAACATAAGAAAAAGGTTACGATTTTTAAGAAGGAATTCCTAAAACATAAGAGATACTACATAAATTTGCATAAATTCTTCCTAAAATTTAATGAAGTTTCGGTGTAAAAGAACGTGGTAGAAGATTTCAATGTATATCAGTATAAAATATAGTCCAAATAACTGCAATGTCAAGGTTTTTCATAGTAATGATTAGATAAGAGTAATAGTGAATAATTGATTAGGAGTTTGTAAACAATGTTGTCCATTACTTTGTAAATCAAACTCTTAGTTCGATATTCCACAGTTTCGTTGATTTCTCGATTTATCAGCTTGACAAATGTTTTGCCTCACAACCGAGTGACAAACTGAATGATTAGAATATATATAGCTATTAATAAAAACCTGAAACCATCATAGAAAAATTGTCATGATTTTAACAAAATTGCTAGCACATGAGACTCGTAAAGCTTGTAAAGAAAAATGAGAAAACTCTCACTTAACTATATTAGATGTGATAATCTCGTAAAGATGAACATACACTTCAAATACAAGTTGGAGACAGATATAATGCTCATGATAACAAAAAATCATTCCTAAACTATATACTAAAATTGTATATATTTCTCTCATGTAAAACTATTTTGTGACATTCAAAACAGGAAATATAACAAAACCAACCTAGGTAATAACCAAAAAAGCCAAAGATCTAATTACAAGAATATGAACTATTATTTCTCAAAAAAGGGTTACAATCAAAATGTCCAGCTTTTCATAGCTAAGAAATATCTTGCTACAATGGAAGTAATGATTAGGATGATTATTATTATTCAACCTCTAATACAGTAGAGATATTTGATACTACTCCAGAGCTATTAACAGAAGGTGGTCCTCTTCGACGGAATATAGTTGGAAAAAATACCTGGAAAATGTTGCAGACATGCCAGATCTTTCCCTCTGCCAAATCGCGTGCAAAATATCTACCTCTACTGAATACCATGCCGGAGATAGAGATGAAATGCGGAATCGTGTACCGGAGATGGTGACAGAGTTGGAGACGACTGCGAGCGCACTTCTTGTCGATTTCATCGCCGGAAATGTTGAAGATGTGCTGAAGCGCGTGAGAGAGATGGAGACGACGATGATATCGTCGCCAGAGTTGGCGACGACGACCAGTGAATTTCCAGTCTACAATTTCAGCGCCGGAGAGGTTGAAGAGGAGAAACACTTTACGTCTCCATTTGGTTCTAATTTTAATCAGGAAGAAAATAGACTTTTCTCATTTGTAAAAATGCTAAACGAGAGAGTTTTTGTTTGGGATGCTATAATTGACGTAAAAAGTTGGTTTAGTGCTAATCTAGGGTATTTCTCTTGTTTTTATACTATCATCATTAAATTTTATAAAAATATCATTTTTAAAAAATCACAATATTAAAATGCCTTTTTAAAAGGGCAATTGACTAAAATAGCACCATTTCAAGTTTTTGTTCCAAATATAATACTAGTCATTTAAATTTCCAAAAATAGCACAAATTTAATACTAAAATAATTAAAAATTTATTCCTAATAAAAAAATTTAAGCCCTAAATTGGAAAAAGTGAACCCAAACATTATGTTTTAATTTTATATATATTTTTTATTTAAGGTAAATAATTATTTTTACATAATAATTTATGCTATTTTGGGAATTTTAGTTTTATTGTGCTAAATTTGGAAAATAAACTTAAAATGGTGCTATTTTAGGGTTTTACTCTTTTTAAAACTTTATAATTTTAAAATTTATGGTCAGTTTTATTTTTTAAGTTTATGATTTTGTTTTTAAGATCAAAAATAAATTTTTTAATGTTTATGTGTTATTTTTAAGAGTTTAAAAATTAAATTTATTTTTCTGATATTTTTAAAAAATACAATCAATGGTCTTTTGAAAAAACTAATTTTTAATATTTTAAAATAAAAATTTAATAATTTGTGATATTTTAAAATTTTCCAAATCAAAATACAAAGAATGGAACTAGTTTCAATTTCTGACAACCAAAAAAAAATATGAATATTAAAACTAAACACAAATTTGAGAGCTAATTGATAGAAATGAAGGGATGAAATCCTCATCCAAAATCCGAGTTTTTAATTTGGAATTTGTTTCAATTTGGATTTAAATCCATATTCGGATAATAATCACATGAGGAAATGGTCAAAATGAGATATCATGATTTTTAAAATCGAATATTCAAATTTGAATTCAAATCCATTAAATAGATAAAAACGTATTTTCACTGTATTTTCTACACACACGATTGTAAAAGAAAAATACATACATAATTACATATTCTATAATATATCTGATTTTATTTTCAACATTAAATATTGAAATTCTAAATTTATAGTTATTTTAGTTATTTAAAAATTTTACGGATCTAGAACTGGAATCAAATCTAAATATATGCATATATCTTTTATTTGACATTCTTTCTTTTTAATTTAAGTATGTTAAAAATGTTACACATATATTAAAAATTATTTACTTTTCAAATTAAACTCATTTAGTATTTAGTTTATAATACAAATAAACAGCTGAATATAAATAGATTTATTTTAAAAAAAAAAAATATAACTTATAATAGAAAAAATTATAACTAAAATATTAATGAAACAAAAAAAATACTACCATATTTCTAGATAATCGTTTTTAGAAAAGTCCAAAATAATAAGCTAAAAAGTTAAAATGGAAAGAGTTATTACAAATGTGGTGATGATGGGTGAGGCCTACTTTACTTAAATCATGTCGAGCCCATATGTGTTGAATTGTCCAATAATATATAGAAAGAGACTACGTACATACTATGTAGTATGTACTACCAATAAACAAATTAATATTTAAATGCAGCTTATATATATTATCTAATATAGCATTAAACTACGAGCCAAAAGTATAAAAGCAATGGCTGTTAATGTTTAAAATAAAAAAAATGTTAAAGTGAAGATGTGGGCTGGAGATTCCAATATTATAAGATTTTTATTTCTTGACGCTAAAAAAAAATAAGATTATTATTTCTTAGGTCTTTGGAAATTGCAATTCCCAAAGCCAACTAATAATGACACTCTCGATCCTTGCGCTAACGGGACTGTGCCTCTACTCTTCCTTTTCTTTTTCTTCCGAATATTTTTACTATATATGTTTTGGAATATATTAACAATTTTCGTCGATAATCATTTACCGAATTCAAGTAAATTTCTCTTTGATTCCCCTTGTTCTTTTAACTTTTTACTATTTTGAAAAAAAGAACATTTGACATCGATGGAAATTATTATTCAAATTCATTTCAGATTTTCAATCACATAGTCTACTAAACCAACATTAACGACTTTTTATCCTAACGATATTATATATTAGAAAAAATAACAATGCATTTGTAGCTTTTTGGACAGATCGTGTGTGTGCTTCGATCTTTGACCAAACTAATAAAGAGGCTATTTTTTTGTCACTACTAATAAAGAGATTAGATGTGGTATTATTGCACTGAATAAAATTCGTTATCACTTCGTTGTTATCATAAGAGCATTGGAATATGTAAAATAGAATTTGTACGGTCAACCCTTGATTGAACTTGTATAAGACTTTTTTTCTTACAGAGTAGACCAAAGTGGTTGTAAAAGTTAAATACTCACTAATTTTCTCTTAACTATTTTTCGTTTTAGTCAAAAAAAAATCTTTAAATTTTCTCTATGTTCTTCTATGTACTTCTCGTTAAATTCATCCACACGACTCACTCTTATAGAATATATTTTAATTAATTACAAAACTTAATTAAATCATTTGGTGAGTGATTTTTCAAAGAAACAAAATAATGCATGTTACTGTTTTGGATTAGAAAACATAGTAATATCGTCACAAGTAGTTTTTGACATTAGTTTAAAAAATAATTACGAGAAATATGTATTCTCATTCATTTTAGACCTCCTAAACCATAAGGCATTGCCTGTATAAATCTCACTAAATATTTTCTTGACAATATTCATTTTTTAAAAAAATTTGGTGACGTCTATAGATCTCATTCCATTTAAAACAATCATCTGTGGGAAAATTTCTACTACGTTGTCAAATGTCCATAGAAGGAGATTTTTGATTAAAAATCTCTAAAAGTAAGAGATAACAGTAATTTTGCCAGCAAAATATTTGTAATTTAAGACCTCAATAAGATCTCGTAGATTATTTGACTAACCAAGACGTACGAATAATTTTTATTTGAAAAGAGGGTCCCAAGTTGCCTAAGCTGACAGAATGTAACAACTTGAAATCTCATCAAACAATTCCAAACAACAGTAAAATCTAATTATATGCTCAAAATATTGAATTATTCTTTTTTTTTTCTTATGGATATATTATTATAATTGCTAATGAATCTTTTAGTAAGTATTAACAGTACGGTTTACAACTAAACTTTAGCTGCAAAAAAATATTTAATTGAGTGAAAGCAAGCGGTCAGAAGACAGGGAAAATAACTTTTTATTTGTTTAATAAATCTCCAAGAAACCGTGCATGAAAACAAAGCATTTGTTTTAAGAGTTAACTATGATTCGGTACAAAATCCAAAGTATTGAACATGAAGCCAATAATTGTTATGATTATTCACAAGCATTGTACCATATATTATAAGTGAGTATGTCAAACAGTAATCTCATAATTAAAAATATTACAGTAAAAATACTAGGGTTCAAATAATTACGAGACTATAACATTTATTATTAATAATTAAAAATGGTTATTAAAATATTAAATTTTTGCGTTCATATCATTTAAATAATGAATTTTTAACGAATCATTTAAATATTACAATTAATTTCGCATTAGTCAACATTAATATCGAAACGCCGTATTACAATCAATTTTGGTGTTAAGAGTGTTATTTATACTGTTAATTTTGACTAATCGTATACGTAAATCGATGTCAGTCAATTACAAAGTTAATGGTGTTATTTAAATGATTTATTAAAAAATCAGTATTTAAATAGTTCAAACGCAAAAATTTAGTATTTTAATAATTATTTTTTCTTAATAATTGTGTAACATAATTGAATTGATAGTTTACAATATTGGTAATATGTTTTAGTATGTTGTATGAAAAAGATAGAAACTAACAAATTTGTAAGAAAATGCATAATTTTTGGAATTTTGTTCTTTAAATAAACCGCGTGAATTTTGATTTTTCAATCCATAAAATTATTTTAGTATCTGATATCAACTCTCTATAATGCCAAATTTAGAATATAACATATTTTTAATTTAAATTGAACTTGTAACTTCGAATAGTTTCAATACTATTGTCACCTTCTACTTGGTAAATCACTTATTTTTATTATATAAACCTTTTTTCTCTTGAGTATTTTATTTTATAGCAAAAAAGAGAGAGGGAGAAAAAGATAACCTCGAAGTGAAAAATTACGTGTAAACCATTACATATTTAGAAAGCTTTATTATTTAGTGTATTTTCAAATTCCATAAACTAATAAACCCGCTTAGTCTTTTGAAACTAAACCATTGGGAAATTTTTTTTTCCTGCAAATCACAATGCTTGAATAGTTTGGCTATGGCGGTGTTTATGTTTAATGATCAAAAGCTCTGTTTTTTATGCAAGCGTGGGTATAAATCCAGAACCTTTTGCGATTTTTCCCTTTCTTCTTCTTCAGCTCCTTTTTTTCTCCATTTATAAAAAGCTACTCGTTTGCCATATTTTTTTTTTCTCTCTCTCTCTCTCTCTCTGCATCTTTTTGTTTTTTAATTGCAGCGGAAGAACAGAAAAAGGTGGTTTATCATCTGACCGGAGGACCCAGTTCAATAAAGCTTTTTGGTGATAAATTGAGTAAAGGATTTGAAATTTCTACAGAAAGTGGCACAGATTCTGAAAATGGGTATCTTTTTTTACTCTTTTAGCTCTGATTATTTGCTTAAATCTGGTTAGGGTTTATGAAAGCTGTTTTCGGGTTCGTACGGAACATCATGATCCTTTTTTCTGTTCCGTTGACTGATTCTTCTGCTTTATCTGAACTGTCTTAAGTTTGCTCGTGTCTTCGATATCTCAGTACTTGCCTCGTATTTGAGGAATATGTGTGTTTTGTACCGTTAAATCTATTGATTGGATTTTCTCTTGTTCTTCATTGAAATTAATTGTTCTTCAAGGTGGATTGTCCCTTCACTGCATCTCCAAAGACGAAGCTGAATGTGTATGTCTGGCAACTTTTTTTGGTTTATGACCCGGGAGATTTGATTACAGCTGATTTCTGTGCTGTGCATCAATTTTAGAAGACATGGATATAAGTGAGAAAGATGAATTTTCAGCAGAAAGGAGGAATCGTGATACTACTGTGAACTATGATTCGATTAATAATCTGCCTGCTGATTGGCGAGTCTCTAGTTCTAATCCGGTTTCTGCGCCGATTGATTTATGTCCTCGAGAGAATCTGATTTCAGTTTGTCCCTCGTCTTGTTCTCCATCTCAGATGATGGATCCCTTTGGGCAAACTCTGTGGTATGATCCGACAAATGTTCAGGCTGTGGGGTATGGCGGTTCCAGTGTCCAAACCAATGGTGGTAATGCACCATCCTCCTCCTTTAGGGGTAGTATTGATAGATCTTTTGACATGGGTTGGAACCTGCCTAATTTGTTGCCTCCTAAAGGCAATGCTCTTTTCTTTCCAAATGCGAGTAGCTTCCTCCCTCCGAGCATGGCTCAGTTTCCGGCTGATTCAGGCTTCATAGAGCGTGCTGCAAGGTTTTCGCTCTTCAGTGGTGGGAGTTTCAGTGATATGGTTAATCAACCACTTGGCAATCCTGAGTCGATTGGTTTGTTTCTTCAAGGTGGTGTAACAATGCAAGAGCATTGTCCAAGTAACGAACTTAATGTTGGTGAACCTCACAATTCTGCATCTAAAACAGTAAAAGACCAACATGTTAGACCTAGTGAACAAGCTAAACTGAATGTACCTCGAGCGGGAAATGTATCCGAGGATACTCAGTCTAGTGGTGGTTACGGTCAGAAAGGTGGGGAAGCCTCGTCCAAAGGCTTTGACAGAAAGAAGAGGAAAAGGAATGTACAGGTGAAGATTTGCAGTAACTCTTTTATCTTTTTTCATTTGGTCAGTTTCCCTTTTACATTTTGGTAATATATCTGTCTGTAGGGTTCTGAAGCAGATCAATCACACAGATCTCAACATCCTGAGGAAGAACCAGATAAGCGGAATGATGAGCAAAATCCAACTTCACCTGGCAACAGAACAAACAGTGGGAAACAACAGGGTAAACAAACGTCTGATCCTACAAAAGATGGATACATTCATGTGCGGGCACGAAGAGGCCAGGCCACAAATAGCCACAGTCTTGCAGAAAGAGTAAAAATTTTAAAACCATCTTGCGAGTTGAATAGACACAATCTCCTCTAGTATTTTGATCTAATTAACTTGGTGATTATAGGTGAGGAGAGAAAAAATCAGTGAAAGGATGAAGTTTCTTCAAGATCTTGTACCAGGTTGCAACAAGGTAGATGCTCATAAATAAAATGATTATTGATAGGTAAGAAGGGAATCAATACTAATGCTGAAAAATGAGTGTGTATTTGCAGGTGACCGGGAAGGCGGTTATGCTTGACGAAATCATAAACTATGTGCAATCACTACAACGCCAAGTTGAGGTATGCCAATTTCTTATTCTTAACTCTGTGATCTTTGTGTTGGCTTCTTTAATCAGTTGATTTTCACCTATTCTTCTCTCCCTTTTTGGCATACAGTTTTTATCGATGAAACTTGCAACTGTGAACCCACAAATTGACTTTAACCTTGAAGGTCTTCTTGCAAAAGATGTAAGGGATTTTGGAAGGCTTCTAACGAAATTCTCCTTATCATTTAAGTCAGCATAAGATTCTCAAAGATCAAATTCTATGCGCAGGCGCTTCAACTACGAGCTGGTTCTTCATCTACAACACCATTTCCTCAAAATTTGCCAATGGCTTATCCGCCTCTACCACCTGTATTCATGCAACAGACACTTTCCAGCACCGGAAGGACCATTCGCTCTAGCTCTCCATTGTCTCCCATGAATGGTGGATTCAAGCGACATGTATGTATTACAAGTCCGGAAAATGAAGAAATCCCTACTCTAATCTGATATTGTTTGGTAAATTTATTGTAACTAGGAAACAAATGGATGGGAAGGTGATCTGCAAAATGTGATCCACATTAACTATGGAGCTGGTGATGTCGCATCTGACGACCCTCAAGCAGCAACTACAGGTGAAAAGACAAACTTAACTCTCTTTATTTTTTTCTACCAAATAATAATAATTTGTTTTGGTAAACACTTATCTGTTGTGTTTATTATTACAGCATCTCATCCAGCTGCAAATATGAAGGTTGAGCCCTGAGAGATTTCTTCCTGTTAGGTAGAATATTAAATTCTTGTAATTTTTTAAGTTACAATGTATCATATTATAACAATGTTACTATTAATGAATATACTACTACTACTAAGCATGTGAGATTAGAGAAAGAAGGGTAAAAATATTGTGATCACCAACAATGCAAAATACCTCTATTACAACCTTTTAGATGGAGTAGAGCAGATCCAAACACTGAATGTATAATACTCATTTATTCTTTTATGCATATACTCTCAGCAGTTAAAATCATGATAATAAATAAGTAGGTTTTGGTCATATTAGTAATAGATACTACCGATATATTTAAATTCAGTATATACGAATGAGTTTTTTTTCGTTGCCTGATCGAACACTCGACCACGTTCTCTCAAGTGATCTATCTTAGCTTGAAAAATCACTCTGAATCATCTTTGAAGTGTCCTTGGAAAATTGCTTATTAAGATCATCTTCATAACTTTTCAGTAACAAATAGACGAAGACGATTCCTTTTTTCCCCTCGAATGTGGAGAAAAACTTTAACTTTAAGCTCACTAAGACCCTTTACTTCTTTTTCTTCTTCTTCTTCAACTGCGATTTTCCCAATTCAATCGCTGCACAGAACCCTTAAAACCCTATCCTCACACCAAAAGTCCTCCTTTGAATCTACTCTCCGCAATTCTCTGATTGCCCACGACACTGATCAAGCATGGAAGGCCTTCCGATCTTTCGCTGCCGCCTCTTCCCTCCCTGAAAAGCAACTCCTCAACTCCCTCATCGTCCATTTGTGCTCCTTCCACGCCGGAGACACCTCCCTCAGGCACAAACTCAAGCGAGCTTTTGTTTCCGCTGTGTACGTGATCGAAAAAGATCCCATGTTACTTGAGTTCGACACGCTTCTTAGGCTTCTGGAATCCATGAAACTGGCGAAAGCAGCTGCGCCTGCGTTGGGTTTGGTCGATTGTATGTTCAAAAGCAAGTACTTTCTTCCTTTTAATCTCTGGGGACATTTAGTTATTGATATCTGCCGCGAAAATGGCAGCATGACTGCGTTTCTTAAGGTGTTTAGGGAAAGTTGTAGAATTGCAGTCGATGAGAAGCTGGATTTCATGAAACCGGATGTGGTTGCGAGTAATGCGGCTCTTGAAGCGTGTTGCCGGGAGTTAGAATCTCTGGTTGCTGCTGAAAATGTGATCGAATCTATGGTTGTTTTGGGTGTGAAGCCTGACGAATCAAGTTTTGGGTTTCTTGCTTATTTGTATGCAATGAAAGGGCTTCGAGATAAGGTAAGTGAACTTGAGAATGCAGTGGATGGTTTTGGGTTTGCAAGTAGAAGAATCCTTTATTCGAATATGATCAGTGGACATGTTAAGATGGGTGATTTAGATAATGTTTCCAGTATTATACTGCGCAGTCTGGAAAGGGATGGAGAAGACTCGAGATTCGATGAGGAAACGTACTATGAATTGGTGAAAGGGTTTATCGAGAATAAAAGCATTAAGAGCTTAGCTAAGCTAATAATTGAAGCTCAGAAATTGGAATCTTTGTCCATTGACGTTGATAGTTCTGTTGGGTTTGGAATCGTAAATGCTTGTGTCAAGCTAGGATTTTCAGGTAAAAGTATTCTTGATGAAATGAATGCTCAGGGAGGATCAGGTGGGATTGGTGTCTATGTCCCAATCTTGAAGGCCTATTGCAAAGAGAACAGAACAGCTGAAGCTACTCAACTGGTTACAGAGATTAGCAGCTTTGGAGTTCAGCTAGATGTTGAGACATATAAATATTTGATTGAGGCTTCCATGACAAAACATGACTTCGCATCTGCACTTACATTGTTTAAGGATATGAGAGAAACAGGAGTATCAGATTTCAAAGAGAGCTACTTAACAATAATGACAGGTCTCCTTGAGAACCAGAGACCTGAGTTAATGGCAGAGTTTTTGGAGGAAGTTGTGGAAGATCCTCGCATTGAAGTGAAATCTCATGATTGGAATTCGATTATTCATGCCTTATGTAAATCCAAGCGCCTAGAAGATGCAAAGACGACCTTCAGAAGAATGGCTTTCCTTCAGTATGAGCCAAATAACCAGACATACTTGTCGTTGATCAATGGATATGTGAGCTGCGAGAGGTACTTTGAGGTGGTGCTTTTGTGGAAAGAGTTCAAAGACAAGGAAGCAAAATTGGAGCATGCTCTTGTGGATGCCTTATTGATTGCGTTTGTCAAAGGAGGATTCTTTGGCATGGCAATGCAAGTGATAGAGAAATGCCAGGAGATGAAGATATTCGTGGATAAGTGGAGGTACAAAGCAGCGTTCATGGAGACGCAGAAGAATCTCAGATTGCCAAAATTGAAGAAGAGAAAGATAAAGAAAATGGGATTCCTTGATGCCTTTAAGAATTGGGTTGGTCTTACCACATGAAAAAAGCTCTCAAAGATCATATCCAAAACTTGTCTTTATACATCATCCCGCAGTACAAAGCGAATTCATTTTTTTAATTAAAAATGCGGCCAAGATAGATTAAGGAGCCTAATCCCTAGATTGTAGTTTGGTTTAAAAAAATATTCTGAAACGAAAGAAAGGTACGAGGTTGTAAGAATCATCATGACATTATTTTTGCTAATTAACATTGTTTTTTTCTTTAAATAAGTCACTACATTGTTGTCTCCTAAATGAGTAAATAGAACATGTCTACAATCTATAAAGCAATTTACACGTCAATAAAAAAAAGTAAGTGTCTACTAAGAAGAACACGATCTTAAATGATTCTCATTTAGCACCGTTTTTTTTAAAAGTTTTTATAATCTTGACTCAACAAAAGAAGATTTTTCAGGCTGAAACTAAATCTTTTGAAATTTTCTGTTGTTAATCAAAAACTGCAACTAATTTGGAGTGTGATGCCACTGGTTTGATACTCAGATCCAACGCCTTCCTTCCTGCCAAGTTTTGAAATATTCTTTTTTTCGTATATTTGCAAGTAACTCCATGCGTACCTTTGAATTGAGGTTAACCGTCAACATTCCTCATTGCTGAATGCAATGAATTTGTCTCCTTTGATCAAACGCAGCTGTTATATTGGCAAGATGCAAACTTACTCTGGCCTGAACGTTAGATGGAGTATTGGAGCTTCAAATATATAAGTAATTTGTAGCACAATTGAAGAAATATGTAGACTGTAGAACCTCTCTTAGATCAAAGGCGCCTCATTCAAAGGAAAATTTAGATCTGGGAAGGATTTCTGGAAACTCTCCACCAACTATCGACTAGCTTTGTCTGTTCGATGCAACCCTCTCGTCTTGTTGCAGATTCTCTCATTTTCTTTCTCCATTATCAATTCATGAATTTCTTCAAATCTGGACGAATCATTTTCAGGTTCAGTCTAGTCGAATGCCTCCGCAGCTGTAGCTTGTAGCATACCCTCTAGATGCATATATTTTGGCAATGACAAACTGATCTTAACCTTACCAATTCGTAAACCATTTCTAACAACACTGAAATTAACAGACGAAAGGATCCCACGAATTCTATTTCCCAGAAGATAGAAATATAGGTCTGGAGCTAGAATCAGAGAAAATTTTAAACTTTTTTCAAAGAAAATCAACCTAAAATGTTCTTCCATATTACATGATATGGGTCAAACAACTCAGACATAAACGAGTAAAATCAGCTATTTGACTAGAATTGGGTTTTCGGTAGAAATCCAAATATAAGCATAAAAAACAAAAATTCTTGGGTGAAGAAGAGAGAAGAGCCGCCAAATAAACCCTTGCATTTGATGGATCTTTGTAAATACGACCCGCTTAATCAGTAAATTTTTAAGCTGAAATTCTATTCTAACATTTCTAAAGTATCTTGTATATTCATAAATATAATTGATATTTTTGTCATCAACAAATCAGAGTGGCGCAGCGGAAGCGTGGTGGGCCCATAACCCACAGGTCCCAGGATCGAAACCTGGCTCTGATAAAATTTAACTTATACATTTTTTTTGTACAGATTTTTTTGTTGTCGTTTGTTTGCAAAGCCCACCTCATAGCAAAGCCCAAATATCGATCAAAACATCCGTTAAATAAACAGATGACAAAGAAACCACGTGCTTAACGTGATGGGCCTTGTTCCTGATAGGTTAGACTACCGTTATCACGTGAATCCCACGTGTCATTTTAACCGGGATACCTCATCGCTTCGTACGCGTGTCCTAATCAAGAATCGAACGGCCAAAAACTTGAGTGAGCTCACGAGTCTCTCCCGCAGATAAAAAATCAGCCAAAAAAAAAAGGCCATGAACTCTCGTTGTCGGGGAATTAAGACTAAGAAAAGCCTGTATGATTCTTGTTGCGTAAATCTCCGGCGAAGATGAGAACCGGAAATGTAAATCACGAGGAGGAAGATTACAGAGAAGGGGAGTTTGTCTCGAAATGTGAAGGACCTTCTTCGAATACCACTGTTCATAGCAAGTTTAGCAACAACAATCTCGCCGCAGGCAGAGGTATTTTCTAATCCGAATTCGATATATGTTTATTTCCATAGTTCTATTTTTTCGAATCGAGATTGATTTTTCTTGAAGAGTTTGAATGAATCAGACAGGAAAAGATTTCTGGGTTTTTCTTTCTCTGATTTAGTGTTTTAATTTTGAAACAGGTGCAAAGGAAAATGATAAGGCTATTGCAATACGTTCTAAACATTCAGTCACGGAGCAACGGAGAAGAAGCAAAATCAATGAAAGGTATGTCGAATTTCAGGCTTAAGAACTGCTGCTCTTGTGAAGTGTGAACTCGCGACCTTTTTGATTATAACCGACCCAAAATTCAGTTACTTGTGCTGCCAATGTAACTATTGATTGTGTTTGCGAATTCTTCTCTGCTTAAATTTGTGTTGTTGATAAATATGTGTAGCATTCCCCATGTCTTTCTATGATACTTGGTTACATTATCATCTTTCCCTTATGAGTCCATAAATGTGTTGTCAGATTCCAGATATTGAGGGAACTAATTCCCAACAGTGAACAGAAAAGAGATACTGCTTCTTTCCTTTTGGAGGTATTTCATGGATATATATCATGTTTTTATGTGAATATCCTCTGCTTTTTGATCTTGTTAGCCATACTGCTATTCCATTCTAGGTGATAGATTATGTCCAGTTTTTACATGAGAAGGTGCAAAAGTATGAAGGATCATATCCAGGATGGAGTCAGGAACTGACAAAGTTAACGCCATGGGTAAAAAAATTCAGCTTCTGATACGTTATACCTTTTTCAGCATACGGTAGTTTATTATTATAGACATTTTAGTACCTTAACTATTTAATCATTCTACTGCCATGTCTCCTTGATTTGAACACTCCCTTCCATTTCAATAGTCTGAACATGTTTTGTACCTGCAAGTCTTTCTGCTGCCAGTTTTGTGTAACTCTAAAGCTGAATCTTTTGTTTTCCTGATTGGAACAGAGGAATAATCACTGGCGAGTTCAGAGTTTGGCGAACCATCCAGTATCCAGAAATAATGGATCTGGTCTGGTGATACCTTTTTCTGGAAAGTTTGAAGAAAACACTGTAACTTCCACATCTGAAGTTGTTGTAGAAATTCAAAACCCGATTGAATCTGACAGAGGAAGAGCTAAAATTTGCAAACCTATAGACATTCAACCTGAGTTAGACAACAAGGGATTGCCGCCTGGACAACCAATTCCTCCATTCGTACACGGTGAACAAACTAAGAATGAATGCGCTGCAACAAGTGATGGGCTAGGCCAAAGTAATGACCTGGTTATTGAAGGTGGAACCATCAGCATCTCAAGTGTCTACTCGCATGAGTGAGTTCAAACCTGGTTTTCTAATTCATACTCATTTATAATTCTGCGCTATGATTGATGTATTGGCATTCTATTCACTTGTTTCAACACAGATGTGTACTAATATTGTAAACAATTCTGGAATCACCAGGTTATTGAGCTCGTTTACACAAGCACTCCAGAACACAGGCATTGATCTGTTGCATGCTAGGCTTTCTGTACAAATCGATATCGGGAAGCGAGCCAATCATGGACTAACTCATGATGAGCCATCGAGCAAGGTAAAGTTAGTCCGTTCTCATATCCTAAATGCTTTATGTTTAGAGAGTAGTGTAAGAGTAACCGTATATGATACGTTTTTCTACGTGTAGAATCCATTGTCATCCGATATTGAAGTCGCCATACAATCAAGGGATCCAAGCGTTGAGGAAGAACCTCAACATTCTCATAAGCGGATGAAAACACACTGACATTTCTCTCTTAGGCTCCAAAATGGTCACGTTTGTGGGTTTGAGATAGTATTAATTGTGATCATTTTTCCAATTTATCTTCCATTTTTCTTTATTATTTTTGTCTTCGTTTATCCTCGTAGGAGAGAACGAGATCAAGGACAATCAGTTGAAGCTAGATTAAAGGTAATATGAATGGTTTATATATTGTTTTGATGACCCAGTAAGTTTGATAAGAAAAGCATAATCAAAGGCAGTCTCTTTACATCGAGCATAGCGATCGCTTTCATTGAATCACAGCTCGTGAGCAATCACGGTGTCTTAACCTCCTATTTTGCACCTTCCATACTCCAACCCTAACCCAACAACACATATTCCGCTCTAAGGGTTCTTGTGTGAAGCTTTGTGACAGATAGCAAACATCTATAGGCTGTCACCACACCTCTTAACCAATTGTGGAACATTTGTAAGAATGTAAAAGAACCCATTGTGAATGTTTAAAACAGGTTTAATTCCACAGATAAAGTCCTCTAAGTTCGAATTCCTCAGTTTTTGGTTGTTATGTCTACACAGAATCTTGAGCCTCTTTCAGTAAACTCCACAGTATCAGTAAATACACTTAAGTTTGTTTTAAACTTGATTCCAGTCAAGGGTTTATGAATTTGGTTTTACTCTATACTAAAGAATGTACTTTTTACATACTCGACATTAAAAACCGATCGATCAAGCTCACTCCATGCCTCAAATTAGAGAAAAGTTGCAGGATTAACGAGCGACGAACCTGTATTAAGGCAGAGATTTTCACTCCCTTGTAGTTAGTTGCAGGCTTAGGACACCGGAGAAGATATGTTACTGCCATTACAACGTCAGAGAAACCTCTCGAACAACCAATAATGGCGATAATAGTTTTGGGATTTGTTTTTTTTTCTATATGTGTGTTGTATTATTTACCCAAGACAAGAGAAACTTATAAAGTTGTAAGCTTTTTCTTTACTACCAAAAAAATTCTGTGAATCGAATGAAAAAAATGTGTCTTGCTAAAGCAGAGGCTGTACATTGATTGGACTTTCTCATTCAATTGGGTGTAAAAAGCTAATATATTTCTATTTTGCTGCATTTGTTTTTTTCTCTATCTCTTCTTCAACATCCTGCAAACGTGTGGAAGCAGATTTTAACCAAAATGTTCACTTGTTGTGTGTCCTTTTAAGACCAAAATGAAACGAATGTAAACTCACAGAGGTGCTAATCTTGTCAAAGTCATCATCCAGGCTTCTATCACCATTATCTGCAAGGTTTTGCAATACACAGACAAAATTCAATATTTAAGACAGTGTCGCAAAATTTGGGAAGCAACAAGTCTAGAAGGTCTCACCAGGAGCTTCATCACTATCTTCTAGATCTCCCAAGAGGAATGTATCTAGATCTTGCTCAGACGATGCAGTAGGTGTTGTGTTCTTTGTCACATTTGTTTCAGCTGTTTCCGTCCCTCTAACCGCTGGAGACTTCTTAGCTTCTTCCTCTTTACTCTCTGCTTTGCTCCTAAGTTCCTCCATGTACTTCCGCTCATATCTGAGCCAAAAACAAATCCATGGGTTCTTACTAACGCTATGAAGTCTAGTACCCATGAAACATAAGGGTGCTCAATTCACTAATCACATGTCTTAAGTTGCAGTGATTAAGCTATGAGACGTCATAGCCTTAGGAAATACAAGTGTTATTAAGCTACCTCTACCACATTCTATGCGTTTACCAAGATTCTCAATCGAGGTCTTTACTCTACTTAAACGTGAATTGTTAAAAAAACTGTTTTGGAATTTGAGAAGAGATGTTAGAGCCTTACGGTGCAACATGAGTGCTCACTAAGGTGAAGTATATCCTCCAGAATCTCCTTTCTTTCATGACTCGCGGGCATAATTCATATCTCAACTTCGAAATTTGCTGCAACACACACGGGAACGCAAGAAAGAATCCAGAATTAAACCAGTATGCAAGACCGCCTTACAGAATTGTCCAACTAAATAACAATAATCCATTCTCAACTTCGAAAATTTAAATGGCAGATGAGTGGTTTTACCTTGACGGAGGTAAGAACAAGAGTGGCATGTCTCTCCTGCCACTCCGAGAGATCCTTCCGGACATTCGACGCAGTTATTGCGAGATCAGAAACTTCCGACGTTTCATCTATCCATATTTACCATTCGACGTTGCAGATTTTCAATGCGAAACGAAGAATTACCAACAAAAAAACGATACGCAACAACCATACCTTGCTCAGGGAAAGCCTGGAATGTGGCAGAGGTGAGTCCTTTGACGAACTCTCTCAGATCATCCGTGATACCGAAGCTAAGAAGCTCGGCATCGGAGATCACAGAGCCAGATCCCGATCCTGATCCGGACCCAAAGGAAGCAAGCTGAGGGGGAATAATGTCGGCCATCGACTTGATGTTCTGGATCTGATCGGCTTGTTTCAACGCAGCAACTTTGAGCTGATCAGCCTTAGTGGAAACCTCGGCTGCGAATTCCTTGGACTTTTTTGCCGTCTCGGCGACGAAATCGGAGACATTGAGCTGATCGGCCTTCTTAGAGGCTTCGAGAGCAAACTCCTTGGATTTCTTGGCAGTCTCAGAGACGAGATTGGCAAAGGTGGTGGAAGAAGATTGTAGAGTTATGGTCTGTGATTTCTTGGCTGCTTCCTCGGCAAACGACTTCGCCTTCTTCCAAAAATTCTCCATAATAATTATTTTCCCGATCTGTTACTTCAGCGTCACTGACGACATAAAAAACACCGTTATGTTTAAACGTGAAGAAACACCTCTCTATCGTTCAGAGGTTTTCCGTTCGTCAACAGATTATTGTTCAGAACAAAGTAGTATCTTCTACCGATATTTTAAGCCACCACAATAATCTTTTGATGATCATATTATTTCTATAGTACTCCAAAGGACACATAATCTACAAAATAAACATTTTCTACTCTTTGTTATAACTTATCACCAGAGCTAATCGGTCAATGAGTCCAATCAGGCATGCCGAAAATGTCCCAAATTGTAAAACTGTTTAATACGATTTATTTTTTATTATATCTTATGATACTTCAAAATTGAAGACACAATTGTTTTTTCCAATAACTATAGTCTACAGTACTATGTTTCATATATTAACTGGATAATAACAACAAGGAAAGAACTCATACATTTTACATTAGATGTGGTTAACAACAAAAATAGAAGCAATATCTCACTAAAAGGACTATACAAAGAAATTAGTTGTTGGGGTCGTGACTAAAAAATAAATAAGATAAATGGGGAAAGTGAGGCGTACGGCAGAATATATGGTTGACGTAACATTTTCTTAAGTAAGATATTACGTCAGATAAATACATAAATGTTAATTAATTTTGAGGTAATAACCAATAAGACTCACTTAATTTATGTAACCGGTTGGTTTTGTAGCTTCAAGAAATTGCGGCTGTATCATACGTTGTTTATTTGACCGCCACAATTTTATACGTTCAAATGATGCGATTGACCATAAAAAATTACGATAGAAAATTTTAACCGCTGTGAAATTATATCGTTTGCGATCAAATAATTACAATAGAATCTGCGTCGAGAATCTACGATAATCAAACGAATAACAATACTATAACATCTAACCGCTGTGTCTGATTGCAGATCGTTATCGTATACGTTACGGCAGACAAACGAACAACGTAAATATATAATAATTTCTTAGACAGCTCACTTATTCTTCCTTGTGTAAAAAAGAAAAGAATTCAGTCGTATCATATTGGGTGGATAAATAATTTGAATATAGTTTAAAATGTAACATTGGATAATTGGTGGACCAATTTGGTAGATTTTGGGGGTGTGAGATTGTGAAGATAGCAAAGTAGCCCATCCCTTTGAAGATTTATCCAAATCTTTTCTGATCGCTACACTTTTTTTGTTCTATATTCTTCAATTTTCGCACTCCTTCCAATCTTCCTTTTCATACATTTATTTGTCTGAATGCATTTCTCTATATAATTAAGGAAAAATTAATCGAAAACTACCCCTTTAAAATGTGAAACTATACCTTTAAGGTATTTTTAAAACTACATTTTTCATACATAATTACATGATAACATTTGTATCTTCATATTTTATCTTTTAATAATTAAAAGTTTAAATTGAAATTGATAAATTAAATTTTAAAATAATTATAAATCATTAGTAATATATTAAAATAACACTTTAAAGTTTTTATTCCAAATCTATTATTTTAAAATTAAAATTTCACTTTAACTACTTTATTTGTCAAGTTTTCTAATAAAATTAATCTTTGAGTTTTATATTGTGACTGACTATTAGTTGTGCATCTTAACTAGTAATGATATATTGAGTTAAACTGACTAAACAAAAACATCGAAAAAGAACCAAACTTAATATCAACTGGGTATTTGTAGTCTATTACAAGTTAACTAATTGAATAGAAGTTTATAGTCATAAGTGTGAATAAACAGAACACGAGATAGAAAAGGAGAAATTTGAACTGAAATTGTTTTGCTTGATAAACTCAAAACGTTCGTTGTTACAATTTATAGAAGCAGAATAACCTACAAACACACAAACACATTCTTCATCTACGGCTCCTATTTTTCCACTTGTCGCTCATCCACTTAATGAGTTTAGTAATTCAAACTTGTTGAAAGTCTTCAGTCCTTTTGTACAATCTGATTCTGCAGTTTGTTCAGACAGTGTACGAACACTGTTCTGTCTCTTGATCAGCTGACATGAGGACAGTTGATTCTGTCGAGGGACCACTTCTGATTTTGTCTCCTTGAAGCCCATTTGTCTTTGACATGTCTTACTCACACCCTCCTGCAAACTTGCGATTGGAAGAATTCCAACTCCAAGTTTGTCACGTAATTCAACAAACGATTTCCTTGGTAGTGGTTTTGTCAAGATGTCTGCTAGTTGTTGTTGTGCTGGAATGTGTTGAACCTCCAACAGTCCCAAGGCTACCCTTTCTCGTGTATAATGATAATCTACATCATTGTGTTTGGACCTGTTATGGAATCCCGGATTGGCTGACAGATGTACTGCTGAGAGATTATCACATCAAAGTAGAGCTGGTTCAGATTGATGAATATGCAAATCACGAAGTAAAGAGTTGATCCACGTTATCTCTGATGATGTCTGAGCCAGAGCACGATACTCAGCTTCAGTCGACGATCGGGATACTGTTGGCTGTCTCTTAGCTGACCAGGACAATAAATTTGATCCCAAGAACACACAAAACCTGTTGTTGATCTTCTAGTCTCGTGGTAGCCTGCCCAATCACTGTCGCAATAAGCAATTAGTGACTGAGTACTTTCTTTGAACAAGTGTAAACCAAAATTTGTGGTTCCTCTAATATAGCGTAAGACCCTCTTTAGCATTGTGAAGTCTGATAGTGTAGGAGCATGCATCCTTTGACATACCAAGTTAATGGCAAATTGTAAATCTGGACGTGTGAGTGTTAAATACTGCAATTTCCCCACAATGCTTCGAAAATAAGTTGGTTCTGAAAACAACTCTGCATTTGTTGACATACTCTCCATTCGTGAAGGCAGTGGTGTTGGCATTGGATTACAAGTCGACATTCCTGCTTGATGCAATATTTCCTCTGCATATTTTGACTGATTCAAGAAGACCCCTTTGTCGTGAAACTGAGTCTGAATGCCAAGAAAATAATTGAGCGTTCCCATGTTCTTCATTGAGAATTTGCAACTCAATTCAGATATCAACCAATTCATTAACTCTGGTGTGTCTCCTGTGAGTAAAACATCGTCCACATACAAGAGCAGAATTAACCTTTGTCCTTTAAAGTTATATGTAAACAGAGATGGATCAGATCTGCAACACACAAACCCAAATTCTAACAGAAAATTGCTGAATTTGTTGAACCAAGCTCGAGGAGCCTGTTTTAGGCCATAAAGAGCTTTCTGTAATCGACAAATATGATGAGGATGATTCTCATCTTCAAAACCAGGTGGTTGTCTCATAAATACCTCTTCTTGAAGCTCCCCATGCAAGAAGGCATTTTTAACATCTAACTGCATTATGTTCCAGTTATTTGTTATTGCAATACTCAATACCACTCGGATTGTTGCTGTCCTTACCATAGGGATGTATGTCTCAACAAAATCAATCCCTTCTTATTGATCAAATCCTTTTGCAACAAGTCTAGCTTTTAGTTTATCCAATGACCCATCTGCTTTAAGTTTTGTGGTAAATATCCATCTGCAACCAAGAACTTTCTTATCCCCTGTATTGGGTTCCAATGACCAGGTCTTGTTTTCATATTGTGCACTCAATTCATCCATCATTGCTTGTTTCCATCCTGAATGGTTGAGAGCCTCTGCAACATCTTTAGGCATAGAAGGAATTTGTGAATCTACTAATAGTGCGTACCTTAGATTTGGCTTTCGAATTCCTTGTTGTGATCGTGTCACCATTTGATGAGTCCGTGTTGGTGCTGCAGGTTCCCAACTCGGTTCTACTGGTTGATCACTTGGTTCTACAACTGCACTGCTTGTTGCAATATCCATCATTGATTGTGTTGGGTACTCTGATTGAACTGCAGTCACATTTTCACTGATATCACCAGCTGCTATTGATTCTGTTCCAGATTGTTGATTCTCTACAGTTTGCAGTGAATGAGATGCTCTTGTAGTTAATCTCTAAGGTATATAGTCACTTTGAGCTGGGAATAATTGCCATGAATGGAGCAGAGGTGTAGTATATGGAGTTCTCAGCTTGCTATATCGTTCTGAGAATGGGAAGACACCTTCATCAAAGATGACATGCCTAGACAGATATACTCTTTCCGTTGGTGGAAATAGACAGCGATATCCTTTGAATTGATTGTGATATCCAAGGAACACACATTAAAGAGATTTGGGATCAAATTTGTGTTTTGCATAAGGCCGTAGGTATGGATAACATGCTGATCCAAATACACGGAGATGGGAATAATCAGGTTTCTGTTTGAGCAACATTTGAGAGGGACTTTTTGACTACAATACCTCTGATGGTAGAAGATTGATGATTGTATTGGCTGTGTGAAAGGCTTCAACCCAAAACTTCAGTGGAGTATGACTGTGATATAGCATTGCAAGTCCTAGTTCAGTCACATGCCTATGTTTTCTCTCGGCCATTCCATTTTGCTCAGGAGTGTGTGGGCAAAACATCACATGTTTTATTCCTTTGTCTATAAGATGATTCACAAAGAACTTGCTTGTGAACTCACCTCCACCATCACTTTGAAAGACCTTTATCTTTGTATTAAATTGGTTTTCAACATGTTTCTGAAAACCCACAAACACTTGATAGAAATCTGATTTGGATTTTAAAGGAAACATCCAAGAATACCGAGAGAAATTGTCAATAAAAATAACATAGTATTTGAAACCTTGATTTGATACAATAGGTGAGGGTCCCCACAAGTCACAATGTATCCTATCTAGTGGTTTCAAAGTTATTGAACTAGAACTTAAAAATGGCAACCTTAAGCTCTTTCCCATTTGGCAATGTTCACAGATGGATGCATTGCTGTCTTTATTGATAGATATCACCTTACTGGTGGATAGTTGTCGAAGAACCTGATCATTTGTGTGTCCTAACCTCAGATGCCAGACTGGCTCACTTGCTGCCTACTGTCTGTTGGAATAGAATGCCACAAAATCTGGACTCTTCAACACATACAGATTCTCATGCCGAGGGCCTTTGGTCATTACTTTCTGAGTGTGTAAATCAATGATATAGACATGGTTAGCATCAAAATACACACCACACGGATAATCCATACAAAGCCTTGAAACTGACAATAGTGACTTGCGAATTGATGGTACAAGTACTTCATTTAAGGGAATTCTACCTGTAGAAGTAGTGATTGCAGCAGAACCAACATGCGTAATAGGGAGACAATTTCCATTACCTACCATCACCGATTCTGTTCCATGGTAGGACTTTGCATTCTGAAGAGATGTGGCAGAGTCTGTGATGTGAGCACTTGCCCCTGAATCTGGGAACCATTCTTTTCCCCATCATCAACAATATGGAGAGCTGACAAAGCTTGTGGACAGTCATCAGATTGATAAGTGTTATCAAATCGATTCCAACATTTAAGAGCTGTGTGACCAAGTCTTCCACATATTTGACAAGTAGGTCGAGTATTACCAGGATTTGTGATGTTTTGAGCAGGAGCCCAGCCTGAAGAGCTCATCTGTTGTGCGAAACCACGTCCCCGAGTTGTAAAGCCTCCTCTGCCTCTATTACTTCCAAACCTTGTGTATCCACCCTTTCCTCTTTGTCCAAAGCCAGCACGTTGTGTTTGAAAGGCCATATGAGGACTGACATCTGCAGTTACTTCATATGACTGAAGTTTGGAGTCATATGCTGAGATTTTTGAAACTATATCATTGAATGAAGGAGCTGGATACCGAGACATAGAGCTTTGCAAAGGTGTGCAAATAGGATCATAATCCTTGCCTAAACCGTTCATGAAGATGAATATTTTCATTGCCTTATCCACTGGCTTCCCAATAGAACTCAATTGATCACATAATGCTCTGAACTCCCTACAGTAAATGATAAAGTTTCTGCCCCTTATTGACATTAACTGAAGCCTCCGTTTCAGGTCAAACTCTTGGGCTAATGAACTTTTGTTGAAGTTGTTAGCTAAGGATGCCCAAACATCGTGAGAGGTAGCAAGGCAATGAACATACCCCAAGACTTCTTCAGTCAAGGTACCAAAGATCCAGGATTTCACCAGTTCGTCAGTGTACACTCATGCTTCATACAGGGGATTAGGCGTCTCAACAATAGCTTCACCAGTATCCGTAACAAGTATTTGTGCAAGAGCAGTTATTTGGCCATTGACGAACCCAAGAAGTTTTTGACATCTCAAGAGTGACTCCATTTGTGTTTTCCATAGTAAATAGTTTGTTTGAGTGAGTTTTATAGTCACTGAACTAGATACATGAATGTGAGAAGGAAAAGGGTATGGTCCAAGCTCCTCAGCCATTGAAAGCACCTGTGAAGGTATTAAGAGGGCTCTGATACCATGTGAATAAACAGAACACGAGATAGAGAAGGAGAAATTTGAACTGAAATTGTTTTGTTTGATAAACTCAAAACGTTCGTTGTTACAATTTATAGAAGCAGAATAACCTACAAACACACAAACACATTCTTCATCTACGACTCCTATTTTTCCACTTGTCGCTCATCCACTTAATGAATTTAGTAATTCAAACTTGTTGAAAGTCTTCAGCCCTTTTGTACAATCTGATTCTGCAGTTTGTTCAGATAGTGTACGAACACTGTTCTGTCTCTTGATCAGCTGACATGAGGACAGTTGATTTTCTCGAGGGATCACTTCTGATTTTATCTCTTTGAAACCCATTTGTCTTTGACCTGTCTTACTCACAATAAGAATAAATAGAAATTACATGTGAGAGATCGAATTATTGAACTGTACGTGCATTTGGAAACATAAAAAGATATCGATCTTATATGTTGTAAGTTAAGTCTTGTCGTAAATTTTGTTCGTTGTGTATTATATACTTTAACAATTCATCATGGGCACTGCATTTCCTTGTCATTCCATTTTTGTAAAATATCATGACTTTTATGTATTTATCTACGTATTTTTGTAATACTTTTGAGATTATCTCATTTTTTTTCTTGGCATGTTCCAACGTCACATTAATTTGATTTGATTATATTTATATTAACTGGTTTTTTTTTCATTCATTCTAAAATTATGTTTGTTCAGTTGGTTCGTCCACATGGAACACTAATAATGTGTATAACACTCACACATTAAATTCCATATTGATGAAAAGTAGGGAAAATGGCAGGTTTGTTTTTCGAAATTCATTTATCCATATAGGCTATAGATTGGCATATATGAAAATAATATGAATAATTAAACAATAGTGGAATACTGTATTGGGAAAGAGATATGAGGGTACGGTCGTAAGGAAGAGTATATATCCATAGAATATGTACATGTGACGAATCTTTTAATTTACGATGGAATCATATCAGTTTTTTCCCAAAGCAGAAAGGATATATCATATCAACCAGAATCTCTATAACGTCTATAATGAATCTTGAGAATCAAAATCTGCTTAAAACTCCAAACAGTAATTTTATTTTCACCTTTTGCTCCCAAAACATTCGGTGACAGATTGGATGAGACTATATCCTTATGACTATCCAGAATATGTTTACTTTTACGTGGTTCAACATCTATAAAAAAATATCCTTTTTATATGAAATATTATGGGAGAATCGTGTCAGATTATTTCCCTTTTTTTTCCTTAGTAATAATTTAAAAATATTAAAATGTTTCCCGGGATGTAAAGATCTTGTGGGAATCCATTGTATAAATGCATGTCTTTCTCAATCTTCTGCTCTTCGAAATTACTGAACTATTCTATAAAACTAAATTTTCTCAAGCGTCGATAATCGAAGATTGGCCAAAACCCAAAAGGAACAATAATGGGTATGTTTGGTTGTAGTTTTTTTTTTCCTTAGGTGGATTTCTTTTGTTCTTCATATGATTTCCGGCAAGAATTTCCATTAATGGGTTCTTCTATCGGTAGTGTATATTCAGTATTTGATTGTTGCAAGTGAAAGAAAGTGTTCGTTGTTTGGTTATTATGAATTATGATTACGAAATCATGATTACGAGGACTTTTCTTCTTCTTCTGGGTTTCTAATTCTCTGTTAGCTTTTTAGAAGTTTACCTAGGATTTGATTCTGATGTCGATGGAAATTCCCTTGGCCTGGCTTTGAAAGTTTTGGTCTTATGAATTTTCTTGAAATTGGCCACAAGAAATAGTCTCACTGTTTTTTTCTGGGGGGATTTGATATTTTGATTACAGATGTTAGCATGAGTTTTTCACAAGGCATGGGTGATGAGTATGAGAAACTCATTAGAAGAATGAATCCACCGAGGTATTTCAACTTATTTTCATCCTTTTTTGGTGATAAACCATTTTAAATTTCTGGTCTGATTTTGGATAAAACCTCTGTTTTTTTTCAGGGTTGTGATTGATAATGACTCCTGCAAGAAGACCACTGTGATAAGAGTACTTTCCTTTTTTGTTCATGTTCAATCTGGTTTATCATTTTAACCTAGTCTTGAATTTCGTTATCTTATTTGGTATTCTTCGTTCTTGATGTTTTCAGGTGGATAGTGCCAATGAATATGGTATTCTTCTTGAAGTTGTACAAATTCTCACTGATCATAACCTCATTATCACCAAGGCTTACATATCCTCTGATGGTGGTTGGTTCATGGATGGTATGCTCCAGTCTTTTGTTGTATGGTCTTCTGAGTTCTCTACTTTTGAACAAAGAACTGATTCTCTTCAAATCTCTGCACATGTCAGTATTTAATGTCACCGACCGAGATGGAAACAAAGTCACAGACGAAGTTGTTGTAGACTATATCCAGAAAGTGAGATTTTTCAATAAGACTTTTCATCTTATGTGAATTATGCGTAAATGAGTCTAATGAGTGTGATGTGGTTAATCCTCAGTCTCTTGGATCTGAAGCTTGTTTCTCCGCTTCCATGAGATCTGTTGATGCCATACCATCAACAGACAGCACGGTCATTGAATTAACTGGATGCGACAGACCAGGCCTGCTTTCTGAACTGACAGCTGTCCTGACCCACCTCAAATGCAGTGTCCTTAACGCCGAGGTTTGGACACACAACACCAGAGCAGCTGCTGTGATGCACGTGACAGATGACTCAACCGGGTGTGCCATATCTGATCCAGATAGGTTGTGCCAGATCAAGAACCTTCTCCGGAATGTGCTCAAGGGAAGCAACACTTTTAGGGAAGCCAAAACTGTTGTGTCACACGGAGAGGTCCACACGGATAGGAGACTTCATCAGATGATGTTTGAAGATAGAGATTATGAACATGGTGTGGTGGACGATGGTTCCTCCATCCAAGATGAAAGGCAACGACCAGATGTTAGTGTTGATAATTGGCTCGATAAGGATTATTCTGTGGTCACAGTTAGGTGTAAGGACAGACCAAAGCTTTTGTTTGACACAGTCTGCACTTTAACTGATATGCAATATGTGATTTTCCATGGAAGCGTTGACACTGAGGGCATTGTGGCATATCAGGTAAATATAGTAGAGAGGTTTCCCTGAATCTGTTCTTGCGTTAGTTTTGCTCATGGGACTAGTCTTCCGTTTGCAGGAGTATTATGTGAGACATATAGATGGATCTCCTGTAAAATCAGAGGCGGAGAAGCAAAGAGTCGTACAGTGTCTTGAAGCAGCTGTCAAAAGAAGAGTATCCGAGGTAAAGATCCACCGTACATAGTTTCTGGTATGCATTCTTTCTGTAACTGTAACTCAACATCATTGTCATCTTCTTCTTCTTCTTCTTCATTGATGTTTTAGGGATTGAAGTTGGAACTGTGCACGATGGATAGAGTAGGCTTATTGTCCAATGTGACACGGATATTCCGTGAAAACAGCTTAACGGTCACAAGAGCTGAAGTGAAAACCAAAGGAGGCAAAGCTCTGAACACATTCTATGTCAGCGATGCATCAGGTTGCACAATTGATGCTAGGACCATAGATTCCATAAGAAAAAACATAGGCCAAACTATCCTCAAAGTCAAGAACAACCCTGAAGAAGAAGAACAAAGAAAGAAACCACCTTCCCACGAATCCCCGAGCAGGTTTCTCTTTGGGGGTCTCTTCACGTCCAAGTCTTTCGTCAACTTTGGCTTGGTACGGTCCTATTCTTGAAGAACATTTTCACTTAGCTGTGAACTTCAACGATCCTTTGAGGGTAACTGCTTCCTTAAACTGTAAATTTATCAGCAGATATAACCTTAATTCTTGGTCTACAACGTTGGTTAGGACAAAAGACAAGGGTTTTAGTTGATTTCATGACTAAGGTTTGAAAATGTGAACCTTTTCTTCTTGTATATACTATCAAATCCTCATAATAATCTCCATTGATTCTTTTTTTTAGATGTTGCAACCTACATTATTTATGTAAATCAAAGTTTTCATGACCTTAAACAAAAATACTAAAATAAGACATACTTGTGATTTAAGATAGTTGACTTTCACTAATTTGGAATGAAATATGTGTCATTTTTGGTGCAAAACAAATTGATCTCTAATCAATTAATAGAACTTTTCTTCTTTTCTTTGTTTGGTAGGATTGTTTGGCAACCTTTTAATATAATATTTTGATTTTAGCTCAATTTTCATGAGTTTTTGCAAAATTTTAGTATTTTTATATTCAAATGATTATATTTTTTTATATATACAAATATATATAAGAACGGTAAAAAATATTTATGTTACCAACCATAATTTTCCTTCAAACTTTGTTGGTGTTTCATTAGTTGAGTTATTTTTTCGATTAACCTAACTTCCATTTTTTTCATATTTATTATTGTTTGATCAATTAACTTATTTTTGCGATTATGCCGATCATTATTGAGTAATTGAATTTTTCTCTTCATCTCAAAATATGTTTATATTTATAATACGAAGGAAATATCATTTTGTATAAAATATTATAAAAAAATTTAAACAAAGTATGTATTTTACATTCCTCACAGATCAGACTACTAATTTTTTTTTGAAAAATTGACTACTGTCAAAATATTCCAATTAAATAGATTTGCAAGTTGATAATATAACAAGTTATTCTATGGCTAATCCATGTTTATATATTTCTCCAAGTAAAATTATCAAATTTACTTTTTAATTATTTTTTTTTCATTAGCTTGAAAAAAATTATATTTGGATTTCTCATCTTTTTAGTTTATGAATAATTTTTAACGTGATTCATTATTATTTCCATAATCCCACATGAATTGTGGAGTCAATTGTTTTTTTTATATATTTGGTGATTTTTAGTCAAATTTAGGCCAATCCCACGTAATTTTATCTCGAAATTTTGTAATTGTAATTACAGCCTTAACTTTTTTGAAAGGCTCCGATCCCCTCGTGCAAAAGACTGAGAAATGTCTATTGGAATGTGAAATTTATTATTCAAGACTGACTAATAGTTTTAAGTCATAAAAGGTAAAAATAAATCACCAAAGCTAAATGGGTTACTAAATTGAATTCCAATTTGAATTCAAATAAATTTCAAAAACGTAGACTTAACTCCTAATTAAAAAACTTGTCATATACCCGATTTGTCATTCTATTTCCAATTTCACTTATAAATTAAAGAAACAAAAGCAGTAATATTTTAAAATCCACTTTATTGATTTAAAAGTGCATAAAAAAATAAATTTCCATACAAATTTGATGAATAAAAAAAACTATAAATAATTTCCAATCATATGCGAATTTCTAAACCAATAAAAATCATCTTTCACGTAGAAATCATTTAGAATCTTTAAACCATCGTAATTTACAAAAAGTTACGCTTTATGAAAACCTTTCAAAGTTGTAATTCAAGCGTCCAAAAACCTAAACTCTTCATGTCACAAAGGAGCGCTTTGGAGGTGAGAAGATACCCATTTCTTTTAATCGTCTGGACACGACTCGCTTCATCTCTATATTCATCTTCTTCTTCTTTTCACGATTATCTCCGGAATCTGCACTTTTTATCTGACTCGTATGTTCTCTTTTTGTCAAAACCAAAAATTAAAGGTTCCGTTTAAAGTAACAAAACCGCGTCTTCCGTCGTCGTGGCCGAGTGGTTACTTTGATTCTCTTCAAATATCTGCTCATTATTGAATTAGTGGGTTTTTTTTCAAATTTTTGTTTATGATTCAGTTTCTTTCTTTGCTAATCTTGCTCGAAGGTTAAATTCATTAAACCTAGAGTAGGTTTTCAATTTTCTGTTGTTGATTTCAGCCGCTCGATGTAAAACGGGATTAATTCAGGAGATTCCAGAAGCTTAATTCTGGCGTTTATGATCCTTTCTAGGTTGAGTAATTTCATTTTGTTTGAGTTTATATATGAGTAATTTTCTGATAACGTTTTAGCTGATCTCAAGTGATTGGGATAATGAGAAAATCAATACTCATTTTCTAATTTTGTGATGAATATATATGTGAAAAGAGGGTTTTATGGGAACAAGAATATGGTTCGTCTGTCTCACAGATTGGTCTAAACATGTGAATGGTTTCAGTATGTGTGAGTATAGGTGAGTTAGCTATATGGGATATCTGCAGTTCCGTCTACTCCTCAAAACAGATGCTTTGAACACTCAATACAAGTTCCTGCGTTCTCTTTTATGTGTAGCATAAAGATACAATGGGAGAGCAAAGTCAGGTTCGATCACGGTCTTGGAATAGAATGCCCACCAAAAGATGCAGTGCTAATGGCATAATGGACGAGTTTATTATTGTAGACGATGACGAGGTTATCATTCTTGATTTTCCTGAGTCATCAAAATGCCAACCCTCGGGCACATCACGAACAGGCAATGAGTCCATTTTGCAGAGAGTGATTAGCATTGACGATGATGATGATGATGATGATACAGAAGTTGTTCACAAAGCTAAGGGGAGTACTTCAAACTGTAACTCTCTTGGTGCTAACTTGCAAACATCTGCAGAAGTGGATAATGACGATTGCCAATTCGTTGAAGAAAAATGTGCTGCTTTTAGATTTTCAAAATGCAAACAGACTTTCTCTACAATGCCCTCTTCTGGAATTAGATTTGGGTTAGGTTCTGAATCTGAAAGTGAATTTTCAGATAGCGACTGTTCTGATTGTGAGATTTTAGAAGGATCTCACGTAGAGGTACGTGAGCAATGGGAGAAAGCTTTTTGGAGAAAAATGAAGAAAGCAAGTAAAGCTGGTCAGAGTGAGGAGGCTGGTCCTTCAGATCTTCCCCATGAAACTAATTCTGGACCTGGTTCTGGACCTGGTTTTGAAAGTAGAACTGACCAACATGATCAGACATCTTCCTTTGTTCCTGCAAGAAATCCAGATGGTGGAAAAGAAACCTTTTCAACTCTCTTTGGAACTGGTGATAGAAATCTTAAGAAGTCTTCATTTGGTTCAGAACTGGAGGAAGACGACCGAGCTAAAAACTCAGGTAATTCCAGGTTTTTCAGTAAAGAGGATTTTCCAGGCCCTTCGTCAATGTCACCCGGAATACAAGTTGAATATGAAAAGTCTGATTCACAGTCAAAAGAACCAATACATCAAAATTGTTTCAAAAAAGTTGAAAAACAGCAAGACAGGATGCAAGTTCAGTGTGAAGCTTCACATTCGACCAAAGAGAATCAAAAGAGAAAGGCAGAATATCAGTCTTATACCAAAGAAATTGACGAAGAAGAAGAAGACGCACAAAAGTCTTCTCTGCCACAGACCTCTGATGGGGATGAAGATACAAGGCCTGTGCTTGACAGCCAAAGTAGTGGATCCAGGCGCGAGGATGGAATAGCGAGTTTAGATGATTTAAGAGAACAAATAGTTGATCCTATCCCATCTACAAGTGGACAAGTGAAAGATACTAATACTACAGCTCCTGCGATTAATATCATGCTTGGCAGAGAAAAGTTGAAGGAGACAGATGAATACAAGAGAGCACAAGAAGAAGAATGGGAGTCCAGGCAACGACAGTTACAGATCCAGGTTTGACCGTACTCTGCTCATATTTCTTAAACCTGCCATGAGGAAGGATCGCCTTAGGTGTCCTCTGAACTATTGCAGGCAGAAGAAGCTCAGAAACAACGGAAGAGAAAAAAGTTAGAAAGCACGCGACAGTTGGAGATGGAAAGAAGGCAAAAGGAGAGGGTAGAGGAAATCAGAGAGACACAGAAGAAGGTTGCTACTATTCCTAAGTAGTTGCTTGCACTTGATTATGGTGTGATTTCGCTGCTAAACACACATATTGTTTTTCCATCTCTAAACCACAGGATGAAGAAAGCATGAACATGAGGGAGAAAGTCCGTGCCGATATAACCAAATCGCTTAGACAGCTGGAACTCAAATGCATTAACATGGCATCGTTGCTTCGAGGCTTAGGAATTCATGTTGGTGGTGGAAATTCTCCTCTGCCAGATGAGGTTAGCTAGGCTACATTGGATAACTCCTTTTGTTGTATGACTCATATCATAAAACCAGTTTTGAATTTAGGTACACGCAGCGTATAAACGAGCAGTACTAAAATTCCATCCAGACAGAACATCAAGAGGCGACATCAAACAGCAAGTCGAAGCTGAAGAAAAGTTTAAACTTATTGCTCGCATGAAAGAAAAATTTAAGTCCGCTTCTTACCACTAACATTGACCAAATTATGCTAATCTGTAAATCAGTTTTTCGATTATCTAGCAATACAAAATTGTTGTTGTGGCTATTTTATATATAAAAGGAGATTAGAACACGAGTATTGATATGTCAATGTCTTCTCTTCTTGTCTTTGCCTTTACCAAGTTGTCCAGACTTGAAAGCCTGTGTCTTGTTCTTGAAGGAAAGCCAAAGCTTTGCCATGTTTCTCTGCTATTTCAAAGCTTTCTCTTTCGCTGTCGTTGCGCACTGCTCCTTTTAACAATTTCTTCAACTTTTTGAGGTTGGATTACGATTGTTATAGAGATCATCCCTGTGTATGTAAAACTGAGTGAGAGTGAATGATTATGATGGGTGTAACGTGTCCTAATCTGGTTGGCGACCAGAAAAAGCATTTTTAAATATTATGTTTTCCCATATAATGAATTGAAGATATAAATTATTGATTATTGTTACTGTAACACACTAAATTTCATGTTAGATATATCTCTTTCACAATGATTTTTATTTACAGAAAAAAAAAATTGGAAAACTAGAAACATTATATATATAGAACGGATGAAACATTATATATATAGAATGGATGAAAAGCTTTGAAGTCACTAATCTATATGACAGTTAAAATCTCTATTAATTAATCATCATATTCAAGTTAATGATTTTTTCTAAAATCACCCTCATATACATATTTGAGTAATACGCTAAAATAGCATCATTTTAAGTTTATCTTCCAAATTTAGCACACTAAAACTAAAATTCCCAAAATAGCATAAATTATTATGTAAAAATAATTATTTACCTTAAATAAAATATATAAAATTAAAACATAATGTTTGGGTTCACTTTTTCTAATTTAGGGTTTAAATTTTTTTCATTAGAAATAAGTTTTCAATTATTTTAGTATTAAATTTATGCTATTTTTGAAAATTTAAATGACTAGTGCTAGGGCCGGGTTTTCGGTGAAAACCGAAAAACCCGAACCGACCGAACCGATATTTTCGGTTTCAGTTTTCATTTAATTTTAATCTCTAAACCGATCGGCTAAATAAATAATTTTATTCGGTTTACATTTCGGTTCGGTTCGGTAATACCAAACCGATCGGTTTTCTTAAACCGAAAATCTGCTGACCTATATAAGTCGTAACCCTAAATATTTTTAGAGAAACTCAAAGTTTCTGTTCTCCAAAATCCAAATGCGGCCGATCTGAAAAAATTTCGACCTCCTTCTTCGTTCTCCTCCTCCTTCTCCTCCTCTTCTTCTTCTTCTCCTCCTCCTCCTCTTCCTCCTCCTCATCCTCCTCCTTGAGCTTGAGCTTGTGTACTCGGATACTGGTATAGATGACGATCGATCTGAACAAGGTAGCACGTAAGATCGAGGTGGACAATCGTATCCCTCTCCGTAATTACTACTCATGTTCGAAACACTCATGTTCTCTTTCATTATTTTATTATTTTAAAATAGTTTGAGAATATTGGGTGGCCAAATTCATCACTTGTTTCTCTATACCGCTATACGGTTGTCTGCAGATTATATAATAATAAACACCGACTTGAACTTAGTCTTTTCTTATGCCGAAAAACAGAAGAGAAAACGTATCACGTCAAATATTCCATTGCCATTGATAAGGCCTCATGCATCTTTTTTAACAAACTTTATAAGTAGAATCTGAATGCTTATAAGTAGAGAGAATTTTTGGTTGAATAAGCAAACAAACACAGGTTTTTGAACCAAACTGGTCCGAAGAACCGAATTAAACCGAATTAAACCGAATTAAACCGAATTTAACCGAATTTAACCGAATTTAATCGAATTAAATCGAATAAAACCGAATTAAACCGAATTGAACCGAAATAAATTTTAATTCGGTTCAATTCGGAACATTTTTAAATGCTAAAAACCGAACCGATTAAACCGACGAAATAACCGAACCGAACCGAATTGTTTTTTTTTTTTTCGGTCGACATTTTTCAAAACCGAATTAACCAAAATCCGAAAAACCCGACCCGATTAACCCGAAAAAACCGAAAACCCAGGCCTAACTAGTGCTATATTTGGAACAAAAACTTAAAATGGTGCTATTTTAGTCAATTGCCCTACATATTTATACAACAACCTTCTTATATATTAATTTATAAAATAATCTAATATGTTTAATTTTCATATAAAAATATTGAGCTATTGGGTCGGTGAAAAAAAATACAAATTGTTCTATAAAAAGCAGAAACACTTTGAATATCTTTCTTCTTTGATTTTATATCCCCAATATATTATTTGAGAAATTTTTTAACAAAGTAACCTTAACCTAACGTGTTAATAACAAAAATATCATGCTGACGTGTCACATCACAGCGAGTTTCAGATTAAATATATAAAAAAGTTTAAGTTACTAGAATAATTACAATACATGTCACTGATATTATATTGGTTAGAAAATAAATATATTTGATTCAACTAACCAAAAAATAGTATTACATTTGCAAAAATAATAATTTTTATTTCTTTGAACTTTTTATACGTTAATTTATAAATAATTTCAAATAAATATAAATAGATTTTTAAGTTAGTACCGTAATCTCTAATATATTATTTGAGAAATATTTTAAGAAAATAACATTACTTTGACGTGTTATTAAGAGAAATATCATTTTAACGTGTAACCACTATAGTAAATTTTAAATAAATATATAAATGAGCTTAATTTATTATAATAATTATAATATATGTCATTGTATTAATTTGGTTAGAAAATTAATATATTTCATTAAACTAACTAAAAACTATTATTAAATTCGTATAAAATAATTATTTTCTTTTTTTAATTTATATATACAAAAATTAATGTTAAAATTAATTTCAAATAAAAATTAAAATTATATAAATATTTAATTTATATTTATTAATAAAATATAATTTGCGAATATTTTTTCTTACGCATGGAGTGGGTATAAATCTAGTCCCTAATATATTAATTGAGAATCATTTTTAAAAAATAACCTTATCTCGACGTGTTATTTACAACTATACCAGCTGAGGTGTCGCTTCCTCATAATCTCTCAAAACAAGTTTAAAACAAGTCTTAATTTATTAGATAAATTACTATATATGTCATTCAATCACCATTAATACACATAAAATCATTAGAGTAAATTTTATAAATTTTTGCCTATATTATCTACTACTAATCAATACATAAATTATTATATGTCAATGCCAAAATTTTGATTTAAATTTTAATTGAAAAATAGTCAAACTATATTTATACTCTTTTATATTTATCGATAACATATTTTAATTTCTACGCCAAAATATTTTACTTATCTTATTAATGATTTTAGTATAAGCACTTATATTTTGTTTTAATTTTAATTGAGTTTTAAAATATTTCTTTACTAGAATTTTTTTTAAATTTCAAATATTCAAATCTTTTCACATAGAAAATGAATTTTTACTCATATAAAACAATCCATAAGACTATATTTTACATTATACATAATATAATTATGATATATTATTTTATCATGGTAATATGATTTTTAAATTTTCAGACTATATTTCAATATATAAACTAATTATATATATTATTTTTATAAAATTTCATTGTATAAAATATAATAAATAATTTACTCCGCGCATGACGCGGATCAAAATCTAGTTTGGTGTTATTTCTCACCCAGCATTTGGTGGGACACACAAACTATTATGACTTATGTCCTTCCAAATTTCGATAAGCATTTAACCACATCAAAATTAAATCCCATAACACCATCGCGTATATACTATTCAATAAAAATTAATTAACGTATTAGTATACATGACGATAGAGGTTTATGAACCGTATATTTACATACTATGACCTTATTTTAATGATCAAGGATCTTTACATATCACATCATCAATTGTTATATAAACCTAAACACCTCATTTTTTCACTCTTATCATTTCTTATCAACTTGTTCCTTTTTTCCGCAAATCAAGCATTTGATAAAATAATGTCAATGAAAGGAATCTCATCAGCAGATTCAAATAAGAGAATATCATCCCACAAGCGCAACGATGCTCATTCCGGTGAGCTTAACGTCTTCGACGCCGCCGTGTACTTCTCCGGCTACAACGAGACCTTCTCCGGCGATTATAGACACAACCACCAAAAGTATGGCTATAACGAGGCGAGAGAGGAGAATCGTAGGAGAAGATGGGGAATAATAGGAGGAGGAAGAAGAATCAGCTTGGATTTGCCAATTAGATGTTCAGAACAGGTGTACCATCTTCACCAAAATCATCATGAGAAGCACGAAGTTACAACAATAACCAAAGAGAAAATTGGTAACGTGAGACATAAGCAACCAAGCTCACCGGGTGGCAGAATCGCTAGCTTCTTGAACTCTCTTTTCCATCAAACAGGTTCCAAGAAGAACAAAACAAAGTCAAAGCCAATGGATCGAGAAGTCGAAGAGGAGATATCCGGAGGAGGATGGATGAGAAGGAGGAGAAGAAGCAGTATCAGCCACTTCCTGAGCTCAAGTAGATCTAATTCAACCACCACTGCATCATCAAAATCTCTGATTTCTTCTTCAAGCTCGGGTTTCAGAACTCCTCCTCCTTATTTAAATACACCCACCAAGAACTACAAGCAGTTCTTGAATTACACTTGTGCCACAAAACAAGTAGGTGAAGAGGAAAAGAAGATCAACAAAGAGTTTTCTTGGCTGGACGAGAAACTTAAGGTTATGGAGAGCCTCTCGGAGAATCAGAGGATTTGGGCTGACGATGACGATGACGATCCGAGAAGAAAAAGAGGGGAAGAAGATGATGATGGAATCGACAGTGATTCAAGTTCGGATCTCTTCGAGTTACAGAACTATGAGTTATCTCGTGGAGGCTTGCCTGTCTACGAAACTACCAATGTAGCTAACATCAACAATACTCATATATAAATCAGCTTTCTTTGTGATCTTTCTGCGTGTCATCAAGTCCATCAGATCTTGGTAACATCCACATAAAACAAATTGTTCTTTTTCTTTCGATTTGTTCTTGTCTGATTGTTCTGCAGTTCATATGTTGGATTTGATTGTAATGATATATATTTTTGTATGAATTGTGATGGTAGATTTGATACGTACTTAGTGTTCTTGTCTATCACGTACATTATTACTCTGAATATATTAGTATTTTACCGACTAGACATGGCGTTTTGTATTGTAAGAATTACCATTCAATGACTTAATTTAGTATGCCTAGACGTTTCTTTTGTCCTGTCTCATAGAGCTTCGAGAGGAACGACAAAGGATTAGTGGGTATTTTAATCGACGATTTGATTTAACCTTAAAAAGATGATCAATTGCATGCTTTTGATAAATCGTTAGAGGACCAAAAGAGACATCCAAAAAAGCTTTTTAGCCATGCATAGATTGCGCTTGCTTTTCGAATTTCGAATATTGATATATTAACTAATGCATGCATAAGGCATACGCACTAATATAAACCACATGCTGCTAGAAACAATGATAGATGTCACCAATACAGATAAAAGTCGAGTATATGAAATTAATAACTAATAATTGCTTTCTCCTCTCATCTATATATAGTGGGTGGAGGGTCCAAACATGTGATTATCATAAAGTTGAGGTAATTATGCAAAGTAAAATGATATGATAACGAAACTTGCAAATTAATAAAGACACTCGTTAAAATTTACGTCATATATTTTGTCATATATATATATATTCTCAATTTATTTAGGAATCTAAATTCGTTTTTTCAGTATCAAAACAATGTGTATACAAAACAATATTATTGTTCGTATTAAAATAAACAAAGTAGTTTAGTTTTAAAAAAATCTGGCGAACATTTGGTACAATTTAAATGTTTATATTCGAATATTGTCAAAATTTTGACTATGGTCTTCAATCTAGAATGTAAAGTTAAAAACGTGACTTTCCATCGTTGTAAAATTATTATGATATAAATCATTACTACTCTTTTTTTAGTGCACACTGTAAAATGACTGTTGCTTTTTGTGAAGAATTAGTATTGTTTTCCTTTTTAATAAAATCAAACTTACCATTTTTGAGAAAATTCATGAAAATATAACTCTTAGGCATGGGACAGACCTAACATAAGAAGAGAAAGTAGATCCTGATTGGGCTGTAGTTAGTGGGCTTATATCAGGCTTTTCCTTACGTTACTTGCTGGATTTGGTTTTGCAAGTCGCACCTATTTTCCATATTTGTTTTTTTTTTCTTTTATTGCGCCTAAAATTAATGTCGTAATTATATATTTCTTCTATTTTGATATTGATTCTTGTGTTTCGTCTTTCGTGTGCCTGGCATTTTCCAAGAGACCTTGATTATATACTGGAGGGAAGAGGGAGAATTCGAAATTTCGTCAGATTTTCATTTGTCTTCGTCAATTATATCTGGTTGTTTTGTGCAAATTGCAGGAATAGGTTAATCGTTGTCTATCATACACAAGTAAATTGGAGGAAGTTTCCTAATTTAGGGTTTTGTATCACTTATCGAATCGCTTAGATGTCGTTGAAGAAAGCAGAAGCTTGAATTTGCTGTGAATCCTGGAGTTACGGGAGAAGCGTTTTCTCGATTAATGGGACCGTTCTACCTTCTGATTCTTTTGCTCAAATAGAAAAGCCATGCCTGGATTTGACCAGAGGCTCGCTAATGAATTGGAGAATGATGTTTTGTTAATGTCCGAACTCGATAACAGAAGCTTTGCTGATATGGCTCCTAAATCCAATGGATTCAATGCTGTTTCCATTAACAAAGTGACTTCTTCTTCTTGTGTGGTTCCTTAGAGTTTGTTGCCACTGGAGTCGGAGGAGAACCAATCTTCATCTTCTTCAAGGTTCTCTTGTGTGCCCACTCAGGAACTAACTAGGATAGATTTCAAACTTGGGAGCTTTTTAGATTACGGGAACACTGGTACTTCTTCTAGAGCTTTTGCTCTACCGGCCAAAAGGCCTCGAGCTTTAGACACGAACTTGGAGAAGCCTTTGTGTCAATTGTATGGGTGCAATATGGATCTGAGCTTTTCAAAAGATTACCACAAAAGGCATAGAGTTTGCGAGGCTCATTCAAAGACTTCCGTGGTAATAGTTAGCGGTATTGAACAGAGGTTTTGTCAGCAGTGCAGCAGGTTTGTTCTTCTCCCAAGTTGTCTCTGGCTCTGTAATTTGTTAGCTGTTTTAACATATCAAGATAGTTTCTTTTTCTCTTTGTTCTGGTCAGGTTTCATTTCCTCTCAGAATTTGATGACGGGAAAAGAAGTTGCAAAAGGCGATTAGCTGGTCACAATGAGCGAAGAAGGAAGCCTTCATTCTATTTCCTACCGGGTAAGCGCCATAAGCTTCTTCGCACATCTCAAGGTACAAAGTCTCTGCCTTTCCCTTTCCAATATTGACATCGCAAAGTAGCACTTATCTGAGACCAACTACGTTTCCTGGTATCTATTCTGTATTTTACAATATCTCATGCGTTAAATAGGTGTGACTTTGTGGAGAGTTCATCAGACAATAACTTCTCTTTGGTTTTGCCAGAGTCATTTCCCAGCAGTAGATTATACAGAGTAATAGATGAACACGACCACGAAGCAAGTAGACTGGTGAGTTTCAAAGATGAACCTCCTTGCTCTATGTTTCCTGCGATTGGGCAAAGCAGCAGCAGGATTTATGAATCTAAACCACCTGCTCCTTCACCAGAAGCTTTTGGTGTATCCTCTATTTGGGACTTTCATGAGGTAGCGTCACGTTCTAATTGTGCTCTCTCTCTTCTGCCAACTCAGTCCCAACAACATATCTCTGAAATTCCAAACACAGCTTTCTCAATCACGCAGCCCAACCAAAATCTTAACCCCTCACTGATAGATTATCATCAGAAAGAAGAAAGAATCGTTTTGGATCGATCCTGTAAGGAGCAATTCTATTAGAATATATTTAGGAAATATTCTATACATTAAAATATACTTAAGTATAGTATATACTAGAATATACTTAGGAAATATTCTATATATTAGAATATATTTAAAAATATTCTATATTATTCATATTTATCTAGTTAGTTTTCATATGTATAAATAGTTGAAAGATGGATCAATAATAAATCAACAAATTCAAATACTTATCATGGTATCAGAGCAAAGGTTTTCAATAAACACTTAATCAATAATTTTCTTTATATTTTCAGTAATGGCTTTTTCTGATGATGAAAGCAATACAATCTCCGGAGAAAAAACGGAAATTTCGTCAATAAAACCAATGTCTCCGTATCATATAAACGCTTCTGATAATCCAAGTTCTCTCATCTTCTCTGTTTTTTTTCGTCAAGATAATTATTCTGAATGGGCAGTGGAGATGTAGAATGTTTTGCAAGCAAAGCAGAAGATCAGTTTTATCGACGGGACGATTACGAAATCGATCTCTGAACCAAATCTTTCTATGTGGAAAACAAACAACTCAATGATTGTGGGGTGGATTCGAACATCTATTGAACCAAATGTGCGTTCTACGGTGACGTTTGTTGCTGACGCTAAAATACTTTGGAAACTCTTAAAGAAAGATTTTTGGTAAACAATGGTGTTCGAGAACATCAAATCTCTGCTGAAATCATGGCCTGCAAACAAGATGGACAATCTATGCTTGAATACTTCGGCAGACTTTCTATATTTGGGATGAATTTCAAATTTATTGAACTAATCACACATGTGTGTGTGGCGTGGCTAAAAAAATAGCACAAGACTATAAAAAGGCAAAAGTGCACAAATTCTTGATGAGATTAGATGAAACATGATTTGGCTCAGTACGGATAAACATAATCGGCCAAGATCCTATTCCAAATGTTAATCAAGTATATTCTAATATAACGTGTAGTGAATATTCTCGCTGAAATTTTGATTTGTTTCCTTTTGTTTTGTTCCCTTTTGTTTTGTTCTACTACCTCATCTGAGATTCTCGAATTCGATGTTCTCTCGCCGTTCGATGAGGTTTTAATAATTATTTTTTTGTTCATTTTAAAACCACCCATCAACAAACTGTATTGTAAAACGTATCTATTTGACCATTTTCTTTTTAATAATTAAAGCATTATCAGGTAAAGTAGAGAAGAGTAAGGACGTCATGACGTTTTGGTATTTTTAGCATAGAACGCGTGCCGTTCAAATCGCTAAACCCCGCCTCATCCACTCGCAATCGAAGCTAGCTCTTCCGCTAAGCCTCTTGGCGGTTTTGGATGTGCTCTTAAACCCAAAATCTCCGTCAAACTGATAATAAGATTAATTGGTCGCCTGTGTTGATTTCTGGTGTTTAGTCTTCTTTCGATTTTATGGCTTTCTGATTTTAGTTTCACTACAATTTCGTTTTTTTTTGGGAAGTAACTCTTAGTTCATGCTCATGTCGTCTCTCTCCTTCACCCAATTCCTACCATTCGCCAGGTCCCTTGGCTTCTCTCTCTCTCTCACTCTCCTGTTTTCTAAGCTTATGGAACTTCTTGATTTGGCGCAGAAAACTACTTGGTGCCCAGAAAATGTGCCAAATTTAAGTTGTGTTTTTCTTATCTTTCTATAGGAGAACAAGTAATAATGATTTGAATATAGGGCGAATTTTTCCCTTCTATGAACGGAGATTATGGAAAGACATGCGTTTCCCTTTTAAATTTCCACATTTTGATGCCGTGGTTTTTCTCATGTCCATGCTTAATTTTGGCAGATGCAGTGCAGATGTTCCTTGCCTCCACTCACTGGGTTTTGTGAAGATTCGAGGTGGAAGATGGAATGGTAATCGAAGTTTTCTTATGGCTGCCGGTAGGAAAAAGATATCAGAGTCTGCACCTCTTGAAGAAGAAGAAAATGGTGGAAACGGGGCGGTCAGGGGAAAGAAATCAGCCAAAAGTCCTAAGAAAGGTGGTGCTCAAACAACGATGAAGAAGAAGGTGGTAGTAACAGACGAGCCATTGGAAGAAAGCTTTCAACTTATGGTAGATAATGATGATTTGGACAAGGAAAGGAACACAAAGGCACCAAGTGAGTCACGGAGAATTAGAAGGAAAGGTAATTACTTTCTCATTTCTCAGCTGATGCCGTCAAAAATTTATTCAATCAGTGAGTGTACAAATCACATTCTTACTCATTTACAGCTGCAGAAGCTTCTTCTGATGTGGAGGAAGGAAAAACCGAGAAGAAAATGAGACGAAAGAGGACTGCTAAAAAAGATAAAGAAATTGAGGATGATTTAGGTACTAGTACATTTGATGAGGTTAGTGATGTTGAAAGCACTGATGCCGAGAGTGAAGGAGAAGAGATTGATCTGAATAAAGATGAAAGTGAAGATATTAGTCACACATATGGATGGCCTCCTCTTGTATGTTGCTTTGGATCTGCACAACATGCTTTTGTGCCCTCGGGAAGGCCAGCAAACAGGCTTTTAGATTACAACCTACATGAACGGATGAACGATGCAATGTGGGCCCCGGAGAAGTATATCCGGGCTCCTGGAGGATGTGCTGGAGGTGTTGCTATTGCTCTTGCAAGCTTGGGTGGTAAGGTTGCCTTTATGGGAAAACTTGGGGATGATGACTATGGTCAAGCCATGTTGTATTACCTGAATGTGTGCAATGTGCAAACCAGATCAGTTCGGATTGATGGTAAAAAGGTTACGGCGTGTTCTACTATGAAGATTAGCAAGAGAGGTCGCTTGAAATCGACTTGTGTCAAACCCTGTGCAGAGGATTCACTTTCAAAATCTGAAATCAACGTTGATGTTCTCAAAGAGGTAAATATTTTCCTGGAGATTTGGAACATTAACTACTTTTCTTGTTTACCAATCTCTTCCGCCTTAACTTTGGTGCAGGCAAAAATGTTCTACTTCAGCACGCATTCTTTGCTCGATAAGAAGATGAGGTCTACTACGTTACAGGCCATCAAGATATCAAAGAAACTAGGCAGTGTCATTTTCTATGACTTGAATCTCCCTTTACCACTATGGCAGTCCAACAAAGAAACCAAGACTTTCATACAGGAGGCGTGGGATCTTGCAGACATAATTGAAATCACAAAACAGGAACTCGAATTCTTATGCGGAATCGAGCCAACTGAAGAGTTCGATACAAAAAACAATGACAGCAGTAAATTTGTCCATCATGCGCCAGAAACTATGGAACAGCTTTGGCATGAAAATCTCAAGGTCCTGTTTGTGACCAATGGCACTTCTAAGATCCATTATTATACCAAAGAGCACAATGGTGCTGTTCTTGGAATGGAGGATGCTCCCATCACTCCTTTTACGAGGGACATGTCAGCATCTGGAGATGGCATTGTTGCTGGTACATTTTACTTCTTATTTTTCTTCTGAGTAGTTGGAAAGTTATGTTGGGTTTAACTGAACTACACTATGTTTCAGGTCTAATAAGAATGCTTACGGTTCAGACAGATCTTATGAACGATAAAGGGTACCTGGAACGCACAGCAAGATATGCAATTGAGTGTGGCGTTATTGATCAATGGCTGCTGGCACAAACCCGAGGATATCCTCCAAAGGAAGACTTGGAAGAAGAACATGATGCTGAAGAAAATGAAATGGAATCAGATCCAAACGGTATTAGATCGATAACAGAGAGGGAATACCGAACCTCAAAGCCTTATGATGAACCAGATGGTCCATATGTTATGAAACCAGTAGAGGAAAGGGAATACCGTAAGCTAGAGCTGGCTGGCTCACTGGGCGATGATGATAGTTCTTGATATTAATAAGTTTTGATACTTTTTTGGGTTTGTCAGCTTTTCCCTGTTCACATCTTACAACATGTCCGTAGTATGAAATTTTTTCATAGGTTTTAATATCTCACTCATCATCTCAACCAATTCAAAACCACTTATACAAGCCCTTATGATAAACGCAACTATGCGTAAGGTTGTGAGCTTAGAGAATGGAGAAATTAACTAGAAGCAGCAATATGAAACCGTCAATGAAAGTTTCTTTCCTAGCAACTACTTCTACATAACTACTCAAGGTAGAGATTTATCTTCCTGTGAACTGTGAAAGGAAGTTTGATTCTCAGATCCTTTTGTTTCCTGCTTAGTGGTCTGCCTTTGCTTTCGGGATCTCTGTTCTCCCTGACATCTGCTAATTTCCAGACACAATTCTCTGATTCTGCATCTACAGAATCCAAGAGGAACACTGCACTCTTAACTGCGTTCCTTGAGTTTGTTTCCTCTACATAGCTTACTGTCATTGGCATTTCCCTGAAACGATGCAAGTCCTCTGGAACTTTCAGAAGCCTCTCTGCTCCTGGAGATGACACCTTGAAAGTAAAACCAACACGGAAACAAATTTTAGAACAAAAGGACCTGACCGATTGTTGATTCATGGGGAAAGACTCTATTTACCTCAAGAGCTAGATCCTCTGGGACTACATTTGAAGCCCCAGCGTCATCTAGTCTTTTCTTAAATTCTCGACTAAATTCCTCAAGCTCATCCATGGTAGGACATCCATATCTTCGTACAAAAAAAGGGAGAAGAAGCTTTCGTTAGCTTCTGAAAATTCTGCTTTCGCAATGGTATTATATAGAAGTTGTGAAGAATCTTACTCATTCGAAAGTTTGTCTAGTCTAACGTATATATATCCTCGTGGAGAAGTTCTGAAAGCAAACAATTGTAAATCTTTCTCGGACTGGTTCACAATTTCTGCAGCAATAGAGAGTGCTCTTTCACCCCATGGCACATTTCCAAGAACAACCCCACCACCATCTCGTCCGTCCCCCAGCTGTAAATATCACAAAACTTAGCTTACAAGAATCTAAGAATCAGAGTAGCAAAACTAGTGGGAAAAAATTTAGCAGGAAGATACCTTCGGTTCAACTTCTTCCTCTTCTTCTTCCCAATCATCTATGACCTCCACATCATCAGTTGTTTTATCTGCCATAATTAAATGTAAGCATGTGTTTATGGACAAGATAAAGGCACAGAGAGGATCATGACGCGAATTGCATATTCACTATGACCTTAAGCAACAAATCAGAAATAGTGAACATGTTTCGGATTACAAGTAGTGTAACTAGTGTTACTTGAGATCAAACATTTCTAATGAGCAATAAGTATGCAAATAGATGCTCAGAAAAATTCTTACGTCACATAAATCATTGCAAAAGCAATGAAATCCTGAAAATGTTTTTAGCTAGTAAAAAGGTGAAGCAATCGTTTTAACCCCCCAAAAAACATACATTTAGGCAGGAGACATTTCAACAAACACGTTAAAGACACAAGAAAGGCAGAACATTAGACGATAAGGAGAAAAGAAAAAAAGAGCACCTAGCTGAATATTACCAGCCACATCACATCAAAGAAAACCAAAATGCTTGAAAGAACGTAAATCCTTAAACCCAGAAAATAGAGACGCAGACAAAGAAGAAAAGGTTTATCATACATTCAAAAGTGTCTGGTCCGTCGGCATTACTTGCGGCGGTCTTCGGCGGTCGAAGGCAATGAGAAGAATAGGAAGAAGAAAAGGTGGAAATGGAGGAAGAGAAAGGAGAAGAGCGAAGAAGAGTAAAGTTGGTTTTTGCAAGTAGGGAGGAAGAACAATAGGTCCTAACGGAGACCGTTGAAGTAAAACGTCGAGAAGCTCGCAGCAAAGCAGCTAGAACCAGAGATTGGTATCTCGCCATGATAACTGTAATAGTATATGATCTTTGTTCAGCTGATCAAATTCAAAGGGTTTTGGGGGTTTCTTGTTTATTAGAGTCAATATACAAAAGTAGGAAGCCTATTCATCCATTTCCCATCAATTCAAAATTCTCCAATCAAACCAAATTTTTTTAATTCGAACGGAAAATCTCAAATCCGCATCGGAACAAAATTATAAACAATCTGAATAAAATAAAATTTCAAACTATATAAAAGTTTATAGTATATTAATGAAAATTAGTTTTAATATTAATACGAAGGTTTATATTATTAATCAAAATTTATTAATTAACTAAAATTAAAAGTTAAAACTATGCGTCCAATTTATTGTTATATGAGGTTTAAGGTTCATAGAACATATAAGAGAACAAATACAAAATTCAATTAGATAGTATCAAAGTGTTTTAGTGGTTTTACAAAAGTGTCCATCATAAATATGTAGAGTTTGATTTCATGTCCCTCTTATCAAATTGTTAAATCTTCATATAAAGATATTGTACTATTTGATCGGTTTGTTGTGAATCAGTGATTAAAAAAAAATCAACATTCAATTCGGTTGGATTAACTATGTGAAAAAGGTTTGCAGAGTTCGATAGTCATCCAAATAATAGATACTTGCTTTCTCATTCTTAACTATTTAATTTTGCTCAAAGTAATTATTTTCATAACACTTGACACAAGATACCATTTTCTCTCTACCTTTTCATTATATTTCAATTTATTTTTCTTATTTTTCATATTTAACTACAACTTTCTAATTTTTGTAAGTTATGTTTTTTTTTATATTAAACGATATATATATATATATGATAAAATCAAATAAATTAATAGTTACAACACATTTTTTATATTTTATAGGTGTGATACATTTATTCATACGATAATGTTGATCTCTTGAATCGGTTCATTGACCCCAAATAATAAAAATGATATATATTTTTTATATATTAAATTAAAACTCGTTTATCAATTTTAATTATTCACTAAAATACAATAAAACTATATTTAAATTTATTTATAAACAAATACATAAATTTTTAATTAGAATATATCTCTAACTAAAAAAAACTAAAAATAAATCTTAAATAAAAAATCTTATTCTATTTACTATCTACATATCTTTAATTTAATAACACTAAATTTTTATTTGTTTTGGAGACATTAAATTTATTAATTAAATATATAATAAAAATATTTATAAGAGATTATCTTTAATATATTAATTAAAAATATTATATAAATAATTATTATCCTACATGTTATCTTTAAAACATTATGATGATGTTTATTTACTAAAATAATGTTCAAAAAACATTAAAATATGTTTATATTACTATAATAATTATGTTTATGTCTTTCATATTAAAAAATAATTATCCTTTTCGAAAAATTATTCTTACTTTTTAATTAAAAATAAAAAATATCTGAAATTCAATTATAGTATACTATTTAACTTCTAATTATTATTCATTCAAAAATATAAAAATTTAGATTTTTAGCATATGTTATGATTTGATATGATTTTAAAAAAAAGAATATATGTCACTAAATGAAAATTATTAACTTCGAAAAATTTGTTCATAGTAAAACGCACCTCTATATTGAGTTGCTTTAGTTTATAGGCACTGACTACGGTTTAAACTTTTTTTTCCTGTTTCACTTTTTAACCGTGATGGTTACTCATAAAGTCAACATAAAAAGGTAAAAAAGGTCAAAAGGTAAAATGTAAATACGTGTCATCTTCTGAAAAAAAATTGTACTTTGTGGAGTCCTGAAAAAAGAAGGAATCCTACCGTATTGAAGTGAGGAATCATTATTCTTCGTCACCGTAGGAATCAAAGCAGAATCTGGAACCTCTCTAAACCCCTTTTCAAGCTACTCTCTCTTGCCTCTCCTCCTTCTCCTCTCCTCCCAACATTTCGAGTCCTAACCTAATCACACCTCTCAAGCTTACTTCTTTCTTCCGACTCTCCTCGGTCATCTTTCGCTGCAGCCAGGTTATTTTTTCTTTGTCTTTTTTTTGTCCTTCTAAAAAGCCGTACTGATCGGAATTCAGATTTGGGATTTTCAGTCTCCAAGGGTTTTTATTGGTTTTGATCTAAAGTTTCTGTTTTGATTTGTGGGTTTTCTTCTATTTGCTCTTTTTGGAAATTGGTTCTTCTCTTCAATTGTTTGATCTGAATTGTCTTTTTTTGGTCGAATTCTCAGTACTTGTGCAGATATGGCTACCAAGGAACATGCGGCTCACGAGGTCTCTGATGCTTTTGTAAAACAATACTTTGAGATTCTAAGACAAATTCCTCAGGAAGCTCGTAGGCTTTATGTAGATGCTAGTGTTGTCAGCAGACCCGGACCTGATGGTACTCTGATGTCTTTTACATCTGTTGAGGTAATTAATCCTCAATTTGTCACAAATTCGTCTTCTTTTATTGTCTTCCATGTTCCTATAGTTTGAATCGATGTCGTGCTAAGTGAATTTGCTTTTCTTGTTTGTTTTGTTAGATTTATTCTACATGTATTAGCTTTTTGTTTTCTAGGGCAGATATTGTTGTTGTGAGCTTTAGGGTTTGAATGGGCAGCTCCTACTTTATTGTTGGTTTCTTACATTCATGAGAGATTTACTCTGTTTTATCTTTGTTTATTGCAATGTGAATCAGTTCTATCAACAATTGCTTATGTTAGATCACTGCTTCTCAGATGAATTTTTCTTTGATTTTACGTGCCGGTGATATGAGAACAGACATTTATATGCATGAAACAAAGCAGTTGAGTGTCTTTGTTGATTTCTTTTGTTTTTTTCCCTACGCATTTATATGCATCTTTTTCCAGGCTATCAACGAGCATTTTCTTTCCTGTGACTATGAGAGTACGACATTTGAGGTGTTGAGTGTCGATTCTCAGGATTCCTTGGAAGATGGAATATTGATCATGGTTATTGGTTTCTTGACTGGAAAAACTAACCTCAAGAGGAAATTTTCTCAAGTATTTTATCTTGTACGTCAAAACAATGTCTACGTTGTCCTCAATGACATCCTTCGTTACACTGATAAAGAGGCTTCCACCCCATTAGCTTCCCAAATTGTTGAATCTGGTAAGTTGTGTAAGTCTTGTATTACTTTTCGTTTGATTAAGTTTGTAGTTTTAAATCATGTTGGGAATTCTTTTGTGGACTTCCATTATAGAGCCAGAAACCAAGATGGAGAATCTAACTGATTTGCTAAACAAGACCGAGCCAATTCAAAAAATCGATGGTTTAGTGGATAACTGTGTTAATGCTGCCGAAGAAAAGAATACTGCTGAAGTTAAGAACGTATCTGAAGTTAAGAATGTTTCTGAAGTTGAGAACGTTGTTGCTCTGGTTACTTCTCCATCGGACAATGGAAAGATCAAGCACTCTGATGAAAAAGCTGTTACTGCTCAAAAACCTACAAAGCCGGTTGCTGAAACAGTTGCTTCTCATCTTGATGGAGCCAAGAGATCTTTTGCTGCAATAGTGAATTTTCTTCTTGCAAAATTTGCTTTACATGTGACATCTATACATACTCATAATTAATGTGATACAGGTTCAATCAATGGCGAGAAACGCTGCTCCGTTTCAAGTTAAAGCCCCCATTCAGAAACCTAAATACGTCAGACAATCCCCAGCAGTTGCAGGACCTCAAGCACCTGTTTCTGTCAGTAACTCTGAAAAGAAAAATGATCAGAAGATCATCGAAGAACCAGGTTAGATGGCAAAGATGGTCATTGCCATTGGATGAAATAACTCTTTTTTTCCTTTCGGGTCTCACTGGATACCTGATGGGTGATGTTTGGTTTCAGGCACTTCGATATTTGTGGCAAATCTGCCTATGAATGCAATGCCGCCTCAACTCCATGAACTATTCAAGGATTTTGGTCCTATAAAAGGAAATGGGATTCAAGTCCGAAGCTCCAGGGTTTGAACTTTGATCACTTGTGTCTTATTTGCTATTTCTACTCATCACCTCTCAGAGTTCTCTTCATGAAGCAAAAGTAACAATTCTAGACTTTTGTTATGCGTCCAGGCTAGTGGAATCTGCTTCGGGTTCGTTGCCTTTGAATCTGCTACCTCTGTCCAGAGCGTGCTTCAGGTAATTATATAAAATACCATTTTCTTATTTCCCGTTTAAAAAAGTCTGTGAAATTCAGTTACAAACTGTTATCAATTCCAGGCTGCCAAGAACAATCCCTTCATGCTTGCAGACCGTAAGCTTCGCGTAAAGGAAAAGCAAGGCAAGCTTCTCTTTCTTTAACCCCTCTTATCACAAGCTCTCAGTTTCTAGCCTGCAAGTTCTCAGTCCTCTTGGATACTCTGTTTTTTCTTTTATTATTTTTGCAGTTGACTATGATGGAAGCAAATCTTCTGGGAGAAGTGGAGGTGGAAGCAGGACTCAGAATGGCTCTGCAAATGGTGGAGATGAGTCCAGGCGTAACAGATACCGTAGGAACAGTGGCAAAACTGAGAGAAGAGGAGATCGCAATGCAGATGGAGACAATAATCAGAAAAGCAGTGAAGGAGGAACTCCTGAGGTTCAAGCTTGATGCTCTCTGCAAACACCAACACAAACAGAGATATAAATCTGCAACATTCCTAGAAAAATTTAGATTCATATTTATTTCAAGAGATAAGGCCTATCCATCCAATTTGATATTACAGATTCATATTTATTTACTTCTTAACTTTTTTTACATATGGGATTCAACATAATTCCTCTGTTTTTTCTTCTTTCTTTTCACCAAACATTCTATATTCCAAATTTTTTATTCGAATTTTCACCTTTCTTATTATAACTATCGTTATGTAACAACTTTCTTGAGGACAGAAAATTATCAAGTTTCCCCTTACTTGGATGGTTATCGAATCCAACGGTCTTATACCAAATCCAAATTAAAATTCATCAAAACAATGTTTAACCAAATTTTGCAATAATTTGAAGGGTTTGGGAAATCTTTGTTTCTAATTATTCGTGAAACTGAATTGTTTAACTAAAATTTAATAATATATCAACTCAAATATAAGAAAATATGTTTAAATAACAAAAAAATAATCTATCATCTAGAGTAATATACTAAAATAGCACTCTAAATTAAATTAAATTTTATAATCTTTTTTCTTTTTTTTTTTAAATCAAATTAAATTTGAATCCGAATCTCGCAAAAATAGAAACCGAATGAATACTTATAAATTATCGAATTATTTGCGATGTAAACTATTTGACCCATTATACCATGTTTTAGAATTTTAGCATATATTTCCTTTAATAGGATAATTCTAAAAAAATAACATATATAGTGTAGTGTCAAAAACAATGACATATATTTGATTCTTCTATTATTTTTTTATACTTATTTTGCTTTAGACATAGAAATATGATGATTGGATATATTTATATCTCAATCCTTTTTGCATGATCGAATTCATTATGCTCTTGACATTTTGCTATTTTGTGATTATATTTGTATTTTACGACTACATATGAAGAAACTTAAGGAGAAAGATGAGAATAACATTGATGAAGCAAACAGTGATTAAATTAGTACAGACGAAAAACCTCCTACTCAAAAAGACAGACTTGATACTTGTTCTGCTGTACAAATCCTCTAAAAATATACTTCTTCGTCTACCTTTTGTATTTCACAATCTTGAAGGCTGGATTCGCTTTAGCAGTTTTACAGCCTGTTTCATTGTCGGCCTTATTGAGAGACTATCAACGGTGCATTTGAGTGCCAAATGCAGAACCACAATCAAATCTTCCTGAGGACCGGTCTCCCATAGTCCCTTGGTGAAAACTTCCTTGGCTTTGCCTTCACTCAACATCATATGTGCCCACGACACAATGTTGAACCCATTCTCATGTAATGAGAAAGAAGGATCCAGAGCTCTCTTATCCGATATCAGTTCCAAGAGGACTATACCGTAACTGTAAACATCTGCTTTCTCTGAGACACGGCATGTCATTGCGTATTCTGGAGCCACATAGCCGAATGTTCCAGCCACACCTGTTGTGACATGAGACTGTGAAGTTCCCAAGAGTTTTGATAGTCCAAAATCAGATAGATAAGCGTTGTAGTCGTTATCCAAGAGTATGTTACTCGGTTTAATGTCTCTGTGCAATACTTTAGGGGAACATTGATCGTGAAGGTAAGTCAGAGCACGCGCTACATCAAGAGCAATCTTGTGAAGAATCTTCCACTGGAGTGCCCATTTGGACCTTTCTTTTATGAAATCTTCTAGGTTCCCTCCGGATAAATAGTTGTAGATGAGGAACATCTCACTTTCGCTTGCGTGGTAACCGATTAGCATAACCAGATTCGGATGCCTAACCATTTCAAGAGCAGAGATCTCGGCGTGGAACTGTTGGTCCCCTTGAAACCTCCCAACAGAGAGTCTTTTGACAGCGAACACATTGTTTGGAGACACTTGGGCTTTGTATGTCGAACCAAAACCACCATGACCGATGCAGTTGGAGTTGCTGAAATATCCAGTGGCTCTAACGATGCTCTCGTAGGTCAGAGGAATACCAATGTCCACAAACACTTTTATCTCCTTTGTTTCGACAACCTGAATCTGAGAATTCCGTTTCCATTTTTTGGTGTAAACAAACAAGACAACAAGGACGAGAAGCACAAAGACTATTACTGAAGCTGAAACGATTGAAGCAATCTCGATTGGGTACAGTCCGTTTTTCCCAGGAGAATCCTCTGAGCTCGGACTGACTCTGTCTTCTTCTTCGTTAACACTCATGAGTCTCCTATGCTCGATTCCATGAACAGCATTGCCTGAGAAACTGGTAAATCGAGAAACACCAACAATTTCTGAGATCTTCAACGGATCAATCTTCCATGTCTTTCCAAAATTAGCAAGAAACCCGAGAATCCAAAGCCCAGGATTGTTTTCAGTTGGATTCAACAACTTCAAAGTCGTAGATTTCTTACGAGAAATGCAATTAAGCCCTCGATTCAAAACCCTAATTCCTCTCGGACCAGAGAACCACTCAAGAAACTCACACTCACCAATAAAGCTATTCCCTTGAAGATCGAGCACTTCAAGTCTTTCCAGTCTCCAAATCTCCTTTGGTATTTCACCTCTTAGATCATTAAAAGCTAGCGACAAAACCCTAATCTGAGAGAGATTACCCACTGCCGGAGAGATTTCACCTCTGATTTTACAAGAACAAGAAGATGAACCTGGGAAATGAAGACTACCTTCACGCTCATCGCAGCCTCTGAGGATCAAAGAGACGACCTTTAAATCGGAGTTGCAAGAGACACCGTACCAGGAACAGTGGTTTGAGCTGTCGGGATTCCAGCTAGAGAGGACTCCATTTGGATCTGAGAAACTACCCTTAAGCTCCAACAGAACAGCTTTATCGTGGAAAGCACTCTCGGGGAAAAGTTTCCGAGAAAATGAAAACGAAAACAAATTAAGCAGCAAGAACAAAGCCAGGATTTTCCCCAGAAGATTTATTTTCATTTTTATCCAAAAGAAAGAGAGAGAGAGACGATGGCAAACCCACAACGAAAATCAAACCCTAGTTATACTGTCCCTTTTCACAAACCCAAAATCAAAACTTTTTAAAAGTCGTTCTAAAATTTTGATCTCCCTCTCTCTCTCGAAATTCAAGTTGCAAAAAGAAGAAAGTTTCTTTACCCAAAAAGAAAACGACATTAATAAAAAAACAAAAATTCTTTCGGCTCGATAACCAAGACGAAGAAAGCAAACAAAAAGTTCTCTTAACGTATTGAAACAGTCAAAGAGGACTGAATTTCGACGAAAAGAGACAAAATCTCTTCATTTTTTTCCTTTCTCTTTTTTATTAAATTGTTAAGTTTTATACTATTTTTCATTGATTAATAAACATTTCAAGAAAGAGATATACTGATAACAGAGAAATAAAACGAAAAAAAACAAAAAGTCTAAAACTAAATAACACCGCGGCCGAAATAAAGAAGAAGAATGAAACTAACGGGACGAGATCTATCTTGTGAGAGACACAGACGTATTGAGAAAGATGGAACTTGTTTTTGATAAATGGTTTTGTCCATTGTTTCGTTGAGTTTTTCGCTTGGCAATTCATTTGTAAGAATGATTCGATTTTGGAATTTTTGTATTTCTTTGTTCTGATTAGTAATGTATTGTATTAATATATCGAAAACAAAATTATTTGAATGAAAATAATATATAAAAGAGGATTAAATTATCTGGTAATCATGAAAATAAAAAAATGTCAAACATTTTGTATATATAATGAAGAAAAAATTGATAGATGATGAAGCGAGTTGGGGATAAAATTATGATTGGATCGAGTTGTGCGTCTGGGTAAATGGAGTTTTGCTATAATAACTAATTTTTGCACTAAATTTGTATTTATATAATTGATAAATACATAAATATTAAACTTGATCAAATACAATAGTAAATAATTTTTTATTATTTTTTGAAAATTGATTTCATCAATTATATAACTTTTTTCTAACGTTGTTTCAAATGAATTAAGTAGTTAAATAGTTATTCATCTTAAAATATAGAGACTAAAAGTTAACATAATCTCATATGTTTTCTAATCACATTTTTTTATCTTCTTATTTTATCTTTGATCTTTTTCTTTTTCAATATATATTTTATCTTTCTGAGATTACAACACAAAAAATTTCAAAGATTATGATTTAAATAATATAAATCACAATAAATATATTGTTTTATTTTAGAATTCACAATACCACAACCGTTATTATGAATCGTTTTCAGAATTAAAAAGGAATATTTCATTTATTTCAATTTATTCTTTTAAAAAAATTTGTATCACTATTTTGTTTATTTTATATAATTTTTTTATAAGTATTCAGTTTGCTATATTATAAAAATAGTATTTTATAAAAGAATCTTTTTCGATCCCAAAAACAAAGATCTCGAATTACAAACTAAATATTAAATCGTGATATTTTATTGGTTACTATTTAAAGTTACGAATTCAACTTCGTCTGAAAGAAAATTCACTACTTAAACAAACTATTTATAAACCACCGGCTCCAGACATTTAAAATTTCCAGTTATTTCATGAGCGACAAAAATTTCAACAGTTTAAAACTAAAAGAAAAAGAAAAAATGTCATCTTTATGAGAAAGAGTAGTGTTTCACTTTCAGCAGCGTCTCTGTCGGTTCTGTCGTTAAATCTTTTGTCGTTCTTTCACAGACTTTAAAGATGTGGGACCCATGCCAAGTCAATGTCTTAATGTATATAAATGTAGAGAGAGGTCTCCACATGGCTGCTTCTGGTTTGACCAGGCAGCATATGTATTGGACCTACCCTTTTCATTGGTCCATGATATACATTCTAAAATCCTTTTTTTTTTTTCGTAGTTATCGATCATTATCACGGTTTTTAAGTAGACGTGTATTGATCTATGCATCTTGCGTCATAGTGACGCTGTGCTTTGCGTCAGAGATAACGCTCAACTGTTTCACCTATAATTTATAATCACATATTCACAACTGTCAAAAAATGTTTTTATAAAAAGTTTTGAATGACAAAGTTACTAGAAAAGATTACTGAAATTATTAACGTTGTTTTTTTGTTTGATTGGTTTATATATTATGAATATTTGCCAATTGATTTTGAATCGTATATTTATGTTTTTTTAATATACTTTTTTATTAACAAACTAATTATTAAATATTTTTATTCGAGAAAGAATTTAAAATACCATAATTTATTTTTTAAAAGATATCATCAATAGTTTTATTTTTTTCAATAGCATTATAAATTTATTTTTCTAAACAATAGCACAACTTTTTACTACATTTTCTAATTTGTTATTGTATTATATAGATTAAATAAATGAAATGAATTTTACAGGTAAACAATCATAAGATGATGACTCCATCTATCTAAAGGAACTATAAATCTTTTTCAAGTCTTGCCAAAAGTGTGTGTTATTACTTCTTACAATAATTTGTTTATATATTAGCCAACAAAATCAAGTTGAATTTTTTTTCTTCTCTTTCTGACAAATCAAGTTAAGTACTTACTTAATAGCTAAAATGTTTTTACTTGAGAAGTTTTTAAAAACCTTTAAATCTAAAATGGTGACATTCAATGAAAGATACATCAACATCAATAAATAATCTATGTTGATTTTGTTAGATACTTACCTAAACTTATTAAACATTATGTTGCTTAATAAGATTTTCCGACCTCATCTGTCTTGATGATAAAAGAAAACCATATTGTTGTTGTTCTACTCTTTTTGTGGGTTCCCAAGAAGCAAGAAACACATACATTCGTAAAAATCTAATGCATATTATCCCTTTAGCTAAAGAAAAAAAAAACAGAGAGTTGGGTCAGAATCTAATCTAAAGTTAAGAAAAATATTGAATGTTTAATCTAAAGATAAGAAGAAGAGGAGGAAGAATGAAAGCAACAGAACCACTTATGAGATGTGTTGGACTGTCTTTGGCACTTTCTGCTCTTCACTACTCCCTCTAGCTTGTGAATTACAGCACCAGCTAGAGGTTATGTCTCTGGCTTGTGAGTCTCCATGACTGCTTGCTTACAGCTCCGCTTATCCACAAATACTTTCAGAGGTCTGGGATTTTTCTACCACTTGCATCGCTGCATCAAAGAGCCCTCCTTTGACCAACGCTTACAAGAATGCACCAGCTAGAGCATGGTCTAGTTTTGATCTCTTCTCTGCATCAACTAAAGACATCTTACATTTACTCTCGTTCCACAAGAGCAGGACGTTGAAGTACTTTTCGCCACTCACATATCCATCAATCAAAGATAAGTATGTCTGGCTATTTGGCTCACAACGGAGGAAAACCATCCTTCTGAATGTCCTCATTGTATCTTGTGAATAATCGAATTCCAATCATGAGAATTCACTTCGACACGGGGGCCTTGAACAACTTCATCTAGAAACGCTGCCATTAACTAAGGTCCCTGATTCTCAAGGAGACTTGTCATTGTTGTTAAGTAGCTCCCGTTCAAATAATACTCCTGTTTGTTGCATATCCCTATACAATGTAAACGCAGATAAGAAATCTTGGTTCTTCATGGAAGCTTGAACCATAGAGTTATAGGTATCGACGCCTAATCAATGCTAATTGCTCAGAGCTGCTTATCTCTGTAACCAGCTGAGTAGCTTCAGCTGTTCTATACTCTTTGCAATAGGCTTTTATGACTGGCGCATAAATCCCAAGCTCCACAGAACCTCCTCCCTGAGTAGTTATTTCGCCGAGATTAGTGTGTGGCTTATCCGAGAATCCAAGCTTGATTCCAAGCACAACAAAAACTGTCAACGTCAATGGTCATAGATTCCAAGTTATGGACATAGATTCCTAAACCCTTACTGCTTTTACCGTCTTTAAACAGTTTTAAAACCAATTAGCAGTAAATTTCATCACCGAAAACAGAGTCTTCTCCATTTTCTTTAATACAACAGTATAACATCGGAAACACTATCTAAATCACCCATCTTAACATATGCACTGATCATACTGAAATAAATCTTCTTCTTGCAAACCCGAAACCATCCATCAAATTCTTAAGCTCGCTTATCTAGTTATCTTCTCTCGAAGCCCCTTCCTTGCATACAAATAAGCAAGAAACTTAGAGCATTCGTCATCGCCAGGCTTCACACCCAAAACAGCCTTAGATTCGATGTCATGTTTAGCACCAGCCCCTGATTTCAGCTGTTCCGGTAACAAGCTCAGCCGCAATTTTCCCTATGACTCGCAACCAAATACGGTTTCATGAAATTCAGCTTTGATTGCAGTTCTACAACTTTCCCTAAACAACTTAAGAAACGCAGCCCATCTGCTATTTTCGCGGCAGTTATCGATGATTTAAATGTTCCCAGAGATAGAAAATACTAAGTACCTGTTTTTTGAACATACACTTCAACAAATCCAACGCAGACTTTCGCCAGTTTCATGTGCTCCATAAGAATACCGACGGTCTCGAAATCCAGAAAAATCGAATCTTTCTCAATGAGGTAACCAACGGAAGCAAAGCTCGCTTGAGTCTATTAGTTTATATACAATTCATGTAAACTGGTTAAGTATAAACCAGAATTACCTTTTGGTTTTGGCTTTGGTTTATGCAACTTTCTTGATGTATATGAACCCACAATTGTAATTTGTAAGCTTTATTCTATCAATGAGAATGAGATTTTTCCAGTAAAAGAGTTTATGGAAGCTGTTTTCACCGCCTCCTTGACGAGACGCTAGGCGACGGTGAGAGATCGGAAGGCCTTCCATGCTTCATCTGTTTTTGGAGGGTTTGAAGCGTCGATAGGGAAGGTGTGAGGGTGATTGGCTTGTGGGACAAAAGAGAGGGTTTGAGGAAGAGTAAAGGGAATGAGTTTCAGGGGAAAACGAAGAAAAGTGCCTTCGCGGGTTTGAAGTTCGAGTTTTTATCGACATTCTATGAAGCACAAAGCATAAGAGACCAAAACTGCATAATTGTTTTGCTTCCGGATTTCTAAAACATATGTTAATCAAAAATAAATATAAATCAACATTCATAAAAGCTGGAATAGCTCAGTTGGTTAGAGCGTGTGGCTGTTAACCACAAGGTCGGAGGTTCGACCCCTCCTTCTAGCGGTAAATGAAACATTTTTGGAGAGTCTGTTTGAGATGATTCTCTGGTTCGCAAATTTATTCTATGAAGTTAGTCTTCTTTTTCATTTACAAAATTGCAACTACTCACTTTAAGAATTAGACATTTTTCCTTTCATAATTATCTCACTAAATCTGTGATGGTAGATTGGTATTTCAATTTCATTTATAAGTGCATACAAAATATTATTTATCTTTTGGAGTTAAAAGTATTATTTGGATCTTATACGAAGCAACATGATTTCTTCTAATAGGCAATATATATTGAACCAGACTACATGGCATCTTAAACCTTGAGAGCCACCGAAATTACCTTTTTTAAAGGAATAAGTAGCATAGTTGGCTAGAAGCTTGGCTAATAATACTTTGTTCCTAATAAAAAAGGAGAAAAGGAGCTTTAGAGAGAGATGGGTATCATATTCTTAACCACTACTAGTTGCATCCGATTCCAAACTCGTCCCCGAAAAAGCAATTTTCAAACATAACTAAACCCAACAGATTCCATAGTTTCTATACACTAAATCAATTCCAACTCTTCCCATTTTATTAACAAGATTTATGATCGGTCTATGTGACACCAGAAGTTAAACATCCTTGCTCCATTATCTTGGCGCAATTATTACCTTTTTACACTTTTAAGACATAACCCACAACGAAAGGTACAATCTTTTGATCGTTTACAAATGAAATCCCAAAGTGACAAAGACTGGCACTAGTGTATATCTACAAAAACCTATGATTAATCACAAAATTCACGTTATGAAATTGCATTAGTTTTTGATCGTCATTGTAACCAGATCAATCTATTATGTTTCTCTATGATAATGAAAGATTCAAGGAGATATTAAAAAATGAATTAACAACGAATATAAAGAAAAGAGTATCTCATTCTCTGGATTTACAAAAGTAAAGAAAAAAAGGTTCTTGAATCCAATCCCAAGCCCTACTAAGACAAGAATGAAAAACAAGATCTCAGCAATCCACATGTCTTCTAAACCCTCATGACAAGAATTGTTACACCCGTTACTAAGAAGAAGAACACCGTGTTAATTCGGAACAACAGCTTATCTCCTGCATTTGGATCGCCTAGTCCGCCGCTCCCAGTCGGTCCAATACTGGTACCCGGGAACACCGAAGATGATGACGAAGCTGGCATTCCGTTTGTAGGTGTGCCAGAATTGGGCATCCCAGTAGTGGAAGGAGTCCCAGTGTTGGGCATCCCGGTGGTAGTGGAAGGAGTCCCAGTGTTGGGCATCCCGGTAGTGGAACTCCCGGTTGTCGGAGTTCCCGTGGTTGGGAAGCCACTGGTTGGGGTACCAGTCATGGGGGTTCCTGTGGTTGGAGTACCAATAGAACTGCAAAATAGTTAAATAAAAGCATAGTGATAATTTGTTAGAAGATATTGATGATTATTAAAGATTAAATCTATAAAACCCATCTGGATCATGTTAATGATGGACTGTTTTGGATGTGAATTTTCTTTTTAGTAGAGATGAAATGATGCAAAAAGAACATTTGATCACATTCCTTGTCTATTCTCGTTTCGTCTTAAATCACTATCATTGTGTCGCCACTTAGAAACGAAATTTCAAAAAAAGAAAATTACTTTACGGAGATTGAGAATCTAACACTTCAAAACTCAGCTAAAAACAACGACCATGAATGAATAAAGAACAAATCAACATACCTAGAACCAGATAAACAGCTTGAAGCCGCTGCATAAGAACAAAAGAGATTTGAATTAAAAAAAAGTAAAGTGGGTTTTGATGGAGACAGTGTAAAGAAGTGTGTACTTGAAGGAGGGGAGCTAGAGATGATGGCGGCGCCGTTAAAGTCACAGGTGGCGCCAGAGGAAGCCTTCTTCTGGTAGTAACTGTTGACAGCGACGTCGCAGTGGTTTTTGACGGTGTTAGGTTGGAAACAAGCTCCGTTCTGCTGGATCTGAGAGCAGTCAGCTCCTGCTCCACACGCGTAGTCTAATGCCTTCTGAAGAATCTGCTCGTTCCCATCTTTGCACACACAATAAGCCGCATCTTTTCGATGTTTTTCCCCAGATCAATAGAACAACAAACAATCAGATTTTTAAGGTTTTATATCTTCGAGATGTAACCCATATGAGTAATACGAAATTTCTGAAGTTTTCTCATGAAAAGGATAGAGATTTATAAACACACTTTTTCTAAACTGACACAAGAGGAGAACTGTATATATTGTGAAAGAAATGCCAAGTTTCAATGGAACGAGAAATATTTTGCAGCAACGAAAATAAAAACAGAACAGAGGAAAATAAGGCTTACTTGAATAGGTAATAATCATGGAGATAATCAGACACAGAGGAAGTAAAACTGACATGACTGTGTGACTCATCATAAAGACTTCTTGCTTGGAGAGATTCTAAAGGAAAAAGCTCAGATCGAAGTTGGTTGTGGTTCAGAGAATTGAGACGGTGGTCGATGTGTCTTTGGAGAAGGAGAAAGTTGTAGACGATAAAAGTAAGTGTGTATAATGGTCCTCCAGCAATTTCTCTCTTTTATTACCTTAACCCGTTACTAACTTACTAATTAGACGTGACTAATTTTCAATAATTTAAAACCTGGACCGGACGTGGAACGGAATATTTGTTTGAACTTGGGTATTACGTTTTCCTATACAAAAACTATGCTTCGAAAAACAAACTATGAGTATATTTTCAGTTCAACTCTTCCCAATATTTACTATTTAGAGTTGGATTTTTGAAGAACGCATTTTCAAAATAGATATAATTTTATTGGGAAAAAAACTTTTCACTGAGAGAAGAGCTAACGGTAACGATGATTGTGGCATTGTATTAAGCGAGCCATGTGCTCGGACACCCTCATGCTTGACACGTGTCTATATGTGCGACATACACCTCACAAGAGGCTGGATTCTCTGTTCTGAACTTTTATTTCCGAATTTTGATAAATGAACTTTTCAGGCAAAAGAGCTGTTACATTTCCTTAAAGACCCATCTTTTCAATTTTCCTGTTTTTATCCTCAAATTTTTATCTCCAATTGTCTCACAATCATGACAAATTGAAAGAATCCAATTAACCTTGAAAGAATCCAGACAGACAATGGACCAAAGGTACGACATGGGTAAAAGACTCGTCCCATTTGGTCCAAACCCGCTTCACAAGTGAAACAAAATCCCTTTTTATTACGTACAGATAGAGAATGCAATATTACAGCCTCTTAAGTGGGTGAAGAGGAAGAGCTATAACCAGGGGCGACTCACGTTCATGATTTTCTTATAAAAAAACAAAAGGAAAAAAATGTCTCTACATGATGGTGTGACTGAGACAGGAGGTAATAATCAAGAGAAACACATGAGTTCCATTAAATTAGGAGCTGCATCTCTCAAGTCTTCAATGAAATGTATGTTAGATAAGATGGGCCTTCTCAACAGTGATTGAATTTGGTGACCTCTCCTTGGCTTAAAACGAGATTTGCGCAGATGTAACCAAAAGCATATATAAAAGATGCTTTGATTTATATTTTCGAATCCTTTAACTCTTGGTGTCAAAGATTCAAATCAGTTGTAACCATCATTATCTGAAAAAATACTACTTCATAATAACTAGAAATGAGGAACCGCTATGTAATGTTTAAAAAATCACTGAATACGATCGAATAGCAGACAGATATAATTCCTTTAACAAAAACAAAAACAAAAACAAAAAGTTGTATCTTAACAACTTACGGATTTTTTGTACTAGACAAGAATAATTAAGATAATATTTTTGTATTTGTTTCTATTTAAAACTATTTATAAGTCCATTAATTATAGATGATTTAAAGTACATGCAACATAATAATATGTTTCATTAAAAAAAATGGTTATTAAAATACTGAATTTTTGCATTTAAACTATTTAAATACTAATTTTTAATAAATCATTTAAATAACGATACGTATTTAATTGATAGGTATGTGATTAGTTAATGTTAACAATAGAAATAACATTACTTATTTTAACCAACTAAAAATAAATAGCAATAAATTAAAAAAAAAAGTATGTTACTTTTTGTACTAATATTAACTAATTGCATAACTAAATCAACGCAATCAATTACATATCGTTATTTAAATTGTTCAATAAAAAATTCGATATTTAAATAGTTGAAACGCAAAAATTCAGTATTTTATTGACGTTTTTCCGTTTCATTTGGATTAAAAATGGATTACATTTTGCTACTTCTTCAGTTTATTTGTTGAGTTATATAAAAGAAAATCTCCAAATCAAAATTGCAAAACTTGAAAAAGGTAAATTTCTTACTGGATATTGTATAACAATACGTCCAAAAATGAAGGAAAACAGGATAATAATCTACAAAGAGTAGCAGAATTTGTTACCATCAACAACAAAAATTGTTATTATAAGCACTATCTAAACTCTCTTTTTACACACTCGAATGATCTCACTTGTTTCCTCAACAATCTCCTGATTTCTACATTGCTGAGAAAATGGAAGCAAAAAATAGAATGTTAGTGATGATAATGGTGTATGGAATATTAGCATCAGTTTCAAATGGAGAAGGAGGAAGAGTTAATGTTAAAATTGAAGCTGTGACTTCTATAGCCAAAACTGATGATAATTTCATTTGTGCCACTCTCGATTGGTGGCCTATTGATAAGTGTGATTATGGCCAATGTCCTTGGGGCAAATCTGGTATCAACAATTTGGTATGTCTTTTACATTTCTTATTATTATATACTATTTGTTTAAATTTTTACAGGAAAAAATAATCTCTTTCATTGGTTTGGGAATTTTGTTTGTCAGAATTTCTCCAATACCATCCTTCGAAATGCAATCAAAGGTGAATACAGGTTATAAATTTGATTGTGTTACAGTTTTTATATTGATGATAGATTTGTTACTATAATATGTATAAATGAAACAGCATTTGGGGAAATGAGGATAAGAGTTGGTGGATCATTACAAGACCAAGTTGTGTATAAAGTTGGGAAGTCTGTGAAAGAATGCTCAGATTTCAAAAGAAACGACGACGGATTGTTCGGTTTTACTCAAGGTTGTCTCCAAATGGAGAGATGGGATCAGCTTCATGATTTCTTCAATCAAACCGGGTACGTTTACAACAGATACACAATCTAAGACAAAACATATTCTGGTTAATGCTAAACCGGAATCATTCTTGATTTTACAATACACAGAGCTAAAGTCACGTTTGGTTTAAACGCTCTCTACGGGAGGAAGAAGTCGAAATCAGAGGATGGACTGTGGATTGGAGACTGGAATGCGATTAACTCATATGATCTCATGAAATACTCAATCGAAAAGGGTTACAAGATCGACTCATACGAACTCGGAAACGAGCTTTGTGCCTCTGGAGTATCAGCGAGGGTTGGAGTGAAACAGTACGCAAAAGACATGAAGACGCTGAAGAGACAAGTGCAGAAGCTGTACAAAGACGAGAAAACTCAGCCTAAAGTCTTAGGACCAGCTGGTTTCTACGATGAAAAATGGTTCAACGAGTTTCTACTTCATTCTGGTCCTGACGTAGTCGATGGACTCACCCACCATATCTACAATCTAGGCCCAGGTGTTGACAAGACGTTGATCAACAAGATCCAAGATCCGTTTTTCTTGAGCCAAGTAACACAGACATACAAAGACGTATCCAGGACAATCGACCGGTTCGGTCCATGGGCTGGGGCTTGGGTTGGTGAAGCTGGTGGTGCTTATAATAGCGGTGGGAAAGACGTTTCTCATACTTTTGCTAATGGATTCTGGTAAACCAACAACCTCTAAACTTTTTTCTTTGGGGACTTGTTATTTATAGCTTATTTCGGTGTTGTTGTTGTTGTGTGTTTTCAGGTACATTGATCAGCTTGGAATGACATCAATGTATAACCACAAGGTGTTTTGTAGACAAGCACTTGTTGGTGGAAACTACGGTCTTTTAAACACAACCTCTTTAATTCCAAACCCTGACTATTACGGTGCACTCTTATGGCACCGTCTTATGGGCTCAAGAGTGCTTCGAGCCATTCACAATACAAGTCCTTATCTACGCGTCTATGCTCATTGTGCACGACAGCATTCAGGAGTCACGCTTGTTGTCATCAATTTGTCCAACACCGAGTCCTACGAGCTGTATCTCACCCAGTCTTACGAGCTGTACCTGGAGGAGTATGCGAGAGTCTCCTTGCGGAAGAGAGAGGAATATCACTTGACTCCCATGGACGGTGATATTCAGAGTGACGTCGTTTTGCTTAACGGAAAAGTGTTGAGGTTAACGGAGTCTGAGGATATCCCGGAGATGAAACCTAAGTTGGTTGACTCGTCTACGCCGATACATGTTAAACAAGACTCCATTGTTTTTGTCTCTCTTAAAGACTTTAACGCTCCGGCTTGTGCTTAGATATAAGCTCTGCTAGTGTTAGGTTTTGTTATGGTGTTTTCGTAATAAAGAGAAAATTTATTTTCTGTAGGAAAACCCATAAAGTAACATGATATGTTTCACGTAACAAAGAACTACAACTTAAAGATAACTTTTCTTCATGGACAAGTAATCTATTAAAGAGGATAACCTCTTTGGACTTGACTTGCTAAGAGATCCTAAAAAGGAATTATTTTTAGAAACCTTTTGCGAGACCTAAGCTTATGGCTTGAATAAAGGGAAAGGTATTGCTTAAGCAGCCATAAACGAACTACACATTCCATGAGTCTAAATGCAATATCTATGTATATATGTACGTCTTTGTAGCTTTCCATGGCCGTTCTCTGATTTATACACACATATCTGAGAGAAGCAACCAGAAACAATTTCGTAAAAGGTAAAGTCCTATTTGATATGTATATATATTCCAAGATTAGTTTCTGAACAAACTCTTGTGCTATGTATGAAACCAGGGAGCAACCAAAACCTGTACATATGGCAGCTGTGGTGGATCAATGGAAAGAAATAGAGATAGGCAAAACGCGATTGAAGTGTGTGTTATGTTCTCTTTCTTTCGTTTTCCTGGTTAAATAAATGTTGTTTCATTGAATACCATTTTCTTTGAAGGCAGCTAAGAGACTAATGGGTTCAATATTTGCAGATACGAGATGCTAAGGCAGAAGATCCTGTCATGGGAAGATAAGAATAAGAAAAAGGCAAAGAGAAGACTTCATAGAACAGAGGTGCCTCTTCCTTTTTTCCTTTTTCTTCTGATCCGAAAACTAATTCTTGCATAGACATAGAAGTAGAACCAATCAATGTAATGAATGTGCAGAGAGGTGTAGAGAAGATAAAATTGAAGGCGACGCAGAGGTTCAGGGACCAAAACGAACGCATTGATATCATTGTTGCGAGTGCAAGGGCACATGCATATGAGAGTCGGATGAAGGAAGAGTTGAAGGTTAAGGAGAAAGCAAACCTCATGAGAACAACTGGACAGAATCCCTCAACATGCCTCTGAATCCTGCAAGTTGCAGGAAATGTAAAGCCATACATTATTAACTGCTAATAACTATTGTCTGAACATGTAAAATGCAGACACAAATAAGGTGTTTACTCATAGTGTTAGAATAGAGAGATAAGACACATGATCTGTTATGGCATCAAATATGTAAACCATAACTTCAGACAGTTGCACAACAGTACTAGAACCAAGAGTTCAAAATCACAGAGCCCAGTATCATTCTCATAATGTTATTTCATTTGAGGAGGATGTAAAGGGCAAGAATGATGAGGCTACTGGGTATAACAAACTTATATCCTGAGAATGATCACCAAAATCTACAAACCTGAGTCACAGTAGCAACATTACTTAGTAACCCTCCCAAATTAATATGATACAGATCAGACAGATGGCAAACCTGCCAAAACTTTACTTACTTTGGGGTTTTTATTCTATTTTGTCAAACCCTCTTGATGAGTTAGAAGGTTGGAGCTGAGGTATATTCGTTTATCTTTAGTTTGTTTGATTAATTATTACTTGACAGAGGAGCTGGGTTGATGTTTGCGCTACCTCATCGTTCTATTTATCAATCACGATGATTTGTATCAAACGTTCTCTCTCCATCTTATGAAGTAGAAAATTTCAAATTAGGTTATTTTCTTCGAATTCGGTTTGTGAATCGATTTATTGAAGTTAAGGTAAGACCAAGCTTTTTTTAAACCTCAGTTTTCTGATGACCTCTCTCGCTTTCTTCTTTTTCTCCTTTCTATCGATTTTGTGAAAGCTCAACGATTGTTGAATCCTCAAGTCTTCTATCTGTTTTGGGCTGTTGTTTTCGTGATTTCAATAGTTGATTTGAATTATTTAGTTTTTTAATGCATTAGTTTGATCTGGTTATCTAATTTAGATGATTTGTTCATGTCTTGGGCATTGGGATTCCTCAATTTGCTGTCAGTTTTTATTTTAATATTCGTGTAAATGATTGTCCTTGTTTCTCTTTTTTCTTCTGTCTCCAGTTTCCAGTGAATAACAGGAACAGACAAAGTCTTGGCACCAATTTATTCTGAAAGAATCTGCCAAAGAAACCCTCTTTCAAGAGGGGTCGAGACTGATGTATCAGGCTGTGGCCACGACGACAACCACTCATGGTGGAACTCCAACAGAGAGTGGTGATTACGTAGTGACTTTGGATCAAATTCCAAGATGGAGTGATGTTGAGCAGAGGTCTTCTCTCGATTGTGAAACAGGAGAACCAACACATTCTACTAATCCACGCTACGCAAACCCTTTGGCTTCGTCTTCTGAAGCAGGAAGCAACGGCAATGGGATCGTGTCTAAGTTTCCTGTTGATCACGAGATTAACTCCAAAATATACCTCTGGAGAGGGGAACCGTGGAACCTTGAAGTTGATGCTGTTGTGAATTCGACTAGTGAGGTAAGTGTTAGATTACTGGTTTCCAATTCAAAACTAACTGACAATGAATGAATTGGCTCATATCTCGATGTGGGATTTCGCGAGATAATGGTTCGTGTAGACATTAATCTCGACAATATTCATTATAGGATTCAGTTTGGTTTTAGATCGGCTGAACTAATTTTAGGGACCGATTTGGGTCAAATTGATCGGAAGTCATTATATGGACTATATCAATTTCAGTTTGGATTGGACAACGTGTTATGATACCATAAATAATTCTTATTAAACATTTTTAGGTTCTTAATCTCATCAATTTATGAGTAAGCTGGAACTAGTTTTAGTAAATTGCTCTTTATTTGCGTTTGATATGGTTGTTGTTTTTTCTTGGAATTGGAGGACAGAATTTAGATGAGGCGCATAGCAGTCCTGGTCTGCATCGCGCTGCTGGACCTGGCCTTGCAGAACAATGTGCTACATTGGTACAAACACTTCCCTTCACTATTTTCTAAATCAGAATTTTATAGATATTATATCATGTTTTGTCTTTTAGATGGTTGCCTGAAAGAGGATTTTTATGATTATTCTTTCTTTCTTTACAGGGTGGATGCCGGACAGGGATGGCGAAAGTAACAAACGCCTATGATCTACCAGCGAGGTAATTTGTGGTGAAGACTATTTAAGATAAATTCACTGTTTGCCTAGTGGCCTGAAACAGAAAGAAATTATGCTCCTTGGATCTAGCCTCTGCTCTATTCTTCAACTATCCTTTATATGGTAGAGCTTCTCCATTGTTGACTCTGTACAGTTTTTTCCATCCCATGTGAGTACTACGTCTTGTGATTTCTGAGGAATTTTCAAACTAAAGGTGGAGAGGCATGTTATCTCTTAGACACGAAATATTCCGTGCTACTTTAATTTGGATGTGGAATAAGCTTGTGCCTTAATGAGCAATTCATTTTATTTTCTGTTTCTTGTTCAGGAGAGTTATTCATACAGTTGGACCCAAGTATGCGGTAAAGTATCATACAGCCGCTGAGACTGCTCTAAGTCACTGCTATAGATCTTGTCTGGAGCTTCTCATAGATAATGGGCTTCAAAGGTGGGTGAAGATAAAATTCTGCAGTTTTTTCCTTATTTTCTTTCCAACAATTAGATTCTTTGGTACGCTTGTGTTTTTCTTTTTTTGCTAAACTCAAGAGTTTGATATTATTTTACATTCAACATTGCAGTATCGCTATGGGCTGTATATACACAGAAGCCAAAAACTATCCCCGAGAACCAGCTGCTCATGTTGCCATAAGTAAGATAGGTCTAGAACAGTCTTTATTTCAGAAAATGGCTTTCGTGTTTCCAGCTCATGTTGTGCGGTTTTTAGGAACTGTACGCCGCTTTCTGGAGAAGCAAAAGGATAAAATCAGTGCTGTTGTTTTCTGTACCACCACATCCTCTGATACGGAGATATACAAAAGGTATCTTAAATTGCTGCAGTTGGTTTGCAAGAATCTGCTTTGCTTTCAGAAGTATTCACAGAAAGATCATAGCATGTAATTGTTTCTAACTGCTGGCAATAGATATAATTTTTACAAACTGTAATTTCTAAGAACTGTGTGATGCAGAAGCAATGTCAACCATTGCTAAACTTTGACTCTCGGAATGTAGATTACTTCCCCTTTACTTTCCGCGAGACGAACACGAAGAAGAGGTTTCCATCTCAAAGCTCCCAGCTGATGTTGGGGATGAAAACGGTGAGACCATTATAGACGAACGTAAAATTAGAATACAGGCTCTACCAAATAAACCTCGACCCAGCTCTTTTCCTACTCCAGTCGAGCGCCCTGCTACTGATCTTACTTTGATACGAAGGTTGGTAAAATCTGGCTGCTACAGGCTTTTCAATTTGTTGTCACTCCTCTTTGCAAGTTATTGATAACCATCTGATTCCAGGAACTCAAATCATCTTGATTCATATTTGGATCCTGCCTTCATGTCCTTGATTAAAGATCCAGATGAAAGGCGAAAAGAACAATGGGAGAAGACTGCACAAGCACAAAGTGGATTCAATTTTGTTAATTTGCTAGGATTTGGTGATCTGGGTGGACCCCCTCTCTCTGCTGCAGAGGAATACTCACTCCATTCGCGATACTTAGCAAAAGCTAATTCTCTGAACCTTTCCGAAATTGCAGAGATGAAGATTGTGTATGGCTTCTGTGTCCTTGGTTTTCTTTCTCTCTCAGCCTTTTGCCTGCATAAGCTCACTTTGTATGCTCGTGAGCCAATTACGTAAGGATAGACAGACCTTGACAAAGCATTTTCTGTTTTCTGTGCTTCAGCTGCCGTGGTGGTGTTGACACCGAGGGTCATCCTGTGATGGTTGTTGTTGGAGCTCATTTTTTGCTGCGATGTCTTGATCTGGAGCGCTTTGTGCTTTATGTTGTAAAGGTAAGCAAGCAATCAAATGCCCTGATGGTCTTTATCTCACTGTAAAACACCACTTCTGTCTGAATACTACCTTGTATTGATTGTCTTTTGACTTTATTGGGTGTCTCACGATACTCTAACTGAGTAACTGATACAAATTTTTACAGGAATTTGAACCTGTGATACAAAAGCCTTACTCTATTGTCTATTTCCATTCTGCAGCATCGTTACAAGTGTAAGCTGATTCGTAAATATTGTTTAGTGGAAAACAGACCCTCGTGCTTTATAAACTGCAATAACATTTATTTTGCTTTTATGTATTTGACTTGGCCATGTGAATAAACAGCCAACCAGATTTGGGATGGATGAAAAGATTACAACAGATACTTGGTCGCAAACACCAGCGTAACCTTCAGGTATGAAATCACACCTACTCATAACTATAGTTGGGGAAGGTTCCTCTTTATCCTAATCCTGATAATATCTGATTCGTCCAGGCAATCTATGTACTTCATCCAACTTTCCATTTGAAAGCTACAATCTTAGCTATGCAATTGTTGGTGGACAACGTGGTAAAAGTCCTGAATTATTTAAAGTCCCAGCCCTTGTCTCAAAGACTTTAGTCATTCTAGAGAAGTCTAATTTGCTCTGTATATATTTCTTGCTGCAAACGGAAAACTCAATAAAGGTTTGGAAGAAAGTCGTATATGCGGACCGACTTCTGCAGCTTTTCGAATATGTTCCTCGTGAGCAACTAACAATCCCAGACTTTGTTTTCCAGTTAAGTCTCTTTCACACTCCAAAAGTGTTCAGTTACTGGATTCGTAATAATTACTGGGTGTTGTGTGAAAACTTGCAGGCATGATCTTGAAGTTAACGGAGGAAAAGGTCTAATCGTTGATCCAAGAACAAAGTACGTCTATCAACGGCCATGAAAGAAACCTTCGTCCTAGAGGGTGAAAAAAAAAAATCAAGACAGTTGCTTGTATGTTTGCTGTTTTTTGTCTTCGTGCAAATGTATCTTAATTATTTCATGCGTTCTCTCTCAAAATTTAGCTACTCCTTTCTTGTGTTTGATGCTGGGAGCAAAATAAAGCCTTCGCCTAGCTTCTAATGTAATCAATGTTTGAATCTTGTTAATAATCCATTTTCTTATGAGCGAAACCCAAAGATTTCCTCTTTTCTCTCTTTTGTCAATGTTCTTGTTCAGCTGAAGATGACGCAGTACATGCCATTGTTTAGATCATGTTCGAACTTACGATCAGTAACTCAGCTTCATGCCCATCTCCTCGTCACCGGCCGTCTCCGCCGTGATCCTCTTCCTGTGACGAAGCTTATCGAATCATACGCTGTCATGGGTTCACCTGACTTGTCGAGGCTCGTCTTCGAAGCCTTTCCTTACCCTGATTCCTTCATGTACGGCGTTCTCATCAAATGTAACGTCTGGTGCCACTTAGTCGACGCCGCCATTGATCTGTACCACAGGTTGGTTTTGGAGAAGACCCAGATCAGCAAGTTTGTGTTTCCATCTGTTTTGAGGGCATGTGCGGGCTCGAGTGATCATCTGGATGTTGGTAGGAAAGTGCACGGGAGGATTATCAAGAGCGGTGTTAACGAGGACGCTATGATAGAAACGTCTCTGTTGTGTATGTATGGCCAAACAGGGAATTTAAGTGATGCGGAGAAGGTGTTTGATGGAATGCCCGTGAGAGACATTGTGGCGTGGAGTACTCTTGTTTCTAGCTGTCTCGAGAATGGTGAGGTGGAAAAAGCACTGAGGATATTTAAGTGCATGCTGGATGATGGTGTCGAGGCGGATGCTGTGACAATGATCAGTGTGGTCGAAGGATGTGCTGAGCTTAGATGCTTGAGATTGGCCACGTCTGTCCATGGGATGATAACGAGAAAAATGTTAGATTTTGATGAAGCACTCTGCAATTCTCTGCTTACAATGTACAGTAAATGCGGGGATTTGTTTAGCTCGGAAAGAATCTTTGAAAAGGTCTTCAATAAAACTGATGTTTCGTGGACTGCTATGATTTCTAGTTACAACCGCATTGGGTTGTTTGAAAAGGCATTGAGATGCTTCAGTGAGATGTTGAATTTGGGAATTGAGCCGAATTTGGTTACCCTCTATAGCGTCTTGAGCTCTTGTGGGTTGTTACGGTTAACTAGAGTAGGTAAGTCGGTCCATGGTTTTGCAGTTAGACGAGAGGTGGATCCGAAGTACAAGTCCCTTTCTCCAGCCTTAGTTGAGCTGTACGCTGAATGCGGGAAACTAAGCGACTCTGAGACGGTCTTACGAGTGGTTGGCGTTAGAAATATTGTGTCATGGAACTCTCTTATTTCTCTATATGCATACAAAGGTATGGTGATTGAGGCATTGTGTTTGTTTAGACAAATGGTGACAATGAAAATAAGACCGGACTCATTCACTTTAGCAAGCTCAATATCAGCATGTGAAAATGCTGGTTTAATAAGACTAGGGAAACAGGTTCACGGGCATGTTTTAAGGATGCATGTTTCAGACGAGTTTGTGCAGAACTCGATAATAGACATGTACTCTAAGAGCGGATTTCTGGATTCAGCATGTGCGGTATTTGATCAAATCAGACATAGGAGCATCGTGACATGGAACGCAATGCTATGCGGGTTTTCTCAGAATGGTAACTCCTTAGAGGCGATTAATCTCTTCGACTATATGTATCGTAACTGTCTCCAGACGAATGAAGTTACATTTTTGGCGGTTATCCAAGCGTGCTCAAGCATTGGTTCACTGGAGAAAGGGAAATGGGTTCACCACAAGCTCATTCTTTGCGGTGTACAGGATCTTTTCACTGATACAGCTCTTATCGACATGTATGCCAAATGTGGAGATCTCAACACAGCTGAAACCATCTTCAAGGCTATGTCAAATAGGAGCATTGTGACGTGGAGTAGTATGATCAATGCCTATGGTATGCACGGACGGATAGGATCTGCTATAACCACGTTCAATCAAATGGTGGAATCCGGTACGAAACCTAACGATGTTGTCTTCATGAATGTCCTGTCTGCTTGTGGTCACTCTGGTTCCGTTGAAGAAGGTAAACACTGCTTTAACTTGATGAAAAAATTTGGCATCTTACCAAACTCAGAACATTTCGCCTGCTTCATCGACCTTTTGAGCCGTTCCGGTGATCTCAAAGAAGCATATAAAACCATCGGGAAGATGCCTTTCCTAGCTGATGCTGGCGTTTGGAGTTCTCTGGTCAATGGATGTCGAATCCATCAGAGAATGGATGTCATCAAAGCCATAAAAAATGATCTTTCGGATATTGTTACTGAAGATACAGGATATTACACTCTCTTGTCCAATACATATGCTGAAGAAGGGGAATGGGAAGAATTCAGGAGAATGAGAACGACTATGAAGAGTTCGAACCTCAAGAAAGTTCCTGGATACAGCGCAATCGAGATTGATAAAAAAGTTTTCAGATTTGGAGCTGGGGAAGAACCCCGTTTCCAAACAAAGGATATCTACAGGTTAATTGGGAATTTCCAGAATCTAACTCTTGAAGAACATGTCATAGATTCTTAGAGCTATGTAGGAAATAGAGATGCAGATTTTGTATACAAATTGGATATTCCAAGATTTATTTTTATTTCTTAGAATAAAAAATATTTATAAATTGTAATTTTCTATCATATACGTCACTCAGTTCTCATATATTACACATTCATCGAGTTGTTTTAGTAAACGCTAAACCTATTCGAGAGGATTAACTGGTTTATTGGTTGTACTATTCTTACGTTCATATCACAAGCGTGAAATTCGACTCTACTTATAATTGTATGAGTGTATTAGATATTCGTATAAATATTGGGTTATTAGGCCGTCCTGTTGTATTATATTGAAAGAAAAAAATCATTTTTAAAAAATCTATTTTTCAAACTTCATTCTATTTTTCATTTTAAATAGAGTTTGGACTTAAATCTTCTACAATGCTATTGTATTTTTTTTTGAATTTGTGTGAGAATTCTTAAAAAATCATTCTTAAACATAAGAAATATGTAATTATCCTCTTTAATAATTTCATTTTAAAACATCTTGTAACTTATATAATTCAACTAATTCCATTTTACAAGTTACGTTGTTTTAAATTCTTTTAGCTTATTTGATTTTAGTAGATATTTTGTAAATTTTTATACAAAAATCAAATTCATTTTATATTATGTAATTATTTTTATGAATGATTGAATTAATTTAGATTAAATATTAAATGATACTTATGCAAAGCAAAAATAAATGATTAAATTTTTTATGTTAAAAAACTTATAAAATGGAACATAGATAATTAGTCACTAAACCCAATAATCAATTACGTTTTTAGGAGTTTTATAGTAATACTTGTCTATCTCCCTCATCGGTTTTCTTTTATCGATAAGCTATTAAATTGCAATTCCATTTACCAGAAAAGAGATACTATAAAGATGGAAAACGACATGCACTTTTATGTCCTTAGAATTTAATGATTCATATTTACTCCAACCCACACACCTTTTGTTCCTTTTTAATGATCTATTGAGTTTTAAAAAAATTGATATAAACGAAAGTAATGCACATCTTCAATTAATTTACTATTTGCACATATAAAAAGTAAATTGAATTTACAATGTGTAACTTTTGCATAAATTTTGTGTAACTTTATTTGTAGAAAACATTTTAGAAAATAGTGCAATTTCTTCGGCGGGTAGTTTCTTGTGGTGTGTCACAATCCCATTGGAAACTTGTCTCTGCATGCAAAGTCGACGTACATTAATTTTAACCATCGTTTTCTTGGTTCTTCTGTGTTCTGCCATTCTCCATTTTCTCGAGCTACGAATATTGAAAATCAAATGAACATACAATAAATCTGTTGACCAAAAAATAGGACAGTAACTTAGAAACATTTAATGTCACCTTATATAATTTATTACACAGACACACTGATTAAGATAAAATAGGGACTGTTTATTTTGATACAGTAGACTAGCTAATCACAAATAAAACTAGAAAATTAAATTATTTGATCAGTCATTTTACTTTGCAAAATTTGCAATACCATCATATCATTCGACATCGCTTTTTTTCTAAACAATTTTATTCTTGCTATTTTAATGGTTTATTGTTCTTGTACCGATTTTATCGGCACGTATTTTTCAACCATGCACCACAATTTTCTAATCTTTAGAATGGTTGTCATCTTAATGGTACAAAAATCGTATTTCTCTCCATCGAATATAATGATCACTTGATGTGAATACTCTTGTATATTTTCAGTTTATTTTGAATTTATACGATATCTTTTTTTTGGTTTTGTTCTTGCGATGAATTATAAAATAGTGCTTTCTCTTTTGTTTTCTTGGATCGTAAAACTCTGATACTATGTTGGTGTATGGAAAGTTTTATGCTTATGAAGAAAAAAAAGAGAAAATATATGGAATATAATCAACATTTTATTAATTTAATTATATTATATTCCAATTTGATATAAAAGTTAAATTCGATATATATTTATACAAAGCAAAAACACACAACCGTATAATTGAAAATACACAACTATACGAATGACTTTTAATTAGTAACTAAATTATACAAATGTGAATTTATATAATATGATATTTGATTATATTTCAGCGAAAAACATCCGTGGATAAAAAAGAAGACTTTTGTGGATTCTTAAGATTTTTTTTAAAAGGGGGTTCCAGGTTTTTCTTTCTCGAGTGTTCTGAATGAGGACATGATCAGTAAATTACCTGAGGCCTTGATTCTGCAGATGTTGTGTCTACTTTCTACAAAAGATACCGTAGCCACGAGTGTTTTTTCTAAACAATGACAATCTCTTTGGACGATGATGCCTAAACTCAAGTTTGAGTTTGTGATCATACAATGATGAATTCTGTGTTCTACTGTAGTTGCCAGTCTTATAGTTATGGTCCTATGGAAGCTTCTGGAGGTGAAACTCAGCCAATTCTCGAAATCGTGTCTCAAGATTTGTCTCTTCTCTAAGATAATGCAAAAGAGTTAGTTGCATTTTGTAGATCAGACGTAAATTCAAGAGGCCATGTATTCGAAAGAAGATTTTTGTTGAGCATCTCATTTTCTGTTTTCTTTACATTTTGCGATCACATATCATGACGATCCATGTTCAATTCGTATTTTTGTCTTATTTTGTCACTAATCAATTATATAAAATGTTCATCTCTTTGCTAGGCGTTCACTAAAGCCTTTTTGTGTTTGAGATTATGATCATTCCCTTGTATTGGCTCGAATCTCTTCTCTTCCCAGGTTTCACTTGTATACCAAAAATGTATTATTAAATGTTTAATTAGGATGGCTATGAACCATCAAATTATACAAGCATTAAGGATCAACAAATCTAAACAAAGATTAACCCATCTCTAAAAAAGAGGGAATTACTGCAACATAAATCATATGTTCCAGGTCTCAGAAAACTTGGTTGTAGCCACTGGGTTAATGGACAACACCCAAAGAAGAGAAGATTGTCTGCTTAGGCTAAGGAAAAGAAGAGAGAGCATGACTGGTCTAGAATCTTAGATGACTTTCTTCTTCTCAAAAAATGTCTTCAAGTGCAAAAATTGTAGTCCTGCCACTCCTATGCAGATGAAAAAAGAGAAGACACTCAACAATGCCATTTTAGTGTTTGTGGACCGGTTCAGGTCTTGCATCTCTTCTTCCCTGAGGCGTGAATAACAAATCAAGTTAGCTGATACCATCACATCACCAAACGACTTAGAAGAAAAAAAGAATATACTATATTCACCTATCTCTAAGATAATACATCTCTTCATTAATCGAATTGACGGTATCAAGAAGGCTCTTTACTTCGAATTCCATGACCTGCCACAATATCACCAACACAAAGAATGTGCATGATTCTAACACAAGGATCAGCACAGAATTATCGGCCCTAACATCACCATATCCATAAAGCCGTTCTCAATTTTGCTTTTATATGTCTCAAAACTAGGAGAATTTCGTAATCTAAATACAGTAATCTATGTCAGGAACCAGACAACCGTATAAGACTGAAATTATGCAACTTTGTGAATGCATCAAAAAGTGAGCCTACATCGACTTGGGTCTTCTTGGCCACACTAGCCCAGCTTTTGGATTGAACACCTGTTCTCCACTCAAAATCAATACTCAGTGTCACCCCAGGCTCATGGTCGACGGCAGAGAAACAAGCCATGTAATCTCCTGCTTCCACTGTCGAGAACGCGAATTGCCCCGAATCAACTTGATCCGCATGATGGTAGGTGTTCCCGGAGTTTGACGTCGTCACCTTCGCACACATACGAAATCAGATCCCCCAACTCTCAAAAACAATCCAGAAGATAGGTAAAAAAACCAGAGGGATCCGTTTACCTTGACAGAGATCTTGTGAGATGGTGGCAAAGATTGGCCTTCGTGAGTGTTATCGATGCTGTACTTCCCAACAGTCATGGAATTGCTCTTGATATCTTCGGCGATACACTTTGTACGACCTGATTGCAGATCGAAGTGAAGCGAATGTGAAACTCGCGACCGAATCCATAGAATCAGAAGCACTGTCCAAAACTTTTGCGACCGGAGAAACATTTTCGAGAATCAAGAGTAATCCGATTTTCCTCCCTTGGGCGATGTATTTTTCAGAAACACATAAGCTGATTCTGAACATTCTAGAAGTGTTCGGCTTCTTCGTAAATACAAACCCAACCAGAATTATTTGGTTACTCTCAGTAGACCGGTTTGGTATAACATTATATGGTCCTTGCGTCTCAAGAAAACAAGAATGTTTGGGTTCAACATAAATTTCCTTTTCGTTCTGCAGAGGTTTCCTTTTTTCTCTTTTACAAAAACTAAAAGAAAACAGGAAAAACTAAAATTAAAAAGAAAATTAAAAAGAAAAAAAGGAAAGTATACAACTAATAATCCTACTTCAAGTTGGATTGAGTTTCGAAGAACATCATCTATAAATAAGGCACCTGATCAAACTCAATCTCATTCATCAATCTTTTTACTTACTGCAAAAAAAAAAACTCAAGAGAATGTCGAAAAAGATTCAGGAACTCCTTCGTTACTGTGAAGAGACTTTTGAGAAAGGAAACCTAGAATCTGCATTACGATGCGCGGTCGCAATCGCATTGGGGAATCCAAACGCTTCTGCACCTTACGCACACGTAACAGCTTACAGAATCCTTCTCACGGCAGCTAATAATCGCACGGTCACAGGAGAGCCTGACTGGTACGCCGTCATGGGCATCAAACGCGGATTATCCTCAAATTCTTTGACGCGTTCAATTAAGACAAGGTGCTTAGAGATGACGGAGATCTTTGAAGGCGAGAATGGGCGCTTTAAGGCGGGTTCAAGGGTCTATGATTTGTTCAAACAAGGCACGGCCGTGTTGCTGAACGAAGATAGAAGAAGAGCTTACGATCAACGTTCTGGATTTTCTCTTGTAAACTGAATCTTACCCATTAATTGTAACAATCTTCGTCTCATGTTACATATATAATCTAGTCTCTACCTTTTTTCCTTTGTTTCATGTCTTTACATGTTTTGATATCTTGGTTTGTTGCGAAGAATGCACATTAAGGTTTTACCGCATATTTTAATGACTCGGATCCGAAACCAAGTAGGGTTCTTACAAACGGGTCAGCCACAAATGTGCTGTTACTGCTTATGATCAGATCAAATATAAAACCTAGTTCACACAAACCCGAGATAATAACTTCAGGCAGTGTCTTGTGTTCTTTTGTCTTTCAGTACATACAAGAAAAACTTGTCTGTAACCCTACTTTGTGCCCTGCTTTAAGCCAAATTTGAACGTATTGTTGACTCTATAACACCTCCAGAAATATATATTCGATGGGTACATTGTAGAATGATGTATCCACATAAGCTGCACTACAAGCAATGTTTGTAAATGTGACAGAAGAGAATGATTGACATATACTCTATATCCAATCAATTCACTAAATTCTATTATTTTATATCAATAGTTATTTTAATTCTTCAAATGATTTACGAAAGAATGATTTGTGATACCTAAATTTACATTCATTATTCTATTTTAAAAAATTTTGTTGTCTAACCTAGTACACATAATATTTGTATAGAAATTCTTAGATCAATCGTAAATTTTTAATGAAATAACATCATTACTAATAATCTATACGTATCAATCACATAGTGTATATAATATATAAAACGATGAATCATCAACTTGTCTGGAATTGACTTGGAACTATAGTGAAAGAAAGAAACTTATCATAATAATAAGATTAAAATGTGGACCCGTTTTGCTGATTGCAGTTGACCAGCTTTGGTATACCAAACAGACTATTCACGGTTTACAAAAACCAGAGACCAGAATAGTTTTAGTATTTAGGAAATAGCACACAAAGAAAGCAAAAAAAGAAAGAGAAAGACTGTTTGCTAAGTAGTAGATTGATCACAGGCTTTGCCTGATCATTCTCAACCCAGATAAAGATATAAGAACTCCATGAATCTTTAGTTCTTATTTTGTTTTTCAGATTAAAATAAAATGTCTATGTTAATGGTCATAGCTTGCATGGTGATATCATGGATCTTCTTGCACAGATGGGGACAGAGGAAGAAGAAAGGTCCCAAGACTTGGCCTTTGGTTGGAGCAGCGATCGAGCAATTGACCAATTTCGACCGAATGCACGATTGGCTCGTTGAGTATCTATATGACTCAAGAACCGTTGTAGTTCCAATGCCCTTCTCTACCTATACATACATAGCAGATCCCATCAATGTAGAACATGTCCTCAAAACCAATTTCTCCAATTACCCAAAGGTGAAAAAAAACTATCTCTTAATCAATATGTATGCATAAGTGTTGTGATTTTCATTTTGTGTGTATGTGTGTAATAAGGGAGAGACGTACCATTCTTATATGGAAGTTCTGTTGGGAGATGGGATTTTCAACTCAGATGGAGAGCTTTGGAGGAAACAGAGGAAAACCGCGAGTTTCGAATTTGCTTCAAAGAATCTCAGAGATTTCAGTACTGTAGTGTTTAAAGAGTATAGTCTCAAGCTCTTCACCATACTTTGTCAAGCATCTTTCAGAGAACAACAAGTAGATATGCAGGTAAAAATCCATCAAACCTGTCAACATATCTCTGTCTTTTCTCTTTCTTATATCCATGTCTTTTTGCTCTAGGAATTGCTGATGAGAATGACTCTAGACTCCATATGTAAAGTGGGATTTGGTGTGGAGATAGGGACATTAGCTCCAGATTTACCAGAGAATCGCTTTGCTAAGGCTTTCGATACTGCGAATATAATCGTAACACTTCGTTTCATCGATCCTCTTTGGAAGTTGAAAAAGTTTCTTAACATAGGCTCTGAAGCACTCCTTGGTAAAAGCATAAAAGTGGTCGATGATTTCACCTATTCAGTCATAAGACGAAGGAAATCAGAGATATTTGAGGCACAGAAATCTCCTGGCAACAGTAAGGTAAACAAAAAAACAATTGTTACAACTAAAATGTATGAACTTGTCACATAGTAACATCTCTTTTTCTCAAAATCCTATGCATCAGATGAAGCATGATATACTCTCGAGGTTCATTGAGATTAGCGACGACCCTGAAAGCAAAGCAACTGAGAAAAGCCTTAGAGATATTGTCCTCAACTTTGTAATCGCTGGAAGAGACACAACAGCAACAACTCTCACTTGGGCTATTTACATGATAATGATGCATGAACATGTTGCGGAGAAACTTTGCTTAGAGCTACAAGAACTCGAAAGAGAAAGAGCAGAAGAAACTAAGACATCATTGCGTCATTACGATACAGAGGATTTGAAGTCATTAAACGAGAGGGTAACACAATTTGCAGGACTATTGAATTACGATTCCTTAGGAAAACTTCACTACTTACATGCTGTGATAACAGAAACACTTCGTCTATACCCTGCAGTTCCTCAGGTATGAACCACTAACCCATCAAAATTTGAGACCTAACGAAAAAACTTAAAACAACAAAAAAACTGTTGTAGGATCCAAAAGGAGTATTAAAAGATGATATATTACCTAATGGAACAAAAGTAAAAGCAGGAGGGATGGTTACATATGTTCCTTACTCAATGGGTCGCATGGAATACAATTGGGGTTCAGATGCAGCATCTTTTAAACCCGAAAGATGGCTTAAAGACGGAACCTTTCAGAACGCATCCCCATTCAAGTTCACAGCTTTTCAGGTATAATCTTCGCGAAAAACAACACACATATAAGACTTTGACGAAATCTGAGTTTTTGTGTGAATGTAAAGGCTGGACCTAGGATATGCTTGGGAAAGGATTCAGCTTACCTCCAAATGAAGATGGCAATGGCGATTCTTTGCAGATTCTATAAATTCCATTTGGTGCCAAATCATCCTGTCAAGTATCGGATGATGACGATCCTATCTATGGCTCATGGTTTGAAAGTGACTGTTTCCAGACGTTCATAGACAAACCGTTTACCACTTTTCAAGCATGGAACAGCTGAATTGCAACTTAACAAGATCACAACTTTCACTATTCATAGTTTGTTCATGTACGTCTATTTAGTTTTGCGAAATAAATTACATATTCATAGTAACAAAAATTAACTAGTTTTTTATAAGAAAATAGCAAATTTATATAAAAAAGTTTGTAATTTTACGTCATTGCGTGCTACTAATTAAACATCAGTAAGGATAATTAACTTTGAAATCTTCCAAAGAGCGCTACATTCAAAGATTTTATATGTGGACGAAATCCAGTCTTTAAAAAAACTATCTTCACACTTCTTCTGCTTGTTTTTGTATGAGTAAGTAATTAAGCTTTTCAGTTTGCAATGGCGATCCTGCACTTCCCACCTTCTTCACTGATCTTAACGATAAAATATTCACCTCGAAGAACGATTATTGCTTCGCGAGATTCCTTCAGAACCCGTCCGAATCTCATTGCTACAGAATTTGTCTCCTCTTTCGGTCGATGTCCCTGCGGAAGAAGACATTTCTTAGGAGCTATGAGTTCGATACCGTTTCTTCCCATCTCTCCGTCCTACGCATCGCGCTCAACGGTTTCTTCTTCTTCCTCTGTCGATTTTTTGTTTGCCTTTTTTTCGCCTTGTATTGATGAGATAGATGTCTCCTCTTTTTATGTTAGGAAGATTTGAAAAGATTACGTCCTCCAAAGCCAGATTGGTATGAGGAACTCTTCGCTTGGATTATGAATACAGGAATGGATTCGTACGAGAAAGATGTTGGTTTCTTCATGAAATTGGATTCATTCTTTTGATACCTATTTATTCATTCTTCTTATATCTCCTGCTTTTGTCAGATTTCAGATTACAAGATAAAACTCTTTGATAATTTGGTTGGTAAAGCAGAAAAAGTTTTGGAGATTGGCATTGGAACAGGTCCCAATTTCAAGTACTACACAACTATTCCAAACGTTTGTGTTCTTGGTGTGGATCCAAACCCTAAAATGGAAAGTTATGCACGTAAATCCGCTGAAGAAGCAGGGCTTAAATCTAAAGATTTCAGATTCATTCGCGCGGTATCAGTCAGCTATATGTATATATGCCATCATTGATCCTTCTTGGCATCTCCTGATGCTACATTTTATGTTAAATTTTGCCTTAGCTTGGAGAATCTATACCGTTGGAAGATGCATCCGTTGATGCAGTTGTTGGGACTCTCGTGCTTTGTTCTGTCACAGATGTTACTCAAACGCTCAACGGTGATTGTTTACTTCCTCTAATTCCAACATCTTAACAAAATAAAACAATGCTAATCCAACAGTTTGGGTTTATTACAGAGATTAAACGGATTTTAAGACCAGGAGGGATTTACCTTTTCATAGAACATGTTGCAGCTGAAGGTATCTCCTTGGACCTCAAAAGTCAACAGAGTCTATTGGAGAGATGATGAAACTATATACAAAGTTTGGAATTATTATTATTTTGCTGTGCAGATGGATCACTTCTGAGATTGTTGCAGAATGTGTTGGACCCATTGCAACAAGTTGTTGCCGATGGATGTCATTTAACGAGGCACACAGGAGAGTACATTTTAGAAGCCAGGTTCAATGGCGGTGTCGATATTAAAAAGGCATCACTTTCTAACTTAGCTTACATAAGCTCTCATGTCTATGGCGTTGCTTACAATTAAACTAACACGAAAATCTTTAAACTCATCTAAGATATGATGATGATATATTGTGTACATATAAATGATTTTAGTCTATATATTTAATATTGTTTATAAGTCTAATATTAATGTGGGTGTTCTTGTTGAATTTCAACAACTATTGTCTATCTCAAAAGCTTCAGCTTTGAAAATGAAACTCTGCAATGTTTGAGGTCGGATTCCAAATATCTTTGATTGAAAGATCATTGTGGCCATTATGATGAGTTAAGTACATTCCACACGCTTATGTTTATGTGGAAGAAAACATTTTCTTGAAGCAGATAGCCCGATGATGCTCTTTCTTCCCTTCTGTTCTCCTAATGAAGACATTTCTGTTCTAACGAGAGTTTTCACTAGAAAAATGAATATGATAATCATAAAAATCATATAATTTGAAACAAAATTTTTCTCTCAAACATTACTTACTCTGAAATGGAGAGAATACAAACCACTTCTTATTCTACATAATGTGAAATACAATAAAAGTGACATTGATAGTAAAAAAGTTGAAAAAGAACATAAGGCGTAGACATTACAAAACGGCATTGTAAGAAGTAAAGAGAAAGTTTTTAGTTTTTTGACATTTTGGAAAAATAATTAGATTTGTTTGTAAATAACTAAATATCTAAAAATAATCGTACAAAATAGCAAACTTTTTTTAATTTTAATAAATAATATAATATATTATAATAATCTTTAATATATTATTTGATAAACATTTAAAAATAATAATTTTACCATCACGTATAATTAACAAAAATATCATGAAAATGTGTTATAACAATTAATTTTAAATAAATATATAAATGAGCTTATTTTATTAGAATAATTACAATATATGTTATTATTATTAATTTGGTTAAAAATCAATATACTTTATTAAACTAACCAAAAAATACTATTAAATTCGTTAAAAAAATTATTTTTCTTTTCTTAATTTACATATAAAAATTAATATTAAAAATAATTTTAAATAAAAGTTAAAATTATATAAATATTTAATTTATATTTACTAATAAATAATATTATATAATTTATGAATTTTTTTTTGCGTGAGTATAAATCTAGTTAATTGTTAAATCTCACAACATCGTGTCATACGAAAAAGGTAAAATCAAATTTCAAAATGATGTAAATGATATTGCAACCATTTTCTAACATTTGAAACTACAATCATCTATTTTATAAATTTCCAAATATGCATCTAATACCTTTTAACAATCAAACGAAGTTCTAAATTTAATTAAACTTAATTATAAACATGAAAACTAAAAAAGATTATTCGTTACTGATCCCATACATGCGTGAGATCAACCACCTAATTTAGAATTACAAGGTTATTAGAATAGTTAGTTGATAGAGAAGGGTAATAAAGAATAATACATGGTATCCATAGGAAAATAAATAATAAATAAATCGTTTTAATAACCAAAATGATTAGTATAAAAAGAATAGTGAAGCTTGGAAAACCAAAGGAAAAGGACATTGGAAAAGAAAGAATATTTGTTTTTTTTTTCAGAAAAGGAGACTTTATGCTCTTCTTTTAGCTTTTTTTCAGTGCCAGTGGTTGGATTCTTTTCTTTAATCCAAAAATGAAAGTGAAAGATGCTCTACTTTTTCCTTTTTCTTTCTTTTCAGATTCCATTGTTCCTTATCTCGTTTCTTAAAGTAACTTGACCTATTTGTGCTAAATTCCAAATACTTACAAGCTAATAGTCTGAAACTTCATTCTCTTCTCACATGCATTTACTACAGTGGACAAATGGAATTGAAGATATTTATCTCTTGGGATCATAGGCAAAAACGTAATTGTAATTTAGTGTCTTCGCCAGCGTGGCAGATATTAATCTAAAGGTTTATATATGCTGCAACTTCATTGCACACCGGAGAGAAAATATCTGCAATTCCAAAAATATTCTCTGTGTACAACAATAATACTATATCTAGTCTTAATTCGAAACAACAAAATATCTACAGAGATTTTTCTTCTTCCACAAGGTAACAATTAGCTAAACCAAATCTCTCACTTCGTGAATAGTTATGTATGTATAGGCTGTATCAGTGTTTGATTATTGCTGCATGCTCTCCCTGAAGTTCATAGATCTAGACATCGCTGCAGGGTTTGCTTGTAAATTGAGAGACGTTTCCGGGACCAAACTTGTTCTGTTGCTGCCTTTTGTTCCAAATCCATTGAACAAACTGAATCCTTGGGTTTTTTTCTCAGGTTTTGTTGGTAAATTAGACCACACTGGTCTTTTAGTAGCTTCTCTAATCTGTTCGGTATTAATTCTAAGAGATTCTGAACCCACTCTTGCTCTTGTTGTAGCAGTAGTAGCATCTTTGTCTCCTTCAGTTTGATGATCCCTTGAACGTTTCCCTAAAGATGGTGAAGTCTCTGAGGTAGGCCATAAAGGAACCGTGCAGCCCCAATAGAAGGGGATAGGGTAGAAGTTAGCATTAGGACCCGTTGAACTCCATTGGTAAGGCCAAGGTGAAGAGTTATTAGGTGACATTACTTGCGGACGAATCAACCTGTTGTAGTTTTTGTGTTCCTGAGAAGCTGAATCAGCTCTTATCTTCGTATCTCCTGACTGGTATGGAACAGTCTCTGTAACCGAAGATTCTGAAGAACCGAAACTAAGTATCGCTCCAGAGTTATTGTTGTTGTTACGGTTATCGTAGTCGTCAGAAGTGACCTGCAAGTAATTGTTTGAAGAAGCCCATCCTTTGTTCTTGCGACGACCTGAGCCTACCGGGACGTTCCTCATGGATCCACCAGCTGTCCAATACCTCTGACAGTTCCTGCAGAAGTAACGTGGCTGGTTCACGTTGTAGTTGTTGTAGTAACAGAATTTGGTGTTTGAGCTTTCGCATCTCGGACATGAAAGAATCTTGTCCGGTTTCTTGAAAGCCGTTGAAGATTTATCCGCTGATGTAGTTGTTGTGATCTCGCTTTGTTGATCACAATTGTTATTGGAGCTTCTTGGTGATGAAATCTCAGACAATGCTTTAAGAGGTTCGTTAAGATCGGTTACTGTGTAAGGATCCTTGAATCTGCTATTGTCTTTGTCACTTTTATCAGCCGGAATCTGTAAATTTTGCGGAATTTTGGATTAGAGTTTGCTAGAGCCATGTGTGTTACAGACAAACAGTCAAGAAGATAATAGCGAAGTTAAATTAGCACGGTTTATCGCTTTGCCTAATCCAGTGGAGAATTTTTTTTTCCATAATTGTAATTCCATTTTGATAGCCAGAATTGTGCTTTAAATCTTCTTTCCTCAATTATGCAAATACTTTGCCCGGTACGAAACTCAAGAAAACAAAAAAATGGGATTAATTTATCATAATAGTACTAGAACAAAATCGGAAAATAATATGAAATTACGTAACATAATTATACGTAATCAGAAAGGTGCTAATTTACGGCGAGCTAACCAGAAAGTCGCTCATCTACGGTGACTCTCAAGTTTTAAAAGAAAGAAAGAACAAAAAGACACAGAAAATAATTTTGAGATCGAGATCAACCCATTATCAGAATCCACTAGCCCAGAGATGGGTCTATCTAGAAATCTCAAATAACCGATGAATTTGACCCGCCATGGAATCTCTCAAGAAGTTCGTTAATTAATGCATAACAGAAGAGAGAAAAAAAACAGATTTAAGATTCACGAGACCTACCTTGTCTAGTACAATTGAGGGAGAAAAAGAAGACGAAGAAGAAGACGAATCCTCCTTGCTATGATCGGAATCACCGTAAACAGGTGACAACGACGCCGGAGGATCACAATGATTCACAGCGAAGAGAGATGTAATTGTTCTCCCAAACAACTTTATCCCCGCATCACTAGATTTAGACATGCTAATTTCTCCAACTCTTAATTCCTCCAAACACGAAGTTCTATGAACTCCTCTGTTTTTTCTTTATCTGAAGATCAGAGAAAGAAAAAAAACACAAGAGCATGAAGAGAATACAAGGGGCTGTGATGGTATTAATGACGACGATAGTGCATACTGCATAGGAGAGAGAGAGAGAGTGGGGAAGATGACACGTCAGCAGATAGAGATAGAGAGAGAGAGAGAGAGGGGTGTGAAAATCAGAGAGCCACATGTTTATTTTAAAAAGTGGGCATTTTGATATCTTTTTCCACACTCTTTTTGATTCCCCGTTCCTATGCCGTTTAAAAGATCTTCCGTTATTGCCACGTCAGATTATTATTTATGGAATACAAACACTTGGTTCGTAGTGTCTGGTTACAAAAAAAACAATGCATTTTACAGAATAACAGAATATATTATTTCTGGTGCTTATTTAAATCATCGTCTTTGAAAAAGAAAAACCCAAAATCAATGATAAATGTCAGACGTACGTACTTAAAAGCATACTAAGTTAAATAAATATTTTTAAAGAAAAAGGGTTTAAAACTATGAATCCCTATTGACTGGTTGTTAACTCAACTTCATGTTATAACTACAACAAAAAAAAGTTTATGCTATAAACTTATAATCAAAAACCATTACTAATCTTGACATAAATTTATAGATTAGATTTTCCCATTACAAAATATTTTTAATAATTTTTGATATTATATTTATTGAAAAAATAATGATATTTTATACTTTTTTAAACAATATTTTTAAGAGTTTTCTATGTAATATAATTGTTAACGCATTCTTAACAATAAATTTCACCTAAGTGGTTGGACTAACAAGAACAAGATGGTGTTGGTCCCAAAGGATGCTTACTCCAAGTGATTGTTCTAAAGCGTGCAAAGGTATGTAGCTTTTTTAAATAGAAAAAATACTTTAAATTATTCTATAAGTACTAATCACGAATTTTTTATTTCAGAAATATCATAAATATTATGTGAATTTTTAATTATAAATAAAAGATTATGATTTGATTTTTTAATTCTAATTTACGATTTACATTTTTTTCATTAGAAAATGTTTGTAATAATTTTTTATCTGAATTTTATGATATTTTTGAAAAAAAACTAGTGATCATATTTTAAAAAACTGAAAATATGATAGTAGAATCGCACTTTTTAAGTACTGAAAATACTTTACTTTCTTCTTTAATTACTAGAAATAATTAAAACATGGAAAACCTTATATTTTTTTACCATTTAACACATCTACATTGACCAACCAAAACTAAAACCATACAGAATTTATAAAAAAAAATATAATATTATAAGATATAAAATGAAATTATTGATGTTGATACAATTGCAAATCAACATTTGAAATTATATTTCCTCCGGACAAAATTAGGTAGAAATACATATCTTACATAATTATAGAGCTTTCGCTACATGTAATCCGACAATACATAAATTGTCAATGCCAGGCTGCATAACCACGTGGCATTGGACCCACCTCGTCTCCAAAACATACTACATCTGTGGCCACGTCAGCAGTAATATAGGACGTGTGGATTAGGTCCATCGTCTTCGTCTGCCAGAATCTAGCTGTAACCAATGAATATGCAACACGTGTTTTAAAAGAACATAGTTGCTAATGTAGGGTATGTAGTAGCGTATCCAACAAACCCGGCATCGCTGTGCTCTTTAATAAAGTAAAAAACATTAAAAAGGAAAGTAATGTATTTTTTTCTCTTTGGAAAAGTTGTGGTAATAAGGAAAGCTATGTTCTGATACTGCCTGACACGTGGATTTTCCAAGTATGTGTCAGACTGGACCATATCTTTTTCTCTTATCCCATCAAGTCTTTTTCAATCGTTCTCTTCCTCGGTTAACATTACTAAAATAACACAAATGACTATATTATACACGTTACTTTTTTAATTATTAGAACATTTTAGGTATCATAATTTTTTTATGTCATAAAAAATTTGGGCTACTATTAGCTCACTTAGTAGCTTAATCAAAAGAAAATTTAGTTAAAATGAGTTTAGTTTGGCCGAGTTATTGAAACGTACTATGTTGCAAAAGGGAATTGTTTGTCAGATTTAAATTACTAGATTACCATAAATGTTGCAATTCAATTTTAGTTTCATATTGACGATGTACTTTTAGAGGCCGAATTTTGCTTATTCTTTTTTTACAACACCCCAAAGATGTTGTCATATTTACATTTTTAATAATCGATTTGCAAAGATGCAATGGTGGTAGATTTTCATTTAATTTTAATACAAGTTGAACTTTTTTTCTACAGAAAATGTTTATTACACAAAAGCCTTAGCGTCTCCTTAAACGAATATAGGGTTATTGCCCATGATTTTGTGTTCCTCATTTTTACAATTATTTTTCAGACACCAAAATCGCTAGCAACGATATACATTGTGCACTTTCTGACACCACTTTTACCTAGTAGACAACAACACAAGTTCATTGATTTTGTCTCTCCACTTTAGCACACACAAAATTTCGTCGTAATAGATCATTCTAGTTTGTGATAGATGAATTTACGAGAAAAACACGTGGGTATTTCTTGTTGATAAAGAAAGAGGGTGACGAATATTCCGAAGCTAATGGATTTGATATTTAGCAATTTCATTTATATGATTTATGAAGATTATGTGTTGGATAGAAGCACTTGTGAGATAAATTGAATTACATATTTTTGAAAAAACTTACCTGAGGATATATCTCTAATAATCGTTGGTAATTTTCGGTAATCACACTGATTTTTCTACAACCAAATTAGGAATTTGTATTGTTACTATCAAGAATAGACAAATTTGCCATGACATTTAAATTAAGCATAACAACTATGTCACAACAGTTAAACTAAAATAACAAAAAAATGTTATTTAATATTACGATAAAACTATAAATTACCTAAAGGAATAGTGTAATGAAAATAAAAATGCAAAATTACGACCAAAAGTTATATTAAAAAAATCGTAAGCACTAATACATTAGATATTTGCTGAAACTAAAACAATTCTTTTTTTTCGAAGAGGCTCCTAATTTTGTCGATGGGCTCCAAAAACTTCTTTAATAGGATTAAGTTGGGCCCAAATCCATAGGGTCGCATAAAACAATGTTAAAACAAAAACTGTCTGCATTAACAAGCGCATGAAAGGCCCATTGAAGATGGGGTAAGCTTAAAACGACAGCGTCTTAGTATGTAGTTATTATGTCAAGTCTACGTTTTTCTCAATATTTATAATATTTTATTATTCAATAACTTTTAAAAATACATACTTTTGTAAAATAAAATAATATATATATATATATATTAAAGTGCAACTAAATAAAATATATCTACACAAAAAATTGACAGGAAAACCAAAACTAATTAATACTTATATTACTGATATAGCAAATCGTAAATTCATTATACAATAATTTATATAATTAATATAGATTCACTCATAAAACTAGAAAAGTTATAAAAAATGAGTTGTACGTAAAAGATAAACAAGGAACCATTTCTTTATAAACTAAGAACAAATATAAAACAAAGAGACATCATTTTGCCACATGTAATTTTTTTTTTTCAATTTGATTTTGTCACATGTATAAATAATAAAAAATTAATTTATCAAAACTAAAAAATAATAATTTAAAGGAACATAACCTAAATAAAAACGAATAGAAAGTAAAACGAAAAGTAAAAACTATAGCTTGTGAAATTTACAAAGAAGATAAGATAAGTAAAAGATAAAAATGGATATATGAGTAGTTTAATAATATAAAAGAGCATATATGTGGGTCGTATAAGGCTATAATATAAACAGAAAATCGATAGTATACTATTGACTGAATGATAGGTATTTCATTGCATTATTATCATATATTACCATAAAGTGACACATGAATGATGTCACGTTTGTTTGACAATGGATTTAAGATTTTTAAGATATTTTTTAATTTATTTAGACGTTCTTTTATTGCATTTGGATCTGTGCAATACAAACACATTCAATGAAATTGTATCCCTTATAGCTAAAAGAGAATAATATTCGATGAGGCATCTTTCTTTCTCGGACTGCTTTCGATCAAATTTCAACATTAATTATTCAAGAATCTCATTTTGTTTTCTTCTTTAATAATATCATCTATCTATCATTTATTTATTTTAAGTCATATATATAACTTCATTCTAATGGATGAAAAGTCACGTTAGATTATTAATCTAAGAGGTAATTATAATAAAGTGAAAAATCTTAGTAAAGAAGAGATTGTTAAAATCTTTGCTTTAGAACTTAACATAAGTAGATTATTAAATTTCTCGACGCCAAAAAAGCAAAAAATCATTACATTCTCTATGCATTAAATTTCACGGCTGATTGTAATATTCTTAATCATATTCATAACACATTAATTCAAAAATATAGTTCGACGTCATGTTCGAATAAGCGTTAGGTGGTAATTTAACGGTTGAGATATACTTATTGCCCAACAATAAAATCGGAAATTATCCGATAATTACGCAGAATATAGTTTTAGACCTATTTATTATTTTATATATATATACATGATAATTCATAATTATTTATAAATATAATACAAATTCATATTTAAAATTTCATAAAAACATATTAAAAACTAATTTTATATCTAATATGTTATAATTTTTATTTATTAATATAAGTTAAATTAAATTTTCATCTATATTTTTAAAAATATTTAAAAAATAAAATTAAAAATTCAATTAAATTAGACGGTTGTCTAGACGGCTAGGCGTATGTTTAACAAGTTATACGGACAAAAATCAGATATCCGATTTATTTAACCAATTTAAACAAAATCGGTACTATTAGATGTTGTCTATCGTTTAAGCAGGTGATTAAGCAGCTAGGCGACCGATTTTTTGAAGAGGACTTTGATGGTTATCGATCTCCATTTTTTTGTGATGTGATGTAGTTGATGATTCGATTTACTCTATTTTTATGGTAATGGTTCACAACACGTTTTCTTTTTCTTTTGTCCATTGGAAGAAAGTATATTGAATAAGAAGTGAGAGAGAGAGAGAGAGAGTTCTATTATCATTATCCTCTGTTGGCTTTGGTTATTTTCATTGCTTTTGTTTTTAAACAAGCGGGCCATACACACATATAATATATATAACATTCATATGCTTTTGTATGCATGTCTGTGTGTGTGAGAAGTTGGATTGAATGATTATTATTATTATTATTCTTTTCTTTAAGAAATGAACAAATGAAAGTTGTCGACTAAAACAGAAACTTGTAGTAGGAGAAGATGCTTCTCCACGACATCAAGTTACCCTATTGGGTCCTCTCTCTTTCTCTTTTATGTTTAAACAATTTCAGAATTTTGATATTTTATTTTTTACCTGGCTAAATATCATAACAAATGTCTGCGGATGAAATAAAAATATCAAAATTCAAATTACTATATTTGTATTATTTTAAAGAAAAAAGAAGAAGAAATGAAGGAATAGTATTTAGTGTATATTACAAAGGGAAATTGTTGTACATTGATGAATAATTAAAAATTATATTAAGAAAGAAAAGAGGAATTAAGAGAATAATCATTAGATTTGGATTCTAAAGAACAAAGCTCGAAAAAGTAAAGCACGATCATATTCTCTGCTTTTACATATAAGCCATCACAAATCCACAACTCTCCTACCTTTCCTTTGCTTAGGAATGATATTTTGCAACATTTTAGGTTTTCTATTCAGTTGAATTCTTTTTCACCTTAAAGCCAGCTAATAATTTTTATTATAATATATTTATTTTATTAAACAAAAACTTGCAAGAAAATGCATGCAGATCCGACAGCTGAGAGAGAGATTCCTTTGAATTGGATCGTAAACATCAGCAGCATAGTTTTAGGTGTCATCTTTCTGCCTCATTGTATCTTGTTGTGGACATTTATGGACCATGCATAGAGTTGTTACATAATTCATATTTTAGTTATTGATTTTTTTATGCTTATAGAAAATCTGGCTGGATTCACTTTCTTTTGTGTGGGGATGGTTGATTAAAGAAAAATAAGATGGATGAAGGAATTATTATTTTTAAAGTTATATTGAGGTTAGATTCCCTCAGGCCTCAACTCTACATACAACCAAGAGAATCTGTCAATCTCGTTTTTTTCCTTCAAAAGGATATATAAATATTCATTTTATTATATTTTTTAATTTCGAGTTCCATATTTTTGAAAAAGAATGATATTTTTAATATATTATTTGATAAATATTTTTAAAAAATAATTTCACCATAATCGGTTATTAATTTGGTTAGAAAATTAATTTATTTTATTATAGTAATTAAAAAATATAATTAAATTTTTAAAAAAATAATAATTATTTTTTAATTTACATATACAAAATTAATATTAAAAATAATTTTAAATAAAAATAAAAAAATTATATAAATATTTAATTTACATTTAATAATAAACAATATTAAATAATTTATAAATATTTTTCCGACTCCCTAAATCTAGTAGTAGTTTAGTTACATAAAATCTTGTCTCCACATAGGTGAATCTATGTGTATGAAATCGGGGAGTCTACATAATATCTGTAAATATATTATCTCTTCGTCTAAAATATGACATATGAAAGGATATACATACATATACACAAGTATGGTTGGTGGGGGCAACATTACCGAAGAGCAAGCCAAGATAGAGATGAGACACAACACAACACAAACCTTACACTTTTTCTTTACCCTTCTTTTTAGGAGCAATTCTTGTATTTCACACATGCACCCTCACTTAATTATTATACATGTTCACTACTTTGGTTATAGCATCAATATAATGGTTTTATTGTATCAATTCTTTTTATTTACAATTAGACTGCATTATTTCATCTTTTTAATATCAAAACTGACTTTGTTATTAGCTATCCTCATATTTATAAGATACAATATGTCCATTAGATAGATGTCGTTAAGACCAAACACCAAGTGTACAAACCTTTTATCATCTGATCGTATTGGCTCCAATATGGAAATAAAAAGTAACACGAAATCGCAACAAATGCAAAAAAAGCTGTGTGAATTCGGGAAATGATCGAAGAAAGAGAAAAAAACAAAAACACACACACACATATTAGTCAAAATGAAGTAATTATAAAGAAAGAAAGAGGAAAAGGTCAAGAGAGCATATATTCTCTTCTCCAACAGAACCCCACTCATGTTTCCAGATATGGAGTGAGAGAAGAAGAAAAATGAAAAACATCAACCATTCCGTAGTTTTATATATAAATCTCCACCTCTTTGCCAACAAAACTCAACAATCTTTTGAAAACAAACTGAGAGAGAGAGAGCTAGAGAGAGAGAGCTAGAGAGAGAGAGATATATTTGTATGTGTTTGTTAATGGAGAGCAGCAACAGTAATAATGGTAATGATAGTAGTAACAATCAAAAGGCACAGATGAGTCTTTTGTTGTCAACGGATGCTAAGCCCAGATTGAAATGGACTTGTGAGCTTCATAACAGATTCATTGAAGCCGTTAATCAACTCGGAGGACCAAACAGTACTTAACTAATTTGTCTTCTCATCTTCATTTTCATGTTTTTGAATTTCATTATCCATTTCTTGATTGTTTTGTTTGTGTTTGCAGAGGCAACACCTAAGGGTTTGATGAAGGTTATGGAGATTCATGGGCTTACTTTATACCATCTCAAGAGTCATTTACAGGTATTTATATTCACCGGAATCTTTGTTCGTGGAAAAATCAAATATGGATGATATTATTTTATATTTCCATTCTGCAGAAATATCGGCTAGGGAAAAGCTTGAAGTTCGATGATAACAAACTAGAAGGTTTGAGTTTTTTTTTTTGGATTAATTATTAACAGATAGAATAGATTCTTAAATTTGAATTATGATCTGACCAAACTGGTTTAATAAATCTTTTAACTATTTTTTATTCTTAGTTAGTTATGTTTTGGTTTCTTGCTGTAGCAGTTTCCACAACTTCAGAAAATCAAGAAGCTGAGAGTAAAAACGATTCTGGAGATCTTAAAGGCAGTATCACCAAAGAACACAACAATCCTGCTACAGAGTAATCATCAGAGAATCGAATAATAATTAATACCTTTTATAGACAGACTTCAATAAAATGAAACCAATTGTTTGTTTATTTTGAGACAGAGGGTTGCAAATCACGGAGGCTTTACAAATGCAGATGGAAGTTCAGAAGAAACTTCATGAACAAATCGAAGTAATAAAACCAGTAGAAAACAAATCTATTAACTAGATTTAAGCAGAAATATCTCTCTTTGGGATTTAAAAATGTTTTGGTTTCAGGTCCAGAGGGATTTGCAAGTGAAGATAGAGGCACAAGGAAAGTATTTACAGTCAGTGTTAATGAAAGCTCACCAAACTCTCTCTGGCTACACATCTTCAACTGTGGGCATGGACTTTGCAAGAACCGAGCTCTTTAGATTAGCGTCAATGGTGAACAGAGGCTGTCCAAGTTCTTCGTTCTCAGAGCTCACGCAAATGGAAGAAGAGGAAGAAGAAGCAGGAGATTTGGAAGAAGGTTTCTTGTGGTGCAAGAACCCAGAAAACAGAGGAATTAGGCAATTGAGATGTTCAGTAGAGAGCTCGTTGACATCTTCGGAGAGCTCAGAGACGAAACTGGATGATAAAAATAGGAAATCAATTGAGCTTCCCTTGATGGAGATCAAATCTGAAGTGATGAAGGGGAAGAAAAGAAGCTTGAACGACGTCGTTTGCGTAGAACAGCAGCTTCCGATGAAAAGGGCTTTTGGAATTGATGATGATGATGATGAGCACTTGAGGCTGACTTTGAATAGTTACAAGAATGACATGGGGACGACGTGTCCAACCATAGGACTAGGGTTTAACTGAAAAATAAATAAACATTATATTAGATATATATTAATGTTTTAATAATCCAATACATATATATAGATTATTTTCTTGTGAGTATGTCGGGGTGAAGGAATATTCTATATGAGTCAACATGATATATTTATAGAAAATGTATGATATGTGAGCATATATAGATTATGTGGGGAGGCTTGTGGATGTGGTAAAGGGAAATTCGGGGGAGCTTTTAAGGATTGAATATGAAGAAGCAAAATGATTAAAATAAAGTGAACTTTTCATGATTATGTTCCGACCATGATTAGCATGCTGTGGTTGTTTTATGACAAGACAATCCGTACTTGAGAGTCCAGCGAATTACAAATTCAAATATCATCCGTATTATATTGTACTAATTACCCATCCTTATGAGAAGGTATGTTATATATTACTTGTTATTATGTGTAACATCGTGTTCATGAAAACGAGGCTTATAAGTTTTTTTTCCCAAGTGAAGAAGTAAGTATTTTATATATATAATGTGACCCATATTAGTGTTCCACTGGTTTCGATTTGTTTTGTTTTGTGGTCAGTTGCTGGGGAACATTTTTTTGGGATTCTGCGTTTGATTGGATAAATTGTATATTTTGATTTAACATAGACTTATCAATACTAACACTATTTTAGTAAGATTTTTTTTTAAATATGTTGTTGACTAATGTGAAAACATTATCAACCCAATTATCCAATCATTGTCCACAAGTTAAGAGAAAAAATTGTATTTGATTCATGTGAGCATATAAACAATTTGACAAGGTCACAGAATATTGTGACTGAGTAAGAGAAAAAATACATTGAACTTAAGAACCGGTGACATCTATGTAGCCAAAATCTTATAGTTTTGTCTGAATTCAATTATTTTGCTTCCTCTCGTTGTTCTAAAATTGAGATTAACAATCACTAATCCTAGTTTGGGTTTAAGCATTAATATTAAAAATCACTGGCACGTGATTGATGTAAAACGAGACTGTCTCATATGTACAACCCATTCGCATCCTATGTAGTTTGATAGTAGGGTCGAACTTCAGTATGTTTTTATTAGCTATTTACATGATAGTCATGTTTTATTTATTTGAATTTACCCCCCAAATAATACGTCAAAAGGGTAAAATAAAAATAATGATTAGGGTAAAGCTAATTTGACTAAAAAATTCAACATTTTTCACTTAGCATGAGCGCAATGAAAGTTTTTAAGAAAGCTTGAAGAAGATGATAATGGAAAAAATGAATTTCTTATTTTCTTGCTTCATTCGATTTACATAGGTCACATATTTAACGTTTTTACAATCAGATAATTAAAACGACAGATATCTAACAGGACATGAGAGAACAATATGCAAGAGGATCAAATTTGTTTTTGAATTGGGATTTGGTGAGCTGTTCTGAGGATCAAATATGTCAAATATTCTTTATTTTGTTGGAGAAGACAAATTGGGCTTGAAGATTGCTTTGGGCTCCAACATTCCATTAGGCTCCAACATTCCATTAGGCTCCAACATTCCATTAGGCTCCAACATTCCATTAGGCTCCAACATTCCATTAGGCTCCAACATTCCATTAGGCTCCAACATTCCATTAGGCTCCAACATTCCATTAGGCTCCAACATTCCATTAGGTTCCAACATTCCATTAGGCTCCAACATCCCATTAGGCTCCAACATTCCATTAGGCTTGATCTTTGAAGATTTGGTGAAGATATCTGCTTGGAAAAGAGGGTTAGTATGTGTTATACCTTTAATGCCACACGTTCTCAAAACTAATGGAGATCTATTTGGAAGCCCTTTGATTGAATGTACAGAGCTCAAGTAGCTGAGAAGAAGACTGTGTTCAAACGTTGTCATAATAAAGCTTGGGTTGTGTAGACTGCGACATTCCAATTCTTCAAAGTAATGAACATATCCATACCAGTTAAATTGCAACAAAAGACATTGTCCTATATTCAACCCTAGTCGATGATTTTGACACTGTAGGATGTCTTTTGACAGACCAAAATATAGTTTTTGTTGCTAAGAACGTGCAAAAACTTATAGTTGATCTCCTTGGTTCTTTACACCCGGTCCAATTTTTGTCACTATATGGTCGAAGAAGAATTGAACTTTGAGATACCACAAAATTGTTTTAATAAGATGAAAGTCTGATAGTGTTTGGAGCATCCATTTTTTGAACACTGTATCTCTGTTCGAGTTAAACTAACATATTGTAACCTTATAGATAAATTCTTGTATTATGTTGGTTCTGGAAAAAAAATATTGGTGAAATCTACTTTCAGCTTAATCTCCCAACTCTCTGCCACATGCTCTCCCGGTTCCAACTTTTGCTCTTAACTCTTGCTTTCAGTTATTTTTTTCCCACTATGCCAATCAAAATTGGGTTAAGACGGCCACCTGAGGGGAACGTCACAATTATCTCTACACCAATTATACCAATTTCTGCTTTGCTTTTAGCTTCTTCGGGGATCCTTTCTCATGTCATCATGTCATGGTGGCTGTTTCCTTCCAACCTCATCAGAGATCTCATTGGTCAAATCAAAGACCCTCATCCGAATAAGAATATTATTTTACTTTAAATTAAAAGAGAACATATGAACTCCCATAAGGATCAACATCCAAGATTTCACTATCTTATTTCAAAAAAAAAATGTTGTTTTTGGTTATTTTTAAGTAAAAGAAAAGTTGCAACTTTAGGACTAACCTCGAGAATGCAGAAAAGCAAAGGGGAACTCAAAATCAGCAAATGGGTATTTTGTTTTTTGGACCAACGACTGGTCTCCTGCTTTGTTTTTCAGCCTGCAACCACTATCTAATCTTCAGTTTTAAATATGTTACTTTGAGACAGAACCTGATGCTTCAGAATGTTCCAAGTTGCATGTGATTTTTTTTTTTTAAACAAAATTGCTAAATCAAAAATCTAAATGACAACAGTAAAGAAAAGGTAAGTCAGATAAAGAAAAAGATCGACGATTATGAATAAATGAGATCAGGAAAAGAAAAATAATAATTGAGGGAGCTCTATCAAAAACAGAAGTGGGTCTTTTAGAATCATTGCATTGTGGATTAAGATCTGTGTGGATGAATCAATAGGGTGGCAAAAAAAAAAGGCATTAAGAGACACAATTAAACAAACACAAAATAAAATTTAGTTTTGGAGATTCTTAAACTCGGCAAGCAAATATCGAATTTCTCAAACTATTTCAAAACTACTTCAATAATTTTTTTCTTAAGTCCAAATTATTTCAAAACACATGACTTATGCTCCATCAAACATAAACCAGGGACCAATCTAATTAAGATGTATTAATTATATATTCAGTAAATTCTGTCCTAAAATACTACACAGTATGGTCCGGGAAAATCGACTAAGAGGAATTGGAAATGCGACTGTTTTTCGATATTGGTGTGATGTTTGCGAGAAGATAAAAGATGAAATAGCACAAATAAACATGCAGCCGATGTTGTTGCTTAAAAAAGTGAGCTAGGAATCTTAAAGTGAAGGGGGGGAAGATCTTAGAATAATATAAAGAATCATTCTTAAAGAGAAAATAAATAATGCATTTGTTTCTTTTCGAAGAGGGTTGCTCTGTTGTACCTTTTCTTTGCCAAAGTTTAATGCTTTATATGGGTAGCTTGCTCCTATAAGCTGTAGTAATGGAATAGTACCAACGGTTTGCATGGCCCAGCCTCCGGTCCAATGTGTTCCTGCCAAAACCACTTTCCTTAACAACAAAGTAATTAGGACATAACCAGAATCCACAGCATAAAAGAGCGTAAACTTGAATGATTAGAGTAGAAACCATTGTCCCCAAAAGTTAAAGGCATTGTATACTTGGAAGTACAAATTGTGAAATCAAGTAAAAAGCTTCTGATGCAGTGAATATGCCATAATAGAAATCAGATAAGAAACCATTGAACCATAATTCTGTTCCCATTGTTCTGTTTAAACTATCCTTCAATATATTCAGAAAGGAACCATAGTATATAATGGAACTATAGCAGCATAGAGAATTGGATTATAACCAAATCCCTTCATTAGGCAAGGCAGGTTAGATGGTGAATACAGAGAATTTCATGTTCACTGGAAAAGAGCAAGTGTAACTCTTAATAGTGCCTCCAATCACGATGGTAGTTAATAAAGTCTCCAAAACCCCAGATTGGCTAATTTTCCAGTCAAGATTGGAATGACATGGATATGGTTAGGCAAAAGCAAAGGATAAATGTAGAGATGTAGGGAAACCAATGAAGAAAGATACTTAACTTCCCAGGGGTAATCGTGTATCGAACTCTTTTGTACAATCATTGTCAGATTCTTTCATAACAGCCTTAATCTACTTAGATTTCCAAAGCAATATTTTTAAGTGAATCTAAATTCCCCAGGGACCCAGTGTGCTTTACCCTTTAAAGCTCCCTCCAAATCCCAATAACTGATATATAACATGATTATATCTACAGGAAGGAACACACACGAAATCAGAACTGAGAAGGGCTATAATCTCATACGTCCTAACTCTTTCATTTCTTTGAAGAAAAGAAAGATACTCTGAATCTTCTTGTCTGCCTAAGAGAAGAAATGCTGGGTTCCAGTACAAGAATGATGCTTTTTGTTCTTATCTGCACAGGATTACTAGCAGACAACAGATATAAGGTCTCAGCCTTGAGAACTAGAGAATTTTTCCTCAGACAAACACCAGGGGATAAAGCAGGAGTTCTGCCAGGTAAAATCGCTAAGCTCGGGAGCATCAGTTTTCATTTCAGGCACCATCGTGAAGATCACAAAATGTTCAGGGAAAACCGGCGAATTCTTGAGGAGTTCAACAAGAATAAAGTCAAAGCTGAGAAGAAACAAGAACAAAAGAATAAGACAGATGACTCATTCCAATCAAGCAAGAGACGTGTAAGACGAGGATCAGATCCTATCCACAACAAAGCTCAGCCTTTTTCTTGACCTGCAAAACAGCAATCAAATACAGAAAAGGCAATATACTATAGAAATGCAAGAAGAAAAAGAAAAAGACGCATCAATCAACGTTATCAAGCTGGAGGTAGGTCTCGGGTTTCTTTTTTTGTTCAAGTATAGGTTTGATATGAAAAAAACAGAATATTGGCTTTTGAAGCTATCAGTACGCAGAACAGTTTGTCTGTTCAGATAACACCAGGAGAAGAGAATACATATTTGTTTTTCAAAATATTTCTTTTGACTAAGTCTTCACTCTTTTGTTTGCATCAGTTCTAAGTTTCTCGATAGTTTGGTATAAATTTTGTTTCTTTCTGCATTCCCTTGACTCCACTTATGTGTATATATTATATCTCAAAAGTTTTGATTGTCTAGTACAACTCCACTGTTAAATCTCTCTTTTCCCACAAAAAAAAACGAAGTAACAAATTTTGTCTTTCTAACAAGTAACAATACGGACTTATCATCAAGTGAAAATGAAAATCCCAGAAATTGGAGTTCTCTAAGGAAACCTAAATGAGATTCAATATATTTACGAATCATGATTTTCCAGCTCAAAAGGAATTGCCATAATATTAATTTCTTGTTTCCTCTGAATGTTGACTACTAATGGATAAAACTCGGAACATTTTATGACACAAAGACGTAAGATTAACTTTAAAAGTTATTGTTATCAAATTTTACTGGTACCTAATGCCAACATACGATGAGATCCAACTATAATCGGTAAATGAAACTCCTAAAATCGAAGATACTTAAAACGTAGACGCCATGAAAACCAGCGGAGTACGAGGACTTACGGTTCTACTTCGAATATATCTTCCGACAAGTTTCACCTCCGCCGTCGCCGCCTCAGGAATGTCTTCACACGATGAGGAGGTGATTTATTGGCTCGCCGCCGCGATGAACCGGCGGCCAGTCGCCGAGAGATGACCTAATAGTTATTCGTTTAATTTAATTCTTCGGCCCAGTCCATAAAAGAAATCTAATGGGCCTATTTGGTGATTTTAAGAAAAAGATGTTTCGTAAACACATCTTAGAAGTCATTATAAGCTAATTGGTAAAATCAGTGATTCTTCGTCTTCAAACGTTGGTTTCCAATTAATTCTGGCTCTGGTTCCTTCTCTTCTTTCAAATCTCTTTTCAATGGTTGTCTCTCTTTCTCGGATTTTTTTTGGTGGTCAATGATTTTTTTTTGTATGTTTTAGTTTGCTTTGACAATAAGAATTGAAGTTACTGCGGTTGTGAAGATTTACATCTTCGCCTTAGTGAAGACTGAGGGATTCGCGGAGAAGAAATCTGTTGTTCACTCTCCTTGTATCAGATCCAAGATCCCGACAACGAAAGAAGAATTTAAAGATCTGAGTTACAAAAACAAATAACGGTGTTAAAACCGGCCGGGATTTGCCAAGAAACATCGGAGATCACCGGTGGAAGAGAGGCCAAATGAGAGAAGGTTTTTCTCTCTGTAAGAGCTATAGAAGAATGTTTCTTTAAGTTTTAAACCTCACAATTGAACACATTTTAATCTGAAATTAAATGCCGTTTTTATATGGGCGCCCTTTTTTAAAACGAAATTATATTGTAACGTTTTACAAGGTTAGAAAAACCGAGAACTTTGATTTCAACACCAACCAAGATCATGTAACCGGTTTCTGATATATTGACATCAACATCTATTAATTCATCTGATTATTAGAATATTTTTCATTGTTTTCCTTTTTTTTACAAAGTTATGTAAACCTTGATCGTGTACATTAATAAAGATATATTGTTGGCAAAAAAAACCGAGAACTTAAAAGTGTTTTTGGAGTTTTCAAAATTGCCACATAAATTAAATATCTAAAAAATTATGAGAAATTGATAAATCTAATACAGAACAGTAACAACACCATAAATTATAAAAAAGGGTAGAATCCAATTTTTTTTCTTCAGATTATTGACTTTAAAAAAATTAAATTTAGACAGAGAAACATATTATTTTTTACGCAAATATCTACTTCTTCTTTAAGACTTTTCTAAAATTTGGGTTAGCTTCAAAATGAAACAATATTTTCGATTGGAGAGTTCTTATTGTGCGAAATGATGACCGATGTTATGTATGTAGATGATTAAGGCTAGTTTATAAATATCTACATGTAAGAGTTGATTATCTTGTTTGGTCTTTTTCTAATCGAAATTCTGTATATCTTACTCTAACCTAGGTTTTCTCGACTGTATTATTTATCTACAATGGTTGCAGTCTTGTAGTTAGTTTATTATGTTCTTTTTTTTTGTTTCAGTTTTGTCTTTGATGGTTGTGTTTGGTTAAGATTCTCAGTTCGGCATTTCGATTTTTTGGAACTGTTTTAGTTTATTTGGTCTCAAATTTTTCAGCCTTACAATTTTTTAGATATATATGTAATTGTTTCGATTCAACAATTTAAGCTTTAACGTTTAAAGTTCCATTACACACTTTTACTGTTTTTATCGTTATATTGACTTTTTAAATTGAGTTACCTATTTTCATTCATGTATTGTTTCTGTTTTTGCATTTGCATTTATGATGGTGTTTCACCTACGATTTAGTCATCTATAGTTAAGTTTAATTACTCTAATTGTAATAACTAAGTAGTAAATGGTTAAATCAATGTCCTGTCAAAGAAATTATTAGCAAAAGTATTACATATGATAATGATTGTGTGTTCAAATGCCGCCGCAATATTGATTCTTCTAAATAAGCGTGATTAGTGAATAGGTTTGTAATAAACGACAAAATGTAAAATCATCTTTGATATTCATTATTTCAGCACGCAAAGAATATTTTTATATTTCACTTTATCGATAAATAGTTTGTGGAATATGGGTATTAGACTGTTAAAACGTTATAATAACCACCGGTAGAAGAAAAAAACATTATTTAGGGATATTTAGAAGAGGAAGATTTAAATTAAGGACATACACACATAATTGCGGCCCAAATCTAATCAATAACGTAAGCAAATTGCAACGGGACTCTAAAATGCAGCGCCACACTAATGACAAGAAGTGAGAAGAACATAGGTCGGTAAGAGATAAGAGTTTCAAGGACAGTGGTTAAGGAAATTAGATCAATATTTTTATTTAAATGAATTTTGGCAATTGTCATGTCAAAACTCTTATTTTCTTTATTGTTAAATAGTATGAAGTATATATTAATATGAAAAACAAGTATTTAAGGGGTGTTTTCAGTATACAGACAGTATACTTTAGTAAGAATATCATTATAGTAAAATTTACCATTTTAGTAGACCTCTAAGCCGATAGTTACTAAATACTAACTTACTAACAAAAACAAAATGGATTGACGTAAAGTCGTAAACAAGACAATGGACCTATTTAATATTTACCGTTGAAAAAAAAGCAGAAAGTAAGAAGTTAAAATAGTGAATGGTAAAAATGCAATGGTGAGACAGCGAAATTTACAAAAATATGGGGCATTGACGTGAACTTTAAAAATTAGCTGGAAAATGAATTGTCCTTTAGTACGTTGCATGTAATGGGCATTTGCCACGTATACACTTTGGACTCAATCCTTCCCTCTCTTTCGAATAGGTTCCTTCCTAATTACTTTATTTTTCAACGCTCAGAATTTCTTTGAATTAGTTTGTGTTAAAGAAAAGTTAATATTTTTACTCGTTTCTTCCTCGCCACCCACAACCTACTGGTGAAAAGTGAAAGCCCTATCTCTTACACAACTATAATCATTAGAGAAAAGCGTTAGAGAAATTAGAGAAAAGCGTTGGAGAAAAACGTTGGAGAAAAGCGTTGGAGAAAAACGTTGGAGAAAAACGTTGGAGAAAAGCGTTGGAGAAAAACGTTGGAGAAAAGCGTTGGAGAAAAAACGTTGGAGAAAAGCGTTGGAGAAAAGCGTTTTGATACGAGTAATGTATATACTGAGACTTAAATTTATAAAAACCATATTTTATACGTTTTTTGTATTTGAAGTGTATAGTCTTAGCGTTTGAATACATTCGAAGTGTTGTATTCCTTTCGTCGTAGTTGTGTTGTTTTTATATCTTTGTGACCGCACCATAGCTTTTGGTTGGTTGGGTTTACAATTCATCGGCATTGGTTCTTCGGCTTTAGAGTTTTAAGGATGTTAAAAGCATATCCCATTTTTATTTTTTCATTTTGTTCATAAAAATCAAATAACAAAAACAACATAGAAAAAACTAGTGACTAATATGTTAACATAAAAGTCATATGTTTCACGTGAAGAAGAATAAGTAAAAAAGAAACAAAAAAAATGAGTGGTAGGTGTTCTTCTTTTGCTGTATGTTTTGGCCGTTTGTGAATAAGCACTTATTATCATTTCAACTCCTAATTATATTTCATCACTGCCATGTTCTTTACCCATATAATTACATCATCCTCACATGCACTTACTTTAATTTTTGTTTTTTTGATCACGATGCATTTACTTAGTTATCTTCATTTTTTATGACAAGAATTTTCTTCATTTTTATGACAAAAAAATTATCTTCATTTTTTATGACAAAAAATTACCTTCATTTTTTGTGACAAAAAAATTATCTTCATTTTGTATGAGAAAAAAATTATCTTTTTTCTTTTTAGTAAAAGAAAACCAATCATCTCTTTAATCAAGAAAAGTAAACACACTATAAAGAGAGAAGAGATGTAAAGCCCATGGATTTGTATTACACAACCAAACAACAATTTCATCATCAACAAACTCTCCTGTGTCGCCGGAAAAATGGGTGTCTTTTACAAAGAGTGCTTGAAAAATCACGCGGCCAACCTTGGCGGCCATGCTCTCGATGGCTGCGGTGAGTTTATGCCGAGTCCCACCGCCACTCCCACCGATCCGTCCTCTCTCCGGTGCGTCGCTTGTGGCTGCCATCGTAATTTCCACCGCCGTGACCTATCCGACATCAGCAGCCACCACCACCGTCTCAACTTTCTCCAAGCACCACCCACTTCCTCTCCATCCGGTACGGAATCACCGCTGTCTTCGTCCCTTAATCAAGTGGCTTCTCCTGTTCCTTGCTCTTACTACATCTCAGCTCCTCATCACATGCTTTTCTCTCTCAGCTCCGGTTTCCCTGGACCGTCAGATCGAGATCCGACGGGTGCTGACAGATCGGATAATAGCTCACAAGGAGCAATGGCGATGAGAAAACGGAGGAGAACCAAATTAACGCCAGAGCAGAAGATAAAGATGAGATATTTCGCGGAGAAAGCAGGTTGGAAGATCAACGGCTACGATGAAAATTCGGTGGCAGATTTCTGTAGGGAAGTTGGGATTGAAAGAGGAGTTCTTAAAGTATGGATGCACAACAATAAGTATTCACTTCTCAAAGGCAAGAACAGAGAAATCTCTTAGACGGAACATCGTGGTCTTTGTCTGAACATTCACAGCTGCATACAGTGATGGCGACGACGGAGATAAGGTTGATGGGTCTTTGTCGTCTTAATAAAAGGTTTGGTCAGGCAATTAGGATATCTAAAGTCTGAAATTCAGAAGAAGATTATTAATCTGGCAAAAACATGATCATTAATTTGCCGTTTAAATCTTATACTAGTAAGTTCTAACATAAGGTCGATTATGATATATGTATATAGGCAGTTTTGATATTATTGATTTTCGGTTCTCACTTTTTGTTTGTTTGTTTGTCAGAGCTGTTGAGAGATATCATAATGAAATTTTCAATCGGTAGGTTATCCCAATTCGACTGACCATTCTAATTTTAGTAAGTGCATAATCCCTAATTTCTTTTTGTCGTCGCATAATCCCTAATCGTGATCGTAGAAGTCAAAAGATTCGTTTATTTGTTTTTATGTTGAAAAACTTTACCAAAATTATTCAGTGTTATCTTCTGTATTATTGGAAACAATCTCCTGAACATCATACAAAAAGTAATTAGAGTTTGCTCAATGAGATACGTCGACGTGGTTATTAAACTAATGACGTGGCGGAATATAATTAGGTCATCTGGGCTGCACATTTGTCTAATCTCAATGTAAAATTTAGTCAGTTATGTATCGATTCGTTCTGTATATTTTATAATTTTCAGGATGTAAAAATTTAAAATTATTCTTAAGGATTTGGGGGGTGTTATTTAATGTTACATTTTAAACGTATTCAAATCCAACCACACACTGATGTTATTCAATTAATGATTTTAATTTATGTCTTAAACTCCAACATCATTGGATCTTATATTTGTAAATGATGTTTAAAAGATTTTAAATTCTTGTGTTATTCAATTAAAATTTCAAATATTTCATTAAAATCAAGTGATATTCAAAACTAAATGACTTTGAAAATATTTATAGTTTGTGCATTCTAAAATATTTGCAATATATCTTAAAGTTTGTTTGTAATAATTTACTCATAAAACTCTATTGGAATTCATTTCAAATGACTTGATAGACAATATATTTCAAAAATCACTTAATTTTGATTTAACTTGTAAATTTATAAATAGGTGATTTAAAACCAAACTCGTATGTGGGCTAAATAATCTCTTGAAGATTATGTAAGCCCAACGAGCCCAGTATTAAAATGCGTTAATAAATCGTGACCGTTGATTGTTAAATTGAATATACGCGATCTAAACCGTCTGATCTAGGGCAATAGAGTGTTGGAAGTGAAAAGGCCCCTTTAAATACATAATCTAGGTTACGGTGTCTCCTCTCTGCTCCGCCAAGCTTAGGAGGATAAGAACTCTAGAAGAATCGAGGGTGAGAGATAAAACCGAAAATGGTGCAGCGTCTTGTTTATCGATCTAGACACAGTTACGCCACCAAATCGAACCAGCACAGGATCGTCAAAACTCCAGGTTTGTTACGTCAGTCTTTCGGCTGATTCAAAATCTCACCCAAACGATCTATATTAGTGTATGTAATGTGTTCATGTACTGATGATTTATTTGGTTGCTTGATTTGCAGGAGGGAAATTGACTTACCAGACCACGAAGAAACGTGCCAGTGGACCGAAATGTCCCGTTACCGGAAAACGTATCCAGGGTGTAAGTTTTCTGATTCATATATAGCAATTTAAAAGTCTACATTTTATTTGCAGATATGCCCAAAATGATTATCAGATTCAGTAGATAGATTGTGCGGATGATGATGAACTGATCAATCGAGAATTGCTAGTTTTGTTTTTATTCTTCGTGCTTATTGACGGTCTTGTGCTGGTTAGAATGAAACCCACATCAGTGCATAACTTTATCATAAGCTAAAATTGAGTGCCGCCTTGTCTTTTTCTAGTTTTCACCTTTCGTATGTAAGGAATCACATTTATCTTGGCGGCAGAAATCTTGATAATCCTTGAAATTGTATATATTTTTCTACTCATGTTGTATTCTGAATCTATAACATATATCTCTTTGCTTCATTAGATCCCTCACCTAAGGCCTACTGAATACAAGAGGTCTCGATTATCCAGAAACAGAAGAACTGTGAACCGTGCTTATGGTGGTGTTTTGTCTGGTTCTGCTGTTAGGGAAAGGTTAGTTCTTGATCAAGTTTTCTAAGAAGTGCTACTCGTTGACCAAAACCTTAATCTACAGTTCTGATGGTTGTCTTGTTTGATTCTTGTATTGCAGAATCATCCGTGCTTTCCTTGTCGAGGAGCAAAAGATTGTCAAGAAGGTTTTGAAGCTTCAAAAGGCAAAGGAAAAGGTAGCTCCAAAGAGCTAGATCATATTAGTTTTATGGCTCTGTTCTAGCAATTGCAGAGGTTGGGAGATAACATTGTGTGCTCATCCATATTTTTAAGTTTTTGTTTGTATTGGTTTTGGATCATATGTCTCTGTCGACAATTCACTTCGGTTTTGGTTTATCGCTCGTTGAATTCACATTTACGTTTCTCTACTCTTTCCAACACCGACCAAACTGAGAAGTTCGGTTTCTAGCAAAACATTCAGAAATGTTTAGTAGTTAAGTATCTTAGTGTTTGTTTTGATTAACGTATCAGCATTAATTTTCAACATTTTAAATTTAAATTTCTTTTCGCTGAATACTAGTTTCGTTCAATAACAATAGGAATTATTTTTAAATTTGTAGCATAATTATTTTTAAATTTGCAGTATAATTATTTTTAGAAGTTATTGAATTAATTAAATTAAATATTTTCACGAGTTCTCTTATATTGCTTCTATATAAAATTGATCAAATAAATATAACATCTAAACTGTCCTTTTTCCCAGTGCGTTTAAACTGATTTCATAGACAATCTATTAAAACAACTAAGTTTTCTTATCTTTAAGTAATAATTTTATGGATGGACAGTTGAATAAAATAGCATTATTTCAAATTTTCGTTTTAGATATAAGAATAGTTATTTAAATTTTTATAAATATCAAAAATTTAATAATAAAATAATTAAAAAATTTTATTCTAAATAAAAAAATTTAAATTGTAAATTAGAAAAAGTGAACAGGTGCTCATATTGATTGAGCATGAGAGGTACTTCAGGCGCCTGGATTGTCTTTCTTTCAGAAACATCCCTGCCGTTGCGACAACTGCTATCGGGGAGATGGTAACTTAGTAAGTTCATTCACTAGATGTCTGCCTTTTGTTTGCTTGTATCTTATCTCTACTTTTTTTCCCTAACAAAAATGGTTATAGGCTATATCCAAAGGAAGACAGGGACGAGAAGCACAAAACCTAGTGAGGGTAAGTAATTAAGCATTTCCTTGTTCTGTCTCTCTTGCTTTTTTTGATTAGTTTGTTTCTTGAGACTGGTTTCTTTTGCAGGTATATGTGGCAAATCTTCTTCTTCAGGGAGTTGATACAGATGTCTTAGTAACTGCATATAAACCTATTCTGATAAATCATGTGTTAGGAAATCACTGTGTTCTCATTTTGGCTGAGATTCGAGAAGAAAAATAAAAACGGACACAAAAACCGTAATTATACTATAAGAGTTTATAAACGATCGTAAAAAATAGAAACCAAGAATCTCCATGAACCATAATTATACTTTAAGAGCGAAACCATTCTTTGAACTCTCTGGAAAAACTTAAAAGAAATAATAATTTTAGGAAAAAGTGAAGAAGCAAAATTAGGATTCCTCTTGGAATCCAAGAAATCATTTCTAAGTTTTTGTAACTCTTTTTTGGTGCCTTTAATCTGCTAATTTTGTGTTTTCTATTTGCATTGACAACTAACATATTCAAGGGAGATATTTTCGATAATTCATATATACCAAATGAGTGGCCAGGTTTTGCGATTCTTTTAGAGAATTTCCATACAATGAAGATCTTGATATCTTCCTTATCGCTTAGTCAATTTCTACACTTCACAAAACACTACAGTAAACAAATTGGCTCAATGAGCTTATCAACTTTTTTTATTTAGTCTATGTCAATTCATTTCCACTGAACATTTTTAATCTAAGTTTATTGAGATATGCTTGACAGAAAAGGGATAGCCTGGGACTGACCAAAAATTATTTTGCATTATGGCTAATTATAGTATTTGTCTTCTAACATTTTCTATCAATTATACTTAATAATTGGAATATGAAAATAGCTATATACAATTCAATTGTCATAAGTCGTGGTTGGTCCTTTTTAAGATTGTAGGAGCACAATAACAATTTATAACTAATAATAATAATTTGGCTGAGCCATTATATAGGAGACAGGGTCTAGTTGAATAATCTTGTACTTAAGTCACATCAATGGTAGGATACTGTGAGAAACCTTCTGTTATTGTTTTGAGTGTCTAATTCAACCAAGTGACGTCTTGTCGGAAAATAGGGGTTGAATCCATGAAACAAGAATAGATCATCACTAGCTAGGCTCTATGCCTCTATGCTAGTCTATAATGAAGTACGAACAAAAATTATACTAAGATGATTAATAATTATATCACATCACGTGGAACTTTTCTTAAAATTATATTTTCGATTGAAATGTAGTCCTATCTTTATTGGTCAAGACAAGTCACGACGAATCAAAATAACCTTAAACAAGCAAAAGTTGAACTATGGCAAACAAAATTTAAATAGAGAGTTATAGTGATAATAATTCTTGTTTACAGTGGGCTACGACCATGCATGCATATCTATAATTGAAGATGAGATGGTAAAAAGAACGCCCTCCATATTTGTTTATTAAATTTATAATATCTAAATATTAAAAAATCAATTTAAATTTTTTTACGTGTTATTGACTCAAATATAATAAATTTATAATTTTTATATTTTTATTAAAAATATAATATTGTGTTGATTTATTATACAATATGTGTTTTAATATTTATGACATAATTTTAATTGAATTTAATTTCTTTCTTATTAAAATATCATATAAATTTTAGTATTAAAAGTTATTATTACTATTGACAAATAAATTTTTATACGTTTATTAATTTATATTATTATTTTTATACTAGTTAATTTTGGAAAATTAACTATAACTTTTAAAATATATACTAATTAATTTTTATATTTTTATTCGATCCTAAACTAATTAGGTTCTCTAAAAGATTATTTATTGATATTTCTATACTAATAATAAAATTACTTTTTATAACCCACACCATTATGCGGCATAATAATTTTTACATATTTTCTTAAAAATAATTTAATTAAAAAATTATTGAAACCAACCACAGATAGGAACATTTTTTTATTAAACTATTAGTCAATGTTAGTTTCAATCAATCTAAATATGAAATAAATATTTATAAGTGTTAAAAATAGCTAACCAATCATAAAAACCGCATTACTAAAAACATTAATCATAACTTGTTTAATCATATGACCAAATAATACATATATATATATACTGAGTCATAAATGATTTCATATTTTCACATCATTCGAGAAGAAATTGCTTTTAGTTATGGATTTCTGAATCGAATATTAATTTTGTTATAAATGATGTTTTATTAAAGTTTTCAATTATAGCATATTTTGAAAAATTAAATGGCATTAATGCTTTGTAAATTTTAATCTGATTTTAGTATTTTTCATAAATATATTAATTTATTTCTTCAAAATACGTCATTTTATAAATTTAAAATTAATTTTATTTATATTATAAATTTTTTAATTTATTATTTATAAAAATACTGAAACAGAGATAAAAAAATATATAATTTTTTTGGTTTATATATGCTAACTTAATTTGAATTATTTTTATATAAATATTTGATAATTAATTATATTTATCATTTAATTTTATTTATTTATATAGTTTATGGTATTATATATATATATATATATATCCTAAGTCTTTTACATATTAAATTTAGTTAATAGTATTACGTTTGAGAAATATTAATTATTCATTTATCAATAATAAAAATCTGTAAAATTTAGATTTTAAAAAGGTTTTATAAGATTTTGTTAAATTAGTATAGGAAGTAAATTTAATAAATAAATATGTTAAAAAATATTATGATTTTTTTTATAACATGAAATGTGTATGCTAATTTGACGGAAATACATTTAAGAATTCATATAAAATCAACCATTTCAAATGACAATTTAAATAGTATAACACAGAAAATCCGGCTATATTCAAAATGTATCATTTTGAATAGAATAGATTAATTCTAATGAAAGGTATAGACTAGTTTAACCATTTAGAGCTCCACCAGTCATAAACCACATGAGTCACAATTTTCAAGCTTTCCTTTATACAAAATATACTTCTTTGTCTGTTAAATTAAAAAGCTTGCATAAATTTATTGACATGCATCCTAGAGAACTTGCATGATCGTCTTTTTATTATATCCATTTAAGAGTAGGGCGATGAATAGAATGAAGTGACGTCAGCCCTGATATGACCGTCGGAGAGTGACGTCATATTGCCAGCCTCACCTACCAACTATATGGTTGCATATGTGTTTTTATGGAGATATAATGAAACTCCAAAAAAATGGTTTTGTGAACGTTTGCCGACACTGATGTTGATAGGCTTTGGGTGGTCTAAGTCACCACCAATTTTTTAAATTAAATTTAAATGATTATTGTAAAAAGAAATACATTAAATATTATATTAAAAGTTTTTATCCCAAATTTAATATTATAAAATTAAAATTTTAAAAATAACACAAATAACAATTTAAAAATACTTATTTATTTTAAATAAAATATACATAAATTTAAATGTTATGTTTGAGTTTATTTTTTTTCCAATTTATAGTTTAATTTTTTCGTATTTTAGTATTAAATTTGTGCTATTATTAAAAATTTAAACTGATGATACTATTTTTAAAATAAAAATTTTAAATAGTATTATTTTTTTCCTATTGTAAATAATCTAACGATATAGTCTAGTATTAAAATTCATATATTTTTAAATTTATAATTAATAGGCAATATCTTTATTTAAAAATTCTTTATGATGGTTTTTTAGCTATTTCTCATTTTAGGTTAAACTGATTTTGATGAGATCAATTTTGGGTGATTATAGATTAGTTTGGACAATGTAATTTGGGTTGTGAAACTTTATTAAAATTTATGGATTTACTAATAAAATCCTATGGTCGATTATCTCCGGTAAATAATAACAACTATTACATACTTTACAAAAAATTTCATGAATAAAAATTATGGCTCACATACTTAACGTTTCCTTAAATCATACCAATATATTCAGTAATATACTAACAGTGCATATATATATTTATATATATGGAGAGAGTGAGTCTCACGAAACACAGAACAATGAATGATGTCGAATGGTACAGTTCATGAGAGGACAACTTTTATGTTGTTTTCTTGCTCTCTTTATCTTACTCCACAATTATTTATAGCACCATAGTGCATCAATCTTATCACGCACCAATATTTTATAGGAATACTGTAACTTGCGACGTGGCAATTACATCATTTTGAAAGACTTTTTTTTATTGTAACAAATTGGTTCAAACATGGGAGTGGCCACAAACCGGATATCTGTAATTATTACCAGAAAGTGGTACATTTCTCTATCTTTAAGAGAATCATTTGTTGAAGTAACACATAACGTGAATCTTACTTTTATATTTCAAATTTGCCAAACACTAGCAAGTGATCTTTGCAAACAAACCTTCCACAACTCTTAACTAAATTGTTAGTGGATATACCACCACGATAAAAGATCAAAAGGAATAAAGGGAATATACCTAAAGCTTTTGGCATAATAAGCTGAGATAAGAAAAGAATAGCTCCATTTTCACGATTTACAATGCTTGCATGCAGACAATCATCACTCTTTGTAGTGCTTATCTTTGGAAAGACTTCAAAGATAAGAACATCATTCATGAGAAAAAAAATACTTGGGAAGTGATAATTCATTCCAAAGAAGTAAAACTGAAAAATCCGATTCGTATGACTTGTTTTCTTAAAATCATGTTAAATATTAGGACATGGTTCAAGAAAGAGGTTTGAATGACTACTTGTTTTCTTAAAATCATGTTAATTTTTTCTATATGGTTGTATTTTTTTATAGTTTTGGCATACAGCCACTGGACTTGAACATGGTATCAATTGCATTAAAGAGATTATCGATTGAGCTAACTTTGTTTACATATTTCTCGACCAAATTGTGTTTGCTTTTATAAGTTGTATATATGTAGGATGTCACATGGGTTATACATGCCAATGTTATTCCATTCTTTATCTCTCTATCCGACATTGACACTTGGTCAGTACATGGCTTTCAATACTCTCTCTCTCTCTATATATATATAGAGAGAGAGAGAGATACATAACAGTAATTAACCATCAATCAAATTTAATAGTGTAGTTGGTTGTCGTAATGTAAAAACACTAAAAGATGTATGTTCATGTTAAATTGTTTGTACAAAGAGATACATAACGTACATTAGTACATATATAAAGGTAAAATAACTATAAAGTATTAAATGAACATTTTATTAACAGTCTTTTTTTAACTATGAATATGCCATTAAAAATAAACGGATACAAAATAAATCTACTATTTAAATCCATCTAACGATTTATTGGAGTTAAAAATTAATAAACTTATGTATATGGTGAATTTTTAATGCATATTTTATGTAGGTAGATTTACAGTATTTTATTTTATGTGTTATTAGAAACACTATTCAATATTAAAAATATATCTGATTCTAAAAATTCAAACTACGTATGATGGTGCTAAACAAAGATATAATAATATAAAAATCTGAAATGGAATGTGTATATAAAAACTCCAAAAGGATACATTAGTGTAGATATATGTATATGCAAAGAAATTTTGAAATGGAATAGAAATACTTTTGTATATAATAGGAAAAGTGGGCTCCACATTCAGCAGCAATGATTGTCTTACTGCCTTTGCAGCTCCACTTCTGCCTCTTTCCTCTTTCTTTTTATTTTATTTTATTTTCTCCACGTCGGTTTAGATTTTCCTTATTTTTTGCATGGATTTTGATTTGCTACATTTAGCCCCCCGGTCACTCCATACGCCATACCCATACAGCCATCCTCTCTTATTGCTTATTTCCCTTTCTTCAAAATTTTGGTATTATTTAAAATATAGCTCTAGATAATATAAAGTACAGCCTAATCTATTTGCAAAAATAAATAATGACAAATCCATAAATGAATTGATATTAATTACGTATGTCTATTAAAAAATGAACGAAAATCAATTGATTGAGTTTAAGTTTATGTATAATTGGGGTAATTTTCAAAATAGCATATTTTAAAGTTTTATTTCAAAAATACCATAATTAGCTTAAAATTTTAATAATAGTATAAATTTAATATTAAATACATTAAAATTTGTTGTTAATAAATAAAAATTAAACCGTAGATTAAAAAAAGAACCCAAATATAATGTTTTAAATTTATGTATAATTTATTTATAGTAAATAATTATTTTTACATAAGTATTTTTGGAATTTTAATTTTAAAATGTTAGATTTGGAATAAAAACTTTAAAATATGTTATTTCACACTATTATTCTAAAATTCACATGTTATTTTATTTGATAATATGCCATTTTGCTTAGTTTCATGTTATGTGGTAAAAACAAGTGTAAAATCAAATTAGTTACTTATTTACAACTGTATTATTATTTGGTCAATTGAATAAAATAGCAATATTTCAAGTTTTTGTTATAAATATATCAGTAATCATTTATTTTTTTTTAAATAGTATAAATTTAATATTAAAATAATTAAAATTTTCTTTCAAATAAAAAAATTTAAACCTTAAAATGGTAAAAGTGAATTCAAACATAATATTTTAATTTTATATATAGTTTATTTAAGATAAAAGTGAATTCAAACATAAAATTTGTCATCTCAAAGCATATTAAAATCAGCCTATACATCTTCTTTAACAAAGTTTACCATATTTTTACTATGTTAATAAACAAAGACAAATTAGATTTTAAATCATAACACTAGTGATCAGTAGAATTTACCAACTTTTCTTGTCATGGATTCACAAGTATATAAACCAAAGATTCTTTCGCACAAGTGACATAATATTTGTTGTCTATAAATAGATCCTGAATTTAGCTAGACGCTAGTAAAATAGTGGAATAGGCTTAACTCTTAACAAAAGTTCTAATTTTGTTAAAAAGTGAATAAAATACATGGAAAAAATTAGGAGCTGTTTTTGAGATAGTATTTTAGTTGTGCGCAGAAATGTTTGAAATAGAGTTCGTGATTGATGGTAAATAGATTCAATCAAATGAGAATTGAGAAACATTAATAATTAATTTGAGTTAACTATATGTGGGTCCCATAAGGGAGGGAAGTGGCTATGGTCACTGTCTTTAGAGACTGAATGATGCAGAGGACACGCACGTGGAGTCTGTTTCGTCCATTTCTTCATATTTACTCTCTTTTTTCTTGTTTAGTTTTTATTTTATTTAGTATAATTTTATTTAGACAGATAGATTAATTTATAATAAAACAGAGACCTTGAACATTCAGAAAATTCCCATGAGAATCATTATGAGATTTCTAAATTTTATATCACCGCATGTTGTAACACATATTTAATTATCTACAACCAATATGGTTTTTTTTTATTGGTGTTTACAATCGTTACAAGATTTAATTTTATATGAAAATAACTAAATAGATAAATCGGAATGTCAATCTGACTAGTCCCCTCTTATACCGTTTGAGGAAGTGTCAAATACAAACTTAAATCCTGCCTTAAATACTTTACAGTTGACTTGGGATTATGTTGGGATCATATATAATTGATTAGAATAAAATAAATGGAGGAAACAGAGTTAGAGTAAAATAAGTGTTGTGTAGTAAAATCTGTGGTTCTGAATTTTTAGGACAAGTTGTGATTTTTGTTTAAAAGAAGAAATTTCAGTATTTCATGTGTATTAATTGTCAATGGAGAAAATGAATGAAAATAATTAATGAGGAATTAATTAGTTGGCTGACTTTACTGTTCACGAAATTTTTTTGTTCAGTTGATTCACAAAACAGTCTTTTTTTTAATAAAAAAAATCAGACATATTAAGAAAACTATTAAAAACTATATTATATCCTTTATTAATACACTAAATATTTTTTTAGTTCTAATCAATATTATTAAATAATAAGAATTAAACTTGATTTTACAATGAAAATCAAATTGATATTCTTTGTAAAACAAAAATAAAATCTTAAAATGTTGTGAAACGGAATGAGTAGTATTATTACATAACATGTGAAAAGAATACATTTAATTGTATTAATTAAAAGGGAATTTTATTTAATATATTAATAACTAGATTTATACCTACGCCATGCGTGTGGAAAAATATTCGTAAATTATATTTTATTAGTAAATATAAATTAAATATTTGTATAATTTTAATTTTTATTTGAAATTAATTTTAACATTAATTTTTGTATATATAAATTAAGAAAAGAAAAATAATTATTTTTTACGAATTTAATAATATTTTTTAGTTAGTTTAATAAAATATATTAATTCTCTAACCAAATTAATACAATGACATATATTATAATTATTATAATAAATTAAGCTTATTTATATATTTATTTAAAATTTACTGTAGTGGTAACACGTCAAAATGATATTTCTCTTAATAACACGTCAAAGTAATGTTATTTTCTTAAAATATTTCTTAAATAATATATTAGGGATTACGGTACTAACTTAAATCTATTTATATTTATTTGAAATTATTTATAAATTAACGTATAAAAATTTTAAAGAAATAAAAATTATTGTTTTTGTAAATGTAATACTCACTATAAGAAAACTGCCAATTTGCGATTGCAATTTGCGACTACATACGTGGTCGCAAATATTGCGACCAAATTTGCCATGGTTTAACGACCAATTTGCGACTACGGAATAGTAGTCGCAAATTGGTCGCAAATATGTGACCAATAAGTGTGGTCGCAAATCAGTCGCAATATGCAACCAATTAGTGACTGAGATGCGACTGCTTTGAGACTGACCCTGGTAGTCGCTAATCAGTCGCTAATCAGTTGATTAGAGACTACATATAGAAAATCAGGTGGTAGTCACTAATCAGTCGCAAAATAGCGACCAATTTGCGACTACGGTATGTAGTGGCTCTGCAGTCACAAAATGGTGGCAAAGTGCCAGCATAAAAAACATGTGCGAGTTAGGTATAACGACATTTAAGCGACTACATAGGTGTAGTCGCAAAGTAGTGGCAAATCAGTGGCAAAGTAGTCGCAAAGTAGTCGCAAAATATTGTATATATATGCACCATCCCATTCTCTCATTTGCGAAATCAAAAGTAAAAAGTTTTGTAAAACATGTGGGGAAATTATAACAATTCGAGAGATTGGATGTACAGAAGAATTGATAATGAAACAAGAAATATCTCGGCGGAATTTGCACAAGGCATGGAGCAGTTCATGAATTTTGCAAGTAGTCAACCTATAGCTCAAAGTAGTGGAGGTAAGTTTTTCTGTCCTTGTATTAATTGCAAAAATGATAAATTTATTCCGGGACGAAAAATATGGAGTCATCTATATAGTCGAGGGTTTATGCCAAATTATTATATTTGGTATAAACATGGAGAAGTGCTGAATGTTCAGTTAGGGACGAGTAGTACTAGTCGGGGTGATGTACGAAGAAATCAGGGATGTGATTGTAGTAGTGATGAAACAGTTGGTATATCCGGTAATAGATATGTTGAAATGGTGACGGATGCATTTCGTGAGACAACGACTGATGATCAGCAGCAGTACTATAATCAGAACGAAGAAAATTATAATTATAATTATGAAGAAGAACGGCCTAATGAAGAAGCAGAAAAGTTTTACAACATGTTAGAAGCTGCAAAAAATCCATTGTATGATGGTTGTCATGAAGGGCACTCACAATTATCTTTAGCTGCTCGGTTTATGAACATCAAATCTGATTTTAATTTACCAGAAAAATATATGGATTCTTGGGCGGAGCTATTTACAGAATATTTACCCGATGAGAATCAGGCGACGGGTTCATATTATGAAACCGAAAAATTGATGCGAAATTTAGGCCTCCCGTTTTATACAATTGACGTGTGTGTTAAAAATTGTATGATATTCTGGAAAGAAGATGAGAAATGGGAAAAATGCAAATTTTGCGATTCCCCCCGGTATAAGCCAAGCGAGGGCAGGACGAGAATACCTTTCAGTCGTATGTGGTATTTACCTATAGGTGATAGACTTAAAAGAATGTATCAAAGCGAGAAAACCGCAGAGGCAATGAGGTGGCACGCAGAGCATGAAGCAGAAGACGGAGAAATGAGTCATCCATCTGATGCTGCAGAGTGGAAAAATTTTCAATATTTACATCCTAGATTTGCTGCTGAATCTCGAAATGTTTATCTTGGCTTATGTACTGATGGGTTCAACCCATTTGGGATGTCTCGTAATCATTCATTATGGCCGGTGATTATCACTCCATATAATTTGCCACCGGAGATTTGTATGAAGATAGAGTATTTGTTTCTAACTATTTTGAATTCGGGGCCAAATCATCCGCGTGCTAGTCTGGACATATTCCTACGACCTTTGATTGATGAGTTGAAAGAATTATGGTCTATCGGAGTTGATGCATACGATGTATCGCTGAACCAAAATTTCAATCTAAAAGGTGTGTTACTTTGGACGATAAGCGACTTTCCCGCTTATGGAATGTTATCAGGATGAACAACGCATGGAAGGCTGGCCTTTCCAATTTGTATGGATGATACGAAGGCATTTCAATTACCAAATGGGAGAAAGACGTGTTGGTTTGATTGTCATCGAAGGTTTCTTCCTAATGGTCACCCGTTACGGAAAAATAAAACAAATTTTTTAAAAGGGAAGCATGCTTTGAATGATTGTCCTCCACAATCATTGACAGGTGAACAAGTTTTGTACGAGCGAATAAAAACGGTCAATCCTTTAAGAACATCTGAGTGCGGCGGAAACGGTCATGAAAGTAAAGAAGAAGGTTATGGCAGCTGGCATAATTGGCACAAAGAATGTATATTTTGGGAGTTGCCATACTGGACAGATCTTAACCGTCGACATAATCTTGATGTGATGCATATAGAGAAGAATTTCTTCGATAACATCATTAATACTATTATGAATGTGAAAGAGAAATCAAAAGATACAGTGAAGTCAAGGTTGGATATTGCGAAGTTTTGCTCTCGAAAAGAGTTGCACGTGGATGGTCGGGGTAATGCTCCATTCCCTATATTTCGATTGACCCAAAAAGCGAAAGAATGGTTATTGGAATGTATAAAAAATGATGTCAAATTTCCGGACGGCTATGCGGCAGATTTAGCAAATTGTGTGGATATGGATGGACTAAAGTTTTTGGACATGAAAAGCCATGACTACCATGTTTTTATGGAAAGACTTCTCCCTTTCATATTTGCAGAACTTTTACCACAGAACGTTCATCTAGCATTATCAGGTAAATATAGTAATAACTATATTTTTAATTGGAAATACGTAAATTAATAATAATTGCCTGAACTAATTCATTGTCGATGGTAATTAATATATATATATATATATAGGGATTGGAGGATTTTTCCGTGATTTATGCTCGAGATCATTACAAAAAAACCGTGCCCAAATTCTGAAGGAAAATATAGTCATAATTTTGTGCAATTTGGAAAAGATCTTTCCGCCTTCATTTTTCGACGTCATGGAGCATCTTCCTGTACATCTACCATACGAAGCTGAACTTGGTGGACCTGTGCAATATAGGTGGATGTATCCATTTGAAAGGTTTTTTAAAAAACTTAAGAGCAAGGCGAAGAACAAACGTTATGCTGCAGGGTCGATTGTTGAATCATATGTGAATGATGAGATATCTTAATTCTCAGAACATTACTTTGCTGAACACATTCGCACGAAAAACAGGTAACCATGATATGACGTTTATGAATTAATTATTTTATTATATAATATATAAGTAATATATATAATATATATAAACCATATATGTACAGGTCTACAAGATTCGATGAAAGTGACGTGCCTGTATATCCAGATATCATTCAACTTGAGTATGTCGGACTCCTAAATTTGAAGATAACGCTTTTTAAAAGTGATTGGTACGATCCTACACCCTTGAGAGGTACTCGGAAGTCAGAAAATGGTGTCGTTGATGTCTTATCATCGGGGTAATACTATGAATACGAACCATTTATTCTCGGTATGTACGTTTTTGGTAATAATTTACTATATATTTTTCTTACAAATTTAGAACTAATTTATATTTCAATACGTACGATGTATCAACATCTCAAGCAGATCAAGTTTGTTATATTCTCTATCCACACACAAAATCATCATCAAAACATACATGGCTCAATGTTTTGAAAGTTAATGCAAGATCTAACATTTTGGGGAAATACAAAAACAAAGACGAGATTGGCCTTTTGCAACAAGAAAATGATGAAGACGTGATGCATGTTCAAGAGATAGAGGTAGATCGGTTGGTCGATACAGTTAACCATACTGAAGAAATTGATTTCGATGTCGGAGATGCGAAACTAGAAGATGAATTTCAATGTAATATTTCATCTTCAGATGATGACGCGAACGAAGAAATGTAATAAATATAGTTATGCTATGTATATTGTACATATGATTTTCATATAATTTAATGTATTACCAATATCCATATAAATATAGATTTTTTAAGTAATTGAGACTGATTTGCCACCACTTTGCAACTGCATTGGCAATGTGGTCGCATTTCAGTCACAAAAATTTGATGTGTAGATTTGCGACCACATTCTAAAAATTTGTGCAGTCGCAAATCAGTCGCAAATTTGCGACTGATTTGCGACCACATATGGTAAATTCACATTTCCCCTAAGTATTTTCCATATTTAAAACTTGTATTTCTATTCTATAAGACTACTAACCATTAGAAGTGATAACATATATTGAAAACCATATTTGTAATGATTTCATATTTAGATAACATTTAGAATGTATATAAGAAGTATAAGGTTAAGTAAATTTGTTAAAGATTTAGATAAGTTATTTGAAAATTTGGGAAATGTTATTGTTTTCATAGTAATTGAAATTTTTATAACTTATAATCAATGACTCAATCTTATATAATTATATTCATTCCTCAAAATCTCAAAATTCAGGGTTTAGGGTATTATTTGTGACTGATTTGCCACCACTTTGCAACTGCATTTGGCAATGTGGTCGCATTTCAGTCACAAAAATTTATGTAGTCGCAAATCAGTCGCAAATTAGCGACTGATTTGCGACCACATTCTAAAAATTTGATGTGGTCGCAAATCAGTCGCAAATTTGCGACTGATTTGCGACCACCATTAATTTGGTGGGACTTTGACAAAATCGAAAACGTTCAAACTCCCACAAATTAACTGGTAGTCGCAAATCAGTCGCAAATTTGCGACTGATTTGCGACCACATTTACAGTTTCGATAAATGTAATTGTGGTCGCAAATCAGTCGCAAATTTGCGACTGATTTGCGACTACCAATTAATTTGGAGGGAGTTTGAACGTTTTTGTTTCCCACCAAATTAATTGGTAGTCGCAAATCAGTCGCAAATTTGCGACTGATTTGCGACCACATGTATTTTGCCACTGATTTGCGACCACATCCGTGGTCGCAAAAAAATCTATAAATACCCGATGGTTTTCCCTCATTTTTCACAAATCTCTCAAACTACTTTACAAAACTCTCTCAAAAACACTTCCTAAACACTTTAGAAAAACACTATTTCTATAAATGGCAAGTGGTGGTAGGTCGTTGAGAGGTCGTGGAAGACGATCTTTCGGATCGTCTTCCGGCCGAGGAACCTCTTCGGCCTCCTCGAACCCTTCACCATCTGCTAATAGAGCGGCATCGCGGCTCCCTCCGCAATACAATTTTGTTCCTCACTCCGTTCCTCAAACCCAAACACCTCCACGGTTTTAGGAATCGGATGAACATGAGGACGAACAAATTCCCGATTGCGAAACGGAAACGGATGAACAAACTATCACTCTTGATAGTTTGTTACAAACTCCGGGCCGCAAATAGTATTTGACTGTGCTTTCTCCAGATGCGGCTCCGAATACAACGTTGTAAGCATGTTTATTAATAGCTAATTTTTTAATAAATATTTATTAAAATTTAAATTATATTAATATAATTTTACATTTTTGTAATAAATATTAGGTTTGACCGCGATAACGGGTCTATTACTCGTCAAATCGCTAAAATTTTGAAAAATAAATTTGACGGTCCGTACTACAGCTGGACCGTCGTACCTCCTGAGAGGCAGGAGAAATATTTTATAGAATTTGTGGTAAGTATTTTTTTTAAATTGTGTAAATATTTAATAAAATATAAAAAATATTTACTAATATTTTTTAACTCAATTTCAAGCAATCGTATATCTGGGATCCTCTGATCACCTCGGTGGTACGAAAAGAGTTCGAGGCCGTCTGCGTAAGGCGGATGAAATAGATGGTGAGCACGGTTCATACAACCGGAAAACGTCCCAGATGGATTTCCCCAAGTTTATACAATATTATGACAGCACATTGGGCAACCGAAACATCTACCGAGAGGAGTACGAAATCCTCTCATAACTGCAACTCCGCTCGAGACGGTCTTGGCCCGCATAAACATTTATCGGGCCAAAAATCCTACATTCAGGTCGAGCAGGAAATGGTAAGTAAAATTTTTTTTTTCATATTATTATGTTTTCTCATAATTAAATAATATTTTAATATTTGTGAAGGAACATAATTTGGGACGACCAGTCTCAATAGGTGAGGTCTTTATAAAGACTCACAGAAGACCGGATGGTTCGTATGTAGATTTGAAAGCAAAACAAATCTGTGAAGCATACGAACGAAACATCCAAGAGAAGATGGCGATCGTGGAGGTCGATCCAACAGAAACATCCGATGGAACCTCCCATCCAATTGAGTTGACTCAAGCACAGAAGAATGAGATCTTCTTACAGGTAAAAAAAAATTTTCAAACTTTTTTCTTTTAACATATTTTCCTAATTACAAAATAATTACATTTATTATATAATTTACGTTTTCGTAATTTTATAGTCATCTGTTCCTGATGAACGAGGCCGTCTTTATGGACTCGGTAGCCTCAACCGCGTACAGTCTACGGGTAGAAGTAGTGGGGTACAAACCCATTCACCCGAGTACGTTATGCTTCAAGAACAAAACGCGTTGATTAAAGCACAAAACGCGCAGATGATGGAAAAATGTGAGAAGATTGAAGAGCTTAACAGACAAAACCAGAAGAAGATCTCGAGCATGGAGATGCTCCTCGGATATATCCAACGGACGGATCCCGCATTCGCCTCCTTATTGCGGGATAACGATTGCACAGGGGAACCATCGACGGCTCCGCCAACCACCCCATTTTCGCCATCAGATTTCCAATTTCCGCCACCGGACAATTAGAATTTGTTTTTATGTATTTAAAAATTTTCTATAATAAATGTTAAATTTTAAATTTGTATATTTTTTAATTCAATATTTAGTTTACATATTTTTCATTTATTATTATAAAATTTTTAATTTATTAATAAAAATTAATAAATATTCTAATAAATATTATAATAATATTTTAAACCAATTATATTAATAGTTAATCTAAATTATTTTATTAATATTTCTAATTTCAAATAATTATTTTATTATTGAAATTAATTTTCTAAATTATTATTGAAATTTTAATTTTTAAATATTATTTTACATTTTTTAAAAATAATTTAAAAAATATTAATATTATATTTCACTAATATACGAAATTATTTCAATAATAAAAATTAATATATATTTTTTTTAAATATTATTTTTTTAAAATCTAATTACGGTGTAGTCGCAAATTAGTCTTAAATCAGTCGCAATTTTTGCCACCGATTTGCGACTCTGCGAGCTTGTGCAGTCGCTGCAGTCGCAAATCAGTCACTCACTGTGACTGATTTGCGACTACCTGTACCTGCAAACAGTCACTGTGACTGATTTACAACTGCGGTTCTACCGTAGTCGCAAATCAGTCAAAAAAATTTGCAACTGTTTTGCGACTACAAATTTAGTAACCACAACCGTAGTCGCAAAATAGTAGCAAAATTTGTTACGGAAATTCAGTGGCAAATTAGTTGCAAAAAAGCGACCACGGTTGTGGTCGCAAATTAGTCGCAAAATAACTACTATGCCCGTGGTCGCAAATCAGTCCAAAAATTGCGACTGATTTGCGACTAATTTTTTTTGCGACTATTATTTTGCGACCACATCACGTAGTCGCAAAACGGTTGTTTTCTTGTAGTGACTATTTTTTGGTTAGTTGAATCAAATATATTTATTCTCTAACCAATATAATATCAATGGCATATATTGTAATTATTCTAGTAAGTTAAACCCTTTTATATATTTAATTTGAAACTCGCTGTGGTGTTGACACGTCAGCATGATATTTTTGTTATTAACACGTCAGATTAAGGTTATTTTGTTAAAAAGTTTTTCAAATAATATATTAGGGATGAGTAACAATGATTTTTAATAATTTTCGTAATATATTTCAAATATTGTAAAATGACATTCTGAAACAAATGGAGTATAGGTAACACTGACATAAAGATATATGAAAAACGTTTGTAACCGGTACACCAAAATAACCAAATCAATAAATATATACATTTGCAAATTTAAGGTTTTATGGGTTCCACGACATTCAAACGTAAATAAACCACCTAACTACATCTTAAAACAGTTTATAAGACAAATACTGCTATTCTTTTGAAATTCGTATGGTGATATAACAACAACAGTAATACAAACCATGTTTTTATGTTCAGATTTTAGTGAAATGACAAGTTAAGAAAGAAAAAATGTATTAAGTACAATTTTGTGTTTGGGTTCAGAATATGTTCTGGCTATGTATGTATATATGTTGACTTGTTTTCTTTATTTCTAACCACAGTTAACTGATAGAATCCAAAAAGTGGAATCCGACAGAAACAAAAATCGTAACAGTTTAAATCATATAATCTTATCTTTAAAGAAAAAGAATTTAAAGGGGAAATGTCTAAACTACCATGGAAATAATATGTAAACAAAAGACCAGAATATGAACTATACTGTCTATATATATGTTGAATAATCATCACATAAGAAAAGAAGCTTCCTCATCACAAGTTATGAAATCTCATTGATATAAAATCATTTGGTTTGTTCACATTAGAATCTCAAATAATTGTTAAAGTCTAGTGTTACATCTTTTAACGACAATTGCATGTCAATGTGATAACACCAATGGTGGAAACAAAGGAGAAGCAATACCATTTTGCTTTATATAAAACAGCACTGTGTTTTTTTTAATGATTTTGTTAAATAATAATATTATACATACTAACTCATTAATTCAAGAGACACAAAGTAGGAAAAATATCTATTTCGAAAAACAGTTGGATTCTATTCTATCATGTGGATCTCGTGATCTACCATAGCGACAACCATAGATTAATCACTGTCAATAAATTATTGACAATAATAATTCTATATATCTATATATTTATTATTCAGTTGGCACGTATATAGGTACAACAAATTGTATGCATTGTAACTTCTAAGTTCTGTCTGAATCTCTATAATTTTCGCTAACTGTGCAATTAATTCCTCCAATAGACTGAAATTAACATCGGGGAAAACTAACTTTTTAATTATTGGAAAATCGAAAAATGAGAGTTCAAATAGGGTTGTATTATTATGAAATCTATGCATCAATGCTGGGTACGACGCATAATTTTGTTTCTCTTTCTCTCTGTCTATATATATCAAAGGCAATTAATAAATACGAATTTCATTCATTTGGAATAATTCTACAGATTGGAAGAAAGTATCCCATTTTATTTCCAAAACTAACGAAACATTCTCAAAGGGAATAGTTTATAATGTAAATAAAATTCTAAAAATAAAAACTAAAGATATAAAGCAGAAAAGTCCATGCTTTCATATTCATTGCTTTAACCTTCTCTCTCTTTCTCTCACTCACTCAGAGACACAGACACACAGCTAAGCTTCCCATCTGAAAGGAGTTTCATGTCCTTAAGGACCAATACCTCTCTCTCTCTCTCTAACAAGAAGCAAGAAAAAACAGAGATAGTTAGATAGATAGAGAAACTATGGCTCACATAAAGATCTAACAGAGACAGTAGTCCCACTTTCCCCACCACCATTCTTCGATCATCATCATGGATCCGGATCAGGATCATAACCCGAATCACCGACCCAACTTCCCTCTCCAGCTTCTTGATTCCTCTTCCACTTCCTTAGCCATCATCCCTGCAGGTTCTTCCGAGCCTAACTCCGACCCTAACGCTCTCTCCAGGAAACCACCTCCGAAGCGAACCTCCACCAAGGACCGACACACTAAAGTCGAAGGCCGAGGCCGTAGGATCCGTATGCCCGCCATGTGTGCCGCACGTGTCTTTCAGCTCACTCGTGAGCTCGGCCACAAATCCGACGGCGAAACCATCGAGTGGCTTCTCCAGCAAGCTGAGCCGGCGGTTATAGCCGCTACAGGAACAGGGACCATTCCGGCTAACTTCACTTCTCTAAATATCTCACTTCGTAGCTCAAGATCTTCTCTCTCTGCTGCTCATCTCCGTACAACTCCGAGCAGCTATTACTATCATTCGCCTCATCAGTCCTTGACTCATCCACAGATGCGTCCCAAGAACGAGTCACATTCTTCTTACTCTTCTTCTTCTTCTTCTTCACATTTGTTAGATCACAGCCAAATGGGAAACTATCTAGTACAGTCAACTGCTGGGTCTTTGCCTACGTCCCAGAGCCCTGCTACGGCACCGTTTTGGAGCAGTGGTGAAAATACCCAGAATCTATGGGCTTTTAACATAAATCCTCATCATTCCGTTGCCGGAGACGTTTACAACACGAGTGGTGGTGGTGGTGGAGGCGGAGGCGGTGGTGGAGGTGGAGGCGGAGTTCATCTGATGAATTTTGCAGCTCCGATTGCTTTGTTCTCCGGACAGCCTTTGGCGTCTGGTTACGGAGGAGCAGGTGGAGAACATAGCCATTACGGAGTTTTAGCGGCGTTGAACGCTTCTTACCGACCGGTGGTGGAGACGGCGAACCATAATAACATCCAGCAAAACCGTCACGGAGATAATCAAAACCATCAGGAAGATGGAAGCACCAGACATCATTCCTAGGCAAACACACACAAACTTATATAATATATATCTGTGAGATTTATTCCTTTTTATTCTTCTGTTTGTTTGTTTTATTAACATGCGTGTTTTTATGCATTGCTTATTTTTCATATATGTCTTCTTTCTAAATTCTAGTATTCGGATTTCATCTTGCTTATTTTTCTTGTGATTAATGTATTGAGGTGATTATTCGTTACGTTTTAGTATGTGATTTCTGCAACCAGGCTTTGTTTTTCCTTTCAAAAGGTTTTAGCATCAAATAGCATATTTTTCTCGTGAAACGATTTTCCTTAGACATGCAGTTGAGCTGTGAGAGTTCTTATGCATGAGACATACTACGTGAATAGGGTTTGTGAATGTATATATATATACTATATAAGATATGTCCAGTGCCAAATCATCCAATTCTCCGTTTGTGGTTTAATTATTAATTGCCTGAGTACATATTACGTATGCACTATCGGTTTACTCTGGATATGTATATCTCCTTTCTGTTATTTTCTCTGTATAATTCACATCTTTATCTCTTCAAATCTGATTTCGATGTTCGATGGTAATACACTAATTAACATCTTTTTGATATATACAATAAGACAATCATATAGTTCAAAGCATTAAAATGTGGTTTGTTTCGGTTATTATAAGTGTGTTGACGAGGTTACTAAAATGTATATCATTACGTTATAGAATCAGAACACTACTGTCTAATAAATCGGTTTTCACGGTACTAGAGTAACGTACGTGTTAATAACAAAAATAAACATGTCAAAATCACAGCGAATTTCAGTTTAAATATATAAAATGGTTTAAATTATTAGAATAATTACAAAACATGCCACTAATATTAATTTGGTTAGAAAATAAATATATTTTATTCAACTAACCAAAAAATACTATTACTTTTGCAAAAATAATAATTTTTATTTCTTTAATTTTTATACGTTAATTTATAAATAATTTCAAATAAATAATAGATTTAAGTTACTACTGTAATTCCTAATATATTGTTTAATAAACATTTTAAGAAAATAACATTATTGTAACGTATTATTAACAGAAATATCATGCTAACGTGTCATCATTACAATAAATTTCAATTAAATATATAAATGAATATAACTTATTAGAATAATTACAATTATACTATTTTTATCTTGGTTAGAGAATTAATTTATTTTTATTAAACTAACAAAAAATAGTACTAAATTCATAAAAATAATTATTTTTCTTTTATTAATTTATATATACAAAAATTAATGTTAAATTAATTTTAAATAAAAATTAAAATTATATAAATATTTAATTTATATTTACTAATAAAATAGAATTTGTAAATATTTTCTCCCACGCATGACGTAGGTATAAATCTAGTTAATATATATTTTCAAAACTATTGTTTGAATTCAAACTATTAAACATGAATTAATCAACTGATATCTTAAGATCAATTTGTATTGGCTATGTTGTACATCTAAGTTTTTTGATGAATTCAATTAACCTTTATGATAATTAATCTATATATTAACCATTGATCGAAATAATTACACTTGCTTATAGCAAATTTGATTTAACAATCTATGAAAAATCGTTAAAAATCTAAAAATTAACTATAAACTAGTTAAACATGATAATAGAAAAATAAAAAACGTAGTACATTAGCTAACCAAAAAAATAATTATAAAAATGATAAACTATATATAGATATATCTATATATGCGCAATAACCATATCGCTGCGTCTAGTGTCGGTCTATCTTATTACATTTATTTTATTATAATGTAAACATATGCATAGGTATTTTTTTAACATAATATAACGAATGTGTATACTTAAGATGTATAAGAAAATCAGAAATATCAGCGAGCATGGGAATTGGGACGTTAACAATTTTAAAAGAATCATACAACCACATCCTCATAGATACAATTGATCTGTTAACAGAAACAAATTATTGTTCTATATAAAACCAATATAAATATTTTAGTCTGAAATAATACTTGAAACTTCCATATATAGATCGGTGCTAACCATTCCTTGAAATAACAGATCTGTCGGTTATATAAGCCATATGCTATAATCATGTTGTTCATAAGAAATACACATTTTTTCTTATAACGCTTCATGTTAATTTTTTAAAAATGTAACTTTATTTGACCTCAGTAATATATCATTAGGCTAAACTAAATTTCACAGTAACAATAGAAAATTAGTATACACACAGATGATCTCACGAGTCTTATTTGATATTTGTATATTACTGTTTTACTTTATAGATAGACATTTAAGAGACGATTCATGACCGATCATTTGTTTTGTCGGCGTTTTATTTGATAATACAAAGGGCAACACTAAAGTTGAATTTATCTGGCATAACCCAAAAGATCCAAAAGAAATTAAAAGGTCTCCAAAGTATGCTTAAAATAATAGAAATGATTTATGGATCAACGTAGTTCTATGTATGTGATATGGTCCGTACGTATAGAAGAGTGTGTTCTTTGTTTTTGATATGGAAAAGATTAGCTGATGATCATTTCCTCACTTGCTTATCTATTTTGTTTAATCAGGCTTCACTAATGCAATCATTCTTCCTCTTCATTCCAACCATTTTATATTTTTATAATGTATAATGATAAATAAAAAAATATGTTAAGGGAACATATACCTGCAGATATTGTTGATCATGTTTTATTCCTTAGAACTTCTTGATTGATATAGGAGCCAATTGGTAATAACTTTGAGTTTAGGCTGTTGCCGTCCATTAGAAAGCCCATTTATTTTTAATTAACAGGCCCACTTCTAAATCCTAACTCTGAATATTTCATAGTATTCCAACATGCATACTCGCAGATAGAGCGCGTGGAAGTGAGTCTCTATCTACTTGTCAATTTGTCAGAAACGGCGATCTTCCAAGTTATCATCTTTATCGTAAACCCATTTTCTCAGCTTCCTTAATCCCAACAACTTCTTCGCACTTGAGGTTTGGATGCTCTTTTCTCTTTCCTTTATCTTGTCATTTTGAAGCGAGAGTTTTGATCTTTTGACTTCAATCCTGCTCTGTTCTTTTAGTCGAGATACGATCTAAGCTTTTCTCGTCCTTAGGTTCTCTCTGTAAAATTCTTCAGTTGACTCCTGCATTATTCTGAGTCTTTGCTTTTGATTATCACTGGGTAGATAAGAATTCTTAGTTTCTTAAAAACCTCAATTTCGGACAGTTTGTTGATGAAATTCTCAATGTGTTTTGCAGATTCCATGGCTACACCGATATTCAATGTCTCTTGCAGCTTACCCTCGACCAGAGGAATCGATTGCAAGAGCTATGTCGGTCTTAGATCGACGGTAAGTAAACTGAGGATTGCTTCTTGTCCAATTGCAGCTTGTCGTCGTCGCTCTCTTGTCGTAAGCGCCAGCGAATCAGGCAATGGACACGCGAAGAAGCTCGGAAGAAGCGACGCTGAATGCGAAGCCGCCGTTGCTGCCGGAAATGTTCCCGAGGCACCTCCGGTTCCACCTAAACCCGCTGCTCCGGCTGGTACGCCGATTGTTCAGCCTCTCGTGAGTATCCTAATCTCTTTTGGTGTATATGAGAAACGTTCCTAAAGATTTAATCTATCCATTGAACACTATTTGGAAGTTCTTTGGTTAATTTTTGTATCAATCTTTATGTATTTGACCCTCTCCTTTTACATGTAATGAACAATATCTTCAGAGGCTTACTGTTATTTATGTATTGATCCTCTCCCTTTTCATGTAATGAACAATATGTTCAGAAGCTTACTGCTATTCATGTTTTCAGAATCTAAACAGACGCCCACGCCGTAACCGGGCATCTCCTACTGTCAGAGCTGCCTTCCAGGAAACTAATATCTCTCCAGCAAATTTTGTATACCCACTTTTCATTCATGAAGGTTTTAGCTTCTTTTGCATTTGAATTTTAACATCTCTCTCTCGTGTCTCTATTTTCTTAAGAAACATTCTGTGTTTTTGGAGACTGGCAGGTGAGGAGGACACACCTATTGGAGCCATGCCTGGTTGCTACAGGCTCGGCTGGAGGCATGGCCTTATACAAGAGGTTGACTTTGTGTTTTGATTTGATTCTTATGCCTTTATATCAATATTTTCTATAAAAGAGAATGGTTTTCTTATTTTCTGTGCAAACCAGGTTGCAAAAGCTCGAGCTGTTGGTGTAAACAGTATTGTGCTGTTCCCTAAAGTACCAGAGGCTTTGAAGGTTCTGCTTCTCTTTCGTTTTCATACATCATATTCTTGATTTTTGTGATAACCTCTTTCTCTTGGCTTCCAATTTTCAGAATCCAACTGGGGATGAGGCATACAATGACAACGGTCTGGTTCCTCGTACCATTCGTCTTCTCAAAGACAAATACCCTGATCTTGTAAGATCTGTAATTGTGGTTTTATAGTGTATACCTGTAGAAGAAATGGTGGGTGTCCCGAAATCATGATAAATGTTCCCTTTTGCTAGATTATCTACACTGATGTTGCTCTGGATCCCTACTCATCCGATGGTCACGATGGTATTGTTAGAGAGGATGGTAAGTAAATCTACCTAACTTCTATCTGTTACATTTTAATTGGAACTGTGATGCCAATTTGTCTCTGTAGGCGTAATAATGAATGATGAAACGGTACATCAGCTGTGTAAGCAAGCTGTTTCTCAGGTAAATCTTTTTGATATCAAAGAGTCAAAATGTTTGAAATTTTTTCTTTACTTACAAGATATGGGGTCTCTCTCTCTCTCACACCAGGCCCGAGCTGGAGCAGATGTTGTTAGTCCGAGTGATATGATGGATGGTCGAGTAGGCGCAATTCGTTCAGCTCTTGATGCTGAAGGCTTTCAAAATGTCTCCATCATGTCTTACACAGCAAAGTAATGATACATTCTTTTGTTTTACCTCAATAGCATTTTCTTGTTTAGTCTGTCAATTTCATGCATGGATTCTTGTGCCAACAGGTATGCAAGTTCGTTTTACGGTCCTTTCCGTGAAGCACTCGACTCAAATCCACGTTTTGGAGACAAGAAAACGTAAATAAACTTAACACACATGAATAATGAATTTTGCATTTATCTTGCATAACTACAAACTGACTTTTGGTGGATGAACAAAAGTTACCAGATGAATCCAGCAAATTATAGAGAGGCTTTGATTGAGGCACGTGAAGACGAGGCTGAAGGAGCTGACATTCTCTTGGTAAAAATCCTTTTATAATCCTTAACTCAAAACATTTCTAGAATTTACTGACGAACTTGGAGCATTGGGTTGAACAGGTGAAACCAGGTCTCCCATATTTGGACATCATACGGCTTCTCAGGGACAAATCTCCACTGCCCATTGCTGCATATCAAGTGCTAAGCTTTTTATCATGTTCTTATTGAACAACATTCTCAGAGGGTTTTTGTTGATCTTAAATCTCCTCATGGGGTTTTCAGGTTTCTGGAGAGTACTCTATGATCAAAGCAGGAGGAGTCTTGAAGATGATCGATGAAGAGAAAGTGATGATGGAGTCACTCATGTGCTTACGCAGAGCTGGTGCTGACATCATCCTTACCTACTTTGCTCTTCAAGCTGCTACTTGCTTATGCGGCGAGAAACTCTAGAAGGAGAGACATACAGAAAAGAGAGAAAGAGAGTTTACTCTTTCATTTTTCAAACCATTTGAGACGATAGTGATTTTAGCCTTGTTCTTATCCAAGTTATGGTGGACAAAGATATGTTTTCGCTTGATATTTTTGCAAGCCAAGTACTCACATTCTTGAGCAATTAGAGACTCGCTGTATTAATATTGTGTGTTTTATATATGAATCTCAATCCTGAACCAAATTATTTTGTTTACGTGTTGTCTACCTCTGATCTTGTTTTCAGATTGTAATGATTACAGAATCATTTGAAAAGCTTACAGAAAAGTTAGTACAAAACAGAATTATTTTTGGTAAAATCTTGAATGGTTAGGTAAGAATGCAGTGATGATGATTATAATTTATCACATCGTTTTGCAAGAAAAATATCTGAGAGTTTAAAACTGTGAAACAAAGAAACTACTAATTATATTACATAGACCATAAATAAAAAAACATTGACGTACATGTATATTTTAAGAAATTACATTTATAAAATGTTTTTCTCTTTTTAGATCATAAAAGATAAAATAAATAAAAACTAGACGTAAAAAAGAATGACACAATTTAAATGTAATGTAACCTGTTTCTGTTTAGATAATTCTCTAAAATATTATTTTATATTTTTTTGTTGAAAATTTAACATCATTTGTTTAAATTTTAGAAATAACATAGTTTTAAAATTAAAAAAATCTTTTTAATAAAGAAAATAAACCCTAAATTTTTTCAAAAAAATAATCCAAATATAATATTTTAATTTATTTATAATATATTTAAAGTAAATAAGTATTTTTTCATATAATAATTTGTGATATTTTTGAAATGTTAAATTTATGTGTTAGATTTTGAAGAAAACTTAAAATATGTTATTTTATGTTATTAATCTTTATGTTTTTTTAATATTTTTTAATAGTATATGTATATTTTAAGAAATTGCATTTTTGGTATTTTTACTCAAACCAGAAATGATATCTTCCAAAAAGTAAAGAATTTTTGACTAAATATTAAGGTAATTATTAAAAATAAAATGTAAACTATAAATTTAGAAAAGTGTAGTTTTCATAATTTAATATTCCATATGGAATATTTTTAAAAATCTTTTCAAAAGAAATTTGTGTTTAAATTGAAGCTGGTCAAGTCAAAGATTTGGGCCTGGATCGAGTCCAATGCGGGCCCTTATCTAGCTCAGCAATTACGTATTGTGAGGTAGTTTTATTTTTCTCCTATAAAGCAACATCACGCCAATTTCTAGGGTTTTCGTAGGACTAACACCGAACGAAAGGAGCACGATGGGGCGCAGTAAGTCTATCTTCGTTTTCTCTTCTCTTCTCATTTCCACCAAGAATTAGCTGAATCTATGTATTTCATATGAAATCGTTAGGTTTTTGATTTAGTTTTGAAATTTTGCGATAATGTCAATCTAGGGTATTTGATGTGAATAGATTCGTTGCCGTTTATTGAACAAGCAAAATCGTAATTGTAGGACCAGCGAGATGTTACCGTCAGATCAAGGGAAAGCCATACCCCAAATCGAGATACTGTCGTGGTGTTCCAGATCCTAAAATCAGGATCTACGATGTTGGTATGAAGAAGAAAGGAGTCGATGAGTTTCCTTTCTGTGTGCATTTGGTTTCATGGGAGAAAGAAAACGTGTCGAGTGAAGCTCTTGAGGCTGCTCGTATTGCTTGTAACAAGTACATGGTTAAATCTGCTGGAAAAGATGCTTTTCATCTCCGGATTAGGGTTCATCCATTCCATGTTCTTCGTATCAACAAGATGCTTTCTTGTGCTGGAGCTGATAGGCTTCAAACTGGAATGAGAGGTGCTTTTGGTAAGGCTCTTGGTACTTGTGCTAGAGTTGCAATCGGACAGGTTCTTTTGTCTGTTAGGTGCAAAGACAATCATGGCGCTCATGCTCAAGAAGCTCTTCGTAGAGCTAAGTTTAAGTTTCCTGGTCGTCAGAAGATCATTGTTAGTAGGAAATGGTATGTTAATAATTTGGTTTCTTCTCTTTGATGTATTTTCTTTGAGCAGTTGAGTAAATTGAAGATTGATTGTTCAGGGGATTCACTAAATTCAACCGTGCTGATTACACGAAGCTAAGACAATCCAAGAGGATTGTTCCTGATGGTGTTAATGCTAAGGTTTGTCTCAATGGTTTTTTCTTGTCTGATTATGTGTGTGTGTGTGTGATTGTTTCTGAGTTGTATTGTGTCTTTGTGTTGCAGTTTTTATCTAACCATGGTCCATTGGCTCAACGTCAACCTGGTAGTGCCTTCATATCAGCCACGAGCGATTAAGAATGAAGATGATTGTGTGGTTGTATAACTGATAATTTAGTTTCTTCTGCAGTTATTTATTTCTCTTTTGTTGTAACAGTTGCAAACAAGTATTCTCGTATGATTTCTTTTTGCCTGGACAATTCTTGTTTTAATCTGTTTTTTTCCCTATATTTCGACACCGTTCTTTTTATACTTTCTTCTATGCTGATTTCTTCTTTTGATTTTCATTTCCGTAAGTTAGATATTGGAATTTTTCTGCATTTATCTTGAATGATAGATCTTTAATTTGATATCAGCAATGACATTATGGTTGGCATAGATCAAACTTTCTATAGTTTACCAAGGGGCTTTTGCTCTAATTGATTGGGATTTGCTTCTGAACCTGTGATTTTGATAGATTAACAATTTTTCTGTTTCAAAAGTCTAAACTCTTTTATCAAAGATTAATAGCTGAATGAAATCTTAAGCTAAAAATTAAAAACACTGGAAAGTTTTAATGATAAATGTAGTTATAAATTAAATACAAATACTAATAGTTTTTAAAACCTAATTTACTTTTTTCGGTTGTTTTCTCCATTGCATACAAAAACGTCTTTGATTTTGAAAACAAAACAATAAATACTTTACATTGTTTATCTCCACTGAATACCAAAACGTGTTTGATTTTGGTATAAAACAATAAAGAAAAAAAACACCACGCGTTAAAGATTTATGTAAAAATGCGTCGTATGTATTGTGAATACTTCTTTGGTTTATGGAATAAAAGACCACTTTGAGAGCCAAAGTCAAATTGATATCTTCCTCCTTTCATCTAAGCTATAATCCAAATTTCTTAAAATCGACGCCTTTAATTAAATAGAAAAATATGCTAATTACCTTCGTTTAACACACAAGATATATTTCTTCAATACAATAGATTAATAATTTATAATTTAATACATTGATGATTGAGACGAGTTGTTAACAAAATGATGATAAAAATTTCAATAGACACAAATAAGCGTGAGATGAGCAAAAATAAGAAATAGATGGTATTAGATGTGGTTTTGTTGGTGTGAAATTCATTCAATTATGATGCGACTCTTTTGTTGTCAATTTTGTTATTTATTATTTATGATATATATATCTCTAAATTATAAAATAATTAATGTTACAATAACGTTCCAAGTTCAACTCTATAATCAAAGCTAACACAATCCCTCTTGTCTCATGTCATTATTGGTACGACGGCATTGTCCTCATGCCCAATTGATTTTCTTTTACCAGATTCAGAGACTGTCTTAGACAGGTACGGTCGAAGTCGGATCGAATAGTATTGCAACGCAACAATATCCAATGAAAAGGAGACATAATTATACTATATAATTGCTAATATCAAGTATATATATATATACGCAAACAAAATGCATCTTCGATATATGAGCTTAATAACTATGTTTTTAGTTGGTAGTTCATTTGGTTGAAGCTAAGATCTTTTGGGAGACATCGTAGGTTTCCAAGTTTAAATTCTTCATATACATTATATACCGAAGGTAGTTCCTGCTTCACAAAATTCGGGTTGAAGTGTGCAACTTAATTACTAATCTATATAAACATGACAGAACAACAAAAGAGTAAATTATAGTTAGTACTAATTCGGTTTCTTACATGCCTATACCATCACTTCATCACGTAAAAAAAGTTAAGCAATTTTGATGCTCCATTCATACTTAATAAAATATCTAAGCAACAAATTTAATTTATTTATTACGCAAAATTATCTAATTTACAAAAGGACTCTATAATAATAAAATATATGAAGTACTATACTAGTATTTAAACATATAATTATACTAGATATTTTTATTGTATACAAATTAAGTCAAAGCAACATGTTTGTAAGATGAGAAAACAAAAATTTGTGGTTCGAATGACTTCATGATTATGTTATGAAATTAGCTGAAAACAATAATATAATCGTATTTTGGATATTGACTAATATCATTAAGATGGGATGATTTCTTTTTCCTATAGATCAGAGATTCAGATGACGATTTTTAATTGATTTATTTTCCATGTAAAAAAAGGTACTAAAAATTGATGGAATAATTAAAAATTGTCCACTAGCCGACAAACATGACATATTTGTGAATCATTAATGGTTATTAGATCTGTTAAACGAGATAACTATTGAATTATCGATGTCAGGAAGTCAGGAACTGGTGGAACATAGCGTTAGTGGAACATCGCGTAACTGGTCGTCTGACCGACAAACTTTATTAAATACGATCCATTTACAAAAAAAAAAGAAAAGAAATTGTCTAAGTAATGAGACTCTCAATGCATTCTGCATATTAAATATATATATATATATGTATTACATTTTCATAAATCACTGTTATGAACTTATGATTATTACATGCAAATTGATACATTTACTTTAATTCATTATTTCATTATTCAAAAAAAGACAAAACAATAATATACTTTTAATCATGATCTCTTTTTCAAAAAAAATCATAATACTAGAAATATTTCTTATATATACTTAAAATTTTACTTTAAATTTTTGAATGCTAATTAAATTTAGTAATATAAATGTAAACATTGTAATTACGAGTACAAAACAAAATATTATTATAGCGTTTGACCACAAATTACATCCACAAGGATCCAAAATGAAACTGATAAACCTACTTGAATTAGATTATTTATTTATTTTGAATTATGTTTATGTTTTTCGAACTATAGTAACTTATAAATGTCTTTTAAATCTTACGTAAAAAACAATTTAAATAAAAAACAACAAAATAGTATCATTATCATTAGCCCCACTAGAAATTAATTAACCAATGAAAAAAAAAGAGGAAACTTGTCAAGTCACATGGAAGAGAAAGAGATAAAAAGTATTTTCTTTTTTTATTCTTCATTATATTTGGTCTTTTACTTTCCCTTTTTACCCTTCCTCTTTCACTAATTTCCTATTATACCCCTTCTACATAAAGAGTTCTGACTGCAACAACGTGTAATAATTAGCAGCTTCATCCTCGAGCTCCCAAAGCGTATCACCAAACCCATCTAATAAGCTAAACCCATTAACGTAATCCTGATTAGTCTCACTGTTAATCATCTTATAATTACTCCCGTCAATTTCAGCGTTAGGGATTCCAAGTTCGTCGTCGGAAGCTTCTAAAAGATGCTTCATCACCTTCTCCTTGTCAAATTCGTTCTCTTCTTCTTTAGAAGCACACGAAGACGAAGAGGATGAGCATGAAGATGAGAGAGACTGTTTTTCTTTAAAAACGGCACCGTTTTGCTCTTCTGTAGAGATTTCTTGCTGGAGTGTGGCGATTAGGGAAGTTAAGTCATTGTCTTCTTGATTTTGTACTTTTGCATCATCTAAGAGACATAGAACTTGATTGTATGGGGAAGTAGATGAAGAAGGTTTTTGTCTTTTGGCTTCTTCTTGTGAAATGATTTCTTGTTCTTGTTCTTGCTCTTCTCGTTGGCGCTTCAATGGAGATACTGTTGTTGTTTCCGCCATTTTTGTGAGATGAAGAAAGAGAAACAGTTGGTGTTGACAGGATGTTTAACTTTTTAAGAGAGAGAGAGAGAGAGATTGACAGATAATCGTGGGGTGATGAGAGAGAGAGGAGACTGACATGTTTATATAGAGAAAAGTTGTGGTCAATATAAATTTTTAATTATAAAAAATTATAACGTGATTTAGTGTTAAACAAAAAATATTAAGAAGTAATTTGTTGGTTCGTGCATGTCAGGAGAGAGACATGTGAATGCTTTTTCCTTTTTCGCATAACCCGGAGGGAAATTTAAATAATATGGTCTACGTATTATTATTTTTTCTCTGCTCGATAATTATTTATACTTTTATCCATTAAATATTTAATGTTAGTTTCTTATACAAATATTTTCCAGATATTAGCGAATGTACTTTTTATAATAACATACACGGACCATGTCTAGTTGACCATGCCAATCAGTGGTCTATAATCCGCACTGAGCCAACCAGCTGAACTGGTAAACCCGATATTCGGACAATAATTTACAACAGTCTGTTTTTGTCAATTGATACGGTTATATTTCAAAGCTACTACTTTCTATCCGTGTAACCATTTTCGATTAGAAGAAAAACAAAAGTATTATAACTAATACAGAAGAAAACCTCATATCAATCTTTATATATGAATATAAACCTCATATCGATCATATAAAAGCAATTTCAGTAAAATAAAATAAAATATAAACTTAATCAGCACTTAAAGATTCACCAAAAATATATTATATATCAGACGTTTTAGAATTTTTGTCAATTTATTCATAAAAAATTAACAATGAATAAATAAAAAATAAAAATATATTTTAAAAACAAAAAAAATTGCAATGATCGGATGAAGATAGATGCAAATAGATAAATGCAATTGGTACACTGTGAAGATAACTTTTGATACAATATTGGAGTTTCAAATGAAAGAATGAACCTATCTTTTTATAATATACATAGTACTTAGATTTCTTTTCGAGTTAGGGGTTTGATTAACTGCAAGTTTTTAAAACACTTGAAATACGATGAAAATTACTAGTAAAACAGATCTACAGAGTATAATCCAAATAAATACGAATTATCTGTATTAATTATGTGTTGAAATGTTGTATTTTACACATTCGAGAGTTTTGGTACTCAATATATATAGATTTAATGTTCATAATTATTTGTCTTAATATTTAATATTATATATTTTACTAACATGCTAGCGAGTCTGATCAAATATTTTGATCCAAAAGATTCTGTTAAGTTTAGTCTAGTGTCAAAAATTTGCTGCTAATGCAACCGTTTTCGTTATATATATTGCAAAAGAAAAATAATTATATGCTTATAACATTGTGTTATTTAGGAAAATAATAAGAAAATAGTTTATAATTAATAATCTACCTTAGTACCTTGTTCGCAAAAACAATCTAGTATCAAACAAAAAGAAGCATATTGTTCTTCTTTTTGTCCTCGTAAGATCTCATCAATTCCCAAAATTTATCGATAATCGTATTAATAACTCTAATTGTGACTGTTTGTAGCTAACGATATTGGTATTATACAATAAATAATAGATAGATTTTGGTTTCAAATTATCCAAGGGATTGCAAGAGATTTTAATTAATTTATAGGTAATATATAATTATTTAACTTTGATTACAAATAATTATATGTAACTAACTATATATTTTAACATATAGTTGATTACACAAATATGAATAATACTAATATATAATTAACTATATGTTAAACTATAACCAATCAAGTGATACATTATTATGTATTTGTTAATGTAAAAGTTATATAGTTAAATCTAAAGAAGAACGGAGTCAATGTATTACTTCTATTATCATCTTACATATTTGAAATTCAGTTTTATTTTTTTATATGATGATGTTGAATTATTGAACCAGATTGTTATAGTTCAAATGACAAAAAAATTATATAGTTAAATATTTATAATATATGAATTTTAACTAATCATAAAAATATATGTATTTTCTATTGAAAATAATTCTTAAACATATAGCATATAAGTGGGTTTTCACTGTATTTTCTTTGCTTGAATACAAATTCATGAAATTAATGTTTTTAAATTTATTTTGAAGAAAAAAGTGATAAAAACAAATGATAGAGAAAAAATAATAAAATAAGAGAGAAGAAATATTAAAGAAAAAAAACTAAAATCATAAATTTTGTATTAAAAACATTTTTTTTTTGTCTACAACAATGTAACGACCCAATAATCTAATATTTTCATATAAATATTTAATATGTTCATACGAAAAAAATGGAGTCGAATTTCAAATCTTCGAGATGAACGTAAAAATAGTACAACCAGATATCATTTACTATTCTCGTATCAAGAAAATCATTTATGACATTTTCTCTATAACCTTAGAGGCCGAAATTATAAAGTAGATAGTCCAGACAAAAATAATAAATGTTCATAAATAGAAGTACTCACGAGAAAAATTGTTGAGAGTAGGCAGTAGAATGTAAATGCTGTGGCCTAACATTTGTTATGTAATATTATATTTACAAATGGATATATCCACTATGGACCATGAAGTGCTTTGATATCGTTTTTTTTTTATTAATTATGTTTCCGATTGCATTGAGTTTATATAGATGATATATAAAATTTGTCAGACTTGTCAATGTTTGTAATCAATGGATTTTTAAAAAATCACAATATTTTCTTCTTTAACTATTCATTATATTGTTCGTAACATTTAATTCGCTAAAAAATAAGTACGAAAACACATACTTTTTTATATAAATTCATCGGTTTTCTGTTATTTTTCCTTGCATGGGAATTTACACTTTTATGTTTTAGGATTTAATACTTATAAATCTAAAATTTATTGGTGTTAAAAAACAAATAAAAAATTGATTTACGTTAGAATAAAGGTAAATAAAATAATATACTATTTTATTCTTTGTGTTTTTATATATAGTATAACATATTTTTATTATCTGAAATAGAATTTTATATATTATATACAACAAAATGACTGTATATACTCTTAATTATTATATGAAATCTTATGATGTAATACTTTTTATAATTAATAAAATATATAATTTATATTTTGAATTTATTTTATAGACTTTGGAATAATTTTCAGATTTGTGTATAAATCTTTGGATCTATTTTATATAAATTTGTAATTCATTTATATAAGAGTTAAAATAAATAGTATAATATATCATTCTATATTTTCTGTTTTATCACGTGATCATACGAGAGAAAAATTCTATAAGTTTTAATAAAATCACGTTTTTAAATCAAATAATTCAAAACACATGGAAATAAATTTGTTTACGTACCTTGTTTACTCACCTAACTAGATTCATACCCACGCCATGCGTGGGGAAAAATATTCGTAAATTATATTTTATTAGTAATTATAAATTAAATATTTATATAATTTTAACTTTTATGTAAAATTACTTTTAACATTAATTTTTGTATATACGAATTAAAAAAAGAAAAATCATTATTTTTTACGAATTTAATAGTATTTTTTGTTATTTTAATAAAATATATTAATTATATAACCAAATTAATAACAATGATATACTTGTAATTATTCTAATAAGTTAAACTCATTTATATATTTATTTGAAATTTACTTTAGTTATGATACGTCAGCATGATATTTCTGTTAATAACATGTCAGAGTAAAACTATTTTATTAAAATGTTTCTCAAATAATGTATTAGGGATTATGGTAATAACTTAAATCTTTTTATATTTATTTGAAATTATTTATAAATTAACATATAAAAAATTTTTAAAAATAAAAAATATTGTTTTTGCAAATGTAATAGTAATTTTTTGTTAGTTGAATAAATTCTATTTTTTCTCTAACCAAATTAATATCAGTGGCATGTATTGTAATTATTCTAGTAAGTTAAACCCTTTTATATATTTAATCTGAAACTCACTGTGGTGTTGACACGTCAGCTGGTTTTTTTGTTATTAACACGTTAAGGTAAGGTTACTTTGTTAAAAAGTTTCCCAAATAATATATTAGGGATTACATGGAAATAAACACATGGAAACACATGGAAATAATTAAACCGTACCTTGTTTACTCACCTAATTATTTTGATTTAGATGTTATGTTATAAATTTTCTTTAATTTTGGTTGTTTCACTAGTTTTCCCTGAAGAAAAACTTTTTCGTTTATTTCTTAAAAGAGACAAAAGAAAAATGTAATAAGTTGTTGTCATAGTGATTAGGTAAATATATGTCATCGTATCTACCGTTAGATTAACGTTCCAGAAGGGTTGAAGTATAATCGAACGGTCGTAGTTTCAAGTATGTGGATTGCACATGGAAAGTGGCAGACAGGCGGCTCTCATTGTTTTTTCTTCTGTCCAAACAGATTCTTATCTAAACTGTATCGTTTCTTAAAGTTGGGATAGTTGTAACCATAATATGGTTTGTAAAAAAAATATATATAATAAGGTATGTATTAAGAAACGAGTTTTGAAGTGGTTGTTGTAATATATATTGATACAGAGTATGTTTTGAAATTTAGAAGCAAATAAATAATAAAGGCAATCAATCTAGTGACAATAACCAAATGGATTTTGGTATATACAGGTTTCGGTGTGTTTTTCAAAAGGACTTTTTATTGGAAATCTAGCTCAGTTTTTATTTGTAAAAAGCCTTAAGAAGTCTTCGTATAAACATATATTGTAAACACAATAAAAAAATGCATAAAGTTTATTAAAAAAAATAGTGTGATTTCCTAAAAATAATTAGCACATAGATTATGCTCGTATTCTGGAAAAAGGTAAATAATTTGTTAATTTTTATCGATTGTGTGCAATCTAATAAAAAATATAATATTCTTTACAGCTCTACTTAATCAAAACCAGCAAATTTTATATAAAACACATAATGGAAAAGCAAGATGCAATAAAAAAAAAGATATTGGAGTATAGAAATAGAACATATATAGGAAAAGCAAGATGCAATTAGTGTCGATATAGAAATAGAAATGTCACAAAAAAAGTAAAGTTTCTTAAGGTGAATGAGTTTTTGCTTTCAAGTTTTGGATTTCCTTTTAAGAATAAAACTATTATTAAAGACTATTGGTCAGCAAGAGGAATTAAAGGTATATCTTATTTAGAAAAAAGGGGAAAAAAAGAGGTGACTATTGAAATGATGAAGACACATGGTTGAGGCAGAGGTACACAAGTGGGTTGTAATTGGCTTTTTAGAGGTGGTCACCACGACGAGGTTATGTTAAAATTTGGAGATATACGTGATCATTTCTGCTACGTCCGAATCAATAAATTTTTTATCGGTATTTATTATATAATTTAGTACTCATAAAAATAATATTTTTTAAGTTTTGTTTTAAATTTAATATCATTAATTTATTTTTTCAACAATATCACAAATTTTAGTATTAAAATATTTTAAACATATTTTAATAAGTAAAATTAAATCATAAATTAAAAAATAAATCCAAATATAATATTTTAATTTTATTTATAACTAATTGAAGAGAAATAAATATTTATATAAAAATTATGATAATTTTGGAATTTTAGTTTTAATATAGTAAATTTTTAAAAAAACTTAAAAATGTTATTTTAAAATATTATTCTATAACTTATAAGATATTTAGTATGTAAATTAACAAAAATACAGACATTTAGTCGGATATGGTAAATATTTTTAAATATTTATAAAAACGAAAGTACAGTAAAAATTCAAAATTTAACATAAAATAACAATACTTGGTAAAAATTTCCTTGATTTATTAAACTTATTTATATAATATTATACATCATAATAGTGGAATATATTTTAAGAAATTTTAGTATTTGTGATCTGTTTCAGATTGAAATTAATATTTAATTTACTTTATATAATTACATATAGTCAAATGAATCAAAACTAATAGCGGATTAAATTGAATCTAGTCGATGCTTTCTTTTATACACTTCTTCGCGTCTTGCTTTTCTTTTTGTCTTTACTTTATCAGCCTACCCACTTTTTCACGTCTTATCGGTTAAGGATGAGAAGTGTCGATTTGACAGGTTGCGGTTGAATTGTTGTTAAACTTGGGAGGACAATTTCATAATTTGACTAGTTTGGTTGTTGAAACAACTTAATCAGAACATAGGAAGAGAATCAAGGTCTATTTTGGTAATCATGGTGATTTTTTCAGCCGTAACGTACCTAATTGATTACTGGTAAATTTTTGTTTCTGTGGTGATGTTTTTGTACTTGTGTAATTTAAAAGTTAACTGTGACTTAAAAATGAAAATTACACGAGTTAAAAATTCACAGACATTTCCAAGCAAAAGGGAAAAACTTTACAGCTTGATATCTTCTTTAAACGATCATAGTATTTTATATCAAAGGAGATGTCATCTAACACTATCGAGTATAAAACCATATACTTAAAATATATTAATTGATAAATATTTTAAACATATTTTAATAAGTAAAATTAAACCATAAATTTAAAAATAAACCCAAATATAATATTTTAATTTTATTTATAACTAATTAAAGAGAAATAAATATTTATATAAAAATTATGATAATTTTGGAATTTTAGTTTTAGTATAGTAAATTTAGAAAAAAACTTAAAATGTTATTTTAAAATATTATTCTATAACTTATAAGATATTTAGTATGTAAATTAACAAAAATACAGACATTTAGTCGGATATGGTAAATATTTTTAAATATTTATAAAAAACGAAAGTACAGTAAAATTTCAAAATTTAACATAAAATAACAATACTTGGTAAATTTTTTCCTTGATTTATTAAACTTATTTATATAATATTATTATATATAATTATACATGATAATAGTGGAATATATTTGAAGAAATTTTAGTATTTGTGATCTGTTTCAGATTGAAATTAATATTTAATTTACTTTATATAATTACATATAGTCAAATCGAATCAAAATAAATAGCGGAATAAATTGAATCTAGTTGATGTCTTTCTTTATACACTTCTTCGCGTCTTGCTTTTCTTTTTGTCTTTACTTTATCAGCCTACCCACTTTTTCACGTCTTATCGGTTAAGGGGACAAAATTGATTAAGGATGAGAAGTGTCGATTTGACAGGTTGCGGTTGAATTGTTGTTAAACTTGGGAGGACAATTTCATAATTTGACTAGTTTGGTTGTTGAAACAACTTAATCAGAACATAGGAAGAGAATCAAGGTCTATTTTGGTAATCATGGTGATTTTTTCAGCCGTAACGTACCTAATTGATTACTGGTAAATTTTTGTTTCTGTGGTGATGTTTTTGTACTTGTGTAATTTAAAAGTTAACTGTGACTTAAAAAATGAAAATTACACGAGTTAAAAATTCACAGACATTTCCAAGCAAAAGGGAAAAACTTTACAGCTTGATATCTTCTTTAAACGATCATAGTATTTTATATCAAAGGAGATGTCATCTAACACTATCAAAAAATTTTATTTTTATCTGTGATTTATAACTATGTCACGCTAATGTATCATACACTAAAATATTAACGAAAATAATATTAGAAAAATATTAATAATATATTATATATAAATCTCTATTATTTCGACATAAAATACATTTTGACAAAAAATATAATATAAAATAAAATATTAGAAATTTTAAAACATTAGTCAAACAGAATATAAATTACAATTTTGGTTTAATTGAATATGCGTCACATTTACAATTATTATTTATTTTATTTATATAATTAATAATAAATTTTTTTAAAAATTATATATTTAATGTATATTTAATAAATAAAAAATTAATTATAATATATAAATATTTTTCTCGCACAAAATCTAAAATACAGTTTTAGTTGATATGAAAATATGGTACAATACAGTTATAAAATTAAAAACAAAATAGGGTGGTCCAAAGCAAAGGTTTGGTTGGAAGAAGAGGAGGTGGGGGCATCTTGTTGCCTGTCTGGAAGAGCACATTGTCACTGTCACTTGCCGTCCCTCTCGAGATGTCAACTGGTCCATTGTCATTAATTTCTACCTCTTATATATGTACTAGGGTAAACTTTTGAAATAACATAAAGCAATTGAATGGATGGTATAAAATTTTTTTATTGAATTTACTCCATAAAAAAAGTATGTAAATAGTGGTGATTTTTTTTCTTGTAGTTCGTTAATGCATTGTATAGAAAATTTGTTTTGCAAATTATGACATCAAATACATGAGCTATTTTCATTTGCATAGTTGAATATTTATGCTATTAACTAGTTGAGACAAATTCAACCATTAAAATTTAATTGCAAATGAAATTATGTAACAAACAAATAAGATTCTAGTTTGAAGAAAATGCAAACAAAATTAGGTAACTAATAAACAAAATTAGGTAATTAGTAGAGAAACAAGAATATATATACATATTATGACTTAGAATATAGTTAACTATTTTCTGTACAAATTTATGAAGACTTACATAGTTATCTATTTTGATATAATTTTCTATGTATAGTCGACTACTAAGATATTAGTTAATTCAAAAAATGTACTAGATATATTTAAGTAATTAGATTGTATCATTACAAACATATACACAATCAATTATTTTTAAGTTATTTTTTTCAAATGATTTTTTTCATCATATATATTAAGAGTAATACATTACAACAAAAAAACAGTTTTGCGACCACGGAACTGATCGTAAAGTGGTCGCAAAACTGTATTTTGCGACTAATTTGCGACCACGGAAATATTGGTTCATTTTGCGATTAATTTGCGACCAATTAGTGGTGACAATTTTTGCGACTAATTTGCCACTGAATTTCCGTAACAAAATTTGTCACTGTTTTGCGACTACATATGTGGTTGCAAAATATGTAGTCACAAATCAGTCACAAAATTTTGTGACTGATTTGCCATCACATTTAACACGGAGTCGCAAATCAGTCATAAAATATTGTGACTGATTTGCGACTGCGTTTCTCCTATAGTCGCAAATCAGTCATAATTTTTGTGACTAATTTGCGACTACATTGGTCCTGTAGTCGCAAATTAGTCATAAAATTTTGTGACTGATTTGCGATCGCAAATCGGTGGCACAATTTAGTTAGGTTAAAAAAATACATATAATTTAAAATTATTATTGAAATAATTTTTCTATTTTGAAAATAAAAATATTAATATTTTTTAAATTTAATTTCAAAAGATTTAAATTATTTCAAAATAATTGTAAATTAATTTTTATAAGTATATTTTAATAATAATTTTCAAAATTAATTTCAATAATAATATTAATATTTTGTTATTATAAATATTAATATAATAATTTATAATTTATGTTTTAATATTAATATTATTTAATTTTTTATTAATTTATAATAACATTATTTCAAAATATTTTTGAAAATTAATTTCCAAAATTATTATGTTTTAATAATATTTTTAAATTTTTAATTCTGAATATTTTCATAAATTTATTTTTTTTAAATACTAAATATTATTAATAGTATTTAGTAATTAATAATAAATATTATAATATTAAATAAAAAATATATGAACTAATTAATATAGTTTATTAAATAAAAAGAAATCGCAGTCGCAAATCGCAAATCACAGTCGTAAATTGGCAGTTTTATTGTAGTGATACTTTAATATTTTTAATTTAAATAAAATATTTATAAAATAAAATATATTGTTTGAATTCAATTTTTCTAATTTAATATTTAAATTTTTTATTAAAATTTTTTAAATTATTTTAATATTAAATTTGTGTTATTTTAAAAAATTTAAATAATTAGTGTTTTGTAATAAAATTTAAAATAGTATTATTTTAGATAATTGATGTATATATAATCAATTATTTATAATTAACTATTTGTGTTGATTCGAGTGATTCGGAGCAGTAATACGGCAGTGAGCAAGGGTGTTGACTCGGTAGACAAACTATTTCAGCTAAATCCTCATCTGTTCAACGAATCTAGCAATCCATGTAGCTGATTCGCCTTCGATTCATGTGTTTTAGATTAGTTTTATCGCTTTTTTCGGTGCATTGAACGACATTATCAGACTATTAAAAATATCAATCATTTATTAAAGGTGTCTAATAAAGAGAGAGAGAAAAAAAGGAAAAAGAAAAACAATCATCGATTTCTTCGATCTCGGATAGATAGGAAGGAAAATAAACAATTTTCCGAAAAACAAATGTTCATGTAAAATAGATTCAAAAATTGAGATGTAGGTATATTGTTTGCATTTGTGATACCTCCTACAACATTTCTTAAACAATGTATATTTTTAATGTATATTTTTAATGTATATTTTTGTGATGATTTCAATAATCTCGGTTATTTGATATAGAGCGATCTTGTCTATCTCATTATATTCGACCGTCAAATCTTCAAAACACCGTTACACTTAATCATTAGTTTAGTAATGCGGCGGTACTCGTTCGTCGAGTTATTACTATAACTAGTTGAATAAGTTTACGAACGAAAATGGTTATTCTACACATGGGTCGACCGATAATGCTTATCTAAAAAAACTCTCGGAAAGAGACTTCATACACGTACACATATTGCATGTACACGTACATGTGTATCCTACATGTGTATATTACTGTGTACGTGTTGTGTTTATGTATCTAACACTTTAGGTTCGAGAGGCGAATATTAATGTTTGGTACACTAACAAATTAAAGGGGTTGTTCATCAGCATAATAATGAATGGACAGGCATGACTGCATGTGCTTCTTATAATTTACCCATTACTTAATTATTTAAAGTAATAGTAGGAAATAATGCCGATGAATTCACAAATAAGTGTGACGGATTTGGATGTCTAAAATTTTAGAGTATATGAATTCAGATTGAAATTCTTCATATTTCATATATACCACCACAACTATCCAAATTCAAATTTGTCGTTTCTGAATATTCAGCTTTAAAATATCCATCTAAAATTAAATATCTGCAAATAGTTACATCCAAATTCGGTTTCAAAATTTTTTTAAAAAATTAAAAAAAAAATTAACATGTATGTTAATTAAATTTTTTGGAATGAACTGGAGCAGAAAATTAAAGGTTGACCTTCCTTTTAGTTACTACAAAAAACTTTTACAGAAAATTGTCCACTAAAAGTAATACCCAAAAATAATATTTATTTTTACTAGTTTGAAACAATTGTCCATTAATATTTTTGGTTGAATATAGATTTAATACATAAAATCATTTATTATTGACTTACAATTTTCTGTATCAATAATATTAAGTATTATTTTTAGGGTTCCATCAAATTTTTTGGTTAAATATATATGCCTTTATAATGTAATATTTTAATTTATTTTTTGTATTTTAAGAAAAGACTATTTTATTAAATCTAATTAAATGTAAAATATTTTATGTAACTAGAGCTAACTCGAAAAACTTTTTACATGTTTTAGCATCTAACAAATTTTGAAAAATGATCTTGAAGTTCTCCTATTTAGAAAAATAATCGGATTATTGTAACGAACTTATTATAATCTGTATAAAAAAAAGGAAAATCGAGGAAATCGAGAAACAATTAAAGTTAAGTTATTAAACAATAAATTCTGTCTCGCACGGCGTTTGCTCGAAACGCATAATCTGTGATGATGACTCGGTTTCTTAAATACTCAAATATTTAAGTACTTTCTTGGGCCCTATTTATTTATTTTGCAAGCGAAAGAAGTAATGTATCGATGCAAGCAATACATATAACTCTAAAGTTATTATAAAAAAAAATAAAGTAGATTAATGATACTTCCCGTGAGAAATAATTAAAGTAAACAAAGATTGAGGTTTCATGGTGATGATACATCTGACCTAATTAGGATCTCATCCTCACTTACTTGTAATGCAAATTTTCTTTCTTTATTTTTGCTCTTTATTCACTTGTTTTTCTTTATTTTGGCTCGTTATTTAGAAAATTGATCTATAGATCGGTTTAAGATAATACTCACTTTGTTTCATATTAATTGATGTGGCAACCAATTCTTTTTATTTTATTTTAAGTGACGTAAGTTTTCAGCTTTTAATGAAAATTAAATAAAATAATTTTGAATAATAATATAAAATACCATTTTTAGTTTTTGTTCCAAATCTAATATTTTAAATTGAAATTATAAAATAGCATAAATAATTATATAAAAAATATTTATTTACTTAGATTATAAATAAACTTAAAATATCATATTCAAATTCTTTTTTCGATTTAAGATTTAATTTTTTCTATTAAAATAAAATTTTAGTATATTTTAATCTTAAATTTATGTTATTATTAAAAATTTAAACTAATAATACTATTTTGAAATAAATATTTTACAAAATTTCTCTAAAATTTTATTCGTTTTGAGTTTTTGTATCCTATAGGTTGCATTGTTAGTAACTGAATTAATTTTATTGCAATTGATTAAAATAGCAATATTTCAATTTTTGATTCCAAATATAGTATTAATTATTTAAATTTTCAAAAATAACACAAATTTAATAATAAAATAATTAAAAACTTCTTTCTAATGGAAAAAACTTAAACCATAAATTAGAAAAAGTGAACCCAAACATTATGTTTTAATTTTATATATAGTTTATTGAAGATAAATAATTATTTTCACATGATAATTTGTGCTATTTTAGAATTTAATTTTTAGTATGCTAAATTTAAAAAATAAATTTAAAATAGTGATATTTTAGGATATTACTCTTAATTTGACATAGATAATAAATGATATTACATAATAATAAATGATATTTTAAAAATGAAATGATATTTAATATGTATACAAGAAATTATATTTAATATGTATACAAGAAATTATATTTAAAATAAAACAAAGGAATTTAGATTGTATATATGGAAGACAACTTATATCTAGGTTTTAATGTTTGTGCATTTTTATTATTTTACTGCGAATTGATTCTTTTCCAATTAGGCAATTGAAAAAATAGTATTATTTTAAATTTTTATTTTAAATATAACATTATTAGTTCATATTTTTAAAAAAATATAATAAATTTAATATTAAAATAGTGTCAAATTTATTTTTAATAAAGAAAATTAAACTATAAATTCGGAAAAAGAACCCAAATATAATATTTTAATTATATTTATAATTTATTTATAATATATATATGTATTTTCATAAAATAATTTATGCTATTTTTAAAATTTTAATTTTAGAATTTTAAATTTGGAAAAAGAAATTAAAAATATATTATTTTATTATATTAGTCTTTCCAATTTCCATGAATAATATATATTTCTAGATTAATCCATACGAGGTTAAACTAATATTTGCAACTATGCATTTAACATTTTTTCTAGTACCGAGAAAATTTAGTTATTAGAGACATAAAGAATAACGAATGCAAGTTAATCAAGACTTATATGTATACATATTCATGAATGTAATTTGGACATGCATCCTACTAACCAAATTCTAATTTAAAACAATAAAAAATAACATTTCTCTACATATATCTCGCATTATCTTCGTCAAGCCCTTGCAAATTAAAATGTCTAGGAGATAGTGCATAACAAATTAACTATTGCTTAACATTAAAAAAACAAATGAATTATTATATAGCAATACCATATTTAGGGGAAAGCATCGCAGAGTCAAAACACATAAATCAACTAATTTAAATAAATAACAATAAACAATATATGTTCGTCATGTTGCATCCACCGCCGATTGTCGAATGCTTGCACCAATAAATGTATACACATACATTATTTTATATATATTGTTTAATTATGCCTATTCAAATTTATTTACAATAAAGATTCTGACTAGTTGGAAGAATACAAACCCTTATTCCTTTAAGGAAAGGCTAGCCATGGAAGTATATATATATATATAAACATACAAGTTTATTTTAATTATATCATATTAGATTTACTTAATAAAGAAAACACAAAGAATTTGTCTTAGTGTAAAACTTTAAATAGCTTTCCGTCGGGTGATTTTTTGTATATCACTGTGAAGTGCGATCTTAATTTGTGATATAAATAATTTAATTTGAAATCTTTTAAACAATAAATAATATGGATTAGTTTCTAACACTATGTGAAGCATACATACATATATTAGCTAAATCGTAACAAATTTGTTTCAACCATTTTTGATAGGAATGTGAATTCCATTTCCAAATTGACTTTTTGTTTTACAATTTAAGAAGCTTGAGAGAAAGTCATTATAGATTCCCGAAAGTCAAAATAAAATAAAATAAAATAAGAAGGAGTAGGGGTGAGTAAACAGCTGCATGCATGAATTTCTAAAGAGATTTAAGAGGCATGGTCCTGAATCGTCTATGTACCTAATTAGTGCACCAAATTAAACGTTGTCCAAGAATCATATTTGCTCCAAAAATTACTTTAAAAATAAACTTTTATAAATAATAGCCATGAGGAGTTTAATTATAATGATGGAGTGAGTGATGGACTAAAAACTTAAGATCAAACAAACCTGTTTTCCTTGTTGTCAAGCAACTTAAAAGTGTACCCACTCTAGCTTAGAGACCAAACTAAACAAAGGGCACAACGCTTTGGATTTGAATTCGTTTCAAACAATTGTTTCTATTATTTGTTTAATCATATTTTTGAATTTTAGCAACCGAAAACTGGTTTCTCGTGCATGACCTTCAAATGATGAAATTATTGGTTTTCTTATAGTCCTTTCAGAAAATAATTTCATAATATGTACATAGTTCTTTTTCAAAATACAATGTTAAAGAGGAAATTCTATAAAATAGTATTTTTAAAAGTTTTTTTGTTATAAAAATAGCATCATCAGTTTAAATTTCAATAATATCATAAATTTAATATCAAAATATATTAAAATTTTATTTTAATAGAAAAATAAATCTTAAATTAGAAAAAAACTCAATGTAATGTTTTAAGTTTATGTATAATTTATTTAGAATAAATAAATATTTTTACATAATTATATGTGTTATTTTAAAAAAAATTAATTTAAAACTGTTAAATTTGAAACAAAAAATTTAAAATATGTTATTTTAATGTATTATTCATATTAAAATACACAAATAGATTGTTGTGTATAAATTCAATTCACGTAAATTATTATGATTTATGTGTGTTTTAATTCTAAACTAATTGGTATTAAATAGATAACACATATTGTTTATATATTTTTCAATGTTTCTTTATGTTTCCTATACAAAATATTTTATTATCTTCGAAATAATTTAATCAATAATCTCTATAATATTTTATTATAAAATTAATTTTGTGTTACATCAATCGAACTAATTTCAGATATATCAATCAAATATCTTTCCGATTAGAATCGATTTCAATTTAGACGGAAAACGTGTTTTCGAATTTTAATACCACATTAAAAAAGTTTAAGGATTATTGCAAGTAAAAATTCGATCAATTCTTGTTACATTATTATGAATTATAATCAGGATAATATTTTCTTATCTAACTGATTAATCTAGAATAGACTTCCTAAGGTTATTTTTCCAACAACATAATATTTATTATGACTTCTTTAATAGACAATACATGTAGTTACTTGTCCATCATGAGTAGAAAAATAAAGACGGAAGAAATTAAAAACGGGATTCGGTACAATTACAACGGTACATTAGGTTAGGTTAAATTAGGTTAGATTTGCAGTATGCATCTTACCTAACCTCCACTATCTATTTCTTCATTTCAACTTTTTTTACATCATTTTTTTGAACTAATCCTATTATAATAAATGATCTATGTAAGAACTCTAACTATCTATATGCATCTTATAGAAAGACAACGAAAAGTTACAATAACGAAAATGATAGTATCTAGAAATCAAGCCATGGGCTAGTATACTGCTATATGACAGAAGGATATTTACATGGATTATATATTACCAATCGAAAATCCTATATTGTATTCATGCAAAAATCATTTATTGATTTGAAATGGATTATAACATACAATTAATACGAAAAAAAACTACTTATATGATCAATTTAGGAGGAAAAAAATCAAACTACATTAGAGTTGGGAATAAAGGTACTAGTGTCTCAACCACTTGAACAAATCTCCATAAAGGTATTGGCCTGTATATTCGGATATTGATGACGTTGAGAAAAAGTCACCGGAATACCCACTTGAAAGTGAGGAGTTCATCTGACGAGAACATGCATATATAGAAACCCCTTTTCACTAACGGTTGAGGGCTCACCGGCAGTGTTAATTCGTTGGAGTCGAAACATTTGCCAGAATTCCGAGACACCAGATCCCACTCGTGGCACATCCTATGCTGCACTGAAACGGGGACGGGCACCGGGGACGGGGACGGGGACAGGAAACGGCATATCTAAAATTTATAGAGACGGGTATGGCATGGATACGTTCAGCAAAATTTTTAAAAAATATCTATAAATGAAAAATATAAAAAGTTTTAAAATAAAAATATTTTATCATTACATAACAATATAAATAAACTACTCAATAACTACTTATTAACATATGCATCAATGTATAATTCTTTTATATATATGACACCATTAAACATAAGAATTTAAATTGTAATATAAAAAACAGAATTAATATAAAACATACCTTTTTATCAAATTGTAGCTCTTAGGATTTTTAAAACTGAGAATAAAAACTAGAGATTAAAAGTAAGAATGAAACCTAGAGATACAAATAAACTTATATAAGAATATTTTTTCCTTTTTTTTATAAAAATATTATGGAAGATAAATGTAAAAAGGAAAAAAAATTTTACCTAATAATATATATGAGTATTTTTTCCTTTTTATATAAAATTATTGTGTAAGATAAATGTAAAAAATGAAAAAGATTTTACCTAATAAAGATTTATCTAATAGAATATTAAAGAAATTAGGAAAAAAAGGAAAGAGAAAAAATCTGAACATAAAAGAAGGATAGAAAAAACAAAAAGGAAAAAAAAAAACATGTCGCGTCCCTTCCCCGTACCCGTCTCTGGGACGTTTCCGGGACGGGAGACGGTAGTAAAGTGACGTACCCGTGCAACATAGGGCACATCTACTCGTGGAATTTCCAATTACATTACACCATACGTGATAGAATAATATTTTTTTAAGTTTTATTTTAAATTTAGTATTTTATACTTAAAATTTTAAAATAGTACAAATTATTTTTTGAAAATACATATTTATCATAAATAAATTACAAATATAATTAAAATATTATATTTAATTTTTTTTAATTTATATTTTAATTTTTTTTATTTAAAATAAGTTTTCAGGTATTTTAATATTATATTTATAATATTTTAAAATTTTAAACTAATGTTGATATATTTGAAAGAAAAATTTAAAAGAATGCTATTTTTGTCAATTGACCTAAACTATATATATGCTATTAAGTGACATTAATTTACTACATATATATATTTGTTTATTTATTTAATTGGTTATATATATTTAATCTATTATTTGAAAAACATTTTAACAAAATGACATCAGCTTAATTTGTTATTAATAAAAATATCATGCTAACGTCATTAACACAATTAGTTTTAAATAAATATATAAATTAATTTAATTTACAATAATAATTACATTATATATTATTGTTATTAATTTAATTATATAATCAATATATTTATTAAATTTACGAAAAATATTATTAAATTTATAAAAATAATTACTTTTGTTTTTTAATTTATATATATAAAATTTAATATTAAAAATAATTTTAAATAAAAATTAAAATTATATAAATATCTAATTTATATTTATTAATAAATAATATTATATAATTTACTTAATTTTAGACATGTAAAACATATGTATAAATCTAGTTTTATCTTAGTAACTATGCATACATAAACTCATCGACAGACAACGACGGAAAATCAATAGTCTGAAAAACGAAAGACTTATTGGAACAAAACTATTTAATACAAATATACAGCCAGAAATTTAACTATATTATTATCCGAGAAAGATACCAAAAGGAAGATCCACGTCTGTCTGAGTCATTGGCCTATTTTTTAAGCTACACAAGTTCAACATATAATGTGATATTTTTGGCCTGATTTAGACTAAAATCCGGAGTAGTATTTTAAACTACTAATATTGTCATCACATCCATAATTGGGTGAAGATTAATACATTAATGGGACATTAACATCTTGATAGGATCTAGGTATCCATTTTAATATTATCTTCCCACAATATTACTTCAAAATTAATATAGCGTGTTGAATTTAATCTAGTAGGTTCTCTAAATGTATAACTAATAACAAATTTAGCTTTTGTGCCTCAAAATCGGGTTTTTCATTATGCATTTGTTTACTAGTGACCTAGTTTCAGGGGATGTATTTAAATAAGTATTTGCAATTATTTGAGCTGTAACTTCTACCTAAAATCATGTGATTTGTGTTTTTATATTTAGATTTAAATTTTATTTTTAAAATATTTTGAAATCATTAAAAAATTAAAAATTTAATAACTATAAATTTTTGTAATCAACAACAATAAAGTTTATAAGAGTTCATACAAAAATTTAACAGTTTCATACGAAGATTTAAAATATTCATACGAATATTTAATACATTCATATGAAATTTTAACACATTGATACGAATATTTAACATTTATATACAAATATTTAATAGTTTTATACGAAAATTTAATAGTTTTATACGAAAATTTAAAAATAAGATAAAATTGAACTGCACATCTTTTGGATGGAAATAGATAGAGATCCACTATCACACTTACTTCTTCATATTTAGTTCACGTTTAAATAACAAAAAAATTTGTTATTTCAAATTATTCTAAATTTTTGATTGAATACACTCTTCTTAATTTCATTTTTCTGTCTCAATTCAGTTAATATAGTTTATTTATCCAATATCATTTTTTGTTACCTATAATAGTGTTAGTGCCATCTACTATAATGAATACAAATATCCTTTTATGTTAGATTGGGCTTTACATGAGTAACTAGCCACTAGGCCCAGTACCCAATAAGTTTCTCTCAGTGATCAATGATTTTAGCCACAAAAGTTTGTATGGAGACCCAAAAACTAGATCACATTTGTAATAAGCCCAATGAATAAAACGGGCCAATGAATACCAAATTGCATTTCTCAACAAATCCCGTTAGGATTTCACTTTGTATTTTATTGGTTTCATAAAACGATATAGTTCTCGCGATGTATAAAAAACGATATATTTGTGATGTTGAAACTTCTAACAAAGTTAATTACTTGATGAGAATACGGTAACAATTAAGAATAATTTTCTTGGGTTCATTCATATTCCACACAAAAAAAACTGAAATGAGAATCAATAACGGATTTAAACGTGTCAATATATATGTCTGAATATCAGCCAAATGGTTAAGTACTTTTACTACAAAAGTTTTAATTTTAATTGAAGATTCGCACGAGGTGATGGGTGATAGTCTAATATAAAGCGAAACTGGACGTAAATGTCAATAATTATGTTGTTGATGATGATAAAATAATGATAAATTGACCGATGAAATTAACGAAAGAAAATAAAGAAAGAAAAATATTTTCAAAAAAAAATAAAGAAAGATTGATTTGGGAAAGAAGTGGAGAAAGAAATGAGGTAGGGACAAGACACAACAGGTCTTATATGGGCTTTACTTAAACAGTACGTTTGTTTGGTTTTTTTCCTTGACCTAAATTCCCCAGGCCCCATCTTTATACTCCTTCTATACATGCATCTTGATTAATGCATACATATATTTAAACTTTTATTTTTTATTTTTATATCTAAATTTTGGTTTTAGTTTTAAAACTAGATTTATATACATGCGGAAAAAATATTCAAAAATTATAGAATATTTTTAGTAAATATAAATTTAATGTTTATATAATTTTAACTCTTATTTAAAATTATTTTTAATATTGATTTTTGTATATGTAAATTAAGGAAAAAATAATTGTTTTTATGAATTTAATAATATTTTTAGTTAGTTTAATCAAATATATTAATTCTCTAACCAAATTAATAATAATGACATATATTGTAAATATTCTAATAAGTTAAAACCATTTATATATTATTTGAAACTTATTGTGGTGATCACATATCAACAAGAATTTCTGTTAATAATATAAAACTATATTCATACCCACGCCATACGTGAGGAAAAATATTCGTAAATTATATTTTATTAGTAAATATAAATTAAATATTTATATAATTTTAAATTTTATTTAAAACTAATTTTAATATTAGTTTTTTGTATATACAAATTAATAAAAGAAAAATAATTATTTTTTATGAATTTAATAGTATTTTTTTGTTAGTTTAATAAAATATATTAATTCTCTAACCAAATTAATAACAATGATATATTTGTAATTATTCTAATAAGTTAAACTCATTTATATATTTATTTAAAATTTATTGTAATTATTTTATTAATAACACGTCCAAATAAGGTTATTTTATTAAAATGTTTCTCAAATAATGTATTAGGGATTACGGTAGTAATTTAAATATATTTATCTTTATTTGAAATTATTTATAAATTAATGTATAAAAAATTTAAAGAAATAAAAATGATTGTTTTTGCAAATGTAATTGTATTTTTTGGTTAGTTGAATAAATTATATTTATTCTCTAACTAAATTAATATCAGTGACATGTATTGTAATTATTCGAGTAAGTTAAACCATTTTATATATTCAAACTGAAACTCGTTGTAGTTTTGACACGTCAGCATAATATTTTTGTTATTAACACGTCATTATAAGGTTAGTTTGTTAAAAAGTTTCTCAAATAATATATTAAAATATATTTTTTTAATGTTTTTCAAATAATATATTAGAGATATGATTGTAGCAATACTTCTCTTTTTTCTTCCATTTTGCAGTTTTTTAGCTTCGGTATATATATATATATATATATATATATATATATATATATATATTTGTATGTATATCTTGGCAAAATCCTTATAAAAATTCGATTTTCCTTATTGGCTAGTCTCTTGAGCAAATAAACTCTAAGCTGTATTCTGTAAAAAGTTTAATATTTGGCAATTTAATGAAAATGGAGTAGTGGTTCCCATTTGAGGAGAAGTTGCTCCTCAATCACTTTCATTTGCTCAGTTGAAATGATGTCATGAAGATCTATTAGAAAATCCAGTGAGTGGCTACTCGACGGTTACATATATTCGGAAAATATTTGTCGACTGTTAAAAGTCCGGATGACTTCCTGATTATCAAAAAATATTCTGGCAATATATCTAATTAACACAATTGGATAATACCTATTGTTAATGATATTTCGTTACTTTAAATTGAATTTTAAATTAGCTGGGAAAATGTAATGTAATGGTTTAGTCAGACCTGGGTTTAGTGAAGATATTTTATCACCATCTGAGAGTGTTTATAGATTAAAAAAAATTATATTCGAAATGAACTATCAAACTAATGAAACCTATAAAGTTGAATTTTAGAATATTTGTTACCAAAAAACAATATGTTAATTAAACCGACCGAAAGAATATTTAACCATAGTCTACTTGGGGTTACAAAGTGCATCTTCTTTTTTGATGTTTGGTATAAAAATATTCACAACTAGCATCATAGAACTTCGCTCTTCTTCCCAATAAGAGATACAATACTAAGTTATTTTCTGTTTTTTTGTATCCTCAATAGATATTCAGGTATAGAGTCTACTGTCTACATATGTAAACATAATACGACTTTTATATAGGTCTATACATACTATCTTGTATATATATATAGGATCAACATTGGACCCATTCACTATCCATCTTCCTAAGTCGAATCGGCCGTCGAAAACAAATTGTTTCCATGGACGTCAATCACGAGCAAGAGCTCGAAGAAATAGAAGACTTCCATAAATAACCGATTTTAAGATTAAAAAAGCCACAAGAAAAAAAAATAGATCGTTTTTATATTAAATTTTAGAATTCTAACTCTTAAATTTTCGTAATTTTTATTACAATTTATTACTATGATAAGAATAATTTCAAAATAATAACCTATTTCGTTCTATACAAATATAGGTTATAAGCACGAATTTGTTTAGGTTATGCTCATATTATTAACCAATGTGAAGTTTGACTCTAATTATTTTAATATAATCGTGTTAAACTATTATATCAATATATTTTCTAAAAAAATTATCTAATTAAAAAATAATTAAATTATGTTAAAAAGTTTCTCAAATAATATATTAAAATATATTTTTTTAATGTTTTTCAAATAATATATTAGAGATATGATTGTAGCAATACTTCTCTTTTTTCTTCCATTTTGCAGTTTTTTAGCTTCGGTATATATATATATATATATATATATATATATATATATATATATATATATTTGTATGTATATCTTGGCAAAATCCTTATAAAAATTCGATTTTCCTTATTGGCTAGTCTCTTGAGCAAATAAACTCTAAGCTGTATTCTGTAAAAAGTTTAATATTTGGCAATTTAATGAAAATGGAGTAGTGGTTCCCATTTGAGGAGAAGTTGCTCCTCAATCACTTTCATTTGCTCAGTTGAAATGATGTCATGAAGATCTATTAGAAAATCCAGTGAGTGGCTACTCGACGGTTACATATATTCGGAAAATATTTGTCGACTGTTAAAAGTCCGGATGACTTCCTGATTATCAAAAAATATTCTGGCAATATATCTAATTAACACAATTGGATAATACCTATTGTTAATGATATTTCGTTACTTTAAATTGAATTTTAAATTAGCTGGGAAAATGTAATGTAATGGTTTAGTCAGACCTGGGTTTAGTGAAGATATTTTATCACCATCTGAGAGTGTTTATAGATTAAAAAAAATTATATTCGAAATGAACTATCAAACTAATGAAACCTATAAAGTTGAATTTTAGAATATTTGTTACCAAAAAACAATATGTTAATTAAACCGACCGAAAGAATATTTAACCATAGTCTACTTGGGGTTACAAAGTGCATCTTCTTTTTTGATGTTTGGTATAAAAATATTCACAACTAGCATCATAGAACTTCGCTCTTCTTCCCAATAAGAGATACAATACTAAGTTATTTTCTGTTTTTTTGTATCCTCAATAGATATTCAGGTATAGAGTCTACTGTCTACATATGTAAACATAATACGACTTTTATATAGGTCTATACATACTATCTTGTATATATATATAGGATCAACATTGGACCCATTCACTATCCATCTTCCTAAGTCGAATCGGCCGTCGAAAACAAATTGTTTCCATGGACGTCAATCACGAGCAAGAGCTCGAAGAAATAGAAGACTTCCATAAATAACCGATTTTAAGATTAAAAAAGCCACAAGAAAAAAAAATAGATCGTTTTTATATTAAATTTTAGAATTCTAACTCTTAAATTTTCGTAATTTTTATTACAATTTATTACTATGATAAGAATAATTTCAAAATAATAACCTATTTCGTTCTATACAAATATAGGTTATAAGCACGAATTTGTTTAGGTTATGCTCATATTATTAACCAATGTGAAGTTTGACTCTAATTATTTTAATATAATCGTGTTAAACTATTATATCAATATATTTTCTAAAAAAATTATCTAATTAAAAAATAATTAAATTATGTTATTTATAATAAATTTAGAGTATAAATTTTGAGAAGATTAACTTTATTAGTTGTGATTTAAGATGAGCATTGAACCCATTACAAGAAAAGGAAAAATCTAATAAGAAAAAATGAGATTAGATATAAAGATTAAAGGACAGGAATATGATGAGTGAAATGGAAAACTTCTCTGCCTGTCTCTCCTAAGGGGAAAAAGAAGAGTCTTTTTCTTTTTAACCTTTTTTGATTATCATCTCTTCATTTTTTCCAACTTCTACGCAAGCTGTTACCCTTTTATAATTTCCCTCTCTTAATATATATCCGTCGTTTTCACTGTAGTAGCTTTACACCTTTGTTTTTTTTTTTGTTAAAATGTTTAATATTGAACATCTTTGTTCTATATTCTGCTTAACTGAACATAAGTATATTAGACTTCAATTAAGATCCAAAATTTACTAAACGATAAATCTTGCAGAATGAAATTACTTACTATTCAAGAGGTTCATTTAAATTGGATCCCACCAATACTCTCTGTTCAGCTGAGAGGTCCTCTCTCTTTCAGTATTTCTATTATAAAACGAAAAGGAAGAAAACAAATACTAGAAGTGGTAAAGTCTAGGCCGATTCATTTTACTATTTCTCTTTGTTTTTTCTTCTTCTCTTTTCCCTTTGATTCTCCGACTCCAACAAAAAGCTTCAGGTTTTAAGAGTGTGAGAGCTTCGAGAAAAAGGATTGTAAGAAGAAACTAAAGAGAAACGACCAGATCTTGAGCCAACAGTATTTGTCGTGTTGAAAAACAGAAGAAGATGTCTTGTAATGATGGAATGTCTTTTTTCCCTTCAAATTTCATCATCCAAACCTCTTACGAAGATGATCATCTTCATCAAACTCCATCTCTTGCACCTCTCCTTCCTTCTTGCTCTCTACCTCAAGATCTCCAAGGTACACACACTTAAGCATTTACTCTGTATTAGTTTTCTTTCTCTTTCTAATGCTCTGCTTTTCTTTCAGGGTTTGCTTCGTTTCTAGGTAAGAGATCTCCAATAGAAGGGTGTTGCGATTTAGAAACAGGGAAAAACATGAACGGAGAAGACGAATACTCAGACGATGGGTCACAGTTGGGAGAGAAGAAGAGGAGATTGAACATGGAGCAAGTGAAGACATTGGAAAAAACTTTCGAGCTTGGAAACAAACTTGAACCAGAGAGGAAAATGCAGCTGTCTCGTGCCTTGGGATTACAGCCAAGACAGATCGCGATTTGGTTTCAAAACAGAAGAGCTCGCTGGAAAACAAAGCAGCTTGAGAAAGATTACGATTCCCTCAAACGACAGTTCGATACCCTTAAAGCTGAAAATGATCTTCTTCAAACTCATAATCAGAAACTCCACGCTGAGGTAATAAATCTCATTTGAAAAACTTACAAAATTTGAACTTTAATGAATTCAATTCGTCTCTGTGTTTAGTTTTCGTTAGGGTTAAAAGATTGAACTTTTTAGTTTATTTTCTTTCAGAAATTTCAAAAGAGCAAATATTTTTGGCTAATAATCTCAAAGATGAATTTTCTTTTTTTTCTTTCTTTCTAAAAAAGGTTAAAGATTAATTTGTTTTTGTTAATAACTATTGAGATCAAGAATTGCTTTCAAGTAGGGTAAAAAAGTCGACATGATTTATGACTTTTCAAAAACATCATTGTCTCTTTTTTTCTTCCCTCTTATCTGAAAAAACAGAGATCTGAAAACAATAGATTCTTATGCTTACCACAACATTATTCAATACTGTCTTTTATTTATTTTTCAAATTTCGAATCTAATTATTTCATAAATGGGTTTTTACAATTTTCAGATAATGGGATTAAAAAGCAGAGAACAAACAGAATCAATAAATCTGAACAAAGAAACCGAAGGATCTTGCAGTAGCAGAAGCGATAACAGTTCCGATAATCTCAAGCTTGACATCTCAACAGCACCGCCATCAATCGGCAGCACATTAACCAGCGGCCATCCAGCACCGTCGCAAACAATAGGCCGACACTTCTTCCCGCCGTCGCCAGCGACCACAACAACAGCGACGACGACGATGCAATTCTTCCAAAACTCATCTTCAGGACAGAGCATTGTGAAAGAAGAGAACAGTATCAGTAACATGTTGTGTGCAATGGATGACCACTCAGGCTTTTGGCCATGGCTTGATCAGCAACAGTATAATTGAAATCTGTCGACCCGTTTTCTCTCATTTTTATTTTATATTATTTTTTGTTTGTTTGTTTGAGTTTGATCTTAAGAACCCATGCATGTTTTCAAAAACCTGGAATCTACCATTAACTCACTTTGAAATCTGCAATCAAACACCTTCGGGTTTTTTTGTATAAGTAATGAGGTGTAAATATGGGTAATATTCATCTTATTATAAAAAAATATTATACCATTATGGCCCAACATTTTCTATGAAGAAAAAATAAAAATTAAATATGGTTTATTCGTGGGTACTGGCACCATGTGGTCGTAGTTGTCATCATATTCAGAAGTGGGAAGAAATAAATGGAACACACAATATAAAAACGACATTTTCCATGACACAAATTATTATTTCTGTTTAAATCCATGAAATAAATTATGTAAATTTCATGTTTTGGTCAAGCGGGTTAAAAGGCCATAAAAATGATGTGACAAAATTTAAAGGAGTTAACTTTGTAATCACGAGACATTACAAAAGACGTACAATATTTTATTCTGGCGAAGGAGTAGACCATCAATTTTATAATTGCGGTTAACACTCTACCTGTGGCTATATATCTGTTATTCGTTTGTTTATCGTTGGCAATTATGATTATAGTTGATCGCAGATTTTTAATCGTATCGTTGATTTAATGAACGGTAAAAAAATTATGATGTAAAATGCAACGTATAACCGTTGCATCTGACCATAAATAACTGTAACAGAAAAACGAACAACAATCTGGCGTACCTACAATTACAAAAAGTTGTGGTTGACAAACGAACATGACTAATCATTTTCTTCTTACGATTATTGTTAATTTTTCCGTATCTATTTTTATAAGTTTATGAGTAAAACATAAAAGTTTTTAGAAAAAAAACTACTACTAGATTTTTACAGAAATAAAAATATTATAATACATTAGTTTATATAAGCTTATAAAAATCTATTTTTTAAACTAATATAAATTAATATATTAAATATAAATACTAAATTTCTAATATAAAATATTGATGTAATTTGATTATTTTCATAATTTCAACTATTCGATCAGCCGATATATTTAGATACCAGTAACAAAAAATGTAAACAAATGGAAGAGTGTTAGTATTTTCCTAATGTGTCATCACATAATATATATTGATATATTAATATTGTAAATAAAAATGTATGGCTATTTTGAAAAATATCTTTTAGTTTGGTGATTGATGATTCCATTGGTGATTGAGAAAACGTACAGATATTAGTTTGGAAGAAAGCAAGCAAACAATTTGGGGTTGGAAAGTTGTGACTCTCCTTTTAATCCACTTTTCTCCTTTTGAACCCTTTAATTTCATCTTTCTCAATCAAATGGCCGACACTTTTAACCTTTTCGAATTTTCTTACAGAATTCTATTCTCTCTCTCTTTTTTATTATAAATTTGAACTTTCACTGGTTATTTATGTATATATATATATATATATATATATATATATATATATATATATATATATTTGAAACAAATTTGAACGAATCATTGGAAATTAAACAAAATCAATTGAGTTACATGCTATGTGTTTGTAACTGCAAATGAGAGATTAGCTTGTTCAAAATTCAGACGCTAATGATAAAGGTATATTTATCATTTAAAAACTAATGAAATTAATTAATTTTAAAACTCAATCTCTCTATGGAACAAGAAAAATACTTTTATAAAAACATTTTTAGAAACATAGGAAGTATTTGTTATGGCACGAAAATGAATAAAAATACAAATCATGATTTAATATTATTATTATCATTTAAACGAAATGATATATGACCCATCAGTTTTATTAATTTATATAAATTGTGGTATAGGAGTTGGTTCGATCGACAAGAATCACCCACTTCGTTTTTATAAGTACAAGTTTCTTTTTAGCTAACCCTCTTTCGTTTGCTTTGCTTCTTTTATTAATAGACCCTTTATACACTTATATAATTTCTTCACTCTCATCTCTTCCAAATTGTACTATTATATTCTTTTTCTTCATGTCTTATTTTTTCTCTATCCAGGTTTTATATCGAAATCTCATAGAAAAGATTGGTGTGTGAAAAGCTTAGTGTTCTTTTTTTTTTACTGTCGAGAATAATACTGAAACAAAATATCTCTGAGACATGCTACGTTACTACGTAAAAGGTTACAAGTCTAAACTCATTCAGATGACACTGATGAATTGAGAGCATCCAATTAAAACTTCAAAAAACATGGAAATGTATTTTAAGTCATCATTATTATTAGTTGGACTAAGAAAAAATATAACTTTTCACCACTAAAGTGTAGTGTCGGATAATCTAATATATAGTTGTTCCTTTGTTCGCATTGTGGTTGCGACTGTGATATATGTTATTCGTTTGTATGTTGTCGGCTGCGGTAATTGTGGTTACGGTTAATTAAAGATTTTTAGTCGTATTTTCGTTTTAATCACCGGTTACAAAAATTGCGAAACAAGACATAATGTTTGAGCACTGCAATTGACCGTAGATTATTTGCGGTAGGTAAACGAACAACAATTTGTCATAGATATAACCATAGAAAATTGCGGCTTACAATCGAATATTAATAAAAACTAAAATAATGATAATTTTGTGGTAGAAGGTAGTAAAATAATTGGTAGTTAAAAAGGAGTGTTTAAAAATTCTAAGAGATTATAAGGCAAAAGAAGAAGCATGTGAGAGAATCTGAAACCCTAATTGATGTAAAAATATTCTAAAGTTGACGAGAAAACGAAGAAAGAGAGAGAGAGATCAAGTTTGTAAAACGAGCCATTAATTATGAAAGAATATTCATGGGATCATGTGCATTTCCTTAATCTAATCTATAATATCTATTTCTCATTTTCGTTTATAATCATTTGGAGAAAAGAAATATTTAGTTATTTGTTTGGCATTTTTGATGACAGTGTATCAGATGCCAACATGAAATTTTCAAATATTTTATAATTATAGTGTAACTACAAGCAAACAAAGAAGTACTCGTAAAGAAGAGCTGGCTATGTGGCCATGTGCTTGCTGCCTCAATTCCTTTATTAACTACTCACTTCCAATGAGAAAATGGGCAGAAGAACATCAACTTAAAGTAGATAAGATCACGATGCTGTTTTTTAAAGTCTAAATATATAGGCCAAATATGAGTTTGCTATCTATTTTTTTTAAAAAAAAGTTTTTAAAAACAGTATTTTAATAAAATAATATTCAAAATGATTCGTTTTTTTAATCGTTATGATCACAATATTTGGTTTTATGTTGAATACAACAATCAACTTGTTAATAAGTCTTATCATTTCGTTTTCAGTACATTATGTTACGTGGAACGTAAGATATCTAATATTTTCTTAAAGATTAAACTTTTGATTCATAGTAGACTATAATGGGGAGCATAAAATTCTGTGCATAAATCTACTAAAATACAACATTATAATATATTAGTGAAAATATCATTTCTTCTTTTATTGTTATATTAGTGAAAATAAAATATATTTTTCAAAAGGAAAAAGGAGAGATGGGATGCATGTGACTGGCAATGACATTAAGGATATTGGCTCTATGTTTAGGACTTTGTTTAAGTGTTAACTGGCAAACGATCTTTCGTTGCCATTTCACGTTGCCAGAAATATTTATACTTTCCAATATTTTATTTATTTATTTTGTCAACGGTCGAATTAGGGTATGTTAATTAACCAATGCTTAAGTTGGACTTTTGGGACCAATTTTCGTGAGGTGGCGAAGAATAAATAGGGAACATAATTCTATTAACGAAAAACAAGGTCGAGACTAATGCTTATATTGGTATATGTAAATTTCCTTGATGTGACAAATACTTTAGTGTATATAACATTTGAAATCAAACAATATCAATTTGTTTTGTGCATAAATATATATATATATGTATATATTAAAAAGTGATTCGAAGATTTGATTCGTTCAAATGGGCTAGAAGATAAACTTTTAGGAATACTAAGACTCATTTCGACTTAATCAAGAAATTTTGGACTAGTGCAGAAAAAAACTTGTTATACTTTGTTTTTAGCACTAAATTTTTTATGTTGATTAGTTTGTTGCATTTGCATTAAAACGCGAATTTCATACGCAAAATTTACATTCCTTTTATTTTTTTTCACTATACTTTGTTTTTAGCATTAAAAATTTTATATTGAAAATATTAAAACTCGTGAGTTCTAAGTTTTTCCTTTTTTCAAAAAAAATATACCCAAACAATTGAGCCCAATTGAGGCCCATTTAGGCCCATTGAGGATTTGTTAAAGAAACAGAACATTTTGTGTACTACGTCGTTCAACGTAGATGGGCTTTGATATGCATTTAAAGCCTCACCGGCGACCAAATGACAAGTGATTTTATACTGATTTCCAAGATATAATATATTTGCATATAAAAGTTTTTGTCTTTGAGAAATTTGGATAGATAGCACGTTTTTTGAATTTATTATGGGTATTATATACTTTTTATAACTATTTGCGCATATATCACTTTTGAAATTAAATTTTTACAAAATTTAAGATAATATAATCTACTATATATTAAAGGAGAAATATTGAAAGTGAAAATTACTTAGGTGTCATCACGATATTTATTCTCAACAATTTTACTAATTAATTTAATTTTAAATATAAATTATTTATTTTATTATCTAAACATCTTAATTAGATAACTTAATTATCGAATTTAATGAATTTCTAAACACTATTTGATTTTCAAATATACGAAGATTCAAAAATTAGAAAAGTTTGAGTTAGTAAATTACACATTTAATTACTCGCAAATTTTTTTAAAAAAGATTATTTTTTACATAAATAATTAATTATTGTACACGTATATAAAAAAGTAAATATGTCAAATTTTCATATATATACAAACTTCATTAACACTATTTAATTTCATTTTTATATTATATGTAACTTTACTTTTTAATTCAATAATTAAATTCAATATATTGTAGTAATAATTGTTTTATAACAATATATATATATATATATATAATATAGGCATATCTAAATCACAAATCATATAGAAATTATATCACTCAATTTTTTTGTTTCCAAACAATCAATATATTTATAAATAAAATTTTATATTATATCATTTGTTTGTAATTTTAAATTTAAATAACTAATAATTATTTTTTACTATGACTACTCTATATATAAGTAGATTCTATAACATAACAAAATTAATTAAAACTACTAATTTTATTAATTTAATTTAAAACATATTTCAAATATTTTACTAAAAAACTTATAAATATATTTTTGATTAACATACCGCAAAAACAACGCTAAAATAATGTACTATTATTTGAATTATATATAATAATAATAATATCATTCTTTTATAATATATATATATATAATATTTTAAATTAAAATATATTTATAATCTTTTCATTCAAATAATAAAAAAATTTAAAATATTAATTTTAATCTGTGCATTGCACAAGTAATATTCTAGTGAATATGAAATGAAGATACTACCAATAGTACAATAAAAAATTTCAAAAAATTGCTAAGTATTTCAAAGATTCGTTGTTAATTAGTTAAACAGTTCGATTCGTATCTTATTCTATTTTTTTAATATTCGGGTCCTTCCTAATATATATATATATCAAATATAAGAAGGATTTTTCATTTCACTTTGATACATTTACATTCTTTCTCATTAAAAAATATGAAATATTTTGGTGAAAATAAAACTAATTAACAGTACAATTTAAATTAAAATAAAACTAATTAATGATACGATTTAAATTAATGATAATCTTTTTTATCATATGTGACACAACGAATCTATTGGTTGCACCACCTTTACCTCCATATTAAAGGAAAAACATTGAGAGTGAAAATTGCTTAGGTGTCATCACCATATTCACTCTCAATAATTTTACTAATTAATTTAATTTTAAATATAAATTATTTATTTTATTATCTAAACATCTTAATTAGATAATTTAATTATAGAATTTAATGAGTTTCCAAACACTATTTAATTTTCAAATATACGAATATTCAAAAATTAAGAAAGTTTGAGTTAGTAAATTACACATTTAATTACTCGCTAATTTAAAAAAGATTATTTTTTACATAAATAATTAATTATTGTACACATATATAAAGAAAATAAATATGTCAAATTTTCATAGATATAGAAACTTCATTAACATTATTTAATTCTATTTTTATATTATATGCAACTTTACTTTTTAACTCAATAATTAAATTCAATATATTATAGTAATAATTGTTTTATAACAATATATATATATATTGTGTAATAATATTGGCATATCTAAATCACAAATCATATAGAAATTATATCACTCAATTTTTTTTTGTTTCCAAACAATCAATATATTTACAAATAAAATGTTATATTATATCATTTGTTTGTAATATTAAATTTAAATAACAAATAATTATTTTTTACTATGACTACTCTATATATAAGTAGATTCTATAACATAACAAAATTAATTAAAAATATTAATTTTATTAATTTAATTTAAAACATGTTTCAAATATTTTACTAAAAAACTTATAAATATATTTTTGATTAACGTACCGCAAAAACAACGATAAAATAATGTAATATTATTTGAATAATATATAATAATAATAATATCATTCTTTTATAATATATATAATATTTTAAATTAAAAATTATTTATAATCTTTTCATTCAAATAATAAAAAAATTTAAAATATTAATTTTAATCTGTGCATTGCACATGTAATATTCTAGTGAATATGAAATGAAGATACTACCGACAGTATAATAAACAATTTCAAAAAATTGCTAAATATTTCAAAGATTCGTTGTTAATTAGTTAAACAGTTCGATTCGTATCTTATTCTATTATTTTAATATTCGGGTCCTTCCTAGTATATATATATATATATATATATATATATATATATATATATATATATATATATATATCAAATATAAGAAGGATTTTTCATTTCACTTTAATACATTTACATTCTTTCTCATTGAAAAATATGAAATATTTTGGTGAAAATAAAACTAATTAACATTACAACTTAAATTAAAATAAAACTAATTAATGATACGAATAATCTTTTTTTATCATATGTGACACAGATCTATTGGTTGCACCACTTTTACGTCTATATATTATACAAGTGTGGAATTCGAGTGCACTTTATTTCCTATAAAATTGTTAAATATTCGTATGAATATATTGGATTACTGAGCCGGACCGATGTGGTCCCGAAACAAAAGAAAAAAGAACCCATCCTAAACGACTGATCGAACCTTGATTTGGTCAAATGACCATACTGTAATCTCATAGAAGTATAAGAAAGCAAGAAACTGTAAAAAAGAATAGAATTTCTTATCTTTTTTATAGACTATGGAACTTTAAAAATAAAATGCGAGAGCATGGCGAAAATATTAAAAAGAATAAATGTAAACATTACGTAACACCAAATCGAAGTTAGTTTAATGGACTGAAAATACCAAATGAATCCAGGAGTTCCCCCAAACACTTCAGTACAACACTATATAATGAAAAAAATAGTGTCTCCAATGAAGTGCTCAGAGGAACTCTAGGAAACATCCGATCAAAAAGATTGTACGTTGTTTTTATGTATACACATTATCAATGTATTGTATGTATATTTCGGTGGAATATATAAATTAGGGTTTGAATAAGATGGAGAGATCGGTGTCTCTATTTATACATATGGAAACATTGTGAACTTAGACGTGAATTCAGGTTATAGGGCTTTGTGTGAAGGAATCAAATATTTCAAGAAAAGTGCATAAACGTCTTTTTCCTTTCAGCATTTTGCAAGATAAGAATCACATATTACACGCATAAATGCCAATGAATCTAGTACATGTACACTCACATACTCACATGCAACCAATTGCGCATATGGATTTTTCTGCTTCTTTTGTGCCTGAAGACTTCAATTTCAGTATATGTTATGGACACAAGAAATACAAAATGGAAATTGAGAATTATTACATTGGTTTCTGTAACTCTGTTGTAATTACATTCATCCTAATCCATTTGTATGAATCTAAAATTCCAAAATTTTAATGCACTTTTCAAAGGTTACAAGACAGAGCTTTGAAACTTACTCAGCTTACAAATAAAAAGACAACAACTTCAGAATCTAAACCAAGAAAGAACAAAAAGAAGAAGAAGATAGGCTGCAAAGAGAGAGATTATCGGTTAAGCATCTCTTTAACAGAGAAGCCAAGACAGTTCTCAAAGTAATTGGGAGGTTCTGATACAAAACAAGAGATCACATCCCTTAGTGTAATAACCCCATAAAGCTCATTCTCATCTCCAGCCGCTACATAAACCCGATGCACCGACCTCGAAGCCAAACTGTTTATAACACTCCCCAAAGTCGAATCAGGCCTACATGTTATCGCAGGAATTGCTAAACCGTATTCCTCTCCTCCGGTAGCGATCTTTGTCGCGAAATTCCTCACCGTAAGTTGCCTTTGATAGAGAGATAGAAAAGATAACATACTTGCACAAACCTCAATTAATTCTAACCACAAGTTGTAATGAGAAAAAGAAAGATTAATAAACCTGAAATTGGAGAAGACTTGAGGTTGTAGAAGCAAATATCTGATGTCTCTCATGCTTACGTTTCCAACAATCTTCTTATTGGGCCCTTCGATTACAGGGAGACCACCAATGTTGTTGTCTCTCATTCGCTTAAATGCTTCAAGAATTAATTCTTCGCTTTCAATGCTAATAACCTGAAACAGAACAAGTTTGGTTTCACCCGTCTGCGTCAAAATATCTGTGTTAATAGAGTGTACTTTCCTACTTCATTGGGGGACATGAACGGGAGGCCAAGATCAGAAATTGGGAGAGCTGAAATGTGATCGAACCAATCTCTGCCTTTGCAACCTTCGAGACCATTAACAACTGCAGATTGAGTAATGTAGTTCTTGATATCAGGTTCTCCTGGTTTAATAACCGGCACATTTCTTAACCGGTATTTCGAGAGTAGCAACAAAACACTCAACATCGAACTCTCTGTGGAAACCGGAAGAAAAGGAGCATATCTAAAGGACTTGAGTATCGTTCTAACCTGAAAATACAAACATATAAGTAATCAATCACTGCTACAAGTTACGATATTTCCCATCAAGTAAATAAAAAACAAAGCATCCTCAAACTTACAGTGGTTGACTTGAAAGGCTCTTCTTGGAGAATGACTTTGTAGAAATCTTTCCCCAAATGATCAGCAGCCGTAGGAGCATCTTTACCAATCCCACGGTCAGCTGCAACACCGCCAGCAACCGCGGCTCCAATCGCAGCCGCAGCTATCCCCGCTGCAGCGACGGGACCAGTTACGCCGAGTGCTGCAACACCTAGAGCTCCAACTGCTCCTGAGCCAACACCAGCAGCGGTTGCTGTCGTTGCAGACAATGCGATTGCAGCGATCTCCGCACTCTCTAGCACCCATAGGATGATTGAGGAGTAGTCGATGATTCCAAGATATCTGTCTCTCCAGTCTAAGGAACTCTCGTGATCTGTGTTTATCACAGGAGCTGAAAGAATCTTGCTGTCTGATAGGATCTTTACTGCCTCTGAGACAGATGTTTCCGCTGGAATCTCAATCACTGTGGCATAAACAACAAAACAAACCAGAAAAATCATGGCTAGTTACAATCACGAACCACACTTGAATCATGCAAAATCAAGTTCACCCGCAACGAGAATTCAGTAAATGAAAATCCAAAAACAACATTCTGATAGGAGAAATCGAAGAATTGGGATCTCTCCGTTATTACCTCTGCCGCCCGGGACTTGAGGGAAAGAGGATACTGGAATTCCGGCGAAGGCAGAGTTTAAGGTTTCTTGAAGAGATTTGGGAAGATTCTTACACGACTGTACTTTCTCAAAATACGCTTCGCAGCTCGAAAACGCCGATCTCATTTCCTTATTAACACTCTCCTTATCCGCCATATCTTGATACAACTTACGAACGCAGATCGTTTCAAGTAAAAAGCCAACAAAAGAAACTCAATTTCTTTCTTCTCCGGCTTCACTCAGTTTCTTTCTTCTTTTTTATTTGTTTGTTTCGGCTGAAGAAAACATTGAACAGTTTTAAATTTTACTTGTGGTGTTGCGTTGATGAAGGAGGCTCATTGGGTGCATTGACACGTGACGTTACATCAAGTGAACTTGTGTCAAAAAAAGACAAGACATAACCTGTTGATATGGGCCCTGAGCCCACAATGGAGTCGTGTTTGATTTATTGACAAAGATTTTTTTTTTCTTTAAACTTAGAACTCTTAGGTGAAATCGACTGTGACGATTTGCAATTTTCGGAAATACCACACGATGAAGAACATTTGGATATAGTCATTTCCACGTTTGTCACAATCTCTTCAACACATCTCATATACATCAGAACAACTAACCAAAAATTGACCATATCGATTTACTTCTAGATGTCTCTGCAATCACTAAAAACAAAACTTCCATCACCATCCTGTGAGAATAACACCTCTGCAACAACCTATTGAAGTGTTGGTGTGTTACCATCTCGAAGATCCTTATTGACTTAGTTTGATTTTTTTGGTGGAACAATTCAATTGCCTTCTAACCCAAATACAGCAATTATGGGCTGATTCAGGGCAGGCCCGATCCAGAAGTTACCATCTAATGTAGTAATATTGGTTAATTACACTGATTTCTACTCGTAATGACCTAATCTCTCATTCAATATTTCCACTGACCTTGTCTATTACTGATCATACAAATTTGTTTTCAAGTTCAACCACTAAGTGAAAACCTAATTATGTCAAGACACAACCAAAAATTTATTCATTTATATTGTATCCAAATCATACATAATTCTTAGTCTAAATTATCCCAAAAAACTACACATCATAAACGAATAATTTTTAAAAACTTATAAAATAAATCATATGGAGAGATGGCGTAGATTGAAATCTGAACTATAAGGATTTCAAAGCTTAGCTTAAATCATAAAATCAATCAAGAATGTAAGTCATTTGGTTTGTTTGCTGTTATGCAGTTTTCGACTTAAAACTGGCCTATGATCGCGGTCGCGCTTGGCAACTACCTTAATACTTCGGACTCCAAAAGGATATTTCAGTGATCGAAAAGGCAATTTCTGCTATTAATAATCTGTTTTTTTTTTCTCTGTAAGCTTTCAATTTTCGATTGCACCGCTTAGAATTTTAGTTTCTATTTAACGTTTGGCTAGGAATTTGCCTTTCTAAAAGTTTTAGGTATATTATGTGTTTTGTTATCTGTCTTTACTTAATAGTATTAATTTATTTTATATTTTCACGTGTATTTTGTATTTTTTTCAAAAACTGAAAAGTTCTATATTCGTAAGTTTTCTAACAGGCCACCATTAATAAAACAGAAATCCTAATGATTTGTAATTCGCAATGTTTATACACGATTAAATCAAAGAGCAATTCTATAAAATATCATTATTTTAAGTTTATATTATAAATTTAGCACCCATAGTTTATTTTTCCAACAATAACACAAACTTTAGTGTTAAAATATTTTAAAACATATTTTAAGAAGGAAAATAAATCCTAAATTAAAAAAAAAGAAACTCAAACATAATATTTCAATTTTATTTATAACTAATTTAGAATAAAAAAATATTTTTATATAATTTTTTTGTTATTTTTGGCATTTTTATTATTTTTAGAATTTTAATTTTGTTACAGCATCACTAAAAGAAGTGATTAGTAATTATGTGTCCTTCAAGAGGCGCAAAAATATATAGCCACATTTAATATAACTGTGGTATACTTTAAAGGAAAATACCATATCAATTATCTCTTAGTCCAAACATATAAAGTCTGTAGATATGATCATATATATCCAAAAAAAATGTGAGCTTTCCAGGAATTGGAGTTATATATCGGACTCTATATACATTTTTCGTTATTCGACTGTGACCAGCTTGACCACCAAATTGCATATATTAGACAGCGACTCGCACCACACCGCCTAAGTCTTTTTATCATTCTGCCGATTGATACAGATTATTAAAAGCGGTCCAAACCATAAGCAGCCACGTACGGTTCAAATGATTTTGACCATGTAGAATGGTGACGAGTATATATAGATGAAATGATCAAACGGTGAGAAAGATTTAACCATAAAATCGGACGGTGATAGGGTATGGACCGACTTGAAGATACAAACAAAGATTTAATAAGAAACGACAAGTCTGGTCTGCGTAGAAATATAAAGGCTCGCGCATGTGACAGTGTTTGGTACTTCCATTTGCATAAATGGCGAATAATGCCTACTTCATCTTTTCGTACTTCTCTACATGTCTGTTTTCTATCTCCATTCACAGATTTATGTTCGTGTCCAAATTGAGTTTTGCAAGTTACATTTTAAAATTAAATTTTTTAAAATAATACAAATATTTATATAAATTTTTTTATTTAATGTAAATAAATTATACATAAATTTAAAACATTATATTTGGATTATTTTTTCAATTTTGTTATATTAAAATAAAGATTTTTGAGAATAATACTCTAAAATAACATATTTTAATTTTATCTTCCAAATCTATCATATTAAAAATAAATTTCTAAAATAGCACAAATTATTATATGAAAATAATTATTTACCTCAAATAAACTATATATAAAATTAAAACATAATATTTAGGGTTCGTTTTTTCTAATTTAGGGTTAAAATTTTTTTGATTAAGATGAGATTTTTAATTATTTTAACATTAAATTTGTGATATTTTTAAAAATTTAAATAATTAGTGATATATTTGTAACAAAAACTTGAAATAATGTTATTTCAGACAATGACCCCTTTTTAATATATTTTAATTTTAAATTTAAATTAAGGATAAGATTATTTTTAGAATAAAAAATAGAAGATATGCTAATTTAAAAAATTTCCCAAACATTAATTGAGACTTTATTGTACCGTAATAGCTATATGAAATATAGAAGGTTCTGAGACGTGTACCAAAATAATTACCTTAAGGTGTAAGAAGAATAAAACATAGCACTAAAAATAATTTTCCTTTTCGTCACGTGGAGGCTCCTAATGGCGAAAGTCATTCAAGTTCACCACACCCACCACATCATATCTACTCACATGTACATAGCCTTATATAAGCATACGTTCAAGAATTAATCCAAATGAAGTTCCAAATACAGAGAGGGAGAGAGAGTATGTGAGTGTTATCCCTACTCTCTACGTACATTTATCAATCGTTTCATGTGTTTACTTTGATTTATGTTGTAAAAAGTGATAATATATTCTCAAAACATTAATTCCACCCCAAAATCGAAGAGAGATAATATTCTGAGTGTAGTAAAATCTTAGGGATGGTTTTGAAGGATAGAAAGGACAGTTCTTCTTTGCCACGACCGTCCGGTAGTTTCTCCAAATCATCACCGTCGCTGCCAGAGATGGATGTTTATCCGTACAATCAGAAAAGTTCGTCGGAATCTAATTTGGATGCCAAGAAAGTTGAGAAAAAACCTGGAGGATGGAAAGCCATATCGTTCATTTTAGGTATGTTTATTTTGCGTCCTGAGCGTAATTTATTTCTCAGACGTTAATATTTGCTTATTTTTTGAAAATAATAAAATGTTTTGAGACAGCTAATGAGACGTTAGAGAGACTGGGAACGATTGGATTGTTGGCAAACTTCATGGTTTATCTAACCAAAGTGTTCCACTTGGAACAAGTAGACGCTTCAAATGTAATAAATATATGGTCTGGTTTCACCAATCTCACTCCTCTCGTCGGCGCCTTCATCTCAGACGCTTACGTCGGCCGCTTCAAGACCATCGCTTTCGCCTCATTCGCCACTCTTCTCGTACGTATATAAACTATCTTTTAATTGGTTCAAACTTTAATATAATGTCTCTACAGTCGCACTTACGTATTAATTTTACTCTTAATAGTAACTTTAATGATCATTGCATAACAAAAGGTAGAAAATTATATTATTACTCTATTGTTGTTGTGTGTGTGGCGAAGATGCATGATACTTGGCACATATTTCATCATGCACGTGGATAGGACAAACTTTATACATAGTAGATTTATACATATGTTGGAATAAAATATACGAATTTAATAATATGATTTAGTTAGTTTAATAAAATATATTAATTTTATAATTAAATTAATAAAATAATATCTATTATAATTATTGTATTAAATTAATTTCATTTATATATTTATTTAAAATTTATTATGGTAACGATACTTTAATATAATATTTCTATAAATAATACGTTAATATAAAATTATTTAATTAAAATATTTATTAAATAATATATATATATATATATATATATATATATATATATATATATAAATGACCACTTAATAATTTAATTCGTACCCAATTTATTACCTTTGTATCGTAAGAAAACGGGCGAAATTCTGAAGGGACCATGCATGTTTTCAAGGGCGATAAGGTCTGGTCTACATAATGTAAATCGGGTTGTACACCAATTGTTGTCGGTATAATCAATAATGTGCTCATAACATCATCCAAATGTCATATAATACCTAGAGAAACAAAATATTTTCTCTCAGAAACAAAATATTTTCTCTCAGAAACAAAACAAATACTTTGATTAATTGGTAATACAACTTTCCATCAAACACGTCCCGTAATAGAACAGAGTACGAGTTCCTATTAGTGAACTTTAGAATTGTTAGATGATGTGAAATCCCTATTAGGTTCCAAAGATTTCAGTGTTTCAAATTCAGATGTTTAATCTGATATACAGCTGTCTTACAAGTTCTTTGTGATTTAACGCATATGAAGGAGACCACTCATTGCTTTCTTTTTCTTTTATTTAGGCCATAGTCACACTTCAAACGTCTCTTTCATTCATTATTATGGAATTGTGATCGCATCTACTTTTTAACTTCTTTTACACTTTCTTTCTGGTCTTTTTATAGTTATTTAAACGTTAATAACTTACCTGGCTACATTGTTACAATGAGCTATACGCATGTTACTATATAAGGGTTACAGGGAAAAACTGATGCTAGCTAGGTTCTACGTCGTTATATCATTATTGTCACCAATTCATACCTAATCAAAGTAATATCGCATTTTTAAGGAAAACCTAACTAAGACTAGTGTACTTAATTAATTGATTGTTTATATTTGATTAATGAGCTAATAACATTTAAAAATCTGAAGGGACTAGTGACATTGACACTCACGGCATCGCTTCCTCAACTCCACCCAATATCATGCAACAGTCAGAACCCAATCAGTTGCGGCGGTCCGAACAAGCTCCAGCTCGGAGTTTTGCTATTAGGTCTCGGTTTTCTTTCCATAGGTAGTGGAGGAATACGACCATGTAGCATCCCTTTTGGTGTGGATCAGTTTGACCAAAGAACCGAGGAAGGACTTAAAGGAGTGGCCAGTTTCTTCAACTGGTATTACATGACTTTCACTGTAGTTCTGCTCATTACACAGACCGTGGTTGTGTATATCCAGGACCAAGTCAGCTGGATCATCGGCTTTAGTATCCCCACAGGACTCATGGCTTGTGCGGTGGTTATGTTTTTCGCCGGAACGAAGCTTTACGTATATGTTAAACCTGGAGGAAGTATATTCTCTGGGATCGCTCAAGTTATCGTGGCAGCTCGTAAGAAGCGAAAGTTGAAGCTACCAAAGGAAGATGACGGCACTGTGACCTATTATGACCCACCCATTAAAGATAGCGTGTTATCCAAGTTACACCAAACTAATCAATTCAGGTACTCTATTATTAATATAGTATATGGTTTTTTATTTCCAACCTAAAATCTAATCGTAATTGTGCATAAATTAAATTAGGTTTCTAGACAAAGCTGCGGTGATACTAGAAGGCGATCTAACATCCGACGGAGTTCCTGTGAACAAGTCGCGGTTATGTAGCATTCAAGCAGTGGAAGAAGTGAAGTGTTTGATACGAATTGTTCCCATTTGGTCGGCCGGAGTATTATCACTCGTGGCAATGTCACAACAAGGAACTTTCACTGTCTCTCAAGGTCTGAAAATGGATCGACATTTGGGCCCAAAATTCGAGATTCCGGCTGGTTCTCTCTCCGTAATCTCTCTACTCACCATCGGCATATTTCTTCCCTTATACGACCGCGTTTTAGTCCCATTTCTCCGCCGAATCACCGGCCATAAATCCGGGATCACATTACTCCAACGTATCGGGACAGGGATAGTCTTCGCGGTTTTTTCCATGATCGTCGCGGGGCTCGTGGAGCGTAAGAGACGCACACGATCCATCAACGCCACAGATCAGGCCGGTGTGACTCCAATGTCGGTGTTCTGGCTTGCTCCGCAGCTGATTCTGATGGGACTATGCGAAGCATTTAATATTATCGGACAGATAGAGTTCTTCAATAGTCAGTTTCCAGAGCACATGAGAAGCATCGCTAATGCTCTCTTCTCTCTTTCTTTCGCCGGTTCAAGCTACCTTAGCAGTTTTTTGGTGACTACCGTTCATAAATTCTCCGGCGGACATGACCGTCCAGACTGGCTCAACAAGGATCTCAACGCGGGAAAATTGGATTACTTCTATTATCTGATTGCGGTTTTGGGTGTGGTTAATCTGGTTTATTTTTGGTATTGTGCTCGAGGATATCGGTACAAGGTCGGTTTACAGATTGGAGATTTCGAGGAGGACAAATGTTCGGATGATGTTGAGATGAGTTCCAAAAAACCGATGAAATGATTTAATAGTCGTGTCATGGAACAACAGGAAGGTGATTGCTATGACAGTGTATCTATCACAATATTTACAACTAGAATAAATCATCCACCTTTTATGATATGTATGAAGAAGTATACACAATTTAGTTTGATTTATCACTTTGTCATGATCGATACTCTCTGTTTCGTGTCCTAGAAAAGAATTTAACAAGTTAACTGTAATTTAATATCATGGAACTAATTAATCTAGTTAGATAGGCTGCAATTAGATTATAGCATATATTATGTTATGACCTGAGAAATTTGAAACAATTACTTCAAGTGCCAACAAAAAATGTAGTGTAATATAGACAGAATTTATAGAAAGTAAGGAATATGCTACAATTTTAAGAGTAAAACTAAAATAATACCAAAATAAGATAGCTTAAGTTATCAATTGTATTGAATTAAGTAACCGAAAATTAAATAATCTTATATATACTAAAGTAGAATCATTAGGAGTAAAATTTGCTAGATGTCATCACCACATTTAGTCTCCGCAGTTTTACTATTTAATTTAAATTAAAAATCTAAATTAATTATTCTATTAGCCAAACATCCTAATTAGATAATCTAATTATTTAGTTTAATAATACATGAATTTCCAAACAGTCAAAATATGTTGTGAATCTGAAATTTGAAACTCTTATTTATTATATGAAAAATAAACTAAATTATTTTGTATAATTATGACCGATTAAAATATAAAAATTGTATCAATCTATTAAATATTTATATATATTCGAAAATAATATTCATACAATAAAAATTTAAACTACAAAAATAAAAATTGTATCTCATATTTATTATTTTTTAATATTCATAGCTCATATCTTATATATATACTGAAAGATAAACATTGGAATATTAATAAAATTTTATTTAATTAATAAAATTTAAATATTAAAAATTTTTTCCGTACATAGCGCATATATTCTTTTGTACTATAATGTACTAACCATTGTCTGGAATAAATATATAGTTAACTTATTGTCGTTGTAGTATTGACTGTACTTACATACATTTTTCTATTTTACGGATATGTAAAATATAACTTGGAGAAAAGCTTTACGAATTTGAAAAAAGAAACACGTGGCAAAAAAGAGAAGAACTTTTGATGCATGTGGCATGTGGAGAAAAAATAACTAAGACTTTTCTTATTACAAAAGTATGTAACTAACACACTGGAGCTGGGGAATCTATATATGTCCTACCACAAGCTCAGTTCAGACCACCCTTTATTGTCACGTTGAACTTATTTTTATTCCATGGTTGTATAATAGTTAACTTTCTCATAAATAGATACCAAAAGCATATCCTAGACTTAAAACAAACATTATAATACATCATTATATATACTTGATACATGCGATTAAAATAGTGTAAACAACAATTTAAATCATTTACCGAAGCTGGTAACCATTTTGTGGATTCTAATAACTCAATCCAAAAACATTTTAATAAAATAATTTTTTTACTGTAATTTGACTTGTAATATTATTAGATCTATAAATATTAAATAAAAATAATTTACTAAAATATTTATAAAAATAGTATTAAATAAATATTTAACATTATAATATATGTAAATTCATAATATTTTGAGATAAAGGACAAACATATTATAAAATAATATATTAGAGATTTTGAAAATTTAATCAAACAAAATATAAAACAAAATTTTAGTTTAATTGAATATTTATTACATATATAATTTTCTATATATTTAGTAATATTTTCTATCTAAATATAAATAATATAAATTTATTTATATAATCTGATTTTATTATCTATTTTAATTGTACAATCAATATTAAAAATGTTAAATAAAAATAAATTATATACGTATTTAATTTATATTTACTAAATAAATAACTAATTATAATGTGTAGATATTTTTTTCCATCACCTCCATGTAAATCTAATAGTTTATTAAATCGGGTTTAAAGTGCAGGAAGCTTTTTGCTTACTTTAGAGAATAGCTTTAATCTGCATTACAAATTAAAGCCAATATTATATGCCGTGTAAAACTTGGTAACTGTCTAGGGCCACTGGGCACACAGGAATAATATCTAACGCTATAAAAGCCAACTCTTCCTTTCGACCTTACACTCAAAGTAAGTGAGCAATTCTACTAAAAACTATTTGCTTCTTTGTGGATAGAGACAGAGTGAGACAACAATGGGTTCTAACACATCTTCGCATGACCAGAGAGTCCTGGCTTCTGAGCTTCCCAAGAAACAACGGACACCAGCTAGGTTCAAGCCCCAAGTTTCTCCTTTCAAAGTCAACAGCCCCTTCATTGTGGAGATCAAGAACAAGAAACAATGGGAATCTCAGCTTAACGCTCTCAAAGACACCAACAAGCTGGTAAGATGAAGTATACCGTGAGCCAATACTAGTGATTCTGTTTTAGGTTTAAGTTGAAAATATCATCACAAACATATAATTCTCATGTTCATATATACATATAGCTGGTGGTCGAGTTCACGGCCAAATGGTGCGGACCATGTAAATCTCTTGAACCGAAGGTTGAAGACTTAGCTGCTAAGTACACCGGTGTCGAGTTCGTGAAGATTGACATCGATGTGTTAACGGTAAATATATAGTTAACCAACCCCTTTTTTTCTAAAAATTCAAAGAGAATTACTAATGAAAAAATTTCAACAAAATATGTGTTTGCTTTAAGGTATAAAATAACCTTTGGTTGAAATGCAGAGCGTGTGGATGGAATACAATCTTCATACTTTGCCTGCGATTATATTCATGAAGAGAGGCAAAGAAGTAGACAGGGTTTTGGGTGTGAAAGTTGATGAGTTAGAGAGGAAGCTCCACAACTACGCACAATCCTTCTGAAAACATATGAAGCTTTTACTTGCAGGCCAAGCAAAGCTCCTCATCACTTTATGTCAAGAATAATTTACCACTATGTATAAATAAATGTTTGACTAAGATGCAACATAACAAAATATAGTGTGTGATGTAAAGTAATGGAAGTTGGATTAGCTATGTACCCTATCTATTTAATAAATTTATTATTAGTGATTTGTATGGTTTATTCTTTCTTCTTTCCCTCAAACAACGCCCCTAATTTAATAATTTTGTTATATTTACTGATATATCACAATTATTGATGGATTATATACAAACATAGAATTTAGATTGAATTTTTTGTCTTTTACATTTAAATATTTCAATTGGTCTTATAAGCAAAACTTTAATAAATAAATTTCAAAAATAAAACGTGTGTTTTTGAAAAGAAAGACAAAACAAATGTCACCGGTAATATATGAGTGTTTATACAAAAACATATTGATGGACAATATATATATATATAGTAATATTTTAAAATAATATATTTTAAATTTTTTTTCCAAATTTAACATTGTAAAATTAAATTTTCAAAAAAAAAACATAAATTATTTTAAAAATCTATAAACCAATACAATAATATCTAAAAAAATCTATCAACATTTAACTAAGACTTTGAAAATCCAAAATTAGAGAAACATTTTTGAACTCTTGATAAAATATTGATTTGTGGGTTCGGATCAACTAGTATACTTGACATTGCTATATTTGCAAATTTTTTGAGAATGAGAGTTGGCTTCACCTATTGACAAATGGTAAAACAAAACGTAGAAGAAACACTAAATTTAAAATAAAACTAATTTTTTATCGGTGTAAAATATATATTTTTTTAATCTATCGACCAATATTGAAATTATCATCGAATATTTGATAATAGTTATTTTCGTTTGGATATCCTAAATAGTTGTGGTTATAATAAATTTTGTTTGTTTTTTTTATTATTATAGTCCATCATAATTTTTTAATTGTAACGATATTTTAATTAATTTTAATATATATTTTGATCGGTATCAAATTGTGATAAATAAACAAAAATAATGTGTGACATGTGTCGTATTTGAGAACAAATCATTTGGATTTAGTGAATTAGAAAAATCTAATATTTGGATAGGACTATAAAGATTACTCTCAAAATTAATCAAATCAAAATTTCTTCTACACCAATTGCTAGAGCCACCTACTGCGCAACTATGTGGTCGATGAAAGTTTCGTTTGTACAAATGACAACGCACATTCCAATTTATCCAATCAATATAAAACAGTTTTTTATATATCGGAAAATCGAAAATTGAGTTGCAAACAAACTTTTAAAACTGAGAGACGAGTTAAACAAAGTCAACAATCAACTTGTCACATGGGAACGCTCAATAATCTCTACCACGTCAATATCCCAAACCACCCAACTCTGTGTTACACTCCGGTTCGGTGAATCATGCGTTACCGAATTCCTCCAAGGTGGCACTCCTCCATTGGCTCTCAGATAATTCCCGCCGTTTCTGCTCTTTAGCTTCACCTTTGACCCTTCTTTAACTGGTTCCCACTCTCCCGCCGGTTCTCCGGTTCGGATCCTCCTCGACTGAACCACCTTATGTCCCGTCGCTCCCAGCAACAACCGCTCGTTCGACGCCGTTAGATATCCACCATGGCAGCTCTTTAACCGGATCGCCTTTTCGGATCCGGGTACCAATTCAACTCTCCATCGGGCCTCTTTCGATGACCCATTTCGACCCATTATCACGCTTTCCTCGTCGTCATCTGCAATTAGATATTTCTCGTGTGCGCTGCTTCGTAGACGCACCGATTTCGCGTCGGAGAAGATGTCCATCGCAGAAACATGTTCCATCTTCGAATTTTTGCTCTGTTTCAAAACAAATCATCCTTAAAAAATCAAACTTTTCATATGAATGTATGAATTATTGTGTGTGAAATTGTGTAAAATTAACGAACATCTGTTGGTTTTGGGGTCAATGTTCCTGACATTGACGGAGTAAACATAAGCTTAGAAGATGAAACTGATGCGAGTGACCCAGAATCCGACCCGATTGATTCGTGAGATCCAAAACTCGATAGCTTATGTTTTGGTGATTCGCGAGTTGACTCGTCGAAGACAGTAGAGTTAAAACTCGAAGCCGGTGACGAAAACCGGTCCGCGAACGAAACCTTTTCGGGATTCTCGACAACTTCCACGGTCCATAAGATCCATTTCTTCGTCGTTGACGTGTACGGCTCACGATCGTGCGTCACGGAATTTTTCCACGGCGGCGCTCCACCGTTACCGCGCAGATATTTTCCGTTCCACGACATGAGTTTGACTGCTAAGTCGTCTCTGATTGGCTCCCAGTCGCTCTCGTGCTCCGCCTGACGAAACGGCGGCGTTTGGATGACTCTCTCACCGGTCATACCAAGAAGAAACGACGATTCGCTCGCCGTTAAGTACTTGCCGTAACAGCTCTTAAGGCGGATAAAATTAGGCTTTCGTGGCACCATCTCCACCGTCCATACCGATTGCCTTGACATCCCGTCAGAGCTTTGACGGACGGCTTTTTCGTCGTCGACAGCAAAGAGGTATTTCCCGTGACAGCTCCGCAATCTAACGGCCGTACCTTTGGTGAATAACTCCATTTTTTTCCTTTCCTCGTCAAAGACGAAGACACGGCGAGATTTTTAATGGATTGCATAATTATTCCCTTTATACACTCTTTTCTTATTGTCCAAGTATTACTATTCCACATAATTAAAATTTCCGCGTACATTTGTTATGAGATTAAGAGTTTCCTAGTTTTTTCATTTTCTCTTTAATTATCATTTTAATAAAAGATGAAATTGTCAATTAAATTTCCAGGCTGGGTATTACTAAGTCTCCGTGACCCGGTCCTGATGGTCCACATCAATGTACATTTTGTGTCTTTTTTTATTTTTTTTATACTAGTTGTCACTTTGGGATATATATCGTCAAAAGTCATCTCTGTTTAATAGCCAAAGATCGTTGAGAAAAAGTTAAAGATCTAATCCAGTCCATAAGATACAATTATGGAAAAATGTTAGCTAATATTTTTACTTAAAAGGGTATAACTTTTTTGAGATTTTTATTAGATTTTAAAAAAGGAAATTAATCATGTGTCAATAGATTAATGCATAAAACTCTGGAGTATATATCTTATAGTTAAGACAAAGATATAAAAAGATTAAAATAATAAAGGAGGTAAACAAATATAGTAAATAAAAATGACGTTTCCAATTATAGTCAAGTCTTTCCAATGATAGCTCAAAAATAAAATCTAAGATCTCATAAATTCTTAAACTTGGATAGTTAGGTGTATACACGTGTAACCACGTGGTTTGGGACACTATTGATGTTATATGTGTTTCTTGAACGATATATTTGGAGTATTGAAGTTGAAGATCTCAAATAGCCCAATTAAATGGATCCAACCAAATCAATAGTAGCTTACTAAATATGAGCCTAAATAGAGGCCCAATAGTACAATTTGAAGTGGCAAAGGCCTCATGATTGAATAGAGAGACAAAATCACACAAACATTATTAAAGAAAGAGACCTAACAAAAGTCAGCTTTATTCGGTCGCATCGCATTTAATTGCACTTTTATTTAAATCATGAATGCGAAAGGCTCCAAATCAACGGTTGTATCATTGCTTCTTAGATTTTTGATGCAATCTTTATGTTTAAAGGACAAAAAGTAACATTATTGTATACGACTAATAGAGCAACAGGACCAGCCGGATCAAGCCAAAGTGTGTTGTATATACTTTTACATAAAGTTGAAGATTATATATATATATATATATATATATATATATATGATGGAAACTGTAATTAGAACACTTTTCTACTGCAATATTCGACATTGGAAGTGAAATATGGTTCAATTTTTGTACATAAAATGTATTTGTCTACAATATTTATCGTTGTTTTTTGACTTTTATTTTCTCTTCCATATTCATATTTGTTCTTATACTCATTCATGTACTCTCTAGTCTATGCATCATTTGGCTTAGTTTGTACATGAAAAGGAAAAAAGGAATTTGCTAAATATATTTTGAAGTTTGAACACAATTTCGGAAAAATATTTAAACAAATTTTGTTTCTTTAGTTCCCGAGTTCCTAAATCATCACGTGGCTCTTCTCCTTCCTCTTCCTCACAACACTGTCCACTTCGAAAAGTCCCACCACCAGATTCAGATCTCTTCCTTCTCCTCCTCCTTTACATGTCTCATCCACCGACTACTTCGCGGCGGTGCTTTTCTCTTCTCATCTTTCTTTTCACCATTGTTGAAACTTCCTCTGCATCTGCCTCACGATCTTCTTCTTTTTCTTCCTTTCATTGTCCGCCGTTTAATTCGTCTCCGCCGTTTCCATTCTCTGCTTCTCCGGGATGCGGGCATCCTGATTTTCAGATCCAATGCTCTTCTCCACGCGCCACCATTTCAATCAAAAACCTCTCTTTCTCTCTCTTCCATTACGACCCTCTCTCCTCTTCTCTCATCCTCTCTCCGATCTCTCCGCCACAGTTAGACTCTAATCCGACCAAGTGCTCCTCTCTCCGGTTCTCCTCCTCGCCGAACCGGTTCATCGATCTCTCCGGTTCTCCCTTCAGAGTCTCCGACTCCTCCTGCTCTCGTCTCTCCCTTCTTCGTCCTTGCTCTCCTTTGATTCTCCCCAACTGTAGTCGTTGTCCTTGGGATTGTAAACTCTTGAAGAATCCGGGTCGGATTCTCCACGGCTGCGAATCAACCCACGGGTCATTATTGGAGCAAGGCTGCCAAGGAGACCTTCTTGGATATCTCCAAGATTTCTTTTCAAGATTTGGATTTGAAGTGGAATGGGACGAATCTCAAGACCCTTACTTTGCGAAATGTAGCGACTGTCGGGTTAAAAATGGAATTTGCGGGTTTAATTCAACCCACCCGGAGAAAGCATTCCTTTGTCTCCCCAAATCAAGATCCGGATTAGTAACTCAAAGGGATAATAAACGAGTCAATCATGTCGCAGTGTTATCTCTCATCTTCGCTTTGACATGTCTTTTGCTTGCTGTCTCCGTCGCTGTAACCATTTTTCGATCTCGGAGAGCTAGCTTCTTATCTTCCGTCAACGAAGAAGACCCGGCTGCCCTCTTTCTCCGCCGCCACCGCTCCGCCGCTCTCCTCCCTCCGGTTTTTACCTTCGAAGAGCTCGAATCCGCAACCAACAAATTCGATCCCAAGCGCAAAATCGGTGACGGTGGGTTCGGTTCCGTTTATTTAGGCCAACTCAGCGACGGACAGCTCCTCGCCGTGAAATTCCTCCACCATCATCACGGTACTACCGCCGCCGCTACTGCACACTGCAAAGCATTTTCAATGAAATCGTTCTGCAACGAGATCCTAATTCTCTCTTCAATCAACCACCAGAACCTCGTCAAGCTCCATGGCTACTGCTCTGACCCGAGAGGACTTCTTCTCGTCCACGATTACGTCACCAACGGCACTCTCGCCGACCATCTCCACGGCAGCAAATGTCTTCACCGGAAATTGACGATGACGTGGCGAGTGAGGCTCGATATCGCTCTACAGACGGCTTTAGCCATGGAGTATCTCCATTTCGCAGTTACTCCACCAGTTGTTCACAGAGACATAACCTCGTCTAATATCTTCGTGGAGAAGGACATGAGAATCAAAGTCGGAGACTTTGGGCTCTCTAGGCTCTTGGTGTTCTCAGATACGACGGCGACTTCAGCTTCTTCGTCTGATTACGTTTGCACAGGCCCACAAGGGACGCCGGGTTATTTAGACCCGGATTATCACCGGTCTTTCCGGCTAACGGAAAAGAGTGACGTGTACAGTTACGGCGTCGTTTTGATGGAATTGATGACGGGGATGAAAGCGGTGGACCAACGGCGTGAGAAGAGAGATATGGCTTTGTCTGACCTCTTCGTTTCCAAGCTCCAAATGGGTCTTCTAGACCAGGTGGTTGACCCGTTACTTGCCCTCGACGACGCGGCAGCGATGACCGATGGATTCGGTGTTGCGGCGGTTGCTGAGCTGGCGTTTCGGTGCGTTGCGGTTGATAAGGACGATCGTCCGGACGCTAAGGAGATCGTTGGGGAGCTAAGGAGAATCAGGAGCCATACACGTGCGGTGGAAGATGACGTGGCGAAAGATTGACTGTTGGATTAGATTACGATGATGTAATGTAAGGTGATGTAATGTATCTAAAGAGTTGAGTGGGTCCCACGTGGTTGTGTTCAAAGTTGTCGTGAATTGTAAACCTTCTAGGCTAATTAGAAGGGGTCTTTCACATGTGTGTGTGACGTAATCCTACTACACACCACTCCAAGTTTGAATTTATGTTTATAAATTTTGTATACGTGAGATTAAAAATCTGGGAAAAATGTTTTGTTGTTCAGGTAACCGTAAGGTATCAATATGGGAATTACCAAAATTATAAGATATAAAATCGTGTTTTCTATCTTTGAGATAAATACGGCTCCTAACTCGCAATTGTATCATAAACACACTAAGAACTTGCATCAATCGTGAAGCATTCAGTGAAACATTTGTAAACAAGACTTGAAAGAGCACAAAGTTGTTCTACTTGTTACTTGTATCTGTGAAATTTTTTCGACTCAGATCGGTGAAGAAGAAAGACGTAAACGTTATTTTGATAAAACCACTTGCGGATATTGTTTGAGGGATTTATGGTTTGTATCTTTCAAGTATGAATATATCAAATATTTATAGCAAAACTTAATTATTAATTATTAATCGGGGAAGATCAATTATGTCAGTAGTTACATCACTTTGCATCTCGCAATAAAAATATTATAAATTTATATATAATTTATTTAAACTAAATAATTATTAGAATGTTAGATTTGCAATTAAACTTTTAAAAATGTTATTTTATTATATTACTCAAAATATTATTTTATATTAATAATTAAAATCTATTAAATGTTCACACAAAAATATTTTAAAAAGCTTGTATTTTAAATCTGTATATTTATTGCTATCATTAAATTTTAGAAATATATTAATTTATTTTTGAATTATATATTGATTTATTGCTCACATATTTAAAAAATAAGAAATATATTAATTTTATTTTAGATTTTTGAATTATAAATTGATTTAATTGTCAAAATCAATGTTAATATTTTTTAGAAATAAATTCTCAAAGATTCCTTTCTAAATGAAAAATAAAGCTTTTAGCTTAAAACAAAGATGCTTTGACTTGTATTGAACCTAAAATCGTTGATATATTGACATAATGATAAAATGACGTAAAGAAAATGACACATGTGTCTTATAAATATCTCGCAAAATCAACACATCATCATAGCATATCATTAAATACTAATAATACACAAGTTTTCATTCCAAATGTCTCTTATTTCGCTAAAACTTTACTTTAAAAAAATTTCTTCACCAATATAAAAGGGATTTGTTGTTGGTTATAAGATACTAACATACAAATTAAGAGCTTCTATAAGCCATTTTTTGACTACTTGTCCTCTGAAAGAAAAATAATATTTTTTTTGTAAAATGGAGAGCAAAAAGTTGAGTGTAATTTTGGTGATGATGTTGACGATAAGTAATCTTATAGTAGAAACAGAAGAGGCTTTTAATCCATCATGTTACCTAATCTGTCTTGAATTGTGTATTACTACACCATTCTTACGAAATAAACTTGCATGTCCCGGAAAATGTCTCCACCAGTGTTCGAAAGAACCTCGTCTCGAAATCAAATCAAACCACACTGACCAAATTAATAATTTTTGTGCAGCCGGTTGTGTTACTCTTCGTTGCGTTTCTGTTGAAGATAAGAGTAAGTTTTTTTTTTTTCTCAAAATTTAAATCTAATCTTCGTATAAAACTATATTCTTATTCTGGCTTAGCTACTTTTATGATGTTATGTGATTTGTTCTAAAAATATTATAATACTGAGCAAGTTATATAGGATCGATATGTTATATGATTTGCTCTAAAAATTTAGGTATCCGATGTATATGGATGTAGATCCGGATAATAAAAATCATGGATCTGGATAATGACTTTTTATTTGGTTGATATCCCATCTCATCTATTTTATGATAGTATTTATAGTTTCATTAAATAAAATTAAATTATAGTACTATCATAAAATATCATTTTTAAAATTTATATTTCAAATTTAACATATTAAAAATGAAATTCATAAACTATCATAAATTATTATATAAAAATAATTATTTATTTTAATAAGCTATAATAAAATTAAAATATAATGTTTGAGTTTACTTTTTTCAATTTAGAATTTAAAGTTTTTTATTAGAAAGAAATTTTAATTATTTTAATATTAAATTTATGTTATTTTTTGAAAATTTGAATAATTAGTGTTATATTTGGAATAAAAAAATTTAAATTTTTATATTTGCCGGATAAATCTTTCGGATATCCGATATTCGAGTGTTTGTGGTGTTTAAAAGTGAATCCATATTTGAATAATTAAAAATGGATTCAACGGATCTAAATCCAGATCTATCCAATTATTATAAAATTGTAGAGTTTCCGATTAATAACCAACCTTAGACTCTTTGTTACATATCATCTACAATATTATGAATATATATTTATACCGTTTGTGGTTTTTGTTGTTGTGAACAGATATGGACGTAGACGTGAAAAATGCTACGGCCTGTGTGAATTCATGTTCAGACATGTGCAACATAAAGAAGTTAAAGTTATACTAATTAGTTTTACTCGAAAACAGTTAATGTTTTTTTTCATAAAGATAAGTATAATGGTGGTATAATAATGCGATTTTGAATTCTAATGTACAATGCGTTTGAAACAGTTCTTCAAAATCCGAAAACGAAATCTACAAACTATAGTTCCAAGTTATAATCTCGAGACACTTACGTCAAAGAATAGATTGCTTTTTTTTTGATATTGCTATGTTTAATTGTATGGAAGATGAGGGCTAGAAGTTCATATATACAGGCAATTTGAAGCGAGTTTGAGTTTGAACTGCTCCGCAAATCTCTGTAAAATTTGGGATATTAGGAGATTCGGTAGACTCGGTTTGCTCATCACAAAAATTGTTGCATGTACGCACTGAGTGAAGCAGAAGTGAACTTTTTCATGAGCCTGTGTAGTCCAGATTTAACTAGTAAAATTTTTTGTTCCAACACAAAGTTCTACATTCGAGTTTGCTAGCGAACTGAAGTGATCACCTCAAATCTGAAATGTATGAAGAAGACAATCATGCAAGTTTGATGATGAATTTAACTACAAGAGAATTGGAAGCAACAAAAAACGGAAACGAAATAAGCTTAATTAATGTTTTTATTATAATACTATTAAACGTATGAAAATCATCAAGAGACATAGCAGTAAAGCCTGTAATAAAATCACTCAACATTGAACTTCTTTTTAGCAAACTCGAGAAACTCGGCGACACTGGGCATGTAAGGCTTCACTGCTTCATGAGCTCTAAATCTCTCGGCCCAACTGAGTAGACCTGGTGTTGTTTCTTGACCCAAAAACTTCACACCTGAAAAAGCCTCGATCACGGATAGTGGACCCACTATGGCCCCACAAGCGATGTCCACGAACCCAATGTTTTCTCCTCCAAAAAAGTCTCCACCTTTGCTACTCTTCTGAAACGCCTCCTCCAACGCCGCAAGATTCTCTATCAAATTCCCTGCCAACGCCATCCTCTCCGTGTCCTCTTTCGCTCCGGCCACCGCATCGATCGATTCAAAGCACTGTTCCATATTCAAGATATACACACAGAGTCTCAATTCGACTGAATAGTCGATAGGATTTAGAATCTTTTAAAAAATGTCTAATTCGTTGGTTTGTTACCTTTCCGTCAACAAAGTGAGCCCAGAAACGAGCAACGGCACGATCGGAGGGATGAGAAGGGAGGATGGAAGGATTGGACGGCCAGGATTCGTCGATGTACTGAACAATGTTTAGAGACTCGCAGATTGACTCATCACCATGGATGAGAACAGGGACTTTCTTGTAGATTGGGTTGGATTTAAGAAGAAGATCACTCTTTGATTTCAGAACATCAGCTTCTTCGATGTACTCATACTCTATGGACTTAAGGTGTAGAGCCACTTGAGCCCTCAAAGCGAATGGACTTCCCCATGTCCCTAGCAGCTTCACTGTACTGTTCGAACCATTCTGAGCCATGTCGTTTTTTTTCCTTTTCTTGTTTTGTAATGTGTCTCGAGACAAGGAGTTGTCTGCTTTTTTGTTTTTTAACATCTGTGGATGGAGTTTGTGTCTGTTGTGTCGATTGAGCTTTGGGTCACTATTTATAAAGGAACAATTGATTATCAGTTTCTTCGACATTTCCATTTCTTTAGCATCTTTAGCTGGCATTTGGGCAGCTGGATTTTTATTGTTTTCTGCTATTATTATAAAATAGATTTGATTTTTGACTGAAAAACCAAATATTTGATTTTCAAAACTACTAATTTTTAAAGTTGGCTTTGTTTGAAAATTAGATGGTTTTCATTGACCGGCACTGGAGGTCCGGATTGACGGTTGACTAGTTATATTTGTTTTTATATAAAAATGAAATGAACCCAAACATTTGTAAAAATAACGTTCAGTGTTATAATTAAATAATTTGAAGTGTTATCTTTGCACAAATTTTTTATCATACAGCTTCTAAAGCAAAAATATTTTCATCATCATAATCTACATAACAGAAAAATTAAACACAAATTGTAAATGTTAAGCTTTGTGGGTTGTTGATTCATCAAATACCATAGAAATTTGAAAAACAAATAAAATTGTGATTAAACGACATTGAATTAAAGCAAAAGATGGATCCGCAATGTAATCGTAGATAATAGGATACTTCCGTGAAAGAGAATGTAAGAAAACATGTGCTTTTGGTAAAGAGAGTCATCATAATGGTCATGAAAGAGAATGAGACAAGCTGACAAGGTTTCTTAGTCAAACAAAAAGAATGATAAGTGTTTATTAGAGAGAGTTATAGAGAAACTGGATTTTTGAGGAAAATATAAAATTGGATTCGTTTTTCTCGAGGAAGAAAGATATTTGTAGAGATTACATGGCCCCGGCAAAAATATCCATAGTCAAACACACTATGTGATCGGATCTGGTAAAGATATGGTGATCGATCCTGTCTAATGTACTCTACTGTTTTTTTCATTACTTTATTTTAATCCTTAGTTGACTGACATATTTATTCCGAACTGTTGAAAAAATGCAAATTTGATGCTAAATACATATGATTTGACATCCTAGGTTATCTACAAAAATTCATACATTTTTTTAATAATAGTTGTAATATGTTTTTTTTCCATTTTGATTTTTGTAAGAAAAAGAATATACATTTAGGTAATTTAACCGGGGCTGTATTTACAAAATAACCGATATACGAATTGTTTGATATTTTATTTAATTTTTCTGTATCATCGGTTTTTGGCCTTGTAAAAATAGTTGATAGTGTTTTTTTCCTTCTTATACTATGTTAGGACCGGTCCTAAATGTGATCTGAATAATTGTGTGGTGACTAATTTAAAATGTGAACAGTCCAGGTATTGTAGTTGGATGACTAGTACTGGTCAATGGTCTTATACATTCTCTTCATCATGTCAAAACACTAAGCTATGTGTATTTATTATCAGGGTTGGTCATGTTTTATTGTATCTCTAACTGAATGAAATGTTGTGAAAGCTTCGCTGCTCATTATATAATTTAATCTCAGTCATAAAAAGATTTACATTCTTATAACAGCAAAGTGAAACATAATTATGCATCTGGACTTGAAAGATTAGTTAAGTCGTGGTTATTCATTGAAAGATTGAAGTATTGAACTTGAGCTTAGCGAACTGGACAAGCTTTTCAATATCGGGCATAACAGGTTTGACTGCTTGGTGGGCGTAGAATCTTTCTGCCCAACGGAAAAGACGTGGTGTCTTCTCTGGATGTATGAACTTGACGCCTGTAAATTTCTCGAGAACTTTAAGAGGACCCAACATTGATCCGAAACCGATATCAATGAATCCGATATTGTCTCCTCCGAAGAAGCCCCTTCCTTTACTGCATTCTTGAAACGCTTCTTCCAACAGAGAAATACATTGTTCTAGCTTTGCTATTGCCTCCTTTCTCTCTTCCTCGTCTTTTGCTACTGCTACTCCATTGATTGAGGTGAAACACTATACAAAAAGATCGATCAAGAAAAACTAAAACTGGTTAGTTTTGTGATTTAGATGTTAATTATGAAGACATACGAGAGTTGGCCGAATGGTAATCAAGAAGAAATCACTAAAAAAGAAAAGAGTTCTCGATGGATTTATGACTTACGTGTTCGTCAATATAGAGGTCCCAAAAGCGAGCGACGGCACGATCAAAAGAGTCATTAGGAAGGATGGGAGGACCGGTGAGCCAAGTCTCATCGACGTACATGACGATATTGAGAGATTCACGGATTGGTTTGTTACCATGGATGAGGATAGGGATCTGTTTATGGACAGGGCTATAGTTTAAAACGCTCTCACTATTCAAAGTATCTTCCTCTTCAAGATACTCATACGCTACATGCTTTAGGTTAAGTGCGATCCGAGTCCTCAGCACAAAAGGACTAGGCCATGCTCCTAATAGCCTTACGTACTCATCATTCTTCGTACCATTCATTGTACTTTTTTACTTTATGAAAACAAGAGATTGATCAAAATCTGCTGTTGTTTTGTGGGGTGTCGGAATTGAACAGCTGTGGTTTTGATGAGCTTTGATTTGTTAATGCGTTTTGGCTTGTATTTATATGGTTTTCTTTTCTTTGATTTCGGCATGCATGTTGGTCAAATAAAAGCTTCGGTGTATGCATGTGCCTCATATTAATAAAAAGTTTGAAAAATTAATTAAGATTCAAAAAAATGAATAATATACTATATTCAAAAATAGGTTACTAATGGATCTTTGGGTGATTTAAAGAGACAAGAGAATCCAGGGAAGTATGATGAGTCCGATTTTAATAATTTATAGTTTAAGTATTTGAATTTTAGTTTAGGATTTAAGTTTTAAGGTTAAAGTGCAGTATTTTTATAAGATTTAAGTTTTAGTTTTTATAGTTTAAAGTTTAATTTTAGTTTGTGTTATTTTTGAGAAAAAAACTTTATTAGTATTTTTAGAAAGAAACAATAATTGATATTATTTAAAAAAAATATATTTTTCTAAATATTTTTAGAAACTTTGTACTTTTTGTAGCAGTGTATCATCCAGGATAACATATTTTTTCACAAATATTTTACAGAAATCAAAAGATCCAAAAATTGCTACTTCTCGATATTTCCATATACAACAAATCAATAGTTCATTCCAAGAAATTTCACAATGTTATCACACATCCGTCACCACATTAATTAATTTTAGTTTTTAGATTCATTGAAAGCAAACTCCATATGATGTGAGAGCGAAATCTATAGTATAAAATCGAACGGTTTTAAATAGTTTATATGGTATTTACATTTGGTAAAATGGGAAGTAGTTGTAGTTTTTGATACGCACACACACACACACACTTTCCCCGGTTGGTATTTAAAATTGCCACCAAGACTGGGTCAAGATATATTGTGACGTCTTATAATAACATTTACCAACATTAATCATATACATTCCTAAATATTCATATATTACTACCGGTAAATATTGACTGCCACATTAAATATATATCATATTTGGATATGTCATAATTTGACAATTATATTTATGCCAACTGAGTACTAAATCGTCTATTGGTTATACCATTTTTATGTTTATCTCAAAATTATGAAATTTGATTTTACTTTCTTCAATATGACCGTGTTAATTATTTATATAAAAATATTAGAATATTGGGATGCTACGTTGTAATACAAATGACCCGATAGTTGCAACAATTCTAATATTTTTTTTATCACGGAACCACAACGCGACTGTTCAATATCCAAACATTTTCATACGAATATTAAAAAATTTCAGAAGATATAGTCGAACTCCACATATCTACAATAAACGTAGAAATAGTACAATCAATATACCAATTACTCCTCGTAATTTTGCTATTGTTCTATATGTGTAGATTTCGATTTTATTTTTCTTCGTATAAATATGGTACACTATTAAAACTATCCATTTTTTTATGCATCATAGATGATAAATATTGACTACAAAGTGTATAGTCGAAAGTTCAAGCTTTTTGGAATATCGATGGTTGCCATTTTCTTTTTCTGCAAATCAAAATTTGTACGTTAAGCTTCGTCGAGCAAATACAACAAGATTCTTTGAAATAATTAAGATTATGCTCCAGCTTCAAATAAAAGTTCACAATTTCCAAGATGATTGACTGAAATTATATTACGTACATATCAAATAATATTTGAAACACGTGGTGACTAATGGCTATTTCCATGTGAGGTGATTATTAGGCAATCCATAGAAGGTTAGACTTTGTAGTAAAGGAACTGGCCTAGCTATTGTCCTAGTGGCCCAAAGGCTCCGGCCGTCACTGTTAGTTGTGGTTTGTGGATGTCTCGGTTTTTCTTACAAAATGAGATCAGGACGTGACAAGCTATTTTCATTACATATAAGTGGCAAAACCACAACACTTTTCCTAGATATAGTAGAAGTCGATGGCTACAATTGACGAGTCTTGTTTCCATTTGAAAATCGAATGATGGCATTCGTATATTATCACTTAGGATTGATGTTAAGCGTGTGTTGTTGCAAATCAGTTTGCAGATGTTTTACACAGTCATCAACTCAATATCTAATGGTTTTACAATAATATAATTCAATCCTTGGCTTTCTGATCTCTTCATTTTCTTGGTGAATTACAGTAAAAACATCCCTTAATCTTCTTCGTTTCGTTTCCTTACTCTTAAGAATGCGATAACTTCCCAGCGATTATGTACACAATTATCTTACATTTTCCTTTACAAATTGAGACATGAATAACACCATCTAACGCCCTTTGACCAAAAAACACATTTAACACCCAAATGACAGTAAAACCAGGTCTAAGTCAACGGATTTGGGCCAAAAGAATTCCCATAAGTCTGGAAGAACGAAGCTGCTGCCCAGAACAATCGGATCATCAAAATCACTGTAAAGACTGTACCTCCGAGATTGCATATTACCTGCAAGAAAAGTAGGCATGAGATGAATAGTGGATTGGATATAGTCGAATGATCCATAAACTTCTTATGTGACATTTTTATGGTTTACACCAACGTTTATTAACAAGAATCAGATCAGGTACTTAAAGAGTTTAAATAAGGATATTATCACCAGAAAATGTAACCTCTGACCTCGACTAGAGATAATACAAATAGTGGAATACTCGAATAATCCACCAAAAAGTAGAAACACTTGAGCTTGATATAGTTTTTGCAGAATAATCATTAATGCTAAAAACTGGTTTTTTAGTAGATTAATGACTTTTTGTTTCTTTTAGTTACACACCGAAAGTATATAGCAGACTCATTTTCCTAAAATGTGAAAACTTGATGAATGTTTTGTATGGTAAGAAACGGGGGAATGAATATTACCATTCATCACCAAATCTTCCCTTTCCTTGTGTCTTCTCATTTTGCTCTATTCCTTTCATCATTTCATTCTTTTTAGAAAGCTTAACTAGCATAAACAACACTACAACAGTATAATGATGCAGACTACATTTACAATTCAGATCTATCCTGTGAACTTAAGTCAATCTTTGTAACTCTATGATCAATCTAGATACAACAAGTACCACCAAAACCGTACGGAATCTAACCATACACAATACGAGTGATTAGAATAAGCAAATGGTAAATAAAATACCTCAAGAAATGCTCTTGTTATGGAAAGTGAACCCAATAGCAATATCCCATCTACTGCAAAAGACACCTGCAAATCAGTTTTAGGACTTTCAAATCATAAAAAACAGAGGAACAAACGAGACTTATGTGATGAAGAAACTATAAAACCACTACAAAGCTACAAAATGTGAAACTTGGAAGGCAGATAATAATAAGACATGAAACTTCCCAATTTGAAGAAATCTGAATAGCTTTAAACTGAGAAGGAGACACTCACGAGTCGAGGAGACATGGCGGCTGGCAAAATCCGGCGAGAGGCCTTTTTAGCTCGCTTCGAGACCTTCTTGTACATGCTTCGTAAGAATCTGATCAGAAGATCGACGCTGCTTTCCCGCTCATCTTCTTCCTCTTCGTCGTCGTCGGGAACGACATCGTACTCGTAATCTCCAAAGAATCGATCGTCCGAATCGTATCTCCTACGCGACTAAGAAATAAAGAGATTGAAACATTCGGATTCATCAGAAATTCGGATTCACTAGTCGATGAGTAGGTGATAATCAGACGTACCTGAAAACTACGGTACGAAGCGAATGGGCATTTTAGGTGGCGGATCCGACGGCGGATTAAGATAGACTCAAATGAGAAAGGAGTTGCAGAGACAAATCTGTGTGAAGCATTGGTGAAACATAGCGATGATGATGATAAGCTTGTAGCTGCAGCCATTCGCAAGTACATACCAGAAAACAATTTCAGTATAAATACGAATGGACCTCTTTCAACATAAAATAAAGTTGGGATATATATTGCATAATTATAAAGGTAAGGTATCGTTTCGTAACTCTACTCTTTTTTTTTCTCTATCGCGCACAATGTGACGAAATGCTCGCCGTCTTTTATAAAAACTAATCTTTTAACAGAAAGCTTTCGGCTTTACCTTCCTCTTCGTAAAACCCTACCGTCACCGCCGCCGTTAAACCACCGTTAGAAATTTATCGGAACGACTTGAATGAAGAGGTGAATGCCCTTTGGAGCTCAGATTGCTTTCACGACGGCGGTAATTTCTATCTTTCATTTTTAGATAATTCGATGTTTGCTTAAATTTTTTTTAATGCGAACGGAAACTATGAGTTCTTGAGATTTTAGGTATTTTACTGTTGATTTACGGCTTCCCTTTGATTTAAATTCTGTCAAATTTTTGGTTTTTCTATTTGGGGAAAGGAAACCCAAAATTGTTGTTTTGATTTTGATAGATTTTGGCTATGGAAGATGAAAGCTATGGACGTTGATGAGCGCTGTGTTTCGTATTTACTGGTTACTTTTTTCTGCTAGCCTTTTTGTGTAGGACAGTAGGAGACAGTAGAATCTGATTATAGCCAGTGAGATGGATTTGTCAGATGCAGTCATTGTAAAATCTGGGAGATTGAAATCAGTTGTGTGGAATGATTTTGATAGGCTGAGAAAAGGTGATGCATACGTTGCAATCTGCAGGCACTGTAAGAAAAGACTTAATGGATCGAGCGCGAGCGGAACTTCGCATTTGAGGAACCATTTGATTAGATGTAGGAGGAGAGCTACTAGTAGTGGTGCTGTGCAATGTTTCGTTAGGGGAAAGAAGAAAGAAGAAAGTTTTAAGCTAGCGAATATCGATGATCATGAGCAGAGAAAAGATGAAGAAGTGCTTAGTGTAGTGAATGTTAGATATGAGCATGAACAGCTCAGAGAACATGGTGATGTCACAGATGTAAATGCTGGTTTGGATCAAAGGAGGAGTCGGTTTGATCTATCCCGGATGATAATATTACATGGGTATCCATTAACTATGGTCGAAGATATTGGATTCCGAATGTTCATAAGAAATTTACAGCCTTGCTTCGAACTTGTTGGGTTTGAAAGAATTGAATCTGACTGTATGGAAATCTATGCGAAAGAGAAGCCCAAGATTTTTGAAGCACTGGATAAGTTACCTGGAAAGATTAGTATTAGTGTCGATGTATGGAGCGGTTTAGATGATTCTAATAAATTCCTGTGTTTGGCAGCACACTATATCGATGAAACATGGAAACTGAAAAAGAGAGTTCTAAACTTCTTCATGGTTGATCCATCTCATACTGGTGAAATGCTGGCAGAAGTTATAATGGCATGTTTGATGGAGTGGGATATTGACCGCAAGTTGTTCTCTGTGGCAAGTTATAATGACATGTTTGGTGAAAACGTAGCTAACAAAATTAGAGACCGGTTATCTCAGAACAATTTCCTCTATTGTAACGGGCAGTTGTTTGATGTAAGCTGTGGGGTTAGTGTTCTTAACCAGATGGCTCAGGATTCACTGCAAACTTGTTGCGAGACAATAAACAAGATTCGAGATAGCATTGGGTATCTCAAAAGCTCAGAATCTATACAGGAGAGATCCAATGAATGCACTCTTGAAGCTGGAGCTGAAAGTGTTAGGAACCTATGCATCGATGATCCAACACAATGGGACACAACATGTACTATGTTGGAAATTGCGTTAGAGCAAAAGAGCGTATTTTCACTCGTGAAAGAAAGGCTTCCTGATTCCTTGTCATGTCCATCTGATTTAGAATGGGGAAGATTGGAAACAATTGTTGGGTTCTTGAATGTCTTTGTCGAAGTGACAAATGCATTCACACCGAGCAGTTGTCTACCCGCTAATATGTACTTCCCGGAGATATGCGGCATACACCTCCGGTTGATCGAATGGAGCAAGAACCCGGATGATTTCATTAGCACTATAGCTGTTAACATAAGAAAGAAATTCGACGAGTTCTGGGATAAAAACAACCTGGTTCTAGCCATTGCTACAATATTAGACCCACGGTTCAAAATGAAGCTAGTGGAATATTATTACCCACTGTTTTATGATTCTAGTGCTTCAGAGCTCATTGAAGATATCTCTGAGTGCATCAAAGCGTTGTATGACGAGCATTCTGTAGGATTGTTGTTAGCATCATCAGATCAAGCCTTTGGCTGGCAGGATCAGCATCATCAGCCAAACGGTGCTGTTCATGGGAAAGAGCCAGACAATAGACTGGTAGAATTCGATAGGTACATTAACGATACCACAACACCAGGTCAAGACTCCAAATCGGATCTAGAGAAGTATCTAGAGGAGCCTCTTTTTCCCAGGAATTCAGATTTTGACATCCTCAACTGGTGGAAAATCCACACGCCGAGTTACCCAATTCTTTCTATGGTGGCGCGTAACGTGTTAGCAGTTCCAATGTCAAATATATCATCAAAAGAAGATGCCTTTGAGACTTCTCGAAGGAGATCGATTAGTAAAACCTGGTGTTCGCTTAGACCGAGTACTGTGCAGGCCTTGATGTGTGCACAAGATTGGATCCAGAGCGAACTTGAAAGCTCTTGACTCTGTCCATTCATCTTATTTGATCTAGGTATTTTTTTGGTTCATATCTCAGCTCCAGCTTGTTTTTTGGTTATGTGTTCCTCTCCACAACAGTTGTTTAGTCATAGTTATAGTAGTGTTTGTAACAAAAGCTTCATTTCGCTGTACAGAGTTGGCTTCAATGGCGTTTGGCAAAAGAGCGGTTTCAGTTACTTGAACCAGAATATTTCCAACATTCATATATAAAATAATCGACAAGACAATGCAGAGTTTATTGAACATAAACTGAAATTACATAAAAGGAAAGGTTAAGAAGAGAAGCAACAGAGGAAAGAGTTAGTGTGAAATGGTTTTCTTTTTGGTACTTACAAAAAATAATCTGGAGTCTTGCGTGTGGTTTCAGGTTCGATTTGACGTGGGGCTGGATCAAACTGTAGGAAATTCTGGTCCATGTTCTCACCGATCTCTAGAATCGCAGCCATGTTGCCACATCGGTAGCAATAATTTGGGGCACTAAATACAGTCACAACGTTCTTTTCTTGGCACCAATTATAACCTTCCATGACAAGTTGGTGTGCTCTTGAAATCAGCGTGAGTCCATTGGTGTGGTTAAACTGAGTAGCTATATCTTGTCCGAACGTGTAGCCTGCACCCCGAGGTGATATTCCCCAACCACATCGATCATCTGGATCAGACCATAAGAGATCACACATTGGTCCTTCATGAGGAACCTAGAGATGAGGCCAACAGCACAGCGATTTTAGTTTCGTAGTATAACATAAAACTGCATGCAGCTTTTGGAGGTTTGGTTTTGCACTGGGATTCTGGAACTCACCTCTTGAATTCTATCTAAAGATCGAATGTTGTCAAGTGTATCTAAAGACGGTGAAAGTCCTCCATGTAAACAGAAAACCTAGACAAAGGAGTTTTGTATTTAAGTCAAAAATGGGGGCAGAAGGAGACTAGAGATGGTTATGGTGGGTGAGAAACTCATTTAGTTTTATACCTGACTCTCAATGAGAGCTGTAACAGGAAGATAATCAAACAGGTCAGTGAAATGCTTCCAGACATTAGCATTTCCATATTTCCTTAAGCATTCATCATAAAATCCATACCTGAAAAGGTAATGCCAACAATAAACGAAAATTCAATCAGCAAGCGATTTGAGCAAATAGTGAATATAAACCTAAGTAGATAAAATACGTACACCTGAGTAATTTGCCGGCTTTCATGATTCCCTCTTAGAATTGTAAGTCTATCTCTGTAGCGAACTTTCAGCGCTACCAAGAGCGTGACTGTCTCCACAGAATAATAGCCCCGGTCTTGACAAGTTAACACTTGTGTTAGTTAGCAAGTTGAGCAACTTGCGCAGCAAAAGGAGCCAGAAAAGCAAGCACTAGATCCGTAATAGAGAAAGGAGAAACACAAATCCCAGTACAACCAAGGAGCTTCTCTAACTACACAAAGTGTCGTATCTTACTCCTCTGTACTTTCTAGTTAGGAGCCCTGAGAGAATAGCCAAAAGCTAAAGCAAAAAGTTTGGCCTTTTCAATGGCAAAGTAAATGCAATTTAGCAAGTCTACCAAAATCAACGATCTTAAAGCTTTTGGATTAGATGAAAAACGAAACCAAAGCAATAACCTACCATTATGGTAAACATTTCCATATGAGTAAAGCTAGAGTAGACTACATCAGCCCAGAAAGTCAACAACAAGGATTAAAAGCACCATCAAAGTAGGAAAAAAAATCAAAATCCAGGTATGAGAAAAGAAAGCAAAGCATAGACAATCCTACGATAAATCAAGAGATAAATGGAAACGAGAATGTATAAACCCTCTTCGAGACGAACCTACATAATCGCCCATGAAAAGATAGTTGGTGTCAGGCGCAGCACCACCGATCCGAAAGAGCTCAATGAGATCGTAAAACTGGCCATGGATGTCGCCGCAGACTGTGACTGGACACTTAACCGGCTGAACATTCCACTCCTCCGCCAATATCGCCTTCCCTTGCTCGCACAACGTCTTCACCTCCGCCTCCGACAGCGGTTTACATTCCATCAGCTGCTCGATCTGAAGATCAATGTCTCCGGTCGCCGGCATCATCCTCTTTCCAGATCCCCCAGCCACCGATCTATCAAACTGAAAATCCGGATTCTCTTAAACTTGGATCCGGATGCTCTCCCTTCGTCTCTTGATTCAGCCTATCTACCATCACTCAAAAGCTTTCCAAATTTTCAGGGAATTTCACCATGAATTTGATCCAATGTTGTACAATGTATTAAACAAATCGCTATCTTCGCTGGAATAAATTGCAGAAGGAAGAAGAAGTAAATGTGAAATTTCAATTTCGTTGGAACTTTGAACTTCACAATTTGTTACAAATCTGTTTTTTTCGTTCTGTTTTATTATATGGACTTGTTACAGTTAGCCCATTCAGCTCAACAAAAGTCGGCCCAATAAAATGAGAAGAACCACCAAATGTGACCAAACTTAAAATTCAAAGTTTGCATTCTAATTTTCCTCAATTTAAAACTTCAAAACTTAAACACATACAAACATGAGTTTGAATTGAAACATGAAATCGGAATTAAACCTTATTACAATCGATTACTCGATTAAAAATGTACTAAACGTCTCAGACCTAATTTAAACCCATTTCCATCAAATTGAAAACCCTTATTCCCTTAATCGAGAACTTTAGAAAAATAGGGTTTTTAACTTTATTTAGAGAAACTAAAAACATAACTTTGGTTTAGGATAGTTTTCATGACTAAATAATATAATTTCTTTTTATCTGAAATAATAATATATGAAAAAATATCTAAAACATACCAATGAAATTAATAAATTTCAAAAATATCACTACTAATTTTTTTCTATACCTATAATTTAAAGTTTTTTTTTCCAAATATACAACAAACACTAAAATATAAATTTTAGAGTTTATAATTTAAATATTTGAATATAGTTTTAATAGTTCGAATTTACCATTTAATTTTTAAAGTTTATAGTTTAGTTCTAAAGGTTTAAATTTGAATTTAATTTTGCGGTTTTTTTTGAAAAATACTTTAATGATATTTATAAATAAAAAATGAATAATGGTTTTCTAGAATTTTTTTTTTATTTTTTTGATAATTTTGACAATGATCCTAATGTAAATTGCTAAGTATATGATCATTTTTCTGTATATATGTATGCTAATAATTGGTTTTTTAATCGATAAATAATTTTCGTCTATATAATTGTAGATTACAATTATGAGCATTCTTGTTTTTTTGTTCATATGTCACAATGAACCGGTCTAATAACACATCATTTTTATACGAATATTTAATATATTCATACGAAAAAAGTATAGTCGAAGATCATATTTTTAACATATACGTAAAGATGATGTCAATACACCAATTACTTATTAATAGCATTCTTGTTTCTTACTAGAAAATAATAACATTTGGTAAAATATTCTGACAAGTTATATTAGCAAATATTGTAGACCAATTATTTTTTCGTTTACCAATGTAAAAAATGTCCTTTCACTTTGTTTTTCGTCTTTCGAATTAACTAATTATTGTTTGTTTAATTAGATTTTTATAGCATGAGTAGCAATCATATAGTTCTTAAATGTTCCAACTTTAGTCTAGTCTTCATTTACTTTTGATTGTCGACGACTCGAAGCACAACCACAACAAAAAAAAAAGAAATCGAAAAAGATTGATTAATGATTTATTATGTCTCTGTTAAGTCTGTGTAATACGTTTGGTAATAATTCAAATTAAATATATTAGTTCAAACTCTTACAATTGTGAACTTTAAAAAGACATTGATGTGTTTGAGTTAAATGTATTGTAGAGACCATATGTTTATTTTATTTCAGATTTAGAATCATTTTTCCGAAAATAATAGTACAATTATCTAAATTAACACTTTTTAAGTTTTTCCTCCAAAACTAACATCATTAGTTTAAATTTATAATAATAACACAAATTTAAGTTTAAAATATATTAAAAAAATTTTAATAGAAAAAATTTATATCTTAAATTGGAAAAAAAAATCTAAATATAATATTTTAAATTTATGTATTATTTACTTAAAGTAAATATGTATTTTCACATAAATAATTTGTGCTTTTTATAGAATTTTTATTTTATGATTTTAGATTTATAACAAAAAATTTAAAATGTGATATTTTAAAGTATTATTAAAAATTAGTTATTATTTTTTTTTAAATAGGATTTGTTGAATTAATTAAAAAGTGGTATACAACTAATTGTTTTTTAATAGAAAACACAAAGAAGCAATATTACAAGAAAGAAAAAAGCTCAAATGATGTTATTCACTTGAGAAGAGGAAAAGTTAAAAAGATGATCATAAACTCTTAAAGATTTTGAAGAGAGAATCAGAGTTAAAAAGAAAATCTTAGATAGTGGATGGAGTTTAGATTTTTATATTTTTTCATCCAAACACAGAGAATTTCTTTGTTTAAGTTCTTTAACTCATTTAAAATAGGCATCATGAAGAGCTCCACTTAGACCAATTGAGTAATTTGGAGTTGTTTATGCATTCTCTTGAATAATCTTGGAGAAAGATAAGATTATTTTGAGAAACAAAATCTCATCTTATGAGGGTTAAAAGGTCTTAGTTGTATCGACTTTGAGAGTTAGCCTTAGGGGTCATTTGTTGAACTTGTTATACTCATTCACAATTTCTAAAGCCAATATATAGACAGCTTTTCAACTATATTTAGCTTTCCTTCATGAAAGCAGACTGCATGAGACAGATAATTTTTGATAGAAGAGAGAGCTTTTCAATACAATATTGAAGGGGGAGCTACAACATTATATGTCATACCAATGAGTGTGATATGGTGAGATTAATCTAGAATGAGAGAGAGAGAGAGAGAGAGAGAGAGAGAGAGAAGTGGTGGAGTTAACCACACAAAAGAATAAAAGATGGAAAAAGCATAATACAAAAAAACAAGGTGGACTCCTTTTTTAGAAGAACCATTACACACATTCTCCTTTATTTTATATTTAAACATTGTTAATGTTATTCAGTCCAAATTTTAGTTTTGTTTAAATTATGTGAGTTTTTAATTTTCTAGAATTTTTATTCATATATAATAGACAATAAACTAAAACTTATGGTTGATTTGGTATTATTTTGTTTTCTTTTTCATTCTCTTATGAGACGTTAGAGTTAAACCTATAATAAGATGATTTTGTTTTGTTAAATTCTTTCTTCATATAGATGAAACATCAATTCATTTTTTAATATTGATTATTTTAAAACTAAATAATGATAATGGCACTGAGTATAATTTTTTTTATTATTTTAAAACTGAATAATGATAATGGCACTGAGTATAATTTTATGGATGTTTAATACCTAATTTGTTATGATACATCATAATTTTTCCATGAAATTGATTGTAAAATCGACACGTAAAGAATTCTTAAAAGGTTATGAATAATGTTTCGGAGATTTTGGCACAGGGGACTCATATTATATTATAATCTATATGGAAATTGCATTGTAAATTATAAATTTATGCCATATCCAATGTTTGTCGACATCTCTTTTATTTCTCCCCTTTACAAGAATATATGCTTTCAGATCACATCAATACTAGTGGATTCGACGTATCTATTTTCTAATGATTGGACAAAACTCTTTCAAGTACAATTGTTCTTTACAATCAAAAATCCATCTAATTTCTTTCAACCAAATTTTTCTAACCTATGATTTGAAATAGCCATATATATCTTGGTTCTTTTCATCTTCAGTTGAGATCATTTATGTTCTTGATAAAAAAACAGAGATTCAAATAAATGGACCGAAATATGAGTGTTAAATTTTCGTATAAAAGTTTTAAGTTGTTGGGTCAATCCGTTGTGACGATTTGTTGGTTTGATGAGTTCATTTACTATAAATATTTTTTTCAATAGTATTTAAACTTAAGTTATAGTTTCTAGTGTTTTTTTTTCTATGATTTAAAAATATTTATTTTTTAATATTTTTGAATATTTTCATATCTTTTGATTGAATTTTACTAAAGGTTTTACATATGTTCTTTATCCTTGATATCCTTTTACTTTAGTTATATACATTTTTTTAACCATATACTAGATTTCTTCGCTAGGAATAAAATAAATAAACAAACATTAAAAAGATAAAAGTGTAGGGTGACAAATATTTTGAGCATATAGTAAAAGAGAATCTACCAGCAGCATTACAAGACCTATTTGCCAACAAATATTCATCCCTAAGCTTTGTTCATACTTATTATGCTCTTCCCGGTGCTAATCTTGATTTCCCTGCTCTCCTGTTTTAAGACATAACATAGATTCTATATCTTAATATCATCAATAAATAACTTAATATCTTAATTAATCCACAAGAAAAACATGTAATTTTATTTGTTTCTTTTGCGTTTATATAACCGATAACATATATACAATCTTCATTAGTGGATAGTTAATTTGGTTAATTCACTACTCCTAATAAAAATTACATGGAATTAAAGAGTAATACCCTAAATAGCACCATTTTAAGTTTATCTTCCAAATTTAGCACATTAAAATTAAAATTCCAAAAATAGCACAAATTATTATGTGAAAATAATTATTTACCTTATGTAAACTATATATAAAATTAAAACATAATGTTTGGGTTCACTTTTTCTAATTTAGGGTTTAAATTTTTTTCATTATGAATAAGTTTTTAATTATTTTAGTATTAAATTTGTGCTATTTTTGGAAATTTAAATGACTAGTGCTATATTTGGAACAAAAACTTAAAATAGTGCTATTTTAGTCAATTGCCGGGAATTAAATGTAAAACTTAATTACATTTTTAAGGTGGTGGGTTCTCTATATAACTAAGAAATGAGATGAGAAAAGAAAAAAGAAAGTCTTTAAAGGGTTAAAGCTTCCATAAAGGAAAAAAGAAAAGAAACCATCTTATAATGAGTTACTACAAACAAGATTGTTAACGTATAGATTGAATAAAGCTAGCAGACAGCCTTTTGATAGCCTGTGTAATATGTTTCACCGAATCTAAGTTAGTTAAAAGAAACAAAAACAATAGATATTATCATGAGTTATAATTAGTTTGCTTCATTACTTTATCAATCTAAAGATTTGATTTATGAATAGCTGCTAGGCCATATATTGCTGAAAAGAACAACATGCAAAATACGAACAAGAATAGGGTTAAAGAAGAACCTGTTGTGTATAGGATCGGGTCCACGAGGAACTTTTCTTTTGCTGGCTACGTAGCTAAGATCGCCGGCATGTCTTGATCCATCTTCAAGCTCTTTTTGTATTTCCTTAGAGTGTATGAGGGTCGACGAATTTGAATCGGATTTGTTCGCAGCTGTAGTGATGTCTTTTGTTTTGTCGACAACTTTGTTATTTTGTAATACAAAAGCATCGATCAATAGAATAGTGAGTAAACCAACAGTAAATAATGAACGAACCAACCAGTGGAGACGAAGGGAACGGAGACTTCGTCGCATGGTTTCTTGTCTTGTGGGTTTTTGTTTTGTTTTACCCTTATCTTGGTTTGTTGGTTGCAATAAAGACAGAAATTAACATCGATCGAAGTAGTATCGATTTTCTTGAATTGAAACAATAATAGAGAACGAAGAAGAGTGAGAACAAAGAAGAGTGAGAACAAAAGCAAGAGAGAGAGAGAGAGAGAGAGAGAGAGAGAGAGAGAGAGTTATCACTTTGATGAGTTAGGATGGTTTGTGTTCTTTATAGGTTCCATGATTTTTATTTTGTTTAATATGGTTGCAAACTTTTCTCCATACAATAGAAGAGAGAGAATTAATTTCTATTATGAATCTTTAGATTTTTATTGCGAGACATATATTAATAATAAATAAATTACCTTTTGGTAATTCTATTGACAAATCTAATTATTTAAGTAAATATGTAAAACTATTTTTACTTCTATTCGATTAGAATTTTAATGTCCTTCTCCCACTATTTAAATTTTAATCAAATATTTTTATTTTATAAATTAAACAGATGAAATTACATATATTCAGACCTTTGCCTTCATCACATTGAAATTATCCTCTCTTAATCTCTCTTTATCCTTCATCTCATCGATCATAATTTACATAATGCTACATCAAAAAAGAACCTGCAAATAGATTCGACAGATAATATTGTGGAATGATGTATTTATAAAAAAATGTTAAAATTAAACGGTATAAAATAATTATTCCACATAAAACTTTTAAAAAAACATAATTCTATTATTTTGAAGAATAATCAACGGGATGAATTTACTCTAAATATATTGCATCAATCCCATTTGTTATATATCATTTGGAGCCAAATTACTTTCTTTAAAAAGTATATGTATAATTCTCTTGGGAATCTTAAGCCTTTGTGTTATTCAATGGCTTCAAACTGGAGTAATCGAAGAATACGTACATATTCATTGTTTATGGTTTTTCTTTCCTAGAGTTTCTCTCTTTACGATTCACCTATTTTATATTTCTCTATCAGTATCGATATCGACGTCGGTTCCCTTAGTTGCAGCAAAAGGAGCATCCTCTAAAGTTGTCGCTACTGCTACTATATGACTTCTTTTCAACACAGTTGTAGGATCATCTTCTTAAAATCTAGTTGCAAAAACAATTACGCAAGACCTTGCCAATGTTTCCTCTTCGGGCCTAGTGGATGCATGACTTTATGTAGTTCAGTAGTTGCGTAGATTTGACCTCAAAATGGCACTTACATCATATTCATTAGTCATCGTTTCATCATAAACCATATAATACTAAGCTCCATAAGTAAAGTGGTGACCACTTCGTTTCTATAGGACTCTATATCCCTCGGTTTTCTATATGCATGTGGACTTCAACAATGACCAATTCGTTCAGGAAAAACAAAACTTAGGAAGAATTGTTGACTTATATATTGCATATCGCAAACAAGATACATAAAAAAAATTCAGTAAATTACTCATCAATCGAGAGACGAGACAAATAGTTATGTTTAAAAAAGAAATTTCTTCATTACAAGTTTCTCCATTAAACTAAAAGAAAAGAGTATAGATATACTCAAAATACATAATATTTATTAAAAACCTCTTTTATGTTTTTATTTATTTATCAATACCCGAATAAAATTGAACCAGGTTTACTTTGTTTCTCATTTAAACCCATTCAGAACACACAAAATCCAAACAATACCTTAACCGAAGAACCCAATGCCTTAACCTTTTGAGTTTTGAATATCTTTAGAACTGACAAAAATCATATACAGTGGCAGTGTCAAGCACATCATACTAAATGGCAGACTTCTAAAGGTATAAGTGATGGCATCTTTCAATGGAATTGACGTTCATATAAAGGATTAAGCAACGTCGGGGGTTAAACAATTGATGAAAGTTCTACTGATGCTTTCTAGAGTATATTATCAAAGTCATATATGAAACACGTTGTCACAATTGTATCAAGTCCCTCAAAAGCTAATTCTATACACTAGAGCATATCTTTGTATTTTTCAATACCCAATAACAATTGTTGAATCTGATTCTGAGTGAGTAGATGAAGAGCTTACATACCGAAAAAGGGTTCTCTTAAAACCTTACTGAATTGCTTTGTGATCTTCCATTGGATACCCCAAACATCGGTAATGTCTGCTTCTTCCTGATGTATATGGCGGTTCCACTCATCAGTAACAATCCTAGCATAATCGCCTGTCCATTTGTTCAAATGATGTAATATTAGCCCAAAATTCTACAAAGAGTCTTTTGTTTCCATAAAGAACCTCAAGAAACAATTTGTTGAGATCCAAAACCAACAAGGAAATGAACTGTTTTCTGTACCTCAAAACCAAGAACTGATAACTTTTCTTCATCTGCAGATGGGACACAGCTTCTGTAAGTTTTGTAAGACTGAGGCTTTACTTTCGATGCTGGTGAATCATCCAGCAGATTCCTTGGTTTCTCTGATTCAACAACTTCTTCGTCATCGACATTAGATTGACTATTTTGTGTTTCTTCGCTATCTTTCTTGTGTGAACCCTCTTCTCTCACCTCTTTACATTTAAAAGGAATGCGATAACCAGTTTCACTGCAACGATACTTCTCTAATTTCTACATGGAAAAACACAAGATCCCTACATCAAGACCCGAGAAAGAAACCACACCATACTGAAAAAGTGAGGCTTCACAAGAAATCATATATGTCCTTCAGATTCATCCAAATCTTGTATTGTTTAGAAGATAAATGACATTTCTTCTCGGAGTCCAAAGATAAGTTCTAAATAATGCATTCAATGTCTGTTGTCTTTTTATGGTATTCTCTACTCCTTATTCCTCAGCTTCTTACTCAACTTAATTGAAACCTCAGCATTGGTGACTCCTCTCCATCATTTTCTTCTTCTTTCGCAGCCCCTTTTACTAAGGCATATTTTCCGTTTTCCCTTCAGCTTGTTTCCAGAATCTTCAACTTTGTCAGTCTTTCAGAGGCTCTCTACTTTTTCGCTAGATCAGCGCTTCTACTCGCTTCTTCAACCCTAAAACCTTCACCCATTTCATACTTTTAGTTGACGGTTCAAACAGTTGCTGAGGAGTGAGATTCTACTTTTCGACATGGTCATGCAGAGGAAGGATGAAGATGAAGGGGTTAGGATTGAAGAAGCGAACGGAAGCGCTAGTCTAGAGAGGGAGATGAGAGACTCTAAGATGACTGGACAAAATTGAAGATTCTGGAAGGAAGCATAAAAGGAAGTCTACGGAAGAAGAAGATGAAATACAGCAGTAGAGAATATATATAATCATTGATTAAGCTACTTCAGAAGACCCTAGATCACGAGAGATTTCCTAACTGCGTAATGACCATCCAAGCATAGACAGAATCATATAGATCCGATAGCAACACAGAACAATCAATCATATTTGATTGAATTTATAGAAAAGTAGAAAACCTTTTCGGAGTAACTGCAGGAAACACAAGGACCTGATGGAGAGCATTCGAATGTAACGTTACTTCCTTTTGGAGTTTCTTTGAAACCTAGAAGAAATCTACGCCCAACGCTTCTGATCTCTTCATCTCCGTTTCTGTAGAGATAATAATTTAAACACAATGTTATAAAATTTCCAGGATCCAAAATCAAAACGAATCAGATCAACAAGCGAGATCGATTATCGTCCGTGTCAGCAAAACAGGAAGAAATACGAACTGTTCATGTGCTTTGGCGAGAAAAGAGGATGAAACTACAACAGCGTAGATGAAGAGGATGACCCAAAAATGTGAAAAACTCTGAGAAGCCATTTTCGCTATTTCTTATTCGTTGTCGCCGTCTTCGCCTTCGTAGCAGAGAAAAATAAAAAGGAAGACGAAAGAGCTTTCTAGAAATACCCAAAATTATGTACTATTTATCAAATTACCATTCACTATATAAATTCTACCCAGTTGTATATATTGACTTTGTCATAATCAACAGTAAACACATAATTATATCATTTTAAGTAACTTCGGTCAATGCTTGAATGGTCAATCTATACAAACAATTTTTCACACGATGTACAGACTTTATACAAACACAAGGAAAAAATACAACTAAAAATGCTCGGTTAAAAGTGAGGAAACATAGAGATGTGAGTTGTAAAAAAATTGGGTAAGAAATCATCAGTCATTTAAGCAGCAAGCACAATCCTCGTACTCTCAGGAAGTTAACTTAAGTGTTCTTGTTTGTTAAATATCAGTGGAAACTCATCACTATCTTCAGAGAATAAACCATATTGATCTCCCAAAGTTTTCAGAGATTCATAGACTTGAATCATCAATGGTCTTTCTTTAGGCCTCGATACAACACAGCCACACGCTATCCTCAAAAACTGCATTATTTCATCGTCATAACCTTTACCACATATGCTTCTATCAACTGCATCTTTGCCTCTACCATTACTCAAATGCTTACTCACCCAATCCACTAAACTCCCTTTAAACCCTTCTTCACCGTTATTAATCGAAAGAGGCTTTTGTCCTGTTACAATCTCAAGAAGCACAATGCCAAATCCATACACATCTCCACTCTGTGACGCAACCATAGTGCTAGAATACTCCGGCGCAATATAGCCCAACTCCCCAAAATTGCAGTTACTAACCGAGCTATCGTTAAAATCCTGATAACTCATTAGCTTTCTCAAACCGTAATCTATAACACGAGCATCAAAATCTTCGTCTAGAAGAATCACATTTGAGCTAATATATTGATGGATATATGGCTGTTGGCATCCATGGTGAAGCCAAGCTAGCCCTTTAGATGCTCCAACACTGATTCTAATTCGAGTTGGCCAATCCAGAGCAATGGGACATTGTTGTAACTGATAAGACAATGTCCCATTGGCCATGTGCTTATACACCAACAATCTCTCTTCTTCCAAAACGCAAAATCCGAGAAGTGGAACCAAATTCGGATGCCTGATCTTACCTAATCTGTTCATCTCAGACCTGAACTGTTTCTCACTAAGTTCACAACCACTACTAAGCCTCTTGACCTCAAGTGCAGACCCGTCAGGTAAATCAGCTTTGTATGAGACTCCAGTTCTAGATGAAACAACGATATTCTTGGAATCAAAATTGTTCGTAGCTAAAGTTAGATCAGCCAATTTGATCTTAACAATTGGTTTCTGAAACAGAGTTACCTGAACGAGCTTGTGTGATCTCAACAAACCGATCCAATCACTATCGTCCTTAGATTTTCCGGCGCCGTAACCATTCTTCTTCCTCCTGATACTACCGTCTCTGATAAAGAACCACCAGAACATCGCGAATCCCACACATAAGGAGCCAAAAGCCCCAATTACTCCGGCGAATACGATGATGGTTAGGTTGTTACCGTTCAACGAGCCGCATCTCGATAATGGCTTTCCACAAAGTTCGCCATTGCCGCTAAATCCTTCTTCTCCGAAATGGGAGAGGTCGGAGGGAATGGAACCGGAGAGATCGTTGTCAGCGAGAGTAAGACTCCGGAGACGACCTAACCGGCTTAGCTGAGGAGGGACCGTACCCGTTAGCTTGTTCTCGCTAAGAGATAAGCTATTTAAGAATTTACACTCCACGATCTCGGACGGTATTGAGCCGCCGAGTTTGTTCCCGGAAAGATTTAAAGTGACGAGAAAAGGAAGCCATGAGCAGATTTGGGAAGGAATCGCGCCGGAGAAATCGTTGTCTGAGAGATCCAGCGATTGCAAGCTGCGACACAACTTGAGGGATTCCGGAATCTGACCCGAGAGTTGCATCGATTGAAGCTGGAGCGAAATAATGCGATTCTCCTTCGCGTTCCAGCAAGAAACGCCGGTGAGCTTGCAAATCGACGAAGATGAAGAATTGTGGAAAGACCAGCCGCTAAGTCGACCCGAAGGATCGATGAGTGAGTTTTTCAGACCTTTGAGACAGAGCACGTCGTCTTCGCCATAAGAAGATGAAAATAAGATTAGAAACAAGGTAATTGAGATCGTCATCCTCATGATGGGCTCGATCGATTTCTCTAGTGTTTCGTAAAAAGAGCAGTGCTTTCTTCCTTCTATGGCGGAAGGACGGCCATTGACTGTGTTAGCTTTGTGGAAGGCACACCATTGAAAGGAGAAAAGAAACAAATAAAAATTTACTATTTCGCTGACTTTACGTTTTGTATGAAGAAGACTGATTTTTGTAAGAACAAAGAATCTTCAGTTCAACTAAACGATGCCGTTGATTGCATCTGTGAAAGAGTTATGATCATATTCAGTTTGTGTGTTCGGTTGTCGATCTATCAAAAAAGGAAAGATAACGAAAGTAGGTACCAAAGCACTTTCAATTTTTATTTCTTATTTTGTAAAGTTTAAAATTTTAGATATAAATTTTGTATGGGTGTTGTAATTGCCTGAAAATATCAAATCATTAATCATGTTGTACCAACATTCTCTTCTTTTATTTGACAAACAAATGTACAAAACACGTGGTTGAACTGTTGATGTAGGACAGTCATAATTGTTGAAGATGTTTCTTAGCTTTTTGAGAATTTCTAAAAGATGTTTTTTTTGCCACAGACATTAAATCATTTAATGTTTCTAAATTCTTTCATTCAAATGGTCATTAAAGCATACAATTTCACAATACTTTCGTAAATCTTTGAAAATGCGCCAGTTAGATAGTTTAGTATTTTCACCTGGCAGCTAATTCTGAATATACTTTCAATTAGGAATCCATTTTTAGCTTATGAATTACAAACAGACACACAATATGCTTCTTCTATAACATTTATTCGAAGAACAAGGACCATTTGTCTTTCGAGTGTATTTACCTCATCTTCGGAATTGAGTTGTCATCAGTCCGGTTAGGCCTTGGGAACAAGTTAATGAATGAATCATCCTTTTTTAGCTCTACTAACTAACTATACAAAAAATTTGTCTGAATGATAAACTACACATGACTTATTTTATTGCATTCTTAGTTTATGAAGATGATGTTCAATTCCGACAAAACAATTCTGAATTTTTTTCTATTATCTTTTAGAACTATATTTAAAAATAATAATAATAAACTTGCAGCATATTAATTCAAATATAACTATAAATAGATACTTCAAAATATTATGAAATCCAAATAGATTTTAATTTTTTCATTTAACATGTAAAACAATTGAATTAAGTAATATGCATAATGACATAACAAAATGACGTCCAAAGACAAGCACATAAAACAAAATACGTACTATGCTAAATACTAACACAACTGTGTTGGTTTTATGAATGCGACATTAAAATCTACACACACACACACACCCCGGAAAAAGTGGCAACATTGGAAAAGTCTAACGAAAAAACAAAAGGATAAGAAAAATCATATCAGCCTTACCTAACCATACTATTCAATAACCATTTTGAAAAAGACTTTCAAGTGATATTAATTGAATAAGTTCAATATAACGATATTAAGCAACAAGAAAACCAACACACAGTTTCTCTGATGTTAGTCTACACCCTGATGAAATCAAAGCCTTTCCACCAAACAACACAGAGACTACCTGTTGTTTTATCGCATTATTCATACATCGTACAAACAACAAAAACGACAAGTCGTTTCCTTCTCCTTCCCCTCAGAAGAGCAATTGAGTAAAACCTGTACACACTAATTGAAACTTATATAAGCCAACAACTAATTCACACCTGAGTTCTGTGATCAAGTATCGAATTAACCTAAAGTAAAAGTCTTTTACAATTTCTCACATTAATCATTAAATTTTATCTTAAATTAAAACCCTTTTTCTTCTTCATTAAGCGACTCCCATTATGCTATCCCCATTATTCGATATCGTCTTGAAGGCCGAACCACGTGTCTGATTTTCATTGGAAGATGAAGGAGACGACGACTGCATCGGCAGATTCAGCGACAAAGGAAACATCTCCGTTGCCCGAGATTTCTGGTTAAGATTCAAATCACCCATTTTCCGCGACGGAGGAATTGGAACAGGACGGATTAGTTTTGAAGAGGCGCTTCTGGATCCTAGAGTTATCCCCTTCATCGTATAATCACCGATTGTCGGAAAAGACGGCTTCTCTGATTCTTCCGTAATCTCCTCTAATGGCGTCTTCTCTTCTGTTGCAGTTCCTATGAACTGCTGTATATGAGTTAATCTCACGGAAATCGACGCATGGATTCTGATTTAATAGAAGATTTGAGGATAGAGTGGTTACCGAATCGGGAGTGATGTCGAAGAGGCTGGATCTACGGCGGCGACGATTTTGATTCGTCCGGCGTAGGAAATACTTCTGAGCATGACTCGCGACCTGAGTCGGTGTTCGAGTTTTGACGAAGTTTCTAGAAATCCCTCTCCAATCTCCTTTTCCCACTTTATGCAGCCCTGTGAGGAACAATCTGTGTTCATCCTCCGTCCATGGAGTCCCTAATTGAATGCAGATCCAAAATCCGGATAAGAAATCGTGGTTGATAGTTTCAAAATCGAAAGGAGACTTTTGCTCAAACCTCGCTTGCGCTCGCGACTTCGTCCGGAGGCGTGAACAACATCGTCAGAGGCATAACCACCGTCTTCCGCGGGGTTAGAATCCTGACCGTGATCGAACTGAGATAGATTATTCATACTGACGCTTTTCCTGAAAGAAGACGACGAAGCCTCCGTCACACGGACGCCGAAAAGCATGATACCTTTCTCTCCGCCTTCCGTCGGACACGTGCGAGAGTTGTGGCCGTTGTTTCCACACTGCGAGCAACTTCGCGACATCTTCCCGAGCGATAAGCTGACTCGGTGAGGGAGAGAGAGATTGAGATTATGAATAAAAAAGGTGAAGAGAAGGGTCAAGGTTTTGTGGTAAAGGAAGGACAGTCCAGATTTTTAAACAAAACACAAAAAATTTCACACACTTAAATCTTTGGATGAATCTAAAAAAAATGGATATATTTATCAAGCAAATATGAATAATGCATTAATAAAATGAATTTGATGCCAAAAAAAATAAAAATAAAACATAGAAATCATTCTCAAGAAACACATGAAATATACTTTAGACGTAAATAAATAATTTAATCATTTATGGCCAATGGTAAGATTCGTGGACTTTTGTAAACAGTTAATAAAATATTAGTGCAAGTTACGAGAGACCTGAGTGAATGATGTTTATTTTATTATTTAGTTTTGGTCGGCGAGTGTGTGAAGTTTCAGAGAAGATTAGATTACTGTAATTTTTCGATAAACCAACAAATTTTGCATCAAAACAATAGTAAAGCTGGACCGTTCGATGTATCTGTCCAAGACAACTCTGAGTGGATTAAAGATTGAAGAATCTTCAGTTCTAATTAATATATAAAGCTACGACCATTCAATGATAATTATATCTAAATGCAATTAGATGCTTTTTCCTGGAATTACTGAGTGTATTAAAGTTGGTTTAATTTTACGAAGAAGAGACAGACACGTTTTCCTCACTAAAATAAAACTAGTACAAAATTTATCATTATTAATCGAATCATGAAGAAAGATTCGTTGCGTTTACTTTTTTGAGTTAAAAGTGAACATTCAAAAATTGAAATGGTTGGTGTAGATGACCAGCTTGAATGCACTAAGACATTGTATGGTAGCATCACGCCTGAGCTTTTTGTTTCCGACAATTTTCATATGCTAATATGGTTAATTCTTTTATAATTAGTAAAGTTCATTCAATATAAAAATTTTAAAATATAAACATAATTTATTAAAGTATTGTTTTGTTCTCTAATTCATCATGTAACTTCAAATTTAAATATCCACTAACTACTTGTCACCATCGCGACATTATTACAACTACCATAATAACACATTTGTTGTTGTTGGTAAACCTAATTCAGAACATATCAATATTAATTTTTTAAAATGTTGATCCATGGAAATTACATAGGTTAAACAGTCAAAAATTGAACCATCGATTAATGTAGTCCAGTTTTGTTGAAGAGGATTCATAAGTAAAGCAATTCAGAAATTAGTGATGCATGAATCGAAACTTATTTACTGAAACAAAATAAGTTATATGAAGTTTTATTAAAAAAAATTTACAAATGGTTTTCTCAATACATGACTGTCCAGGCCGTCTAAATTGTAGTGTAAGTGCAGAAGTGATTTTCGATCATACTTGTTCTGTGATTGGTTGATAGCGATGTATCATATGAAAGCTTCCAATCATATTAAAATAATATATTTTTGTGATTATAAAAATGAGAGAATCGCTAAAAAAAAAAAAAGAGAGAATCTGATTTTATCATATCAAAAACGGAAAGGATGAAGTTTGGTCCGTTGATTGTTTTGAGGATGCATTATCAAAACTAGTGGAAAAATATCTTATTTTTCTAAGCAGTTTGTCAACCGTAGACAATGCCTAGACGGTAGGTATTTCCAATTACACTCTATTTCTATATCTAATTTTTTACTTTTGCAATTAAAATTTCAAGAATTCTATAGTTTTATTTGTTTGTCCGTAGACAATGATTGCGGTTATGGTCAATATTATGATTACGGTTATATCATATATTGTTCATTTATCTGTCGTAAATAATTATGATTAATTATAATTTTTTATATAGTTGTTTTAATTAGTGATAAAAAAACTATAACGCAATTAGTGATCAAAAAATTATGACACAAAATACACCGTCTAACCATTATGATTAACCATAAGTAGATATAACAGATAAAAGAATAACAATTTATCATTATTGCAGTTGTAAGAAACTATGACTGACAATCGAACATCTTTATATTACATTGTAAATTCGAGAAACAAATAATGTTACTCAATTTCTATATTTGTAAAGTAATTTTTTTTATAAAATATTCTTTTAGTTTAATATGTTTTGTATTTTGTACCTAACTAAATTTATCTATTTTAATATTTACTCTAAAATACAATGAATAATATATGTTAAATGAAAGAATAAAATAATATAACATACGATAATGGAAAATACATAACTAATTTGAATATAAAACATATATTAAAGAGAAATTATTGTATATTTAAAAATAGATAGTTTTGCAGCAAATTAATAGAAAAATAAAATAGAATATATTCAGAATATTCCTTTTTTAAAGCAAAAAATAGAAAAAACTATTGGTGTAAACATTTCTCTACCTTAGAGTAAAAAAGAAAGTAAAGTATTAGAAATAGTCTTAGGTGAAAAATAATCAATATTCACCGATCACCATAAATAAATTTTGTTTGTTTAAGTTATAAGGATGAAAATATCATGCAGTAAACAAAAAATTAATGTGATATTTAGAAAAATAAAAGTAGGCTATAAATTGTCTCAACCCGTAATTTTTTGTTTTGCAGTTGTTTTTTTATATATTTTTGTAGGGCATTATTGGTTATAGAGCACATGGCATGTGGTTACCTCGAACCATATATTAATGGCATTATTTGTTATATAGCAAATTTGTTTCATTAAAGGAAAAACATGCATACTGTTTATGATATAAAGAAATTAAACTGGTAAGTATTTTATACAAACAAAAAGCTGCGTCAAGTCTGGGAAATACGATGAACGTGGTTTCGAAAAATTTCATTAATGTTATAAAATATTTATGTTGTATAATATTTGAAAGGTGAAGAGAAAAGAATTTAAAAAAAAAAGGTGAAACTTTGTTCACGAGAAAAAGTGAAGCTTTGTTCACAAGGGAAGAAGTGAAAAATTTCTTTTCTTACCACTTCCTTTTACAATGTGATTACATATTTATAGTACTAGTAACCGACTTTATAAGGCGGTTGAATAATTATTATTTACAACACTCCCCCTTAATTATTCATAAAAATATTACGTACTACCTCGTTAAAAACTTTATCATGTAAAAACCCAACGGGATAAAAATCATGATAAGAGAAAAAGAGTGCAGATACGTAATCTCCCCTTCAAAAAGATAATTGTGTTTTCCTTCATAAATCTCGAAGATGACGCATTCCAATATTCTGAACATGTTTTCTGAACGTTGTTGTAGGAAGCGCCTTTGTAAATAAATCTGCTGCATTATCACTTGAACGAATGTACTCGATGTCAACTTCTTGATTTTTCTCAAGTTCTTGGATGTAAGAGAAAAATCTCGGAGGAATATGTTTTGTCCGGTCACTCTTGATATAACCTTCTTTAATTTGGGTGACGCATGCAGCATTATCTTCGAATAATTTTGTTGGCTCCTTCTTGTTGATTAATCCCCTTGCTTCTTCTATATGTTGAGTCATAGATCTGAGCCATACACATTCTCTACAAGCTTCATAAAGGGCAATGATTTCAGCATAGTTTGAAGAAGTGGCAACCAAAGTTTGTTTTTAAGATCGCCACGAGATCGCAGTTCCACCAATTGTGAAAACATAACCGGTTTGAGACCGAGCTTTGTGTGGATCCGATAAATACCCAGCATCTACAAAACCAACCAAACCAAACTCGGAGTTTCTAGGATAAAATAATTCCAAATCAATCGTACCTTGGAGATAACGAAAAATATGTTTTATTCCACTCCAATGTCTATGTGTAGGTGATGAACTATATCTTGCAAGTAAATTTGTAGCAAATGATATATCTGGTCGAGTGCAATTTGCGAGATACATAACTCCACCGATAGCACTCATATAAGGTACTTCAGGGCCTAATATGTCTTCATTATCTTCACAAGGTCGAAATGCATTCTTGTTTATATTAAGTGACCGATTAACCATTGGAGTACTCAAAAGATTCGCTTTATCCATATTAAAGCGTTTTAATATCCTTTTCGTATAATTTGATTGATGCACAAATATTCCATCTTGAAAATGCTCAATTTGGAGTCCTAGATAAAATTTTATCTTTCCAAGATCTTTCATCTCAAATTCTTCTTTCATATGAGTTCTTGCAGTATCAATTTCCTTTTGAGTTCCAATTATATTCAGGTCATCTACATAAACAGCAATGATCACAAAGCCTAATGGGGATTTATTTATAAATACGCAAGGGCATATCGCATTGTTAATATATCCTTTTTTCAACAGATATTCACTTAATCGATTATACCACATGCGTCCGGATTGTTTTAACCCATATAATGATCACTGTAATTTGACCGAATATAGTTCTTTGGGTCCTTTAGAGATCTTTGATCCTTCTGGAATCTTGAATCCTTCTGGGATTTTCATGTATATATCACTATCAAGGATTCCATATAGGTATGCAGTCACGACATCCATAAGATATATTTCTAACCTTTTGGATGATGATAAACTCATTAAATATCTAAATGTAATTGCATCTATGACCGGAGAATATGTTTCTTCATAGTCTATTCCCGGTCTTTGAGAAAACTCTTGTGCAACAAGACGTGCTTTATATCTAGTGACCTCGTTTTTCTCATTTCTTTTTCTTACAAAAACCCACTTGCACCCAACTAGCATTACATCTTTAGGTGTAATTACAATGGGTCCAAAAACATTTCTTTTTTGTAGAGAGAATAATTCATTTCTCATGGCTATTTGCCATTTTTCCCAATCAGATCTTTTTTGATATTCTGTTACAGACATTGGTTCTGCGTCATCATTTTCAATTTCTTTGGATACAGAAAAAGAGAATATTCCATTAATATCATCTATTTCATTTCTAACCCATAATTTTCTATTTTGGGTATAGTTAATTGAAATCTCATATGTTTTTATATTGCGTTCGTCTTCTGGACGGTGTTCCACTTCGTGGTTTTTAAAAACCTGTTTGCATATGTCTTCCGGACATTCCGTCTGAATTGGTTTCTCTATAATCTTTTCACAAATATTTTCGAGACATTCTTTGTGAGGTTTTTCCAGAACCTTTTGATTTTGTTCTCCCAAATACTTTTTCTTACGGGGATTTTTATCTTTTGAGCTCATCGGTCTCTCCCTCTTTAACTGAACTCTGGGTTCATTTATTTTATTGCCATCAATATGTTCTACAGGAACATTAATTCTTGATGGGACATTCACAGCGGGTATATATGATTTCGTCACTCGTTTTGTATATGTGAATGCATCTGGCAACTGGTTTGCAATATTTTGCAAATGTATGATTTTCTAAACTTCCATTTCACGTTGTTTTGTGGGAGGATCAAGATAAAACAAAGATGGCGTACACCATTTAATATTTTCTTGCAGTTGTTTAATTCCTCCCCCTAACGTAGGAAATTCTTCTTCATCAAAATGACAATCGGCAAATCGTGCCGTAAACATGTCACCAGTTCGTGGTTAAGATACCGAATAATACTTGATGTTGTAAATCCAATATATATTCCTAATCTTCTCTGTGGCCCCATCTTTGTTCTTTGTGGTGGGGATATAGGAATATAAACCGCACACCCAAAAACTCGGAGATGAGATACAACAGGCTTCTGGCCAGATGTTAATTGTAATGGGGAATATTCATGATATGCACTTGGTCTTATTTGGACCAATACTGCCGCATGCAATATAGCATGACCCCATACTGAAATTGGGAGATTTGTTCTCAATATTAACGGTCTCGCAATGAGTTGTAACCATTTTATCAAATACTTAGCCATACCATTTTGTGTATGAACATGCGGAACCGGATGTTCAACATCGATTCCGAGAGCCATACAATAATCATTAAAGGCTTGTGACGTGAATTCACCAGCGTTGTCAAGTCTTACTTTCTTTATAGTATAATCAGGGAATTGCGGTCTTAACCTGATTATTTGGGCAATGAATCTTGCGAAAGCCATATTTCGTGTGGTTAACAAACACACATGTGACCATCTACTAGATGCATCAATTAAAACCATAAAATATCGAAATGGCCCACATGATGGATGAATAGGGTCACATATATCACCATGTATTCTTTCTAAGAATACTGGGGATTCATTACTAATTTTGGCTGGTGATGGCCGAGTAATAAGTTTTCCTTGAGAACATGCTTTACACGAAAACTCGCGTGATTGAAAAATCTTCTGGTTTTTCAATGGGTGGCCATTAGAATTTTCCATAATTTTTCTCATCATGACTGATCCAGGATGTCCTAATCTTTCATGTCAGACTTTAAATGTACTCGTAAACTTCTGGTTTACTGTATTATACGATTCAATTATATTTATTTTTGTGTAATATAATCCAGATGACATCATTGGTAATTCTTCCAATATTTTTTTCTGCTCCCATGTAATGCAAAGATATTCAATGTTATTTTTGCTTATTGTCTCTATGTGATATCCATTTGTACGGATGTCTTTGAAACTTAATAAGTTTCTGTGAGACTCGGGGGAATATAAAGCATCATTTATTTTAAATTTTGTTCCTCTTGGCATTGAAAAACTAGCTCTTCCAGAGCCTATGATAATATTTGCATTACCCGATATTGTATTCACGCTTCCGGCGGAATCTTTTATTTTGAGATAAGAGAAAAACTTTTTATCTTTAAGTATTGTATGTGTTGTAGCACTATCTGCTAAGCATATATCTCCATTCTCGTTCTCAAAGAGATACATTTTCTGGATTAAAATATTGATAAAGATGTATTAATAAATGTTAAACACATATATTTCAAAATCAACTTATATTATAACAAAACTATTTTACATTAAGTAATTAAAGTTCAAACTTACATATATATATTTTTTTTTAAAAAGACATTAAGTTTTGTTTTTGTTCGTAAGGAAACTAAATACAACTTTATATATATAACATTAAACTTAATTATCTTGTTCTTTGGTATTCTCGGAATCAACCAGAAAATCAGCAACATCGAGATATGCATTTCCATCGAAAGAAGGTCCGGGTTCATCCGAGATAAAGTTGGTTTCACTTTCTTTTCCTTTTTGTTTCTGTGATTCTTGATACAGATTAACCAAATGTTTTGGTGTACGACAGGTACGAGACCAATGTCCTTTCATGCCACATCTGTAACAAACATTTTCATATTGTATATTTTAGCGTACAGTAGGTACACGACCAACTTTATTTTCGTGGACTTTATTCTTTCTCCCGAATTTGAATTCATTAGGACGAAAAAATCTTCCTTTTCCACGTCCACGTCCACCTCCTCGTCCACGTCCACGACCACGACCATGGCCTCGACCACGTCCATGTCCTTGCTAATTATTGTAACTGGATGATGCAACATTCACTTCTGGGAATGGAGCTGATCCAATGGGACGAGATTGATGGTTCATCATCACAAGTTCATTATTTTGTTCAGCAACAAGGAGAACTTGCATTAACTCCGAATAACGAGTATATCCCTTTGCTCGATATTGTTGTTGTAGGATTACATTTCCGGGATGAAATGTTTGGAAAGTTTTTTCAATCATATCATAATCACTTACTTTTTCTCCACATAATATCATCTTAGAAGTGATTCCGAACAACGCGGAATTATATTCACTTACACTTTTATAATCTTGAAACCGGAGGTTTAACCACTCATGTTTGGCTTTTGGTAAGATCACATATTTCTGGTGATCAAACCTATCTTTGAGTGATTGTCTAAGATCTGCAGGATCTTCTTTTGTGATATATTCATCTTTTAAACCATCATGGATATGATGGCATAAAAATATCATGGCTTTTGCTTTTTTCTCATCGGATGTTGTTTCCGACCTATCGATGGTACCAAGAAGGTCTTTTGCCTTTAAATGCATTTTTGCAGCTACTGCCTATGTCATGTAATTTTTTCCAGATATATCAAGGGCAGCAATCTCGAGTTTTGCCAAATTTGACATTATAACTATATACATAATAAAACAATGTGTTAAACATCAATTTTATATAAAACAAAATTATTTTACAATTATTTTTAATAAATAATCATGATAAAATTTTGGGTATCAATTTTAATTTATTAATATTATTATTATATATTTTTTAATAAATATTTATAATTAGTTTTACAAATTTAAATATAATGATGACATAAATTAATTTATGATAAAATTGTAAAACATTAGGTAATATAATAACACATAAATTAAAATAATTTCAGGAGGTATGATCTACCATATAATATTTAGAAGGCAGAGACTATCATATAATATTTATAAGGCATAGCCTACCATATAATATTTAGAAGGCATAGCCTACCATATAATATTCAGAAGGCAGAGCCTACCATATAATATTCAGAAGGCAGAGTCTACCATATAATATTTAGAAGGCAGAGCCTACCATATAATATTTAGAAGACATAGTCTACCATATAATATTCAGAAGGCAGAGCCTACCATATAATATTTAGAAGGCAGAGCCTACCATATAATATTTAGAAGGCAGAGCCTATCATATAATATTTAGAAGGCAGATCCTACCATATAATATTTAGAAGGCAGAACCTACCATATAATATTCACATGTATTAATAAAACAGAATTTTACCTTATTTTAGTATCTCAGGTAGATGGTAGAAACATTCGTGCTGATAACGTGTTATAAAATATTTATGTTGTATAATATTTGAAAGGTGAAGAGAAAAGAATTTTAAAAAAAAAGGTGAAACTTTGTTCACGAGGAAAAGTGAAGTTTTGCTCACAAGGGAAGAAGTGAAAAATTTCTTTTCTTACCACTTCTTTTTACAATGTGATTACATATTTATAGTACTAGTAACCGATCTTATAAGGGGGTTGAATAATTATTATTTACAACAAGTAAAACAATAATGAAAACGAAAGAAGCACTGTTGATGCGTCGCAAACCCCAAACTGGTGAAAGACATGGAAACAGAAAGAGGGATAAGTGACTTCGTGTTCCAAAATTGATGAATGCCTGAAATATATATGGCATTACAAATAAATGAAATTTTGACTACTAAAAAATCGATGACATGACATTGTTTATCTATATCTATCAATATATATATATATATATTAATTGAAAATTATTTTAACAAAATAATTAATGTGTGATTTATAAGTGTGTCATGTTGATGTGTCACACTATTAGAGCATTTTAAGATAAATATTACATAAGATATTATTTACTATAATATTTACGAAAATTGCCATTATACGGTATATTATATGTAAATCCATAATATTTTGACATATAATATATTTTATCATAAAATATAAATGTAATATAAACCAAAATATAAATTTTGAAAAATTAGTCAAACAAAATATAAAACAAAAGTTTAGTTTAATTGAATATTTATCATATGTATAATTTTATCCAAAATATATATAATTTAAGTATATTTGTATAATCCGATTTTATTATCTATTTTATTTTCGTAATCAATATTAAAAAATTTTAAAAAATTATTTTAAATATGAGATAAATTATATATATATATATCTGATTTAAATTTACAAAATAAATAATTAATTATTATCTGTAAATATTTTTTCCCACGGTTCAAAATCTAGTTGGTTTTTAAAATGGAATAACATCCAATCATAAATGATCTATAAAATATAAATTTTGAAAAATTAGTCAAACAAAATATAAAACAAAAGTTTAGTTTAATTGAATATTTATCATACGTATAATTTTATCCAAAATAGATACAATTTAAGTATATTTGTATAATCCGATTTTATTATTTGTTTTATTTTCGTAATCAATATTAAAAAATTTAAAAAATTATTTTAAATATGAGATAAATTATATATATATATATATATATCTGATTTAAATTAACAAAATAAATAATTAATTATTATCTATAAATATTTTTTCCCACGGGTCAAAATCTAGTTGGTTTTTAAAATGGAATAACATTCAATCATAAATGCTCTATAAAATATAAATTTTGAAAAATTAGCCAAACAAAATATAAAACAAAAGTTTAGTTTAATTGAATATTTATCATATGTATAATTTTATCCAAAATAGATACAATTTAAGTATATTTGTATAATCCGATTTTATTATTTGTTTTATTTTCGTAATCTATATTAAAAAAATTTAAAAAATTATTTTAAATATGAAGTAAATTATATGTATATATATCTGATTTAAATTAACAAAATAAATAATTAATTATTATCTATGAATATTTTTCCCACGGGTCAAAATCTAGTTGGTTTTTAAAATGGAATAACATTCAATCATAAACGCTCTATAAAATATAAATTTTGAAAAATTAGCCAAACAAAATATAAAACAAAAGTTTAATTTAATTGAATATTTATCATATGTATAATTTTATCCAAAATAGATACAATTTAAGTATATTTGTATAATCCGATTTTATTATTTGTTTTATTTTCGTAATCTATATTAAAAAAATTTAAAAAATTATTTTAAATATGAAGTAAATTATATGTATATATATCTGATTTAAATTAACAAAATAAATAATTAATTATTATCTATGAATATTTTTCCCACGGGTCAAAATCTAGTTGGTTTTTAAAATGGAATAACATTCAATCATAAACGCTCTATAAAATATAAATTTTGAAAAATTAGCCAAACAAAATATAAAACAAAAGTTTAATTTAATTGAATATTTATCATATGTATAATTTTATCCAAAATAGATACAATTTAAGTATATTTGTATAATCCGATTTTATTATTTGTTTTATTTTCGTAATCAATATTAAAAAAATTTAAAAAATTATTTTAAATATGAGATAAATTATATGTATATATATCTGATTTAAATTAACAAAATAAATAATTAATTATTATCTATAAATATTTTTTCCCACGGGTCAAAATCTAGTTGGTTTTTAAAATGGAATAACATCCAATCATAAATGATCTATAAAATATAAATTTTGAAAAATTAGCCAAACAAAATATAAAACAAAAGTTTAATTTAATTGAATATTTATCATATGTATAATTTTGTCCAAAATAGATACAATTTAAGTATATTTGTATAATCCGATTTTATGATTTGTTTCATTTTCGTAATCAATATTAAAAAATTTTAAAAAATTATTTTAAATATGAAATAAATTATATATATATATATATATCTATTTAAATTAACAAAATAAATAATTAATTATTATCTGTAAATATTTTTTTTTACGGGTCAAAATCTAGTTGGTTTTTGAGGAGAACAAAATTTGTCTCCTCCGAAGAATTTTGTTACTCACAAAGTGTGTATGGTCTAGTAGTCTAGTAGAATTCATAAATTCACATTAGCATTGAAACATATACACTTGATCGATACATTATTATCTAAATCTTTAATATATTATTTGAAAAATATTTTTTAAAAATAATCTTATTCTGATGTGTTATTAACAGAAATATCATTACGTGTCATCATTACAGTGAATTTTTAAAAATATATAAATGTATTTAAGTTAATAGAATAATTATAATATATGATATTGTTTTTAATTTACTTATAAAATCAATATATTTTATTAAACTAACTAAAAAATATTATTAAATTCATAAAAAATAATTAAATTTCTTTCCTTAATTTACATATATATAAATTAATATTAAAATAATTTTAAATAGAAGTTAAAATTATATAAATATTTAATTTATATTTACTAATAAATAATATTATATAATTTGCGATATTTTTCTCTATTCATGACATAAATATAAATATAATGGATGAAAAAGTTGTCGCAATGGCGATGCTAAATTGGCAAAAGAATTACGAAAATCCATGAATATACAATTAGTCATAAAAAACATTCATTCATCTGAAAATTACAAGAGTTTAGGGACGAAATTTATTACTGTAGTAAAACTTTTAGAAATACCATTAGTAAGTAGATATAATATTGAGTTGTGGTAAATATTAGTCCCTAAACCGTAATAAAAAAAATAGCGATGACTTACCAATGGCTGATCTATTTTTAAAATAAGTGAAAATTATTGTAAAACATATTGGTAAGTTATCGAAGATTTATCAACGAATGTACTTTTTAGAAATGTATAATTCGTTGTAGAATTATTAGTGTTATAGCGACGATTTTACAACGAAAAAATATATTGTAATATTTTATGCTTATAGTTAAATTTAAATAAAAAAATATTTACAAACACAGTGAATTAAGGTTATATAAGAAGAAAAAGAGTGAAGGGTCGGTCGCTCCTTTCCCTTGTTGAAAAAGATGTAGTTGTCACATACTTGAGTTGATTCATTCTTGCCATGTGCCTACACCCTCACCCAATATTCATTTATTTGTTCCTAACTATAATATTTAATCCTTACATCAACATTTTTCACAATTATTGTTTTATATAGTTGTTGTCTGGTTTTAAATTAAGATGTGTGGACACAACTTTCCTACTTTCTATAAAATGCATGTACAAATCCTTTCCAATAATATCTACGGATCGCAAACAAGAGAGTGGAGATTATATGCCTAATATGTATTTTAGTAGCTCGACTGTTGGATTTTAAGAAATTAGTAAAAAAAATTTAAACTATAGCTAGATTTTAATCAACATTCTATGCAAATCTTTCACATTAACTATTTTAGAAGGATTTCTTGAAAAGTTATTTAGATTGAACCGAACCAAATAAAATTCGGTTTTATGTTGGTTCTCAACTATATTAGCCAAACAAAAACATATTTGAAGGCGAACCGATATATAGGGAGATCTAAACTACTTTCTTGTCTTGTTTTTCTTATGTTTTGACTTTGTCGACACACTAACTTCATGGCTTTTATAAAATTTGTCTCTAAGTTTTTCAACGAATAGAGTTTAGTGTTAGATGCAACACCAACACCTGGTTGTATTGTTTCTCTGTTTTTTAACCAACTCAATGAAAAGGGTTTAGGTTTAATATTCGACACGAAAGAGTGTGCTCATTGTTTCGTTCTAAGAGGAAAAATACAATAACATTTGAGAAAGATTGAAACAAGAGAAGTTTGGCCCAAAAAATAAAGATCTGTAACCATATATCTGAAAATTCGAGAGAATGATTAGGAATTTTGGGCCATTTACAAAAAACTATTTAATCAAATATATGCAAATAATTTTGGCTTAACATAACACAAGAAGCCACCTTAAGAAAACAAAACCTAACATTTTCCATGATAAATAACAAAATCTTGCAAAGTTTTTATAGATCATGAAAAACAGTGCTATCATTACGAGTGTTTATCTCCGGATCTTATTTTGTTTGATTCGCTACGGAACAGATATAAATCATATAAATTTTTTTTTATAAAAAAAATGTATGCAGATCGACGTTACTTACAATAGACGAGTACGGATTGCGTTTTATTATTTAACGAATTTAGTGGATACCCACAACATTTGAGTTTATGAACTCAAATTTAAATTTAGACCGAATTAGTTGGATTATTGGATTAAATAACAAAATTGCCACCAACACATCCCTCAATTGCAGAGGTCTCAGATAGCTTTGCGGCCTAATAAATCTACAGTTTAACATCATTGGCTATAACCCGTAACCCAGCCCATAAGCAATCTAGCAACTGCTGTCTTTAAGTTGTATTTCTTAATTTTATATTTTCTATTACGAATATAAAATATGTATGTTTATACAGTATTTTACTATTTATTTTTTAAAAACATTTTAAAATATCACAAATTTTTTATTGAAGAAAATCATAATAATTTTATTTGATTTACCATCAATATTAAAATAATTTTAATTATAGTTTTAATATTTAAATTTGAATTTAGTATTTTGGATTGAACATTTAATTTTTCAAATTTAAGATATAGGTTTTGTGATTTAATAGGTAGATTTTAGAATTTAAAGTTTAATTTAATTTTGTGGTATTTTTGAAAATTTAGATACTTTAAAAAATAAAGCTATTGATAGTATTTTGAAATATTTTTTTGTATTATTTTGATCTTTACTTTTATAGAATTTCCAAAAAAGTAATAACAATAAGAGGAATGTTTTTTTGACACCAAATGTTTCTCTATAAAAGAAATAGAAAATGGTCATAATTAATATTAATATAAGAGAATTACGCAACATTTTTTTTAAACAAAAGAAAATTTCACTACACATCACGTAAAAACTCATTGAGAAGTATCACTTCTTCTTCTTCACCATAATTTTTACTGGTCTTATTAGTTTCTTTCTCCAAATTTGTTCAAAGCCTTGTCTCTCCTGGGCGTTTCCGTGTGCTGTAAGGAGGAAGCTTTTGCTCGTAAACTTGGGTCTCTAAGAAATTCGGTAACTATACGATGATCTTCTTCTTTCCTTTTTATCCTTTTTGTTGAATTTTCACAGTGTTTTGATTCTTATCTCAAAGCGCCTTAATGTGCAATAATGCGAGGATTAAGTTAAGATCGAATTCTCTGCTTCATTGTTTCAAACTTCTTTTCGATTTTGCTTTGATTGTTCTCTAGTTGCTAGATCTACTGCTTGTTTTGTTTCGTTGGGATTGCCTTGGAGTTCGATTTCTTCGGATATACTTTTGTTTATTTTGGATTGATTTTCAAATTTATAAATGTGATAAATATCAAAAGGATTAGATTTTAGTCTGTTTCTCTTTTTGTCTTTTGCTGAGCGGTGAAAAGAGGTCAAGAGATTGAATTTACATTAATTCTCAAATTCGAAGACTTGTTGTTTCCTCTCGATGCTAAATTTTGCTTGATTTGCTCAAGGTAAAGCCTTTAATTAGTAAATTGAGTTTTTAATGTAATAGTTGGCTGATCTATTTGCAAAGATTCTTGTCAATGTGGTTAAGGTCATTGAGGAATGGGTTTTCTTAAAATTTCATAATCTTCTAGAAGGGTGATGATGGCTTTGAGATGCACAGTGATATATATTTGCTGCTAATTTTTTTTTCCACTTGTTTTAACGAAGCTCTGGCAAATTATAAACCATGATTGGGGGAGGGAGTGCACAGAAGCTAACTACGAATGATGCACTTGCATACCTCAAGGCCGTGAAGGATAAATTTCAAGATAAACGTGACAAATACGATGAGTTTCTTGAAGTCATGAAAGATTTTAAAGCTCAAAGGTATAGCTTTTGCCCCCTGTCATTTTTTTGGTTTTGCTCTTTACTTCAATTTATAATCTCATCTTATTTTTCATTGTAGAGTTGATACTGGTGGTGTCATCTTAAGGGTGAAAGCACTCTTCAAGGGGAACCGGGAACTGATTTTGGGTTTCAATACTTTTTTGCCAAAGGGTTTTGAGATAACCCTTCTCCCCGAAGATGACCAGCCTTTGCCAAAGAAGCCTGTTGAGTTTGAAGAAGCTATCAGTTTTGTCAACAAGATTAAGGTAGAGATTTTATGTGTCTGCGAATACTCCCCCTTTTTCTTCTCTTACTACTTGTCTCTTAACTATCATTTATTTGCAGACAAGGTTTCAAGGCGATGATCGTGTATACAAATCATTTTTAGACATTTTGAACATGTATAGAACGGTAAACAAGACTATTACTGAGGTCTACGAGGAGGTTTGTTTGTGTGTATCCACTTTCGGTATACTGGTTTTCGTTTTTTTCCGTTGCCCTTCTTTTCTTAGTTTGATATGCCTATTTTGCAGGTGGCTATCCTTTTCCAGGACCATCACGATTTGCTTGTCGAGTTCACTCATTTTCTTCCCGATACTTCAGCAAATGCATCTACTAATGATTCTGTAAAAATGTCAGTACGCAATAGAGGCATTAAGTCTCTTAACACCATGCGCCAACGGGACCCTGATAAGGTTCCTTTCTCTGCTTTTCTCTTTAAGTAGTTGTGCACTACACTTATCGTGGTCTCCGGAATATGATTCTCAGAGCCATGACTTGTTTGGGTATTGTTTCAGAAGGACCGGATCATTACTTCACATCCTGGGCATGACCTTAAAACCAAACATCTAGATGTTGAACATGAGAGATCGTCGTTGAGAGAAAATAAAGAAGAAATGGGACACATTGACAAAAGGAATGATTACTACATGGATGACAAAGACAAGAGAGGTTATAGGATAGATAACAGAGATTTTGAACACGGTAGCCAGAAAGAGCAGTTCTCCAACAACAAAAAGAAGCTGATACATAGGGATGATGATGATTCTACTGAAATTTCCAATCAAGCTAGGGAAAGAGACAAAATTTCTGGAGCCATTCCCATTTCATCTACTTATGATGAAAAAGGTGCTGTCAAAAGCAGATCTCTCGTTTTACTTCTTTTATACTTTTAAACAGCTCACGAGTTCTAATTGATTGTTTAGATACTTAGGAAGGAATTTGTTGATTTCATGCAGCCTTGTTCTGCTATTAGTTGTGTTCTTAGGTTTACTTACGTGATGACAGGTTATTGCCAAGAACTTGCTTTTGTTGTTAAAGTGAAGGCAAAGCTTAATACCTCTGAGTACCAGGAGTTCTTACGATGTCTTAATCTCTTTTCAAAGGAGATCATCAGCCAACCAGAATTGCAGTCTCTGGTATACTCTTCTGCTGACTTAAATTGGACAAGATTTTGAGAAGTCTTACGGAATTTTGCAATAAATGGACTCATGGACATCTATTTTTGTACTAGGTGGGTGATTTAATTGGAGTATATCCAGACCTTATGGACGCCTTCAGAGTCTTCTTGGTTCAGTGTCAAAAGAATGGTAACTGAGCAAACTTGTGGTTTCTCCTCTTCCATTTAGACAGTTTCGAGTTAAGATTTGACCCTTTTTTTCTTCTTCTTGTATCTGCAGAAGGATTACTCTCTGGTATTGTGACTAAGAGTAAGTCTAGCTATTTTTGTAACATGCGTCTGATGTTCGTCTCCAGATACTTTTGTCGAAATGAAATTGAACTAATTCTAACCATTGGATTGCTGTGCCTACAGAATCATTGTGGAGTGAAGGCAAATGTCCTCAACCTACTAAGTCACAAGACAAAGATACAGACAGAGAACATGAGAAAATTGAAAGGTTCAGAGAAAGAGACCGTGAGAAGGAGAGGCTTGAAAAGGCTGCAGCAAGTCAGAAATGGGCTAAACCTATCAGTGAACTAGATCTCTCGAACTGTGAACAATGCACTCCAAGTTATCGGAAACTTCCAAAGAATGTACGCAGCGGCTACAGCTCATCATGAACTAATCTTCACCTCTTGGTTTATTTATCTATTTTTTCACTTCATAGTTGAATGTCCGTATTTTGTTTTCTTGCAGTACCCGATTCCTGTTGCAAGCGAAAAAATGGAGATTGGTACCGAGGTGCTTAATGATCATTGGGTCTCCGTGACTTCAGGAAGTGAAGATTATTCATTTAAACACATGCGCAAGAACCAGTACGAAGAGAGCCTCTTCCGATGTGAAGATGACAGGTTAGTAATTTCTTTGTTCTGTCAATAAAAATCTGGCTTTGGTGAATTATTCGTTTGGTCCTGTGCTTTAGGTTCGAGCTAGACATGCTATTAGAGTCTGTGAAGTCATCTACAAGTCGAGTGGAAGAGTTATTGGCAAAGATTAACAGTAATGAATTGAAAACCGGCACTCCCATCTGTATCGAGGATCATTTCACAGGTATAGATATAAATTTAAACATCTTCTCTATGTGACTGTTGAAATTTTTATGCTATCTTCTTGTAGCAGAGCCTGATTATATTCTGAAATTTCTTCTTTGACTGATGAAGAATGTTTGTTATTTTCACGTAGCTCTAAACCTTAGATGCATAGAACGACTATACGGTGATCACGGGCTTGATGTGATGGATTTGTTAAAGAAGAATGCCTATCTAGTTTTACCCGTAATACTGATCCGTTTGAAACAGAAGCAAGAAGAGTGGGCAAGGTGTCGTTCTGATTTCAACAAGGTCTGGGCTGACATATATAGCAAGAACTACCACAGATCGCTTGATCATCGTAGTTTTTATTTCAAACAGCAGGATTCAAAGAATCTGAGCACCAAAGGTTTTTTCTTCGCAAATGACTTACCTTCCAAATATTATAAGAGCAACTGCTCCTAGTTACATAATACCTAAAAGTCTTTATACGCATTTCTTATGCACAACTATCTTTCACTGCAGCGTTGCTGGAAGAGATAAAAGAGCTCTCTGAGAAAAGGCAAGCTGAAGATGATGCACTTATTGCTCTTGCGGCTGTAACTAGACGAACTATTTCCTCCAATATGAGTTTCGATTATCCAGATCCTGATCTTCACGAAGATTTGCGTCAGCTGATCAAGTATTCATGTAGAGAAATGTGTTCAACCGAGCTGTTAGATAAGGTAATGAAGGTATGGACAGGATTTTTGGAACCATTATTTGGTGCTGAAGACCGAGAAGATGTTGTCAAGTCTACCAACCAGATTTTAAAAAGTAGTAGTGCAAGCGAAGGCAGTCCTCAAAATGAAGCTAGTGTTGCCAACTCTATGCGGTCAAATGGCCATCAAAAAGCCAATGAAAGTAGTCAATTGAGTGATTTGGATACAGATGCCTCTGCTAGTAAGACCTTAGATGCCTTATTATGTGACAACAGTCAGAATGATAAAAAGCCGAAGAATCTAACCACACCCGATGAAAAGCCCAAAACTAAACAAGCTGTTTCTGCTGAACGTGTGCATAACTCAAATGCACTGCCTGTGGAGGGATTGCTACCTCAAACCAACATTTATCCGATTTCGGGTAAACACTTTAGGCTCTGCTTGATAAGATTTCTCTTGGTTTTAGATGATGAATGGTATTCTTTCTTTTTTTTACTCGACCAGGGTTTCACATTGGTAATCCAAAACCTAGTGCTTTAACCAGTGGAATGGAGATGGAGTTGAATCCGGATCACGTAAATGGGCCAATCGTAGAGGTAGTGTTGCGCAATGGAGAGCTTATATAATACTTGTATCTTGCATATATTTATCCGGCGATCTGAAACAATCTTTCCTACTCTTAACACCAATGCTTAGCTTTCATAAGTGCTGTAGAAGGTTACAATTCTTTAGTATATGATAACATCCTGATTTTACCAGAAAAACGACAATGATATACAAAATTGTATTCATCCCGACAGATTGGCGATAATAGAGCACTGCCAAATGGGACGTTGGCAGAAATATCGAATAGTCAACGATCTAACAAAGGGTTTGATGGGCAAACCAAATTCGAACGAGAGGAAGGTGAACTTTCTCCAACTGTAGATTTTGAGGAAGATAATTTTGCAGAGAACGACTTGGAGGCTGTTAGCAAAGGTAAGGAAAATGCTGGAAATAACTTAAACCAGAGAAATAGTGGAAAGGATGATGCTAACGCAGATGATGAAGGTGATGAGAGTGCCCCAAGATCATCAGATTTCAGCGGAAACACATTCCAGAATGGTGATGTTTCCGGAACTGAGTCTGGTGATGGTGAAGATTGTTATCACAAAGATGACATGGACCATAACAAGGCAGAAACCGAAGGGGAGGCTGAAGAAGGTATGTGTGATGCACGTGATGATGATGCTGAAGGAGATAGGTCTATGTCGCCCGTTTCATTGCGAAACCTACTACATGTGAAGCCTCTAGCAAAGTATGTCCCCTCAGATTTGCGGGATAAGGACAAAGATGATTCTTCCCGAGTTTTTTATGGGAATGATTCGTTTTACGTCCTTTTCAGGCTTCATCAGGTAAAAGATTCATTATTCAATCTGCCAGTAATGAGAATGAAAATCTTTGTGAGGCTAACTTTTTGCATTTACTCTCGTAAACAGATTTTGTATGACAGAATATTATCGGCAAAAACCAATTCATCGTCTCCAGAAAGAAAGTGGAAGACTGAGAATTCAACAAACCCTGCGGATTCCTACGCCAGGTGATTTTCCCTTGCAGTTTATTATATGCAATAGTCGCACGAAGCATCTCTCTTGCTGCTGATACATCTAGTTTCGGTGTTGGAACAGATTTATGAATGCTCTCTACAACTTGCTCGATGGCACATCTGATAATTCCAAGTTTGAAGATGACTGCCGAGCAATTATTGGGACCCAGTCATATGTTCTCTTCACGTTGGACAAACTGATCTATACGCTCATCAAGCAGGTATGTGTTCCTTTTAGGTTTTTTGTTACATTCTTGATCTCTTTATGTATATCCTTCACTTGTGATTACTGAAAAATGTGATCCTTCAGCTCCAGAGAGTCGCAGCTGATGAGATGGACAACAAATTATTACAGCTATATGGGTATGAGCAATCCAGACAGCCTGAAAAGTTTCTGGATGCTGTCTATTATAAAAATGCTCGTGTTCTTGTTCCCGATGAGGATATATACCGCATCGAATGTGTAAGAACTGTTTACCCTTGCAAGCTTATGACCAATGAACTTCATAAGATATGTATCTTCTTACTTTTACGTCTGCAGAAACCATCGACACCAACCAAACTCTGTATTCAGCTTCTGGACTACAGACATGATAAGCCTGATGTGACATCCATATCCATGGACCCAACTTTTGCAACTTACCTCCACAATGTATTCCTTTCCAATCAACCTAATGTGAAAGAGAATCCGCAAATATATTTAAAGCGGTAAGTTAAGAAGATTTAACAAACAAACTTTCTCATCTTTCTAAAGATAAAGGAGAAAACTAATCAGATGCTGTCTTTTTCCCCAGGAATAAGCGTAGAATTGGGGGTACCGATGAACTCGGTACCACTGATGAAGTTAAGATTACTAACGGTTTGGAGTGTAAGATAACCTGCAATTCTTCAAAGGTACAGTGCATACTTTCCTGATTACAAGCGTGCGTTTCCATGGCAACGACTGTAAAGCTGTCTTTCTTAAAAGAATTACCTGTATCTCCTGCAGGTCTCCTATGTATTAGACACAGAGGATGTATTGCATCGTGCTAAGAGGAGGAAAGTTTTGAATCAAAGCATTTCATCCATTATACAGGACCCTGTTTCTAGTGATTCTTTAATTCGGCAAAGGAGGATACAAAGATACCAAAAACTTCTCACCGGACAATGAGATCTCTCACTTACCATCAGCAAGCAAAAGCTTGGGAATAGAGCAACCTCACATTCTTTTTATACTCAGCATTGAGATTTTGTCAGAAGAGAAGAACTTTAAGATGGCTCTCACTTCTGTTGTCAAATCTCACATCAAATAAAAGAGAAGGAATATAGTGAAAGGATTAGCTACTCAACCCTTCATATCTCTTTTCACAATTGTGTAAATAGGCTTTTGTATGTTTTAACATTAACTCAAATTTCTTCTTTGTTTGCTCCTATTCTTTCCAACATTTATTTAACCACCTGAATGAAAAATTTGTTCTGTAAACCCCAATTCTTACTACATATGCTCAGTTCTTACACATCCTAGGCTTTACCACAGAATGTCTATTGTGGGTCAATATCAGGCAACTTCTACCAAAATTCTAATATATTATTTTATCATTTATAAAACAGAAATAAACCATTTCCCCTAATTTCCTGTAGATGGAAATGTATTGAAATTTGTTTAATATTCGATTTTACAATTCCACAATATCTTATATAATAAATAATCGAAATCTATACTTATGGAATGAATGTAAAAAATATAAAAGTGATGAAACTATTGATTCACTTTCTTTTTTCATTCATAGTATTTTAATTTCTAAATGTGAAAGAATATTTTTCTTCACACAAATGAAAAAGGAATATTTTCTATATAAATCGAAATTAAGTTAAGTGGATGTTGTATTCGCAATATAAAAACACACTGTATTTTACAATAGCTAAAGCAAATGAATATAAATATATATATGTATATTAATATTGCGATAATTTATTGAGTGACACTATTCAATACAGTAAGTTGACATTTATTAAGTGGTACCACGCGACGAGAATATTCCTATTTGATACAAGCTCGCTACTCGACTACTCGTTCTTCCAACAACAAAATTGTAGCATTAAAAATCGAAAATTAAATAAATAGTGATTTAATGCTTTTGATATTTAGATCAACTTTTTCTGGGAATCCGAAATTCCCATGTTCAAAATACTTTTTAGTAATATGTATGTAAGGTTGGAAAACAAAATAAGTGATCAGCCAATCAGAAATTTTCTCATCTTTTAATCTCAGCCGTCCATCTATATCGAATCCATACAAAACTTTTAAGGGACTCCAGCTGGTTTCATCGTGTTCACATCTGTCACAATTTCCGAAACCAACCATTCAATTTTTTAACTTTACCGTACACTCGCCCGCATACAATTAAATTAAAAGCTCTGCTTTTGATTTTAATTATCGATATGTTGGATTATCAATAATTAATTTAATCCAATCAGTTGAATAGGTAAATTACGTTGGGATTGATCATACAAACTCTCTTAACGACTAAGCCAAAATGCAAAAAGATAAACTATAACGTCTAAGCCACATCACTTTTCACGCGCTTTCGTAGCGTCTGTAAATCACATCATCTCTTTAAGCAGATAAAGCCAACCTTTTTTTTTTCATCTTGCTGTCTTCTTGCTCTTTACATTTTTGAACTCTTTTAATTCTTTTGAATAATTATTTTCCAGAAGGTACACCGTACACAGTTGCGGAAAAAGTTCATATTTTTACTCTATTTCTTTCTTTCCCATCGGAAGATTCATCAGAATCGATTAGTGGAGAAGAGAAAACGCGTCTTCTGATAATGCGGTTGCGTTTTCCGATCAAATCCGCGGTTTTAGCGGTGGTCATCTTTTTGGTGCTTATGTCGCAATTTGCTGTCGGAATACGGATGGTTAAAGGGAGGATCGTCGCCGTCTCCGCTACTGTCAATAATGGATTTGACCTGGGGCCGTTCGTAGAGGCTCCGGAGTACAGAAACGGCAAGGAGTGCGCGCCGCAATCGTTAAACAGAGAGAATTTCGTGTCGTCCTGCGACCCTTCGCTCGTTCACATCGCTATGACGCTTGACTCAGAGTACCTCCGTGGCTCACTCGCAGCAGTTCATTCTATTCTCCGCCATGTGTCGTGCCCAGAGAACGTTTTTTTCCATTTCATCGCTGCCGAATTTGACCCGGCGAGTCCACGCGTTCTGAGCCAACTCGTCCGATCGACTTTCCCGTCGCTGAACTTCAAAGTCTACATTTTCCGGGAAGACACCGTCATTAATCTCATATCGTCTTCGATTAGACAAGCACTGGAGAATCCGTTGAACTACGCTCGGAATTACCTCGGAGACATTCTCGACCAATGCGTGGAAAGAGTCATCTACCTAGACTCGGACATCATTGTGGTCGACGATATCACAAAGCTATGGAACTCGACGTTTACCGGGTCACGAGTCATCGGAGCTCCGGAATACTGTCAGGCTAATTTCACAAAGTACTTCACACGAGGTTTCTGGTCCGATCCGGCTTTACCCGGAATCTTCTCAGGTCGAAAACCTTGCTATTTCAACACGGGCGTGATGGTGATGGATCTTGTAAAATGGAGAGAAGGGAATTACAGAGAAAAGCTGGAAACTTGGATGCAATTACAAAAGAAACGGAGAATCTACGATCTGGGTTCTTTACCTCCGTTCCTTCTCGTCTTCGCAGGGAATGTTGAAGCGATTGATCACAGGTGGAACCAGCACGGTTTAGGAGGAGACAATGTACGAGGAAGCTGTAGGTCTCTGCATAAGGGTCCAGTGAGTTTGTTGCATTGGAGTGGGAAAGGGAAGCCATGGGTGAGACTTGACGATAAGAGGCCTTGCCCATTGGATCATCTTTGGGAGCCGTATGATTTATACGAGCATAAGATTGAGAGAGCTAAGGAATAATCTTTGTTTGGGTTCTCTTCTTTGTGTCAGTTAACTAAAGAATCAAGCTTTTTGTTAGAGAGTAATAAGTCAACATTTTTTACTTGCTTTTTTTTGTTTGGTATCACAGTAAATTGTTGAGAAATATTCTTTTCATTGCTGGTGATGTACAAATTGACTAGTGAGACGAAGCCATTGATGATAACTGGCTAAGAGAGAATACTTTTTGGAACAAAAAAAAGAACTTTTTCTTCTGTTGATTTCAGAGTCGTCTTGTAAACCTTTACATTAACAAAATTCTCATTGTTTGTCTCTGTTGAGTTACTTTTTCAGAACATGTAACAAGTGGTAAATATGTGACGGTAGATTTTTTTGTGTTAGTCACGGAAGATAGATTTTATATAAGAAATTGTATCTCAGAAAGAAAAACGAGTTAAAGTCTCCGTAACGATGAAGCAATGTGAAATAAATGAAGAAGCTGCCTGTGTATATGATTTTCTTGTGTCTTTTCTTTCCTTTGTTACAATTCTTCTGCTATGTGCATATATAAGAGCGTACAATGAACCCATAATTGTTGGATATCAAAATTGTTATTGTTTGACCCCAAATCAAGTTGATTCTCCTTTGTTCTTACCTTTTTCAAGTGATAAGAATTTCTTGGGTTTTGTCAGGATTAGAATACTTTCTGGTGGGCATATAGTGTGGATATGGAAGTTGGCACGTATTGTCAATGGTTAAGATAAGGTAATATCAAATTCATTTGTTTATTTTACATTTATACTTCATTTATTGGCATTTTTGCCAGTTTCCTATAATTTGCTATGCATCTAAGACAGAAGTCGTGATTATCTCGGAAATACAGACAGTGAAAATGATGGTACTAATGGTGAAAGTACTTCACAAGAAGATAAGCTTGTGATAAGCATTGCTATTGAAGTGAATGAGACACGTAGAAACTATGAATTTAAATAAATGTCAAAGCTGTTGATGCTGGGGGCGATCTGAACACTTTGAATTTGGAGAAACTTGAAGAGAACGTTAGCGTGGAAGATAAGAGAAACCAAAAGAGGTTGAGTTTCTGAAGGGCCTCAGAAATAGCTTGGCTAAGTATTGTGATTTCTCGACCATCATGTGTGCGCCGGATTCATGTCCTCCTCACATAGTGTTTGCTCCAAATGTCGGCATTGCAGCATATCCGAGCTGGTTACCAATTATTATACGTTTTTTCCAGTAACTTATGAATCACATTCAATATCTCTCAGGAACGCCTTGTACCGTTTAAACATATATACAGAAAACACATATTTTTTGTTTATCATGTGTTGATAAACAAAACTTCCAAAATTGATAAACCAGATAAAAGTCCCAGCAGTATTCTTTGATTACTGTGAAGAAGCTTGTCATCTAGCGGCCTGTTGCATCAAAACCACCACAGGACCATCTCTTTACTAACAATCTATTTAGCTTTGTTGTGTGTTGATGTCAAACTAGTAGAAATGGGGATGAAAAATGTTAACTGGGACAGTAACAAGATGAAAGGTGAATATGGCTAATGTTTCATCAAAACCGCGTAAAAAGATTGTTATCTGTACAATGAATGTAGAAAACATCACTTCATTTTGTTTTGGTTGTTGTAGTTACTTATGTGAATAGGGCCTGCATATATTGGTGAATATTTATCCCAACATTATAATATATCTAGTAACCAAACCGCCCCAGATTGTAAAATGCGGTTATGCAGATTAGATGTGTGTAGTCGACTAGTCGTATTCACATGGAAGATAGAACCAAAGCAAAGAACCTTCAAACATGAAAAGTCAGTCAATTAAGTCTATATTTCTTCCACATCCCAAATCATCTCCCCCAAGTCCAAATTCCTAAAATCAGAAACAGAGAGAGAGAGAGAGAGAAGAAAAAAAGGGTGAAATCGCAATGGATCATCCTCAACCTTTACAGGACGGATACTTCTTCCCACGAAGTCTTCGACAAAGCCTCAAATCAGTTATTTGTTCTTGCAAAGAATCGGAGTGATCCGATCGAATGTCTCAGAACCCTCCACCTCTAACTCGGAAGCTCCTCGTGCTCTTATATCGTATAGGGCTAGTTTTCTGCGTTGACCTGAGTCAAGCCCTGAAAGTTCCGTTCAGCGTCAAGGATGTTCTTCCGGTGCTGCCTCGTCAAGTGTCGTGGCTTGTTTTTAACAGTTTCCACAACGCTGTGAATTTGTTGCTGGTTTTATCGGGTCTGTTATTCCAAGTAAAGCCTCTCTTGAATGGAAAGGTGGTTGCTTTCATGGCAACGAGGCTCGCCTTGAGATCACTGGTAGCAATCGCGACGACCTTGGCCTCGGCGGTGGCGTTCTCCATCTCAAGGTTGGTACTTTGGTTTTGATCTTCTTAATTTTTGCCTCATGGAATTCATGTTTTATCTTCTACTTTGTAAACGTATTCATGTTTTATCTTCTACTTGGTAAACGTATGATTATGTGAATAGTTTATTTGCTAACCAAAGATTATAGTTGAAATTCAAAATCTGGAAAAATTCTGGTGGAAACAAGTAGTTTGACAACATCTGGGAGCTTTTTTTGCAGACATCCAAGGCACATAGTTTGACCCGCATGGACCTTTATGTCTTTGCAACACCATACAGGATTACATGGGACTACTATTTCTCTGCTCAAGATCATACTTTGAACTTTGATTCCTGGGAAGAGACCGCTGTGTTGAAATATGTAGGTTTTAATTAGTTTTCTTCTTATAGTCTTAGGAGGTTGTGTGATAATTTTTTTTTATGAATATAGGTGAAGTAGCACGGAGTTTCAGTGTTTCTTATGCCTTCAGGAATGCTCGGTACGTTGCTTTCCTTGATAGATGTGTTGGCGCTTTTCTCCAACACTGCTTTGGGGACAAAATGCAAACTTAGCTTTCTTGACGAAACATATGGGCGCTACGTTTGAGAAGTGGCCTCAACCTTGGAGGTCCACAATCAATCCAAAAGATGTGCATTATGGCGATTTTTTTACGGTCTCAAAGATTCGAGATAGATGGAGTGCATTTGAGACGTTAGACTGGGGCTTTTGCTGGTCATACTGCTGTTTGTTTGTAAGATGATTTGGGGAATCTTTGGGTTGGTGAATCGGTACATGAGAACGAAAAGGTAGGCATGTATACATGAAAAAACTTCCTAGCAATTGAGATTTTCGATAAAGTGAAGAAATCATTATTCTCTATTTTTTTCTCTCACAGGATGAGAAATCATTCCTTGGGATGAATGGTAGGATCTAACATTAAAGGATAGTTCAAACCCTCAAATAGCTATACTACATCCCGCCATCCCGGAATCCGAGCAAAGTTCAACAATACTGCTGCGTGGGAATATACCTACAGGATGTTGGGCAAATAGTATGTATCACAACATGATATTTAGCTGGATTGGCACATTAGCCGACAACTACCCACCCCCCCTTGTTGCTCACTTGGTACATCGTGATCTCCTGATTTTATAAAGACCCATTATCATTATCATCACAGCAATGAACAAGTGTCTTTGAACTTTCAGGTTATTTCTGTCATGTCTATGTGAACTCGTGTACAACCCGCATATGCTGCAAATTTGTGGAACGAGGCACTGAATCAACGACTTGGTACTTGGTAGTGAGGTATATATGTACATCCTTCTCAGTTGCTCCTCCTCTTCTAGAGAGGACATATATGTCCTTTTTGCCTCCTTATTATGAGAGGCATTCCAAGTGTTAGGAAAAATAATTTGCATGTTTGTTTGAACCTCTTTTTTAATTTTGTTGTATTTTTGTCTGCTTTTGGTTAATGTAAAATCTTTGTGTGAATATGTGGTGATGTTTTAACAAAACCAATGTTTGTTTCTTAGTGCCTATTACTCTGCTTTCATCTGTTCTTGGGTGAAAATATTACTCTGCTTTCATCTGTTCTTGGGTGAAAAATGTGTGAACTTGTTGACTACTGTGTTGTAATTAGAATAATGGAGTCGACAATAGTAAGGTCATATAACTTTTGGTTTATGTGTCAATATTTTGCTCTTATAGTTCTAATCAGATTTACTATTTACTTGTTTACTGCTAGTTATAATTGACGATTAAAATTTTTTACCAATTTTATCACACTAATCATAACTTATGTTCAGCCATTTATTTAAGTTAAAACCATATTTCTTTTGCCGTCATTCATAATACCTTTTTAGCAGTAAATTAATCATACCCGCATTGTTTTCTGGGTCAAACAACATGTATAATATAGGTTTGAATTCGAATGGAAGTAACGTAAATAGTTCAACCCTTTGTTTGACTCGCTACCTTTCATTTTCCCTTAAACCGCTTCTCCAGCATTGGTTTACATATTAAACCGGATCAAATTCTACCAACTGTGGACTGAAATCTCTTTGTGGCACAATCCAACAGATGTTTCACTAGAATCATTCAGCATTTTTAATTCAAAGAACAACATAAGATATTTAAAAAATTAGCACCCACCAACACAAATGGCTGATACAGGAGCTGACCTCAACCTCCATCTCAATTATCTTTTATTTAAAACTAGGTTCAAACGACTTTACCTGTTTTTAGCTCTCTCTCTCTCTCTCTCTTCCTTTTTTTGTCTCTAATTTCTTCCCTAAAATCTTAAATATTACCTTTCCCTCTCTTTTTCCTTCTTCCTTTTGGGTGGTTACCTTTAATCCAAAAACCACCATGAGGTTTTGCGTTTTCTGGTTTTTATTGTTCTGTCTGGTTGTTTCTCCTGTCTCCGCCTGGTTTTTCTCCAGCTCAACCGACATTTCACCGTCTCTCCGTAACAGCACCCGCGTTTTTTCGGACGCTTTCTCCAATTTCACCGGCTGTCACCACGGCCAAAACGTCGATGGTCTCTACCGTCTCAAAAAACACTTTCACCGTTTTGGTTACATTCCAGAAACGTTTTCCACCAATTTTACCGATGATTTTGATGACGTACTCAAAACCGCAGTAGAATTATACCAGAGAAATTTCCGGCTCGACGTTACAGGAGAGCTCGACGCGCTCACCGTCAAACACATCGTCATCCCGCGTTGCGGCAATCCGGACGTGGTCAACGGAACCTCGTTGATGCACCACGGGAGAAGAAAGACATTTGAGGTCAACTTCTCCCCCGGTGGCCGAAGACCGCATTTGCACACAGTCAAACGCTACGCGCTATTCCCTGGCGAGCCACGATGGCCGAGCGACCGCCGTGACTTGACCTACGCGTTCGAGCCTAAAAACCCGTTGACGGAAGAGATCAAAAGCGTGTTCGCACGCGCGTTCGGAAGGTGGGCGGAGGTGACGGCGTTAAATTTCACGCCCATAGAGTCTTTCACGAACGCCGATATCACGATCGGATTCTACACCGGCGATCACGGCGACGGTGAGCCTTTCGACGGCCTATTGAAAACCTTGGCTCACGCTTTCTCGCCTCCAAGCGGGAAATTCCACCTTGACGCAGACGAGAACTGGGTTGTTTCCGGCGACCTTGACAATTTTCTCTCCGTCACGGCGGCGGTTGATCTGGAATCAGTGGCGGTTCACGAGATCGGTCATCTTCTCGGGCTAGGACATTCGTCGGTAGCGGAATCGATCATGTATCCTACCATCACGACTGGGAAGCGTAAGGTTGATCTGACCAATGATGACGTGGAGGGAATACAGTACTTGTACGGTGCGAACCCTAATTTCCATGGCACATTTCCACCGTCATCCACGCCCACCACCAGTCGCCAAGGAGACATTGGTGAGTTTGGTGCCGCCTGGAGAATCGACGGTTCATCGCGATCGACAATTTTCGGTCTCTTGCTGTCAACCGTCGGATATGTTTTGTGGTTCTTACCATAGATTAAAAAACATCTCCTTACTTTAGTTATGTCTTAATTCTTTTCTTTATAGAAGGATGGGATATATACACACAATATTCAGACACTGGTTCCTTTGATTTTACTGTTCTTATTCACATATACATCTGTATATAATTTTGCGTCAGATAAAATGATCTCCTACTAATTGTTGAATTCATGTTATACATTTGTTCCATTTGTTTATTTGGAGAGACATTTGTGATTACCGTTCATCTAACATATCAGATAAACACGTTGAACTCAGTGAGTCCTTGGGTTGTCCATAATACCATGCAATCTTCGATGTTTTGGGTCAGGTAAGACATTGCCTACTTTTGAATGCCCCATAGTTAATTTATTTCTCACTACGACTTACAGTGACGACAAAAAATTAAATGTTAAATGAATAATTTCAATCCAGTTGAAAGGCATAATACAACCATTTTATGTGTTAACGGTTAAATTGAGAACTGAAAAATGAAAAAAAATGTTGGCCACACATATACAACATGACCTATAGTCCAAAACGACCCTCATATCTCCTGTAGAAAGACCGTATCTAATCACATTTCAGGTCTTTTTGTTAGAAAATTAACAATGGAACGGGATTCACATTTTAGAATTGTAATATAATATCAGTTCGGACGAGCTTAAATAATTTCTTCGACAGTCGATGGGGGAATATGTGATCCTTCTTATATATACATCGACAATATTGTTCTTGGATCGATGTATCATCATCATATGTGATCCTTCTTATATATACATCAACAATGTTGTTCTTAGATCGATGTATCATCATCATATACGTGCATAAGTTTTGAACCACAATTTGTTCATAATTCAAACTATAAAATTTAACTAGTATTAGATGGACATAAAAATATTAACACATTATAATTAATTTTTTTGTTTAGTAAATATAAAGTAGATATATATAGCTGATATATTATTTAAAATATATTTTTAAAATTTTAATATTAATTATAAAAATAAAAATAGACAATAAATTTAAATTATATAAATAAATTTAAATTGTTTCTATATTGGATAAAAAATATTATTGAATATGTAAAAAATTATATATGTGATGAATATTCATTTAAAACAAAATTTATTTTTTATTTTATTTAAATATTTTTTTAAATTTATAATATTTTGTTTTATATTATATTTATTTTTATGTTAAAGTGACTTTTATATCGAAATATTAGAAATTTATATATAATATAATATTAAATATTTGTTTAATGTAATTTTTAAAAATATTTTAATAAATGATATTGTATATAATATTTATGTTAAAATGTTATGATATCAGATACATTTGTAAATCATAAATAAAAATATAAAAATAAAATTTTAGGATAAAATATTTGTCAATTAATATATTAAAATACTTACTTAAAAAGATGCCCTAATAAAACAGAGGACATGATAGACGTAAATGATACACGGGGTCAAATGCGGAAGTACTGTATAAGTCGAGGCCATCTCGTAAATTTATTTCGTAGTTCTATTGGTTCAGATCCCTTAGTTCTGCGCAACATCTTTTAAAATGAGCCGAGTCCGATACGGGCGTCTTCCTCACAAGCGATTCTAGACGTATGTAAGCTTTCCGATTTTTTTCCTGTTTAACTCATCGAGAAATTCTCCAGGTTCTTATGGTTCCGTCACTAATCGTATATTTCAATGATACCTTTTTCAGGAACTTTTTAGTCTTTACTTTCTCTCTCTCTCTCTCTCTCTCTCATTTGAGTTTATTCGGCTCCATCTGGTTAGCATTTGAAGGAGTTTAATGGTGCCTTTTATAGGCTTATAGCTGTTGGTTTATCTCTCTAGAAGTTAGAATCGGCTCCAGTTTAGTTTAGGGTTTCTTCGTTAAGTTTCCCAAATGTCAGAAGCTTCTCGGCGGAGTAGGGTCACTATTACTCTAGGGCATAGCGACCAGGTACGTTTCGTCTCCTGAGAGGTTTTTTTCACTCATGACATAGTTCGTATCTAGTGTTACACTCCACTCATGTAATGTGAAGGACAAGTTTGCAGAGGAATTGATTTTGGTACTTGTGATGGTATCTGGTTTATGAGCTGGCTTTTAAAATATGGCAATGAATCTGTAGAACTGTTGTTCAGATGGTTATACGAATGAAATATGCAAAATATGTTGGTGTAGTAGGCTAAATGAGTTGGGTCTATGAAACAGCTTATTTGTGATATTCCTTTTGCAGGTGGTAAATCGAGATGGAAGTGAATTAGAAACTAGATATGAGTTGCCCAGAGCTGGGCGCAAGCGGTCTGTTAAAGAAAGATTAGGAAATCAGTTAGATAGTTCGTTTTACGTAAGCGAATCGCTCAGTAAAAGGTGTTTCCATTTTCCCTCTGATGGTATATATATCAAATTTCAAGAGCTTCTTAATCTATGAAGGACCTCTTTTTTTGTTCATCGGGTTATTAGTTTTTAATACACGTATTATTGTAGGCTTGTAGCAAGGCATTCACTGAATATACCGTTTTTGCGCTGTTTTTTTATGCAGGCATAGAGGGGAAGAAAGTTGCAGTAACAATGGTATAGCGTATAGATGTCGATTACTGGATACAAACTAGCATGATTGTTGATTTCTGACTCACCCCTCTTTGTTAATAAGATTTACAGATTAGTCAAAATGATCTCCGATTCAAACTGATGCAAAAAAATGCCCAGAGACGAATTCAGAGCGTTGAAGGCAGCACTATGGATCTTCGTGCAAAGCTCTCCAGGAGTGAGCAGCATCCTTGTAGCCTTGATTCACAACCTCGTATGGCTGAGCCGGAGGATGTTCCTTTACCTCCGTCGAGAACTACTCGTGGTTCTTCTCGGATGCTTTCGTCAAGCAGCTCTTATTCTCCATGGACCCTGGAAGATATACGGGGAAGGTCTCCAGAGAGGTTTGTGAGTACTTCCAGGGGTTTATCACCACTAAGAAATGCTGGAAGTATCATTGGCACTTCAAGGGCTCTATCATCACCGCCAAGAAGTGGTGAAAGGATAATCGGGACTCCAAAGGATCTTTCACCTCCGCGAAATGCTGCAAGGATAATTGGCACTCAAAGGGGTCTATCACCGCCAAGGAACACTAGAAGCTTCAACAGTGGTTCTAGGGCTGTGTCCCCAACTAGAAATGTGGGAAGTTATGTGGGTTCTTCTCGGGGGTTTTCGCCTGCTAGGAATCCTGGAAGCTACATTTGTTCTTCTCAACATCCTTGTAGCCTTGATACACGACCTTGTATGGCTGAGCCGAGGGATGCTCCTTTACCTCCATCGAGAACTACTCGTGGTTCCTCTCGGATGCTTTCGTCAAGCAATTCTTATTCTCCATGGACCCTGGAAGGTATACGGGGAAGGTCTCCAGAGAGGTTTGTGAGTACTTCTTCCAGGGGTTTATCACCACTAAGAAATGCTGGAAGTATCATTGGTACTTCTAGGGCTCTATCATCGCCGCCAAGAAATGCTGAAAGGATAATCAGGACTCCAAGGGATCTTTCACCTCCGCGAAATGCTGCAAGGATAATTGGCACTCAAAGGGGTTTATCACCGCCAAGGAACACTAGAAGCTTCAACAGTGGTTCTAGGGCTGTGTCCCCAACTAGAAATGTGGGAAGTTATGTAGGTTCATCTCGGGGGTTTTCGCCTGCTAGGAATCCTGGAAGCTACATTTGTTCTTCCAGGGGTTCTCCTCCACCTACGGGCATAAAAGATTTTCATGGACGAAGCAGGTTGCTTGATGATGTGAGAGCATCTCCATATACAGCTAGTGCTTCTTTCCCCAGGCCGATGTTACCTCCTCCCGTCCCAAACCCTCATCCATTGCCTCCTTTGAGTCAGCTTCCTCCACTTGGAAGAATTATGCAGGATAGTCCCTTTCATGTAAGATATCCTTTTTTCTTCTCAATTTTACTGCTTGGTTTTTCTAAACGTCGGGTGAGTCCTTCATAGTCACCACTGTTTTATGCTCCAAAATTAAACCTTAGACCCATAATGCAATCTTTGTGTTCAGGTAATTGAGACTTTTATGCCTTGCAATTATGCATATGATATATATAATATGTCATGTATATCTGCTTGGTCCTACAACAGGTGGAAGAGCCTCCTACAGTTGATAGTTTTCTAAATTCACTTGGCCTTGGAAAATATTCCCTTACCTTTAAGAGAGAGGAAGTAAGTGCACCATTCTTTCTTTATCCTAGAGCTTTACCATATTGGTTTTGTGCTAGTTTATGGGCGCTTTTCATGTTGGCATTTCAGTGTCCGCCAGATACAATCACATATAGATTTACTAATGAATCCGTTGACATGATTAACTTCTGGACTGAGCTTTGTTTATTTATTTTTCATCAATAACAACAGGTGGATATGAGCACAATAAAGCAGATGAAAGAAAGTGATCTAAAAGATCTCATCATACCAATGGTACTTTCCTTTTTGGTTGATCTCTTCTTTTATCAGATTTTTATTTTTAACTTGGTAGAAATTCCATTGATGGAATGCAGGGTCCAAGGAAGAAGATTCTTGAGGCTATAGCATCCCTTCCAAAGTCGTAGTTATGACAAAACCGGTTTGGTCTCTCGATGCTTTTTGGGTAATACGGATTGAAACTAAGAAAACGTTTTGGATCAACTCTTCTCTCCGGATAATAATTGTAGGCTGAGAGCTTTCTCTTTAGTGGAATTTCTGTTTTTTTGCTACATCGAAAACCGGCAAAAACTTGTAGTTGTGCCAGGGTTCAAATGCGATTTCAGTTTTGTGTTATCCAAACTTTTTTTGCCTAGGCTCACAGAATGTTCCAGATACAGCTTTTTTTCGTTTTCTTATGAAAGCTATTTTTCATTATCCATAGCAAACCAAGAAACAACAATCCATTCCTAATCATATTATTGCTAAAAGAAAAAGCACGCGACAGATATTTTTTACTCTTTACTTTAATTTTCTTAGTATTAGGAATTTTAATATTTTTGTAACCATTAGTACAATTAGAACATGTTTTGTTCTATCTTTGTAATTTTCAAAGAAACGAAAAACTCAGGAAGCATACTCGATAGGCGCTGCAGTGAAACAGACATCGATCGAGAAAAAAGTTGAGAAGGAACAGGAACAAAGAAAACAAAATTTTGATTTGGAGAGAGCGTTAAACGTAAAAAGAAAGTTTAAAAGTCCCACATCGAAGATCTCAACATTTGCTAGTATGGAAAGATGCATATAAAAAAAATGCGTTGGCTCAATTGGTTAAAGCACGCAGTCATGTGGTGAGCACAAAGCGAACTATTCTTTCGCCTTTTACTAAAGAATACCGTGTGCTCTCCACGCTAAGTGACATTCGTCTATTTTTGGAGGGTTCTGCTTTCTGGTGGACCCAACAATATATCTAGTCTAATTTTTTGTCTGGTTTACTTTAATAAGTCGGCTTTAATTTCTTAAATTTGGGTTCTTGGTCTTATATAACATGTAATTGGTAAGAATTTTAGTGTTTTATTCTAAGAATATCTGAAGTTAATCAATAATTTTTTTTTTTATCACAGATCTTGAATCATTATGGAATCAATGATGAAATATTAATGGCGAAGTTCGGGAAAACAATACACAAAAATTTAAACCATTAAGCGAGAGTTTGCTATATACAATTTTAATGGCGAAATTCGGAAAAACAATACACAAAATATCAAACCACTAAGAGAGAATTTGCTATATACAATTTGGCGAAATTCGGAAAAACAATACACAAAATATCAAACCACTAAGAGAGAATTTGCTATATACAATTTTAATGGCGAAGTTTGGGGAAACAATACACAAAATTTCAAACCATTAAGAGAGAGTTTGCTATATACAATGTGACGATTCATGCGAAACATGTAGCTCTGTTTATGTTATTATGATAAAATGTTTCAATTCTGAACCGAATATGCGAATTTGGAGTGAATATGGGTTAATGTGTTAAATTTATAAAATAAATATTATTTTATGGTATTATTTTTATAGTTAAATCGCAGACATTATATATATGGTGTTATAGTTGGTTATTTTTACGACATTAAACTTGTGTTAAATATTGATGAGATAAGTGTATGTAATATTAATACATATATGCATATAAGTAATTACGTATGCATGTCAGTACCTTATTGGGCTTATGTCTATTTTCGTTGGAGAGATATGGGCTTTTTGATATTTATCTGATCTGAGACTTCTCAAATGCGTCCTTTCCTTTTGACTGTTTAGGGTATCGTTACAGGATGAAGCAGAATCCCCATTTCGTTGCCTACAACTGATTATTTCTGCTGTAGATTCCGTCGCTCTGTTTCTGGAATCGGTGAAATAGGAGAACTTGAGTGATAAAGATGAGCTTAGCTCTCAGATTCAGGCACCATTTATCAGTTAGGTTTTCTCGGACATCGTCCAGATTATCACTTGTTTCTCGCATCGGCGATTGCCGGAGTTACGGACAACCGGCGAGGAAGGAGGATGAGGAAGAGGAAGAAATCGATCAGAGGAAGCTCCCAACTGATTACGATCCAGCGACTTTTGATCCGACAGAGCACCGTAGTCCTCCGACAGAGCGTGTGTTCAGACTCGTGGACGAGATCTCATCTCTCACATTATCTGAAATCTCCGAACTGGGTGCGATTATAATGAAGAAGAAAGGAATGACGGAGCCACCAACGGTCGCCGTTATGAAACCTGGAGCTGCTGCTGGGATCGTAGCTGGAATGGATCAGGGACAAAGTGGTGGTGGTGCGAATGAGGAAGCTAAAGCGGAGAAAACAGTGTTTGAGATTAAACTGGAGTCTTATGATGCACCGGCTAAAATCAAGATCATTAAGGAGTTAAGGAGTTTCACTGATTTAGGTCTTAAGGAAGCTAAGGAATTGGTGGAGAAGACTCCAGCGATTTTGAAAGCGGGAGTATCGAAAGAAGAAGGTGAGAAGATCATAGAGAAGTTGAAGGCACTTGGTGCAAAAGTTGTTTTGGAGTGAAATCATTTGTTTCCAGGTCTTTGTTACTCTTTATCCATTTCTTTTGTCTTTCTTAGTCCCATCTGTGAGGTTTTCTTAAGGTCATAGATTACGCTTTGCGTTTTTCTCATTGTTAGTTGGTTCTGAGAGAAAAACCTCATGAATCTTTGTTACTTCAAAATGTATCTCAGATAGTTTTCTTGGCAAAAATAATCCATGGTGGGAACTGTAGACTTTCATTTAGTGTCTAACATGTTTTGATTTCCTTACTCAGGATTCTTACTTTGTTCAAGAATATTGGCTTCGCTCCACAATCATTTTTAGTTGATATTAGATCACATACGTGTAGCTAAGTTTGGATAAATTCTTTTCAACCCGCGCCCTTACCGCTGCTGGTTTAACGGGGCAAACCCCGCAGGTTATAGACCAACTGGTTCGATGTGGCCAGTCTTCCGTCTGGCATATTGTTGTCCAAAACCAGACTATGAAAAATGATCTGAACCCGTAAAATAAAACGTAGAAACCTGCAAAGTTTCAGTTTTCGTGGTCTGAAAATGAAATTACGCATGTTGCTGTATCCAGGAATCGCAGATGATAAAGAGAAGCAAAAATAAAAAAGAATAGAATAACATATCCTCATCCTATCCATGTTCCAGTCATTATCTTGTGAAACTTGTAAAGAAAAAAAAGAAGGAAAACGGCTGTCTACTAGCAGTTTAAGAAGATAATATTCTCCTCAAAACAAACAAGCAAAATGATCAGACTAACAATTCTAATTCCTCGTGTTCTCTAATCTCTCGCTTCACAACTTGTTTTGAGACTTTAAGTCTGTTTTTGAATCACGTCAGTTCTATGGGCGCGATTTTATGCTACTAGATCCAACAGCTAAATGAGATTTCAGCTAATATAAGTCGATCGAAAATTTGGGACTGTTCAGAAGCTGAGAGGAAATTCAAAAGGGAGCAAAGAAAATCGAAACCTTTAATGAGATTTTCATTGCACTTAAGCCGTGGCTTGAGGGGATAGTTCTTGAGCTCATTCAGATTAGCAGCTTGAGCTTTCCAGCTTTGCTCAATTTCATCGAGCAACTTATTATCATCAGTGGAAGTTTCGTATCTTTTTCATATCCCAAATCCACGAGGCTTTTTCTCCAACCACTTTTTCATCTTGTTCATAGGCAAAAACTATCCTTCATCTTCATATCTTTTAGCTTCTACATCAAAATCACTTCATTCCTCATCATCTTCTTTCCCATCATTGTCGATACTGCATTCCGACTACATCAGCCCAATTTTTTACAGCGACTGAACGAAACCCCTTATTCCCTTTTTCAACGACTTGAAAATGCTCTGTCGAATTCGATGAAAAATTGAGACCTATGTAGAAGTTGTAAAGCATAGAGAAATTAAATAACTAAACGCGAAATCGAAGGAACAACTAAGATGACTGAAACCGGGAATGAGAATGAGAATGGAGCAACATGGAATTGCAAAACGAAGCTCCGTTGTGCTTCGTTATCTTCGTCTTCGCCGGAGAAGAAAGTGTGCAAGAAGGCCCATTAACGTAGATAAAGTAATTAATCGGCCTATTTGAGTATATACGAAAGCCCATCTATATAGAATACGTTCCATTTGGGCCTTTTTTAATTATTTCTTAACCTTAATCATATTTTGTCGTTAACTTTTTTTTTCTTTAGAAAAAAGCTAACTTGATGTAACACCACAAAAGAAACGCCACAATTTAATAGTGTTGTTTGTTGTGGTTGGGGTTAATAATGCAGTTATAATTACGGTTAATACTGAGGCTACACATGTGATTGCGGTTAATAATATGGCTATAATTGTAATATATATTGTTCGTTTGTTTGTCGTCGGTAATTACGGTATATGTTGTTTGTTTATCTATCATCGGTTGCGTTTGATCGCAAATTTTTAATTGTACCGATGTTTTAATAATCGATAAAAAAATTACGACGTAAAATATAATATGTAACCAATACAATTGATCACAAGTACCGAACGATAATTTGTCGTAATTACAACGGTAGGAAAGTTTGGTTGACAAAATAACATGTTGTTCATCGAGAAACGATAGTTAAGTAATATTTAACCCAAAATAAACATAATTTTCATCAATAAACGATAGTGTATTCTTTTCTTCTTCTGACAGAATTGAATCAGGACACCCAATTAAACTCATTGATAGAAGAAGTGTAAGAATTTCTCAAGTGAGAGAAAAGAGAGAAGAAAAGCGGAAATTCAGAACTAAAAGTATAATATTAAAGTAAAAAAAAAAAAAAAAGAAACAAAAACAATGCAGAAAATACAAAAATGCTAGGCTGTGTGGTAGACCCATTGGAGGTATAGTTTCGTGTCCATTATTATGTAAATAGACCAATTCTTGCTTTGAAGTCATGAGATTTCTCTCGATGGGACTATTTCCTAATACATGTTGGTCCGTTACACATGTGTGTCGTTCAATACATATCGTGTACTTAAGATTTGGGCTTACACATTAAATATCAGAGAGTTTATAATTAAAGAATAGCCACAATCTGTCAAGCCACATTAATTGATTTCATAAAAAAAATATGATAGAGCTCAAAGATACACCAATTAAAAAAGAAGAAGCTTAGTGGGTGGTTACAATGATGCCATCTACAGAACTACTATATGAAAGTGAAATTTGCAATGTAATTACTGAATTAATTACTTGTAACCATGAAAATATAGTCTAGCCATGAAAAAGATAGTTGAACACTGAGCTAACAGTCTAAAACTTTTTTATTTGCGTATCCTCTTTTCAAAGTATATACTGTAACATATAGTATATAAGAAATAATTTATTTGAAATAACCATTCAACAATGACCGTTGACTATATAAGGCCCATATGCTCCCATGAATCATATTGATTTTCTTTAAGAAAAAAGAAGACATTAACGAAAATGACAGACCCTACCACGAGAATGTAGTGTCAGTCTGATAAATTGTTGTAGGTTGGGAGGTGCATGTTTTCCCTCCTTTCGATTTTCAACATTTTAATTACTTCATTAATTTTTATATAAATAAACACATACATTATAAAAATGTTAATGCAATCTGAATATAAGTCGTATGTTTTGAAATATTGTCTACCTAAATACAGAAACGAAATAGTACAACTAACCCAGAAGTAAAATATTCATAATAAAGATGGTTTTCCACCTTAACTAGATATTTTTTTTTTTGATGTGCCACATATTAAAAAACATTTTTATATCCACTCTTGATTGTGCGTTGTGATAGAAATCATGAGATAAGGTATATTAGAGATGAATCATGTTGATTTGTTAATCGCAATTTTTTTTAGTTGTGTTTGCAATAGATTGTTGTTCGTTTAACTATTGTAGATATCTACAATTAATCGCTATGATTAGACACTGCGTTTCACTTCAAATTTTTTTGACTATTGGTTAAAATAGTAATACAATTAAAAGTCTGAAATCAATTACAATCGCAATTGCGGACGGTAAACAAACGAATAACATTTATTATAATTGCATTCGCATTATTGACCATAGTCATAGTATTAAATGCAGTCGCAATATTGACCAGAGTTGCAGCATTAACCACAATTGCCATCGACAAGCAAACAAATAAAACTATTATATATGGTTGAGATGATTAAAAAGAATGGAATAACGTTTATATAAAATATTTGTTTTGGGTTGGATTGAACTTTATATTGAATGACTACGTGGAGAATTGAGAAGGATCACGTGGAAAATAAGTGGCGTTGAGTATAACAAAGTATAACGGTGCAGCGGCAGATTGAAACGGAGGGTTGTCGGCATCTAAAACAGATCTCAAAAGATATCCGGTGGAATAGTTGCGGTGATAAATTTGTAGTCAACACTGCTTGGAGAAGTATAATCTATTGTGACTTTTTTTGAGACAAAGATTCAACAGAGATCAAAGAGCTTAGATGGTATCATTGGTCCAAAGTCTTAACCAAAACAAAGTTTTTCTTTTTCTTTTTCTTTTTGGTTTCTTCTGTCGTTTAAACAAAAAAAAAATGAAAAGGGGAAGGAAAATTGAAAGATGCATTATTCACACCACGTAATTCTTATATTTATTCACATTTTGTTGAATAATGCGAAAACCATTACATAAATACTTAGGCTTGAATTTATAACACATAAAAATTTCATCCCCGTAATTACTACTTATTGTAGGTAATTGCCTAGAATTATGTTGCCTATGTAATGCTATTTATAACATTATCTAGGTAATTGCTACTTATTCTTTGCATTACATAGGTACTTAAGCTTTAGTTTATTCTAAAAATTCATAAGTTTATAAACTACCCAAGGATGAAAAAAACAAACTATCAAATAAATACATTTGATAGTTTATAGATTCATAGGTACTTAGGCTTGAGTGGTAAAAACATTACTTTCGGAGTTAGAGATTTACGATTGAATCATTTTTAAATTATTTGATTTAGGTTCAGAGGTTTGTCGGTTTAAAAATAATAAACAAAAAATACTAAAAAAAAAAAGAAATTACAAACGAAAAACGATAGTTAAATCATGGTATGATACGATATTTAAATGATAAGAGATAATGAACTGAAAGAATTATTATTCATTTTGATGAGATTAAATTTACATGATACATACTTTATATAATAGTGATGTTTAACTTAACAAATAATTGATGCGATATATACATACATCAACTGAATATCTCCTTCATTATAAATTCTATACAAATAGAGTAATTATAACTATTGAATCTTCCAAATCCAACGTTTTTTGCACTTTTTGTTTTGCTGTGTATAACTTAATTATAGTGTCTCGCTCAGGACTAATTAACTATATTAAGTTCTATATATAAAATAAAATGCGATGGACTGATCGTTATATAATAATTTGTTTATTTTAATCAATAATGACACACTAGATTTATACCCATGCCATTCATAAAGAAAAATATTTGTAAATTATATTTTATTATTAAATACGAATCAAAATATTTATATAATTTTAAATTTTATTTAAAATTACTTTTAATATTAATTTTTATATATACAAATTAAGAAAAGAAAAATAATTATTTTTTATGAATTTAATAGCATTTTTTGGTTAGTTTAATAAAATATATTAATACTCTAACTAAATTAATAACAATGATATATATTATAATTATTCAAATAAATTAAGCCTATTTATATATTTATTTTAAATTTACTGTAATGATAAAACGTAAATATGGTATTTCTGTTAATAACACGTGAGAATAAAGTTATTTTTTTTAAATTGTTTCTCAAATTATATATTAGGGATTAAATAATAATTTAAATCTATTTATATTTATTTGAAATTATTTATAAATTAACGTATTAAAAATTTTTTAAAATAAAAATTATTGTTTTTGTAAATGTAATACTATTTTTTGGTTAGTTGAATAAAATATATTGATTCTCTAACCAAATTAATATCAGTGTCATGCATTGTAATTATTCGAGTAACTTAAACCGTTTTATATATTTAATTTGAAACTCGTTGTGTTATTGACACGTCAGCATGATATTTTTGTTATTAACACGTCATATTAACATTAATTTGTTAAAAAGTTTCTAAAATAATATATTAGAGATTAGGAATGTTACACAAATTTGCATTGAAGTACAATTTATTCTATAAAACATATTTCTAATACATCTAAGAGAAAGGGAAAATTAGAAGATGTGATTACTCAACTGTTCTATTAAATGATATAATTACGATATGATCAGTGCGATCTACGGAGATGAGTGTAATTTAGATTTATCATTCGATGCTTTTTATGAGCCAAACCAATAATTTCCCGATCTTAATGTGTAAGATGTTCTGCCAAAGCGACATACAAATGGTCCTAATAACAGAAATTGGTTGCATAATCCCATAATCAGGCCCATTAACCTAAATATCCAATTAGTTGATTACACGTCAGTTTTTTTTTTAAATAATACGGCCCTCTCTGGTCACGAACGAGTAATATGCAAACAAAAGTACATTAGCTGTTCATTCTGTTTCTGTACTCATGCAACGTGTAACCTTCCCGTTCTTGATTCGGGAACAGTCCCGTTTTCCAGGGGCATAACGGAAACGGTAACCGTCTTGCAACAACACTTTTTTCTTCAATGTTTGTTTTTTAAAATGATATAAAGAAAACAAATATTAGTTTCATAGACTCATCTTCGTGTTTATATATCCAAACAAATGAATGTGTTAAATCCCCCACTCTTCTCTCCACAAGTAGAAAGAAAAAAACATCTCTCCTCCCTTCTTCTTCTTTTTCTCTTACTCATAACTCCAAGATTTTTCCCCGGTCGTTCACCAACGTTACACCGGTTTGTTTTGGCTACGGCGAGCGGTTATGGAATGACAGAGGCCGCCGTCTCGGCGATAGTTATTATAACCGTGGTGTTTGTTTCGTTCTCACGGATTACTACGGCGACATGGATTTGTTCTGCGGAGGGGCTTCCGGCGTGTTTTCCGGTGAATCAACTGTTAATTTCTCGTCGGATGAGGTCGATTACTGGCCGGATGATTCAATCGCCAGTTTTATCGAGGACGAGAGGCATTTTGTTCCTGGACTTGACTATCTTTCTAGGTTCGAATCTCGATCTCTTGACGCTTCCGCGAGAGAAGAGTCCGTCGCATGGATACTCAAGGCGAGTGGTTAACTTTTTCTGTCTCTCATTCTTTTCTTTTGGTGGTAAATCTGTTTCAGTACGATGCTAAAGTACGCCGATCTAATCGTTACATGCAGAGAATCGCCGCGATGATATTTGACATTGTGCTATGTTTGATTGCAGGTACAAGCGTATTACAACTTTCAGCCTTTAACGGCGTACCTCGCCGTTAACTATTTGGACCGGTTTCTGTATGCTCGCCGTTTACCGGTAAGCTTAAAACGTCAACGTTAATATCCTCTGTGTTTGATCTTAGTGATATGACACAATAACAATCTAAAATGAGTCATGGTTTTCACCATTTTTAGGGATGAATAGTTTATTGACTTTCTTTCAAAAAAATGAAAATGAAAATATTAAATTATACCAATAAATAGAAGGGATTAGATTAGTAGAAATCAATCTGATATTTGGACTGTACACATAGTGTCAATTTACTACAGAAATGGAGACAATGATAGAACAGGAGCCCAGGAGCGGGATGGGGTAGTATTTATTTATATATTATTGTTTATATATAATGGATTCTTTATATTATTTTTAACATTTTATATTATATTTACATTGACGTTTACATAATATAATACTATACTTTGCAGCAATCTTTCCACTCCACATATCCGCTTTTATCATCGTGATGTTAAAACGCTCCTCTACTAAAATATTAGTGCATATATGTAATCAATGATCAATTAGTTAGCTTTAATTCTGTCTTTTTTGTGGGGGAGTAGGAAACGAGTGGTTGGCCAATGCAACTTTTAGCAGTGGCATGCTTGTCTTTAGCTGCCAAGATGGAGGAAATTCTCGTTCCTTCGCTTTTTGATTTCCAGGTTCTTCTTAAAACCAATTTACTTACAATCTGGATTTGCTCTGTTTTCAGTTTATTTGATTTATGCTTCTTTACATGTGTCATGTAGGTTGAAGGAGTGAAGTATATATTTGAAGCAAAAACAATAAAGAGAATGGAACTTGTTGTTCTGAGTGTTTTAGACTGGAGACTAAGATCCGTAACACCATTCAGCTTCCTTACCTTCTTTGCTTACAAGATCGATCCTTTAGGAACCTTCCTAGGGTTCTTTCTCACCCATGCCACAGAGATTATACTCTCCAACATAAAAGGTACGTACTTAAATGTTATATGATCCATATTGTCTTTTAAACTGAATTGTTTATAACAATGTGTAAGTGCAGAAGCGAGCTTTCTAGAGTACTGGCCATCAAGCATAGCTGCAGCTGCGATTCTGTGTGCAGCCAACGAGCTCCCTTGTCTATCCTCTACTTCAAATCCCAATGAAGGCCCTGAGACTTGGTGTGACGGTTTGAGCAAAGTAGGAAGGAACTATTAAATCTAAATCAACCATTTATAATTCTCTGGATGGACAGAGAAGAGTAATGAAATTTCTTATTGGTTTCAGGAGAAGATTGTGAGATGCTACGGACTGATGAAAGCCATGAGAATAGAGAATAACAGGATAAATTCACCAAAAGTGATAGCAAAACTTCGAGTGAGCGTAAGACCAGTATCCACTTTAATGAGGCCAAGTGAATCCTCTTCCTCATCATCTTCTCCCTGTAAAAGGAGAAAACTTGGGTGATAATGAGTGATAACAAAAGCAAGCTCTGCAAGTATTACAGGAGAGTGAAATGATACAATGCAAGTACGTACATAAATTAAACTAAAAATATGAATGATTGGGTGCGTTAATTAGTAAGAGTTTCCATCCAAGGGGGAAAGGAACAATAGTCAAATGAAAATAATTTTGTTCGCAACTTTGTTTATGGAAACAGTATAATTGGATTAGGTGGGAGAGAGAAGAGAGAGAGAGAGATTGGTCATAATTAAGGCTTTGCAGATTCCCAATAGAAAAGATCAAAAGAAAAACAAAAGGTGAGTGGTGCGTGTGGAAGATCTGAGTGGGATTTTTCAGAAATTTAAATTCATTCGGAGTTTAAGAGTCCGTTTGTGTCTTTATGGATCGCATCAGTTTAGGGGGCCCCAGCCCCATTGGGTGGGCACCGGCTTCATTGGGTGGGCCCCGGTCTAATTGGGTGGGTATCGTCTCCCCCCCTCCCCCCTCAAGTTGCTAAGTACAGTATAATAATATTTGTGTTTGGGAGCGATGATATTTGGAGTTCCTTTGTGGCATTGTACGTGGCAGAAGCGTGTGTCAGACTTGTTTGTTGTTTTTATTTTGGGGTAACTATTCAAACCTTTTATTTTTGGCGGGAGGTTTTGTGTTTCGATTTATATAAGACGTGGTACGTTGGATGACTTTTGCCACGGTGCGTTTTACGTTATATGCATACATGTAAGGTATCACGTGTGAATATATATATTTTTTGTTCTTTCCGTTTTAAGGCATGCATATAAATGAAGCGAAATGATGATTGATGAAGCAATAAATAATGTTTTTTTTCTTCTCTTTGTTATAAGCAATCAATAATGTTCGCTTGCAAATAAATGATTATCAGAGTGAAGGAGATACATGAGAAAGAGAGAGAGAAAGAGATGATAATACGAGCTTAGTGGTGAGGATTGTAGAGAACATATGGCATGTGAATTTGTGAGTTGTGAATCGATTAATCAAGTTCAAGTATATGCTTGTACTTATTGGAGTCAACAACAACTAAAGAAGGACGAACGTATGGGGACAAAAAAAAATATTTGATTTTTAAGAAATGTGAGTTACTATAAAGTAAATTAAAGAGTATCAAAATGTGAGTGCTCCTCAGTCTTCACCTCATAAATTGAATGCTTTTTTCTGTCAATAAAAATGCATTATGTTGGTTGAAATCTGCATATATAACAAGACATAAAAAATGATGTTAAAATAATCGTTTTTGGTTTAGTAAAGAGGAAGAATTAAATAGTAGACATGCATGTGAGGTTTATCTGTCGTCATGTCAGAGAAAGTGGTCTCACAACGAAACCATAACGTAGCAACACCGTTTTCTCTCTCGAACCCCTCAAACGTTAGCCACACAAATACCAAGTTTCCACCTCGGTTTAGATAATACAATATATATGCACGATTCTACAAGTAAAACGGAAATAAAAAAGGATATGATTAATCTGAGCAGGTCCACAGCTTCTCTATCGGAGGTCATAATTACGTAATCTAATTTCCGTATGCTCATGACGCTCCTCTTCTCTTTATTTATTATTTTATCTTACATCACTTTTCCAATTTTTCAACCATACACTCATGTTGACATCATTTTACATGCTTATTTATATATTTAAATCGATAAAGTTTTTTTTTTAATTGAAAATGCAATGTTTACAAGATTTTGAAATTGCTCCCCACAGTATGTACTTAACCATTCGTGTTTGCAACTTACTCATGTGCTCCCCCATGTGTTTGTAATTTTTTTTTCACTCTTTTTCTTAAATATTATTTCGTATTTATTAAAGTGAAATACTTATGGAAAAACCTTCAATAAAGATGCATTTGGAAAAAAGTTGCCAGGATTTGTAAAATTCATGCATGTTACTATGTAAGATATAAATGGTATGTTTAAGGGCATCGACTTGACATGACTCATAAATAATTATCGTACAAGACTAGATAGCTATTAATTTACAGAAATTACACAATATGACTTTTAAATCTAATTCATTTTTTGTAAAGCCTAAATCAATAGTAGTGGTTGAGAGTTTTTTGTGGATGTCTTTTTTGACAGGTCCTTCCACCGTGAAATCGATGAATTCAACAATCATTAGTCACCGGTAAAAAGTTTCAGTGACAGGAAACTCGTCTTTTCATAGACTTCGAAAGATTAATCTTCGATCTGAAATTCTCTCGGTTTAAAAAGTAAAAACTTATCAAATCGTAATCATAAGGAGCTTTAAACATAGTTTCATACATACACTAGGTTAAGCTTAAATTCTTCTCGAACTAAGAGTACTAATAAAAAAACATAATTTTGAAAGGTATCAAGAAACGCCGCTAAATAAAAAGAATTAGTGCTTAATCTAATAATAAGCAAAATTGGTAAAGCATTAATGGGGATTAGCAACTGCTAATTATAAATAAATAATGACAGGTCACGCATTTAGGACATACTAAGCATCGGGATTACTTCCATCATTGTTTATTAACTTTTGTTTTTGGTTTATTCTTTTTATAGTTGGAGTTTTTGATTAGCTCTAACTAGGATGTAGACATATATAGGGACCCAAGCTTATATATCATCCTATAAATACATTCATCTTTAAATTACTATATTAATTAATCCTTGTCTTGTATAATTAGTTTGGTACACGCGTCCCCCATTAATTTCATCACTTTTCTTTTACTATGACAGATAATATCCAGACTCCTTTTTTTTGCTCAGTTTTCTTAGAGAAGATGAACAACGATATCTGATGGGAATGATTATGAGGAGCACATTATATGCCATATATTAATAAAGCACCAAACCGATGTTTATCATCTTTGCAATACTGCGTAAAACTCAATACCATTTAAATACAATTATTACTAGTTTGTTAATGATAAACCCAAATGGATTAAACCTAAAGACCTTAACAAGTGGATGAAATATATTTATATCAAAATTACGCCCGAGTACTAGTTATCAAGTACGTAATGGGCTTGAAGCACAATACAAAAAGCATAATTTAACATTTAGTTTTAAAGCGAAACAAAAAGAAAACAAAAAGAACTTGAGAGAATAAATCGTAGAACATATGGTAACAAAGGTTGCACATGGATTCTTGGATGCTTGGAAAGTAGAAATAAATATAAAGTTATGAGATGTCTTCTGGGGTTAAATGATGAGATGATACATAGAGAAGGAATAATAGAAAAACAAAGAAAAGGAGAATACACTGATGGCAACGTCCGACGCGTAGGGGCGTGGAGACAAGTGAAAGAAACTCAGCTTCTCGAGGGAGCGTTTCTCATTCTTATTTTGTGGGCTTTGCTTTTTCTCTGTGTTTATCATCACAGACCAAACATTTGGCCACACTTTTCCTTCTTAATTATGCATTTTCATTTTACCACTAACTTATGATTTCTTCAGTGGACAACAACACTTCCCTTACCAAGTCCTTTGTTTCATCATCGCTCACTCTCATTCGCTCCAACAGTAATGGTGTTTTATTAATGAATAATTTAATTTAATATTCAAAATTTAAATAATCTTATTTTAAAATATAAATTGTTTACAGCAATAAAATTTAAGGACACTCGCGTATGTAACAGAGACAAAAAACCTCGAATTAGTGATCATATTAAATGCAGTTAGAATGTAATAGCAAAAAAAACTCCAATTAGATATAAAGAATGTAAAAGGAAAAGGAAGATGAATGCGAAAGAAATTAGATGAGCATATATAAAAGAAAAGCAATGAGCACACTGACTGAAAGCGATAAAGAAAGATTGTAAGCTCTTTTGAGATTGAAATTTTTACAGAGATTTCAGCAAAAGGATGAGAAAGTTAAAAAGCGAAAGGCATTTTTACAGTCGGGGTGGGGGGGGGCCAAAGCAAAAGCCTATTATAGAGGAGAAAGCTGGTTTTAGTTTAAAGAAAGACAAAAAGAAATGTAGCTCTCTTTGGGGACTGTGACTTTTGTGTAATGAGCCATTATCAAATACATTGAAAATCCACCTCCACAAATAAATTATTCATTCCTCTTCTCACCATCCTAAATAAGATTCAATATGGGCATTGTTTTGATTGGGCTACGATTTGGAGAAGACCCATTTTGTAAATGTTATGGACTTACATTTTCTTTTTTTATTTCTGCCTAAGAGTCCTTAATATTCTAGATCTACAAGAAACACTCACTATAAGTCCTAACTAGTTCAACTCAAGACATCTTTAGTGCGACAAAAGAAAATGTAAATGTTGACATGTATGTCTCTAAACATGTATTTATAAGCAAGTATGTGTCTCTAAACATGTATTGTTTTAGGTCAGAGGATTAAGATATGGTTTACACTCCAGAGGATAATACGACTAGCTATACAGAAGAGAAAACCTGACACTTTCTGCTGTTCCTGTCAATACCAAATTCAGTCTCTGTGATTGATGCAGAAAATTAACACATCTACATCAGGTCTAGGTACTTTTTGGTATAGTAGCGACTTACACTTTTTGCTGTGTTTCACTGAACAATTCCTTCAATTTCCTCCTGTGCCACTGAGTTGCAACTTCTTTCTCTCCATCTCCAGCTGTGACAATAATAATCTGAGGCCTAAATCACATGACATTCAAGAATTACATTTAGTACTTGGCACTGGCAGTCTGGCACTTACCACTCTCTTTATTCTATTATGGGCAGCTGTGGTTCCTCCAATGACACAATCAGAATCATAAGGGCTACAAATACGCACTTCTTTCATAACCAGGATGTCTGTTTTTTCCCACTGTACAGGAAACCTGGAATGAAGCATCAAGTAAAACGAGGTAAATGTAAAAAAACCAATAGAATGATTCTGACTCTTTGATCAACTGACATAACACAATATCATGAATAGCCTATAACCATTTGTCACGACCGGTTCTTAATTGCAAAACCAAGAAAGCTAACACCAACGTAAGTAGCCCACAGGACCATGTCGAATTTAATATGTAAGCCAACTCACCCAATGGTTGCACAGCCTACCTGATTACTTTCTTTGACAGCTCCTACTTGAACATTATATCATACTTTTATTTCATGAAAAGTAGTCCAGCAAAAGAAAAGTATAGTAAATATCTAATATTGGTTACAGGAATTTTTTACAGCAGCAACACTGCAGCGAGAATATAAACAAATTCGATCATAGAGCAAATATATAGTCCCTAAAAGTTTGCATCTTCTGGAAACCACGAGCAATACAAACGCTAAATTGAATCAAACATACTTTTCTCACAATCTAGACCTCGTTTCCATTCCGTATCTACCAGAAACAATGCACAAAACATATTCGCAAACAGAAGCAAAAGCTGTTTAACAATCAAACAGTAGCAATAAAAACATAACCTAAAACATACAATTTTAAGAACTATCTGGTTCTACATCATCGATTCAATATAAGCACCAAAGATCCTTACGTCTTAGACAATGCGTCGAAGATGCTCTGCGCCTCTGCGGTAACACCAACACCAATTCTCTCGATGCGACTGCGAAATCGTAAGCAAGATTAATCAAAATAAGTGGAACATTCGAAACAATAACTTTATACGATGTTGCAGCAAGTATCACCTAACGGCGAGTTTCTCTTTCGCTAAGAGTCCATTAAGATCAATCCGATGCTTTTTACCAGCGAGCGGATCCTTGAATTTTCCAAGATACTTGAGCTCGTTTATGAAATTCGCATTTATCATCCGTGTGTTCTTCAAATTCCCAGGTCTACATTTCGTGCCCTCTTGTAAATCAGTAACCCGTCAAGGAAATCCAAATGTGAAAACAAACACCTAAATCTCCACCGATGATTAAATCTTGAAGGCCACTCGGAAAATTAAGAAGAATAAGTAGCAGAAAACCAAAAACGAACTACGACCCTGCGAGTAAGGATATCGAAAATGACGATGTTGGGATCAACATCATATGCCAAAACGATCCCCTTGAACTCGACTCCAGTGCTTAGCTTGACCTCGTATATCTTTCCCACGGCGAATTTGTTTCCCTCTCCTCCACCATCGTCGTGTTTGGCCACCGATTCACCAGCTGGTTTCATGGCGGCTATCGTCCCTCCTCTGGTGTCTAACTCGCGGTTAGAAAAGCTGACGGTTGAAAAATACTCAGCTTCGCGTTACGCGGACAAATGAATTTGTAACTGTAAATGGGCCTTCATCTCAGCTTTACAGGCCTATATAAACCAATCCTGGGTTGTTAATTTCACCGGATAAAACTTGTACCTAGTCAAATAGTTTTAATCGCCCAAAATATCCATTTACAGTATTGAATACACAAATAATGTTAAAAGCAGATTTAGATATATATATATAATATATATATATATATATATTATAATTAATTAATTATTTAGTGAATTTAAATTAAATATATATAATTTATCTTTAATTTAAAATAAAATTTTAAAAAAATTTAATATTAATTATACAATAAAATAGACAAAATGAATTTAAATTGTTTATTCTTAAATATATAATATTATTAAATAGGTAATAAATTATATATATGATAAATATTTAATTAATCCAAAATTTTATTTTCTATTTTATTTGATTAATTTTTAAAACTTTTAAAATTTTATTTTATATTGTGTATTTTTTATATTATAATATTAAAGATTTATATATCTATTATATTATTAAATATTTTATAATTTTATTTTCGTAGATTTTTTAATAAATTATGTACTAGATTTATACCCATGTCATGCGTGGGGAAAAATATTTGTAAATTATATTTTATTAGTAAATATAAATTACATATTTATATAATTTTAAATTTTATTTAAAATTACTTTTAAAATTAAATTTTGTATATATAAATTAAGAAAATAAAAATAATTACTTTTTATAAATTTAATAGTATTTTTTGGATAGTTTAATAAAATATATTAATTGTCTAACTAAATTAATAATAATGACATATATTATAATTATTCGAATAAGTTAAGCTTATTTGTATATTTATTTCTGTTAATAACAAGTCAGAGTAAAGTTATTTTCTTAAAAAAAAATTTAAATAATAAATTAAGGATTACGATAGTAAATTAAATCTATTTATATTTATAAATCAACGTATACAAAATTAAAAAAAATAAAAATTATTATTTTTGAAAATGTAATAGTATTTTTTGGTTAGTTGAATTAAATATATAGATCTATTTTCTAACCAAATTAATATCAGTGACATACATTGTAATTATTTTAGTAATTTAAATCTTTTTATATATTTAAACTGAAATTCACTGTGGTGTTGATATGTTAGCTGTCATTTTTGTTATTAACACGTTAAATTAAAGTTAGTTTGTTAAAATAATTTTCAAATAATATATTAATAATTATGTAATATTTATTTTACTTTTATGATGTGACATATCAACATAGGATACCGTATATCACACATTAAAACTAAAGTTTCTTTATTAAAACATTTATTAGGGATTTAGATTGTTCTTTGAGTTTTGCACATTTTCTGTTTTTTACAGGAACATATGTATAAACTTCCTATTATCTTTACAAGATTTTATTTATTAGTAAAATCTGAAACGTCTATTAGATTTATGGTAAGTATAAACTGAGATGGTCCAGCTGCATGATTAAAATAATCATTTAATTTTGTCAAAAAGGAAATGGAAAACTGGTGAGCTACTACATCACCATTATCTCCTGTCACTACTTTTAATTGTCAAATCCTGAATGGGAATGATGGTTTTAAATACTCAGTCTAGATTTTCTTTTAAGAAAAATAACTAAAACTTAAATATATGTTTGAGTCTATTTTAACCAGAACATCTTGTTAAACTGTCACACATTAATCTTCTACCTGCGAATATGTTTCTTGCGTTGTTTACACCAAATCAAATGTAAACCATAAGACTTATGTTGTGTCATGGTGTAATAGATACCACATGACTAAAACGGTATTTGTGGATTTTTTTAAAAAAATCCTTGTTTGAATCCTAATTATTTTTTATAATAATTGAATCCTAATATATAACTAAAAATATGAAAATTATGAATGGTCCAAAAGAAAATGGCACATGGAAAAATCGAATGGATTGAAGTTAACGGGGGATGAGGAAAACAAGTCGAACCACTCATTGCAAATTTAGAGCACATCTTTGATCACATGTTGTTTGATTTATCTATTTGTTTGTTTGACGGTAATCACATGTTGTTTAATTTGAGTCCATCCATCTCGGACATACATTGTAAAACATAATGATTGTTTCATCCTAAATATTAATCTTTTTAACGGCTATTATTTGATAGTTATTATTACAATTATCATCTTACAATTTCTTCGTTGTGTTTACGGTTTTAAATTTGAAGCAGCCAAATACTAAGAGTTATCGGTTGTTGTTTTGTTTTGTAACGATAAATCTAAAAAGGCATATATATGGATACACCAGTACATAGTTATCTGGTGTATGGTATGGTTTTGTACAAGAGCTCATTTGTCTCAAATTGTTGGTGAAGTCGACAACTACATATTAAATCTTAGCAAAGAGCATTGGAAATGCATGTGTAAAATGGATTCTCATGTACTTGAAAGTATTTAAAAGGTACTTATGATATTGAGCTAATGTTAGGTGGACATTAATATGATCTTGTTGTGGGATATGCTGATTCACATTATACAGGAGATTTTAACAATATAAGATATGTGTTTACTCTTTTAAGAGGTCTAATCTAGTCTGACAATCGTATAGATGCTAGCCATTCCGGAACTCTCCTACCATTATTGCTGAGATTTGTAAGGGACATATTATCTATTTTGTAACGTATACAACAAAAGTTGAGTAGATGATAATGGAAGAAGTAATTAAAAAAGTATCTTATATAGTGAGTTTTTTTTAAAAAATTATGTCATGTCATTAGAAACCTTATATATTAAAAAAAGTAATTTTTTAAAAAATGATAATATACCATTGGAATTTTTTTTTAAAAATGATGATATACAATTAGAAAAAATGATATGGATAAAAAATTATGACACAAAGTTCATTCAACATGATAATTTTAAACATAAAATTATTTTTAAAAAATAAATTAAATTATATATATTAATCTTATATATTAAAAAAATAAATAAAATTTAAAAAATATTTATATGTTATTAAAAAAATATGATATGGTTAAACAAATTATGACCAAAAAATCGAAAAATGTCATAAAAACCAAAGAAATAAAATTATTATAATTTTTGATTAGAAAATTAAGTATAATTATTGAGTAAATATAAAAAAGAAGTCGTGATCATTATTTATATTTGAATTTACGATTATTTTATATAATTTTATATGTAAATATTTAAAAATAATATTACATCATGTACATTATGACAAAATTAAAAATTACAACGTTGAAATGTTTATTTCAACTTCATATGTTATATATATATTCTACTTATTATACATGTCATGTAGTCTATTTTTTCAAAATTTTAAATTTGATATTCACTAATTATAACTATAACTGGTAAAATATAAATATAGATAAGATTATGTAATGATAGTATTTGTAGAATTGAATTTGATTATCTGGTATTATTAAAATAAAATGGTTTAATAATAAACGTAACATAATAATGAATTAATTAAATACAAAGTTATAGTGTTGAAAAGTCACATCAGCATGGTGGCCTAAATCAACATTACTTAAGTGTTACCACTTTACTATATGATTAATTAGCTAAAATCAAAATTACATCGAGACACGTTATATTTTCAGTGGAGACTGACAATTATACCCTGACAGGCATAAGAATGTCAAGGGCTGTTTCCGCCATTCACCATATTCAGAGTAAAGCCATCAGAGATTCAGAGATTCAGAGTCTCTCCACTCACTCGTCAACTGCTCCACCACAAGCCACAAATTAATAATTTTAATTTACAACTGTATAACAAAAATTTAATCATTTCTTTGTGTGGAATATAATAAAAATATTATGCACAGAAACAGCATTGACATGGAGAGGCTAATAATAATTACAGATTTTTGTAAAATATTCCTCCATGGTCCAGTGCCATTGAACCGCTCGTCTCTTCAACATAAATCAGAACAACAACAACAACCAAAAACCGATGTGACATGTACTTGGAAACACCATATCAATAATCAAGAAGACAAAGGAAAACGGAAGACGACGAAAAGTTGTTCTAAATTCCTGAAATGGGATTGAAAGAGCAACAGAGTTGTCTGACTCAGAGGAAGATCGTTGGGTTTATAGTCTTTGCGTTTATCCCAGTAGCTCTGTTTCGACTCTGTTTTAGTAACCCATTTTCCACCATTGATGACACTAATCTCCAAGATTATGCAGCCCACGTTGTGATCACCAACTCCTCTTCTTCTTCTTCTTCTTCTCAAGGTAAAATTTAAATGATTCATTATGATTGTGTTTATATTGCAGGGACGATGGTTTTTAAGTATTTTTGTGTTGATTTGCAGAAGAAGAAACTCTGGAAACATTGGATCTTATAAAAGACGAAGCTTTATGCGACTATACGAAAGGAAGATGGGTCAGGGACGAGATGGGTCCACTGTACAACGGTTCGACCTGCGGAACAATAAAGGATGGTCAAAATTGCTTCCGACATGGCAGACCCGATTCTGGCTATCTTTACTGGAAATGGAAACCGAACCAATGCGAAATCCCGAGATTCAACGCGACCCGGTTCCTTGATCTTATGAGAGACAAGCATCTTGCTTTTGTCGGCGATTCCATGGCTAGAAATCAGCTCGAGTCTCTTATCTGTTTACTCTCTACCGTCTCTATCCCCAATCTCATCTACAGAAACGGAGAAGATAATAAGTTCAGAAAATGGCGTTTCGAATCTCACAACTTCACGGTCTCGGTTTACTGGTCCCCGTTTCTTGTGGCCGGTATGGAAAAATCCGGAAAGTTGGACCACAACGTATTGTATCTAGACCGGGTGGACGACAAATGGGGTAATGATTTAGAACGTATCGACACGGTCGTAGTCTCCGTGGGACATTGGTTTCTACATCCGGCGGTTTATTTCGAGTCCGGTTCGATTTTGGGATGCCATTCTTGCGAAGCAAACAACTGTACCGAGATAGGGTTTTTCGATGTGTTTAGGAAAGTGATAAGAACAACCTTGAAGGCTGTTGCCGGAAGTCGCCGTGAGGTGATCTTGACGACGTTTTCACCGTCTCACTTCGAAGGCCGGCCCTGGGACAGCCTCGACGCATGTAACAGGACGGATCCGTACGAAGAAGGGAAAGTTCTAGAAGGTTTGGACGCGGAGATGCGGAGGATAGAGATGGAGGAGGTTAGGACCGCGAAATCCGCAGCGGAGGAGCTGAGGTTGGAGGCGTTAGACGTGACGGCGATCTCGGTATTGAGACCAGACGGACATCCTGGTCCGTTCATGTACGAATTCCCGTTCAAGAACGGTGTGCCGGAGAGAGTTCATAATGATTGTTTGCATTGGTGTCTGCCTGGTCCGGTCGACACGTGGAACGAGATTATGATCGAGATGTTGCGACGATGGAGGGTTTAATTGATGAAAGATGATTGTAGAAGTTATCTTTTTTTTTATTATTTCAACGAAGTAGGTAATTCTTTTCTTGGATTAGATACGGAAAAAAACACTTGGATGATACAATTTTTCAATTTTGATCAATAAATTAAACACAATGTTTTTTTTGCAATATATAATTAAGTAATGTAATAACGGTGGTAAATCGCTGTCATTATGATTTAGCAGTATTTGATGATAAGAATTCATAGGACGGCAAAAAAAGAGGATTAGAATTCATGGTAGATTTGACCTATTAAATGGTTTAATGGATCTGACTAATTTATAAAATGACTGTGATTTAGAGAAGAGATCTATGCAGTTTTGTAGGTATATTCGGGTTTTGCGTTTGTGCAGAGAATAAGACCCAGATATGTGTTTTTTTTTGTCTTTTGTGTCCGAAATAATTTTGTCTTCTTTTATATATTTTATTCACTACTCACCATAGCTAGTACACTTTTATCTGTTGTAAGAGAATCTTCATTTTGTTTTATACTTTACCAATAGACGACAACATAAAAAAATATTTTCTACTTAAGAGTAAAATGATTTTAACTTTTTGTCAGCTGTTTTTAAAATTAAGAAATTTGTATGCAAATTGCAATGATATAACTTTGAACATAAATTAGCGAAATGACAAAATTATATTCGCAACTATTCAATTTTCTTTAATAATATTATATCCCATTAGCCATATTTTTAGTTTGATATGGTGTCAGCAATATAGGATGTGTATAGAAAGAGAAAGTAACTATGACAAGGGAAACATAAACGATTTCATTTCTTTTTCTTCTATCTAACAAAAAATGTATTTTTTTCTCTCAAAGACAAAAACTTAACAATTTGAATCTGTTCACCATCCACTTCAAAAAGACAGTTTAGAGAGGAAGAAGAAGAGCACAAATAAGAGAAAGCGATTAAAAAAATGTCGTTCAAGTTGACTCGGACATACATAATTGGCCCGATGAGTCGACGGTTCGAATGATAAAGTTGGTTTAGTGATTTGATGGAGGATGAAAATTGTTTTGATGAAGAAGCGACTAAATTGAGTTTGAAGAGCCAAATGTAAAAAACTAAATTGAATTATCGCAAAAATGTAATACTTAACAATCAATCATTCAATTAGCAATTTAAATAGAAAGTTAGAAGTAATGAAAAATAAGGCAAAATGACTGCTATAATTCAACGAGAACTTTTATCAGAGAAGATAGAGTGATCTTCCACCGAAATTCATGGGAAAATATAAATTTGAAAACACAAAGGGAAAAATACTAAATTGAGTTATCATATCATTCAAAAGTTAATAATCGATACTGCATTAAACATAAAGTTGTAGATAAATCTATATGCAATCCATCACTGTTTTCTCAAGCTACAAGCGTTTACTGTTTAACCTCATATATAACAACATGAGCTTTTGAATCTAAGAACAAATGCTTATGCAATTTATGCATGCATGCATGCTTGTGAATCTAAGCTATATGATTCTATTAGACATTGTACTTTTTCAATATGCTTCCGTTTGAAGTTTTTGTTATTTCTACCGTTGCTTGTTCATCATGCGATTGTGCTATCACCTAACTAGTTCCTCAATCTCGCTTAAGTAATGTTACGGTCAAGATTGGTCTTCCTAGCAGAAGTCTATCTTGAGAAAATATAAATTTTATTCGTTTATATGCCATGCCGTTGCTGGTTATGTTAATAATATGGTTGTGATTGCGGCATATATTTTTTTTTTTATTGCTGGTGGTTGCGATTGATCGTAAGTTTTTAATCGTACCAATATTTTAATCAACGTCAAAAGAATTGTAATATAAGATGGATCATCTGAGCGCTACAATTTACAATAAATAAACGAATAACAATTTACTTCAATCTAAAACGTAGAAAATTACATCTCATAAACGAATATATTAAAACTATTGCTATATTTACTTGTCACTTTCTATTCATCATCTAAGTTTGACTAGTTTTTTTCCTATTCATTACTCTTTTTAGTATTCATTTATGTAGTTTATTACATATATACATTGTTCATTATAGGTGTAAAAATATTTTTAGTATTATATAGTATTCATTTATCTTTTCATGTTATCTACATTTTTAGTGTGGGATTTTTAGTATAAAACGAAATTCTATTTCTTCCACAGAATAACTTCAACAATGTAAACAGTATATAATAGTGGGAATACAATAGTTGATCCATGACAAAGAGATTATTCATTAACATATAATTATAGAAACAATATACAGCTCTATTATCCAAAAGCACATGTATATACATTGGGTCGGTTTTGCTTTTCGGACCAAAAACCCTACTTCAGCAATCTCCCATTGACATTGACTACTTAACACACTCTCACATGCATTCATTTATAATTTTTTTTTATAAAATACAAATTAAGTTCACACAGGACTTTCTTCCTCATTAATAAGCAATGGAACTTTGAAGTGATCTTCTTCGTGATGAGGAATAGTTTTGATGGGTTTTGGATTTTGTTTTTCTTCGGTTTCCTTCAATTGTCCCCAAGACACTGTGTAATATCCCACACCACCTATGGCTGCTCCTAGCACACTGCAGTATTCATCAACATATACACAACACTTATGCATGCTGCCAATTTATTAATAACTATATATATGATGATTAATGAATCTAATAATATACCTGCCGTAGTGAAGACTATTGACGAAAAAGCTGGTTCCAAAGAGTGTTGCCCAAAAAATACCAAAGGGCTTGAATAATGGCACGTAATAAGGTCCTTTCATTTGACTGCACTTTACATGTACACTTGTTCGTATCACACTTCCGAATGTTCCCTATTTTTACACATTGTTATAGTAACCAATGATATTAATTAATTAAAGTCGTTAAGTACTACGATATGAATTTGTTAACTATATTTTTCTCGAAGCGAATAAATTTGAATACCGTGGCGATAACGAGGAAAAAATCGAAGTTAGGTTGGATCGTCCATGCACTTAGGTCTCTTTCCATAAACAACGAGAAGATCAAACATTGGATCGTCCCAACTATGCTGTAAAACGAAGCCACTTTCATCACGTGTGGATATCTTTTGACCGTCCCAGTCTGCAAAAGCACGTACGAAATAATAATCTCAAGTTAAATAACATGCATTGAATTAATATTGGATAGGTCTTGTTCGTTTATTAGTCGCAAGAACATGCGGCATATTGTTGTTCGTTTAGCTGTAGTAGGTACTTGCGGTAGATGCTGCGTCATACGTCGCAATTTTTTCGACCGCTGATTAAAACATCGGTGCGACTAAAAATCTACGATCAACCGCAACCGCAACCGCCGGCGGTAGACAAACGAATAATATCTGCCACAGCCGCAGGATTGACCGCAGCCGCAATCGCCTGCGGCGACCAAACGAACAACACTATAGTTTATATTATTGTACGTTAAATCAATATATATACCTGAATAACATTGAATAAGGAGACAGAAAACGCAGCGGCGGCCAGAAAGATACAGCCGAGAAACCAATTGTCGGGGATGTTGTAGTAAACCAACAGTTTAGGGATTGATTTAAGAAGTGTACTTGAGGAAGAAACCGAAGCTGGTCTTATGAAGGGGCCTTTGTACAACTCTTCAAAAAATGCTCCGCTTATTGAGATTATTGTTCCCATTACTTTAGCTCTCGTGCTCCTGTTTCTCCACTCCAACTTGCTCCTTCTGAATATATATAGAGAGAGAGAGAGAGATAGTTGTTATATATTTTAAAGCATACATACATATAATGACATATATATATGCTTTAAAATGACATACCCGAGAAGAAGAGAGAGCAGGAAGGAGAAAGAAGGAATGAGCAATCCCATTGCACATACCACTATAGGTGAGCTGAAGCTTAGTCCCACAAATGCCAAGTTTTGGAACATAAATATCCTTCACATATATTCATTTGTTTCAGTTAATTAGTTCATGTGTATGCAGGAGTAGCATTTTAACTACGTTAATTAAAAATGCATGCAAGTACGTCGTATGGTTTGCAAGATGGCCAGTTATTATGACCCCAACGTCATGCAAGTTTTTTATATATATAGCGAAAAGGAAACATGATGATGTGCGATGCTGCTCACAAAGAAACGTCACGATGTGGAGATCATTTTAGGCCTAGCTGTTTATAATATAAACGCCACGCAGTTTTGTCTCTTTCCGATAGATGACGTAGCAATCCATATTATCAAATATTCACCAGTGGTTGATGCATGTATGTATAGCAACATGGACCTCATATTATTTCTTTGGCTCCACGACCTCGTATCAGTGCCAAAATCTATATATGAAAATATTAACTAATGAATAAAGAGAGATAACGCACTCACCCAGTGAAACCTAGAAAGAAAACACGAATGAGGAGTGGCCAAGAGAAGATAGATTCTTCAGTTCTGCAATTATAACATATTATTAGCATCATATATATAAGCCGCAGAAAAATCAAGATTGATTAGTGAGGACATATATTATACTATAATATAAAGTAAGGAACGTGGATCGACCTCTCATTCTTGTGAAAGAAGAAAGAAAAAGGAAGAAGAAGAATAGATCCAAAAGCGTTTGTGTAAACAACGAACACAAATGGACTCATCCCTCCCGTCAACGCTGTTTTCGCCATTATAGTTAGAGCAATCGTGCATGCCTCCATTATCACCATTGACACAAACGGCACAACCTCCTCCTTTCTAACCTTCACTTCCATCTCTCTTCCTCTACACTTTCAGATAAAAACGGCACGACGTCTCCTAGCTCCAAGGATTTATAGATAGATAGATAGAGAGAGAGAGAGAATTAATGCGATTGGAGAAGATAAGAAATTATTGGTTTAATATCTGTAATTATATATAGAGAGAGGAGTTAGAATACTTTTATATTTATCATTATCTATTTATTTCAGATATAACCTTTCATGCAGAGGTGAGGCTACTTGACAAGCGTGATGAAGCTACACGAGTGACTCCACCTTTGCACTAAGGGTGAAATGCTTACGTCATAATTTTAATTATTTTCTATGTAGTTACGTCGCATTTCTTCTTATAACGTTTTGAGAGATGCATGCTTTAATTTGGAACGTACGTGGGTTCTCCTAAATCCTAATGTATATATTGTCAGACTTCTGGATATTAGGAGGATATATTTTTCTATATATGACCTAAATAGGTTAAAGGTCATAATATAGACTTTAGCATCCTTAGTATATATATATATATATAATGCTACGCCATGAAGACATACTGATTTATTCAGTATTTTTTTCATGTATTTCTAAGGATTAGAAAAAGAAAAAAAAAAAAGAAATTTCACAACATTAACATTTTAAAATTTGAAGTTCTAAACCATCACTTTGTCTACCTATCTCCTAAGACGAACTTGATGGCATGACATTAAACACAGCTTCATAACCATTTTTTACGTCAATAACATATTATATACATACTCACATATTGCAATGATATTAGTTTGATATCCTTAACTATAATCCATTCCAACCATCTCATATTTGGACAAGTAAACATCTCACAACAACGATATATACATTCTTTTTTGGTACCTGTTGAAATTAGGTTTTCCCATCACAACTTTAGACAATTTAATTAAACCGGAAATTTCAAATAAAAATGACGAAAAAGAAAAATATTTATATTAATGTAGTATATAAAAGAATGACAAACTGTTCAATTTTAATAACCCCAAACTAATAAATTTTTTATATCTTTATTTATGGTGCTAACTGCTTTTTTTGTATTATTAGCTTACCAAATCCTAAAAAATTTTATCATTAAAGTTCATTAATGATGTTTCTCAAAAATGTTGTCACCGCTCTCGGATGTTGCTGAGATCGGATGAGACCTCTTTCAGCTCCTCGAAAACGGTGCAGCAACTTCCTCAAATGAACATCAAGATTGTTAAGCCGGTTTTCTTTGAGCCGAACTCTAGTTTTGGGAAAGACGAATCTCATCTCCAACAGTAACTAAGTCCGTAATGGTACTATTACCTGAACTTTCTCTAACCAATTAAAAAAAGTGCAAGCACATATTTTTGTTCGAATGATCATTAAGTTTGAATGTAAAAGAATATTTTAAGCGCAGAAACGTAACAAAAAAGAAACGACAAAGCATTTTGCGGACATAAGCAACGTTAAATCTTGTAATTGCGATGAGCACATTAATTTATAAATTTATATACTCTTGGCTGTGGTTGATTAAGGTCCTACATGAAAATATAAAGATGTTGGGGTCCAAATTGAATAATGATAAACTAGATGACTCGAAATTTTTGTTAAAAAGAATTTGAAGAAAGTTATTATTCCCTGTCAACACTCCATTAGAGTCCAAGTATTTGATACTGTCATGGTTAGTGGATTCAGATTCATCCAAAGAAAAATGTTAGGCTATGATGGCTCTATACGTTTTTTAATTTCTTCTCTAATTCCTAAATATTATGTCTGACGGTAGGCCGGTGAATATCTGATGATGCCTATTTTGACTATATATATACCCATTCATAATGAAATATTTGTCTAAAGCGTCATCCAAGTCGTAGGCAGAAGAAATAAAAAACATCATACAAATTCGAATATGCAGACATATACTTCATGAGAATCGAATTATGATGTGGTAAATATGAATTGAATTTCATATATATGGGTTCAATTGACTATTGGGTCAAATTGGGTGACTATACATCTTAAATGATGAAAGCAATATATATGCATATTGTTTGGACTAAAAGCTGTTTAATTTTGTAGCTGTCAAATACATCTCATTGCTCGCGATCGAATTTGTCTGCGAGGTGGATTAGAGGAAGTGTACTCTTTCTACTCATTGCCACGCACAGTTGGTGATCTTCTGCTATTAACTGGCCGTTGAAAGTTGAATGATTTTCGCTTGCTTGTATTGTTGAGCTTGGCCGAGGTTTTCATCTTGTTTATGAGCTGAGATATGAGGTGAAACTTTGGTGTAGTTTTTGGTTGATGAACCGTTAATACACCTAGGTGGGTGGATAGTCAATTCCGAATTTAAAGTTGAGTGAGAAGAAGCTTTCATGAAAAAGACACTGCAAATGTCTACTAAGAAAAATAGACATCATTAATTATTCAAGAGATTTTAGGTTATTCTGCCCATTTTACTCCATGAAAGAGAAACTAAAACATATGAGTCTGCGTATACAATCATGATGAAAAGGTACAGAGAAGAGAATAAGAAAAAGGAATGCAAGAGGAGGCGAAAGACTACGAAAGGCTAGGTGAAGAGGTGACTGAAGAAGATCTAAGAAGCAACTTATGACAACAAAATTTTATGAGATTTGCAAGGTGACTCATATATCAAGTTCAAATCTGGTTTGAAAAGAGATTGGACGACTATACAGCGCAATATTCTAACTACAGAGAACATGTTTGTGACGGATGGAAGGCAGAGAATACGCTATAACCAAAAAAACAGTGCACCAAAATTTAAGGTTAAAATTTCTTTTATATTAATATTCTAAAATATCATTTTAAAATTTTTTCTTTTAATTTAATCATATTAAAATTAAAAATTTTAAAATATTATAAATTCTTAATAAAAATATTTTTTTAATAATTTAAATATAAAATTAAAATATTACGTTTAATTTCGTTTTTTCCAATTTATAATTTAGATTTCTTTATTAAAAATAAATTTAAATTATTTTATTATTAAATTTATGTTATTTTTAAAAATTTAAACTAATAATTTTATATTTAAAACCAAAAATTAAAATAAAATTATTTTGAAGAATTGCGCATTCCTTTATATATTATATTAGAAAAAAAATAAGTTATGTTAAATTTTGTGTTTTGTTCACTTGTGTTAGGTAAAATTTCTATTAGGTGCCAATTTTAAGTCTACACTTTTGAAAAAGCATGTTCTTGACATAAATAATCATTGCAAATATTGGAGAAATTTGGTTTAGAATTAAATTTTAATTGTAGATCGATATCTCTCAAATGTTAAGATTCATGTGCTTTCAATTTTAAACTATCTAACAATGATGAAAAATTGGAGCATATCTTTTACATATTATTTTTAATTTTCGATGTCAAATATTATTTTCTAATACATCTCTCAGAAAAAAAGGTTTTTGACCATAAATTACGATATATTCATGTATGGATCGAATAGATCAATTTTCAATCGAATTAATGGTGGAATCAACTATGACTAGAATTAGATAACATACATTGGATTCTATAATAGTATCTTAAGTTAAATGTAATACAACTCAAAACTAATTAACAATAAATAAATTGATCTATATAATTTATATATTATTTAAGATCTTTTTTTAACTTTCTATATGAGATAATATTCTTTAATACACGAGGATAATTTTTTCCGACCATTGATCTCAGTATATTTGAAGATATGCTTAATTTTGCGTCCAATTGATTATGCAACAAATTATACAGTGTGAATCGATATGTAATACCAAGTTAAGTTTCGTTATGCTTCTAACTTAAAATCAAATTGATAATAAATGGATTAGTAGTTTAATACATATCATTTATATTGATATATTATTTAATTTTTTCAAATTTTCGATATATGATATTATTCCTAGTTTAAACATCTATAAAACCCAATAAATTTCATCAACAGAACTACAACAACAAACATAAAAAAATAAGATAGATAATGTGAGGAGGAATTGAACTTAAAAGTTTAACATCGAGGAGAAATGATTCAGGAAGAGGAAGAAAGGGATCATGAAGAAAATCGACGAGCTGGTGAAACTCAGCGACGTCAAAGCCTGTCTGTTCCTTTACAGTCCATACGATTCGAACCGTTGATTTTTCTCAATGATTCAATTTGGCATTAAAATAATACTTATCTGTTAAAAATGCAGCACAACTCAGCCACACCGTTTTGAGCAACTAACTAAAAGTCAACAAATTTCCAAAAATCCCCAAACTGAAAAAAAAATATCACCAATTGTAATGGGCATCGCCGGAAAATTCACCGATATTGCAACCGACCAGGAACCAGGGCCCGAGGCTTCTCTGCTTCCTCATGAAGGATCAACCAGCAAAACGCCTCCTGATTCCTTCCACTTCGCCTACATCATCTACTTCACCCTCGGTGTTGGCTTTCTTCTCCCATGGAACGCCTTCATCACCGCCGTCGATTACTTCTCCTACCTCTACCCTTCCACAGCCGTCGATCGAATATTTGCCGTTGTTTACATGCTCGTCGGGCTTGTCTGTCTCCTTATTATCATCGTCTTCTACGCGCATAAGAGCCATGCTAGCTTCAGGATCAATCTCGGCCTCATACTCTTTGTAATTGCCTTGCTTGTGGTTCCTGTTTTGGATCTGGTCTACGTTAAAGGAAACGTCGGTCTCTACGCCGCATTCGATATCACTTCCGCCGCCGTTGGGCTCTCCGGTCTCGCCGATGCACTTATGCAGGGAGGTCTTATCGGCGTTGCCGGTGAAATGCCTGAGAGGTATATGCAAGCTGTTGTCGCCGGAACCGCTGGCTCCGGTAAATGTTTCTGTTGACTTTATTAGAGAGCACAAAACAGAAATGCAGAATGATTTTGTTGCTTTTGTTAGATTAACTGAAAAGGTGTTTCGAAATTTTGGATGATGTAGGTGTTCTTGTTTCACTATTGAGAATCTTGACTAAAGCTGTATATCCTCAAGATCCTGATGGGCTAAGAAAAAGCGCAAATCTTTACTTTGCTGTGGGAATTGTTGTTATGGTGATCTGTGCCGTGTTTTACAACGTAGCGCATAGACTTCCGATCATCAAATTCCATGAACAGTGCAAGACCGAAGCACTCATCAAAGAAAATCAAGAGAAAGGTTCTTTAACCGGACCAATGTGGAGAAAAACCCTCTGGGGGATCGTGAAGAGAGTCAAATCTCATGGTTTCGGGATTGTTCTCGTATACATTGTGACATTGTCGATATTTCCTGGCTACATCACAGAGGATGTTCAATCTGAGCTTCTCAAAGATTGGTATCCTGTCCTCCTCATTGCAGCCTACAATGTGTTTGACTTGGTTGGGAAGTCTTTGACCGCTGTTTTCATGCTGGAAGATGAGAAAATTGCTGTTGGTGGTTGCATTTCCAGGCTATTGTTTTACCCTCTCTTCTGGGGTTGCTTGCATGGTCCGATGTTTCTCAGGACTGAGATTCCTGTAGCTATACTGACATGCCTATTGGGACTTAGTAACGGATACTTGACAAGTGTCTTGATGATTCTGGCTCCAAAATCTGTTCCACTGCAACATTCTGAGACCGCAGGTATCGTCATTGTGTTGTTCTTGGCTATTGGTTTGGCCTCCGGGTCTGTCTTGGCTTGGCTCTGGGTCGTTTGATTCTGCCAAAGCTTGTTATCTGGCTCTGGTCATTTGATTCTGCCAAAGCTTGTTATTGTGTATTCTTTGAGCTTTCCATAAACTCCGGCTTCGTTAATCTTGAATTGTCGTTACCGTTTTTTACTTCAGTAGAAGTGTCATTGTACAAGAATTTAAAGCTCAAAAGGGCAACAAAGTGGATTCTGTGATCTCATTAAGTATAATTAATGTTCAAGGATTCTTCAGTTTAATTCTGAGCTTTCTAGTGATCTTTGTTTGATGCTTTTGGTGGGATTGTACCTGTACGTATCTTATTGTTGCTATTAGACAGTTCGACGTTAACCCAATTTAAAATCAGAATTTGTAGAACCTTCTTAACGTCTGAATCCTCAGGGCCTCCAGATTTTGTTTCATACGTTTCTCCAGACCCCTATTTATGAACTCCATGAACAATTTGCAGTTTCATCATTCCTTAGCCAGCTTAAATCGTGTAGGCTGTTTCGCCAACACAATGTTTTTCTCTTGACAACTATGCGCGATCGAAGCCTCTTCTTCTCTGGGCTTTTGAATTATTCCAGGCTTGTTAATATTTAGTTCAAGACGACCAATTCAGAAATCCAAGAACTGTGTATTGGTTGAAGAAGAGTCTAATCACTTGTGGATAACAATTTGTTTACCTACGAATCATAGTATGCCTCGGACTACATTTATCCATAAAATTACAAGTCGAACTGTTTCTACTTTTTGGTCGTTGTAACAAATTTGTTTTAGTAATGGAATAGGTAAACTTGAGCAAACTGACTGGTTTATATCCAGAGCAGAAGTGTTAAGGTAATGAAATTATCAATCAAGGATGACAATTGTATAAATATAACAGAGCAAAATGAGCTTTTAGAAGAAAGCAAGGATCTGTGTTTCTTTCGGTACTCTTATAACTCCAACCTCAGAAAAACTGCAAAACACCAGTGAACAGAAACAAGTTTCTTGGAATCTGAAAGTATTTTTCCCACATCTGGAATCAAAACTTGCAGGCCATGTTATAGTGTTGTTGCAAATCCTGCATATATCAAATGCAAACTTTGATTAATCACTGACCAACACAGCACATCATTTTTATGAATCAACGCATCATTTTACAATCATGGAGGATATGGTTCCATTCTCATATTTCAAGCTCCCTTATGCCACTTTTTAGTGGTAAAAACATACGGAAGAAAAAGAGGGTTTTCTACAACGCCGATTACTTGATTTACTGTACAAAGGTGATCACTTGTATTAGCATGTCAAGCAGATCAGTTACGGAATAGTGTTTACCAAATGAGACAACATTTACTACTTGACGAAACAGAGTGCAGAATCAGCTTTAATTCTAAACATCCATCACAACTTTCCCTCAAATTCAATCATAAACATTAATGAAATGAGATTATAGAGCAGTAAAACAAGTTCATTGTACCAGAGGCTAAAAGAAGAGTTTGGTGAAGACAAATGTAGAAAAAGATAAATAACATAAGTGAGCACCTTCCGATAAGCAACCCCAGTTTTGATTGCTCAGAGATAGTAACGAAGTGAGCAAGGCTGAAGCAGTAACACTATGTAGAGGTATGAGTGAAATTCCTGCACTCAGTTCCACAGGGATCCTGAACACAAGCCAATTATACATTTCATCAATGACTATAATTTACAAACCTGTTGGAGCATATGAAAGAGACAAATATCCAACCAGAAAAGGGAATAATATTCAGAGATAAACCCTAAATAATGGCAGATCAACTGTAGTCGCATAACTAGCTATCTCGCAACTGAAAACAGATATCTCGCCTAGAGAGTAAATTAACAAAGAAGAATATTTTATAAGCTCAGATAACGGATTCGGGAGATAACCTGGAGGATGTCAGTCTGCGAAGTGAGGAGCGAGATGAGGAACATGACCCATTCGCAAAATCAGTACCTGCAGATTTTCCAACCTTGGAAGCAAAAGATTCCGCTGATGAACGACCAAAGAGAATTCTCCCGGACGATGATGATAACTGAAATGCCCTTCTCGCGCCGTTGGCCGCCATGATTAATCTTTCTCACTCTCAGAACTTCGGCGAATTTTTGCGGTTTAGAAAGCTGTGGTTTAAAGTTCGGGTCGGATCAAGAATTGATTGGATCAACGAAAGCCTAAATCGGCCCATACTGCAAACCAACCTAATCAATCATTGAATTTTTTTTTCTCGTAATCTGTCACTGAATTAAAAATAAAGTTTAAAAAATTTCGATTTTCTATTTTTTTCTATTAACAAATTTTTTAGGTAGAAGCCTTTTATTTTGTTAAAGTTACAAAATCTTAATTTTTGGACTTTTTTACTAAAAATATTTTAAAGAGTAATATTTTAAAATACCACATTTTAACATTTTTATTTCAAATTTAGTATCCTAATTTTTAATTTTCAAAAATAATATAAATTATTCTGTAAAATTATTTATTTACCATTAATAAATTATAAATAAAATTAAAATATTATTCTGAGATTTTTTTCATTTTAGATTTTAAAGTTTTCTTATTAAGATAAAGTTTTAATGTATTTTAATATTAATTTTTTTGTATTTTGAAAATTTAAAATAATGATAATATATGTGAAATAACTTAAATTAATACTAGTTTGGACAATTGACCAAAATGAATAGTATAATTGTTTTATGTGTAAATATTTATGGGCTTTGAACGGTAATACTTCTACCATATCCATGGCATTTGTATAAAACTTAGGGAAAAAAAGAAACCGTTTTAGTCAGGCTATGTTGATTGATCTTTGCTACAAAACCGGACCGGAACTTCTACCTTGCTTGATGCATCTATCTCCACAGCTAAAACTCAAGAGTCAAGAGATACTAAAGTTACTTATTAGTGTGGATATGCAACATTGGCTTGTGTTTCTTCAGAACTGCGAGACTTGGCTTTGCACAGTGAATCAGTGACTGTAGAAGCAGAAATGCATGGAAAAGTCTGAACATCTTGTGACAAATAATATTACTGGTAGGAGGAGTTATTTATTTTATTGCATCCAATACAGATAAGAATGTCCGAATCATTGTGAATCTTTTATATACGGGTACTCCGCTCCGGTATCGTTTCCATATCTGGAAACGTTCCGGAGACGGGTACTTAAAAGGGAAAACTTCAATTTCTTTTTTAAAAAATTTATATTTTATTATTATTTTAATAAATAAATATTTTATACAATATTGATATAATATAAAAAAATACATCAACATTATTACGTAAAACTTCTTTTTCTTTTATATATATATCTTACGTAATATTTTTATATATAAATTTTTTTTTATATAAATCTATTTATATCTCTAATTTTTCTTTTCACTTTTAAAAATCCTACGATAATTTGATAAAAAAAAATACGTTATACTAATCCTGTTTTTATATTACAATATAAATTTTTTTTATATATGTTGTTATTTAGTGATAAAATATTTTTCATTTAAGACTTTTTCTATTTTTCATTTATAAATATTTTCTTAAATTTTTAAATTTTAAATATAATTTTCTGTTTCCGTCTCCGTTTCTAGTGTTTGTCCTCGTTTAAGTATATCAAGTGACTTTAGTATCTCCACACTAATAAGTAACTTTTTATCCATAAAATTTTATTCATAAATTTTACCCATCTCTCTCCATAATTTTTTATCCATAAATTTTAAAGATTTATATTGGAATTTGCAGAGAAGTTATATTATCTTTCTAGAACTAGATAAATAATAATGGATAGTGAATTTATGAATTGATGAACACAGTAAAGGTCACATGGGATTGGCACTTAGTCTTTGATTATCTCAACCAACCAGAAACAGAAAGAAAACATTTAGTAGAGAGATCCAAAACGAATGAAAGAAAAAGTCTGCACAAAGTACAAACACAGAAACTCTATTGAAGTTGAATTTGATCTCACAACACTCAATGCATTTGTAGACCTTAGATTTATTTCACATTTTGTCATAAAACATCATTTCTCTTTCCAAGAACTGGGTGGTAGACAAGCGAAACAAATATGTATTTGCGATATTTCATATTTTGTAAACCAATTATATTTTATTTTTAAAATATTATGATAAAATAATGTAAAACTATTTTTTTTTTCTTTTTTGATTAGGATCTTATTAAGTTCACTGCTAGTTCTACTTCTTAATAATGGATTTGGACAAGTCAGTTGAAATATACAAGCTTAAATGTTGAGAGAGAAAGATCTAGAGATAGATGGGTGGGTCTCTGATCACACGCAAAGGTCAAATTCCATATACTCTCTCTGATACATTGTCATAATATTTTGACATAACCGTGAGCTTTTGTAAATTCGTATCACATTAAACAAACAATACAACGTCATCGTGTTCTACGTGATTCTATAATACAACCTCGTTTCTGGTTATACGTACAATGATAGATTCAATTCACTTTACCTTTCTGTAATGAAAACCACGTGATAGATGTAATGAAATTCAATATAATCCTCATTTTGTCGGGAGATTTAAAATACATACGAGTTCAATCGGTAATTGATTGTTCCATTTCAATTGGATCCTGAAATCATAATAGTTGGAATCCACTTGTGATGAGTGATTTACTTTTTAAATTTTGTATTATCAGTGATTGGTATCGACGTTGGAGGAGATTGTAATGTCGGCTCTCGAAAACTCCCAACAAATTAAAAAATAAACACGAAATATTTTTATAAAAAGAAATGTTCGCAGCAGCCACAGCGCCAAGTGTATTACGCTTTTGTCCCATTGATATAGTCAGCTCGTGACTCTCTATTTTTATTATCATCTATCTTTTTTATTAAACATAAATAAAAACTGTGTGGCACATAAAATCCACCTCATCTTTCTACAGACCTACTTCCTGTGGACATAACTTAGCACATGTAATGAAAACAACATTGTTGTCCCTATCTTCTTATATATTTATTATATCTTCTTTATGTCATATATCCATATCAATTTCATTCTTCCTTCATATATAAATATCCAATCGACCAATCCAACCAACCAGTCATTATCATAAATTGCGTCAACAGACATTCACTAAACGTATAATATATATATATATATATATATATATTTAAAATTATTCGTACTGCTACAAATCAGTAAGAAGCCTTTACTGATACTGAAAAAAACTTAATAATATATAATAGTAGAAAATTAACATTCCTGTATTTCAGTCTCAGCAATATGATAGTAATTTAGGGGAAAAAGAAAAAGGTAACTCCGGACGCGATCGAACCTGCGATATTAAGTCATTAAGATCTTTAATCAGCGATAGCCCAGTTCATATCGTTCTCAAATATCCAGTGACAGACTTCAATGCGACCCGGTTTAGACCTGAGAGCTACGAAAGCACCGTGGCTTGGACCCCATGATGATGTGTCCATGTGACAGATGGCGACTCCGTGATTAATCTTCGTCTTACTGTTCAACTCAAGAAGATCCGCTTCGTAGACTCTAACCTTAGGAACTGAATGGCAGTAATACAGTAGATACGGGTACAAACTCTGATGACACGAAACAGCTTTTGTTAATTTTCCACCGTTGATTCCGTTGACTTTCCCGATCATCACCTTTTGTTTTGATCCGGCTACATTCTCCGTTGTTCGGAGCACAACGTTTCGACCGAGCACTGACGTTGCGAAATCGATCATGTCTTCGGCTGATCCGACGCACCGCTTTGTCTCTCCGACGCTCGGACGCCTCTCGCACTCGGTCACTGCGTCGGATATTATGTTCTCCATCGTCGAGTTTTCTCCGGCGTGGAAGATTTTCTTAATCTCGCTGAGTTTGGAGGTGGAGAACGGTAGTTTGTTGATAATGCTCCGGGGCAAAAAAGACCTTTTGGGCATTTTATCCTTGATGTCAGGCATCGGAATCACCGTTCCTTCTTTAAGCGTCGATTCTCGAAAGAACTTACCCGGCTCAATCCACTTATTCACCGTTTTGCCATCGCCGGCGGTGGTGGAAGCGTTGTATTTGGCGAAAGCGATGCCCTTTTTGCTGTAATCCTTGAAGGTAGAGTTTGGTGTGTACGTTTTGAAACTGATTTTGTTTCCTTCAGCTCCTGTGCCGTAACCGGTGAAAGTTTCCGATCCGGGATTGAAGGATTGGCCGTAATTTACGAAATTGACTTTGTGCGAGTTCGAGTCCTTGGCGTAGGAGGAAAACGAATCGTCGCCAACATTCGCCGAGTCTCTGTAATTCGCGAAGGTTTCCACGGCGGCGTTTCCGGACGCGCCGTAGGTTTTGAAGGTGTTCTGCGGCACATTGCCGTCGCTTCCGTAGCTTGTGAAGGTGTCGTTGGCCGCGTTTGCGTTCTCGCCGTAATTCGAAAAACCAGAGCCGATTACGTTGGAGGAAACGCCGTAGGAGGCGAACACGTTTGGTGCTCCGTTTCCATTTTTGCCGTAGCTGGTGAACGATTGACCGTTGCCGGCGTTGGCCTCGTGTGTGTACGTCTTGAACGTCTGAGACCGACCATTTCCGCCGCCGGAATACGCGGTGAAGCGGCTCGTCGGGTTGTTCACACCGTTCTGATAGTTGGTGAAATCTCCGACGCCGCCGGTTCCAGATGTGCCGTAAGAATTGAAGTTTTCCTCGACGACGTTGCTGTTGTCGCCGTAAACGGTGAATTTGTCGTCGTGACCCGCCGCGTTTCGGCTGTATCTCCGGAAAGAATCGGTGACGACATTGCCGTCTTTTGAGTAACTCTTGAATGAGTCGGCACCACCGGCACGGGCATTGCCGTAGTTAGTGAAGTTCCGCTGTTTGTATACAGAGAACTTGACATCGTCGTTGTGCTTCTCGAGACTCGGGCTCAAATCCGGGAAACAGAATAGGTTTGCGGCGGAGCAGAAATCGGGGAGACGAGCCGGTAGCGAGTTATCAGTGGCAAGTTTGGCGTAAGTGGCCGAGTTGACGGCGTTGAGCGGCGACGCTTTGGAGATTAAAAACTCCGATCTGGGAGTTTCGCCACGGATCTCTTTGTTCCAGTAACGAACCAAAGATGCTTTCGGAGTGAATGGATTCTCCTCCGCGGAGAAATCACCGCCAATCAACCGCCCCCCGCCGTGAACAGCCTGCATTGCCACAAAATCCGCGTTAATTTAACAACCGCAAATTCATCATCGACTAAATAATATAACTAAATCAAATAATCAGCTCGCAAAAACAAAACCATCGAATAAAATTCGACGAACAGTAATAGAAATTGGAAAGAAGATTGTTTACATTGAAGAGGCAGAACAAGCACAATTGAAGAAGAAGCAACAGTTTTAGCATTTTTGTTACAGTGAGAGAAAAATTGGATACAGAGCAGAGAAGAGATTGGTGGGCTTTTTCTGTCTGAGAGCCTAATGTGATATTTATATATGTAGAAGCCGAAGCCAACACAATTTTTTTCCAAATTTATCATTTTAAAATTAAAATCCCAAAAATAACATAAATAATTATATAAAAAATATTTATTTACTCTAAATAAATTATACATAAACTTAAATTATTATATTTAGATTTATTTTTTTCAATTTATGGTTCAATTTTTTATATTAAAATATTATTTTAATATTAAATTTATGTTATTATTGGAAATTTAAACGTTTTTGAAAAAAAACTTAAAACAAGTTGTTTTAGACAATTGTCCTTTTATTTATGTGTAGTTGCACTTTTGTGAATTAATAAAGGGCCCATATACATTAGAATTGGAAGTTATAACAAAATTTAAGATAGTTATCCACAAAAATGTCTACCTTTCCTTTTACTTTGGCGATTATGGAAATTTAGAAATTATCTGCTCTTTCAGAACAAAGACTACACAATTGATTCGATATTTCAAGATATGAAGATGCATTTGAGTGGTTGTAATTACTAACAAAAAATGCTCAAACGCAATATCAAACAAATATCAACAATAGTAAACTATGGGAAAAACCTCTACAAAAATGGGTCAAATTTAATTATGATGCAGTACATCACTAGGGTCCTACTCCTTCTGTATTGGGTTGGATTATCCGTGATGATAAAGGATCTTTTATGGACGTCGGTTAAGAGAAATATCAAGGTCGTTCTATTGTGATTGAAACTAAACTTACTCATCTTATATGGGCAATTCAATGTGCATATTCTCTAGGTTATCGATATGTCAATTTCGAGGGAGATAATTTATCCATCAACAACATACTGAACAACAAAGATAAAAATCTACATATTTGTCTATATATTCAGACTATCCGTTTGTGTATATCTATATTTGATGGGATCAAATTTAATTTTCAACAAAAAGTAGTAAATCAAGCGGTTGATTTATTAACAACAACATTTTTTACATCATCTAGTAATTATAATATTTATCATTTATATCCGAATTTTTTAAACTTGATTGAAAATAATGATATTGATAATTAATAAAGTTTATGTTGGAAAAAAAATTGAACAGGATAATGGGGGAAAAATAAAGTAGGACTAAAAATGAATAAGAGAGGAGTGAAAAAGTGACAATCAGTAGCAGAAAAACAAACAAACAAAATGGGACTCCGTTTTTGTAACGATATTGGTTTGATTACGATAAGGCGTTTTCGGACCGGTTTACGCCTCTGCCAAATATCTAACTTAACGGTTATTAAAAAGTTTTCTTTTAACCGTCCAAACAAAAGAGGCAACAGTGAAATCAAATCACATTTCAAAATGCCGCTAACATTATTAACATTTGGATGGGATTATGGTATATTGTATTTCATCTCTCTTTATTAAATTGCTTTTTAAGATATTTTTCTTCTTATCTAAAAATTGATTGTGACAAAAAATTGATTTTTTTAAAGTTTTCTATACATTTCTTATAACTAATTTTAATTAATTTTAAAATTTAGTAATATTAATTGAGAATATTTAAATTGGCTTACAGTTTAGAAGAAATATGTAGAATGGTTAAATGTTTTTCTCATTACTAAGTATTAACTATTTTTTAATTTGAATGGAAGCTCTTAAATAGTATCATGTTGTATAACGACTCAAAAAGGGCCTATTCATCCCTTTTTTTTAATATTCCCTCTATTTTATTTTAGTGATTTTAAAACTTATTGCACACATCACTACGCTTTTTATTTTATTTTTAAAACAAAAGATCATTTATTATCTATTTCAAATCAGTTTAACCAATACAAACAATCTCTAAAATACAAATAGACAAAATAAATAAAAACACAGTTACTTTTTGTTTTGAAAATTGAAAAACCTCATTTAAAATAAAGTTACATTTGTTTCTTCATAGTTTCGTCCTATCAAGTTTATTATAAATCTGAATAATCGATATATGTGAACTAGATGCAAAGTAGGCTTGTCAATTTGGTTCTTTACCCGTGGGTCTGCCCCGTTTGATCTGCTGCGGGGCGGGTCGAAAGAAAAAAAAAATTATATGCAGAGTGGGTGCAAGTTGAAATTTTGATATATCGGGGTGGATGCAGGTTTTATTTTATTATTTTGCGGGTTAGCGGGTACTCGCAAATTTTGGGTCAAAATTATTTAACTAAAATTTAAAACAATTTAATTATAAACTAATTTAATTTTAAAACAATTTAATTCTAAACCAATTTAATGCCAAACTTAATGTTCAAAATTTATATAATTTGATGTTTTAAAAATTAAATTTTGATATATTTGATGTATTAATTTTAGATTTATTATTATTTGGATTTATTTTAATTAAATATTTTTTAAAAAAATTAAAAACGAAGCGGGTCGTGAATCACCCGCAAACCCGCTAAATTAATACGAGGCGAATGCGGGTTTTATAAAAATGATTCGCAGATTTTACGGGTAAAAAAAATTTATGAGAAAATTTTTTTAATCCATCGCAGGGTAGGTCATACGGGGCGGATCCGACCCGCTTGACAGAACTGACGCAAAGGGAGGAGCATTTTTTCCAAGTGGGTTGATAATGTCTTGTTTGAAGAGATCCATAACTTTTAAAAAAAAACAATAGTTAAATCATAACTTGAACATCAATTACAGGAATAGAACAAAGTTTAGTAACAGGTTTATTGTTTGAGATTTCGATACATATATAAGCAGCAAAGATGAAGTTGAATAAGAAAAAAAAAAAAAAAAAAAAAGAAAGTTGAGATGAGAATCAACATGAGAAGGATCGAAAAGATGAGTCAAATCTTTTGTGAGAGAAAAAAAGCAAAACAAATCTCAAAAGACTTGTTTTTTAAGAGAAGGCAAAAGCAGGAGTTGTCTTGAAATCAAGCTCCCAGAGATCAAATGTTCCTTTGACGAAATTGTAGTGAGCTCCTCTTATTGCAAGTGTGTTCTTCACTACTGCTGCTCTCACGAATGGGTACGAAAGCAAGTTTCCAAGTGACACATTCACAGCTTCCTGCATATATATTTGTTAAACATCTCTCTCTCTCTCTCATCTCAATCATAAGTAACAGAGCAAGTATTGTTTCTTTGTCTTCATTATTATTACAATTACCTTCTCACACTTGTTGCATTGATCGTCATAGTTCATGTCTTGATGTTCTTCCTTGATTTTGTTCCTCGCTGCTGCGCCTATCTTCACCCAATTTTCTATGAAGTCACTGCCAAATTTACAGGATTTTTAAAGAAACTATATATATCGAATAATCTTAATTTGTAGATGATCATCTCAAGAAAGTCACACAATCCATTAAATAATTTTAAATTAAAACCTCTGAGTTGGGGCAGCATCATTTTCAATGGACATAAGTCCCTTAATCCCACCACAACAACTATGTCCTATCACCAAAATGTTCTCCACCTGTAAAAAAGTGACAATAAAAGTAAGTTGCAACTTTGATGCATTAGACCCATTTCTATTATCCAAAACTATTCAACTTTTTATCGTGAGATACAAATCCTAGTGGCAAAAAGATAGTTAAAGGTGTAACTGTTTACGTGGATGAAATGAGACCATATGCTACAATGACGAAGCATCAACTCATACTAAGGACCATGTGCAAAATGCACCACTACACTTTTTTGACTAAAAATAATGTGGCATGACACTATCAAAAGAGCCAAACTTTGGTTGATTATTGATAAGCAAGTTTACTTATTTAATTAAAAACTAATTACGTATCCTTAAAAGAAGAGATGTACCTTGAGATGTACAACTGCGTATTCAACGGCGGCACCAACTCCAGAGTGTCTCTTCTGAAATATTTTTTAAAAAGCCAAATGTTATAAATCTTTTGTGTTTGTAGTTTTGATTTCAAGACAAAATTCTTGTGATGTATAAAAATGATACACAACAACAGTGAAATGGTTTCTTATGAACCTGGTCGTAAGGTGGAACCATATTTGCTATGTTTCTGACAACAAAGGCTTCCCCAGGTTGGAAATTCAAGATGTGAGATGGACAAACTCTAGAATCCGAACAAGCAAATACCAGAAACTGCAAAACATCAAAATTTTCAAATTCATTATCATCATCATCTTCTTTTTCTAAAGCAAGAAGAAAGTGAACCATTGAATAAAGATGCAAGAAGATTTCAGAAAGTTAAAACCTTGGGGCTTTGACCCTTGGCGAGATCATTGAACAGAGCACCATTCTTCCTGGAAAAAAGTATGAACAGAGATTTCATCAAAATTCATAATATTTAAAACACACACCTTTTTGTTATGCTTTTGCATATACCAATTGGATCTCACTTACTCAACTTTTTCATCTAAGCACGATCTGACTAATTAATCACCTTTTTTAAGCACTATCCTATGACTGATGTTAAAAAGAATGGAGAAAAAAACGAAATACTAATGGAAAGAAAACGTAGATTTATCATTAATGGTTGCTTTAATAAAAGCAGGAAATGGACCATTAATTCCATTCCAGCGTCACGAATTTCTTTTGAAATCCAATCGGAACAAAAAAACAATAAATTATTATTTTCCGTTAAAAAACGTCAGAATGTAGACAGAATAAAGTAATAATTACTCACAAGTATTTCTCAGTTTTGAATTGGGTAAAACCAGACTTAATTCGTTCAATAGCGTCTGAGTTGCTCGAATCAAGCTCCTTCAACTCCGCCGTCAATTCTTTGATCTTCGCAGCGGCGACGTTCCCGAGATCCGCTTTCTTACTGCCAAAATAAAAACAAAATAGTTAAGATGATTGAGTTGCGAGATTAAAGATGAGTATGCAGAATTTTTTTTGTTTTTTTAAAATGCCGACACTTGTAGCTAATGATTGTCTTTGAGTCAGAGAAACTGTTGTACCTTAGAAGATCCTTAAGTCCTTTAATGGCGGCTTCGTACGAGTCCGTAGCCATTTCGTCTTCTTCCTATTTACAAACAAAATTAATCTGAAGAGTGAATAAAAAAATCGAGACGATCAACATAAAATGAACAAAAACCTATAATTAGATCTGAACAATAAACCTTTAGGGTGTTAGGTAGGTTCAAAAGCAGAGGAAGTTCTGAAAATTAAAATTCTTGTCGAGGAATGTGAAATTACTTAATGTAGCAAGATGCTCCCTGTGATGAGTCCTTATTTATAGGCTGAGATCTATGCCATTTGTTTCAACTCTTACATTTTATTTTTTTCCCACAAAAAAATTAAAACTCCATAAAAATGGGAAGATTAATTATAAAAAAATATACTTTCCGGGACAGTGACTTTCCAAAACTATTACAATTATGGGTTTTAAAAAGTGATTGAGGAGGAACAATACATGTGACTATGGGATTATAAGAATGGAAACATGCATATCTATACGTAATTTATTGTCTCTGTAGTAAATTCTTTTTTTTTTAAAACCCATTGTTTTCTCAAACGAGAGAAAGTATAAATCTTTAGAAAATATTGAGCATAATTTTTCTACCTAATTTGACTCCAGTTTTTTTTTTGTTCTCATGCTTCTATTCTATTTTGGGAATTTTTGTCAGGTAACAAATTTTCTTTTCCTACCCCTGAATCTAGAAAAAAATTGATGACTTTATTTGTTTTTGCCATAAAAATGTTTGAAAGCATGAATGTAGCATTGCACATCACCAACGCAGGATATTCGCATCATAAATGTAATTCACATATGATATAATAGTCACATAGACATAACACATGACAGTTCATGTCCATACGATGAAATGTTTCTTTGTGTATATATTATAAATAGACATTGTATAACGTAACACTGCAAAAGGTTAACAGAAATTTTGAATACTTACCTGGAAATTCCCAAATTGGGATTTTAAAAGTTTGGTTTAGGACTCGAAGTAATCTTATGTAAACGAATTGGAAAAAAAAAATAGAAACAAATGGTAATTGTTTTTTATTTAATAACAGTCTCCGTCTTTTCCGATGGGCCGGTGGCCAATGATCATAGCTAGATTAGTCAACGAAGGCAAGCCTACACGTTGCTACGTGTCGTGTTATTAACGGTTTATAATAGCTGACTAGCTGGCAATTACGCGTCAGCATTTTCAATTATTACTCTTTTCAATATCATTTTCTTCACTGTGTATAATTGGGTGCAAAAGAACATAAACTAAAGACTAAAATGCTTCAAAAGTTGCACGACCTTGTGAATTAAACGTATGGATATAGTATTTTTTTTTTACTTGAGACAATTAAGTATTGTTTAGACTTACCGGAGAGGTCTTAGTACAGCAGAACGTGAAACATTTGCCGAATGTGGGAGCCATTATATGATCTCTTTTGCTCACTCTATAACTACCTGTTTAATCAAAACCATATTTTATTTTACTTTATATATCAAATTAATCAATGGGAATTAACTTAATTCATAAATTAAAGCAGATTTATAAGTTTATTATACATTTGGATAGAAATAATTAGATGTCGGGAGCTCATTAGTGGAATGGTTCCCTTGACTCATTAGTTCGGTACATTATATGTATTGTTTGGCTTAAAATACTAAAGAAATGCAAGCTGGCTTTTCGTTAAGACGGAAGGTTCATTTCAATAATCAATCTTATTGTATCTCCATTTGCAATGAATAATCTAAATTATGTTTTAATATATTTTGAAGAAATAAATTAAAAGGGCTTATTGTCAACAGATCCTAACTACAACAAACATCATATATAATCAAACATGAATTGAATTTTTGGGTTTTCGTTTATTTGGTAAGAAAAAATGGATTTGGTCATCGTTAGCTTATTTTTTATAACAAAAAAGAGAATTTACGAAATAAAAAAATACCTAAGGATGAAGGAGAAGGAGTTGATAAATGCTAGTAATCTGTAGCTCCTCGGAAACCCTATGGACGTGACTTGTGAGGATGTGAACAGTAACGAAGACGATGAAGCTGAGGAATTTGGGAATATAAATATTTAAATCTAACTTTTAATTAATATATTTTTATTTGGGAAGAAGATTGGGTATGGATATGGATTTCGATGTTTTGAAGGAATTATGACGACCGTTCGAGCAATGTAGGGGCTCCGTTACGGCCTTACGGGATAGAGAAAACGAAAGGTGAGTCAAGGAGGGCTTCTTCTTCTTCTTCTTTACTTAATATTTATCTTTTTTTGTGTATATTTTGTTAAAATCACAACCAAAGATGACATATGTGTAAATTTAAATGATATTATTAAAACCACTAAATAATGCTTGAAGATAATTTCATCAGATTATTAGTTATTTCAAATATATCTTTTTAAACAAAAATCTGAAACTTATTAAGATTATGGTATATTATATTTCATCTCTCTTTATTAAATTGCTTTTTAAGATATTTTTCTTCTTATCTAAAAATTGATTGTGACAAAAAATTGATTTTTTAAAAGTTTTCTATACATTTCTTATAACTAATTTTAATTAATTGTAAAATTTAGTAATATTAATTGAGAATATTTAAATTGGCTTACAGTTTAGAAGAAGTATGTAGAATGGTTAAATGTTTTGCTCATTACTAAGTATTAACTATTTTTTAATTTGAATGGAAGCTCTTAAATAGTATCATGTTGTATAACGACTCAAAAAGGGCCTATTCATCCCTTTTTTTTTAATATTCCCTCTATTTTATTTTAGTGATTTTAAAACTTATTGCACACATCACTACGCTTTTTATTTTATTTTTAAAACAAAAGCTAATTTATTATCTATTTCAAATCATTGATTTAACAGAGATATTCTTAACATTCCTTTCCAGTTATAATATTTTAAACAGTCTATGATTTTCTTCCACTATATATATTATTATATTATTTTCGTAAAATGGATTTGATACAAAGCTATATTTAACCATAAAGGGATATAAAGATTATGAGTTATGAGAGTTAATTGGTCCAAAACATTCTTTGCCAATAAGAAAAATTTTGTTGTCCAGTTTTGATATATCATGACATTGACATCTTTCAAAATCTCGTTGAAGATATTTATTAAAACTTGACAATCTCCTTTGAAACATAATCGATGAAGGATAAGTAAAGATAGATGATTTATAGTTATATCTAGGGATATTAAAATGGGTATACTCATTCCATTTATACTCATCCCATATAAAATTCACTTCATTTAAATTTTAAATTTTATAAAATCCATTTATTATAAATGTGTAATAGGATTATTCATTTAAACTCATCTATAATTAAACTAACTCATTTAAACTCATTCAAACCCATTTAACCTATTTAATCCATTTTAAATTATATTTTTTTCTTCTTGTTTATATTTATTTATAAAAATTATTTTTTTAGCAAAACATTATTGTAATTTTTATTTTAAAAATAGGTAATAAAACTTTGTGTATTTGTTAAAAATATTATTTTTATAAATATATTAAAATATTTTTTTAAAAATAAAAAACTAAATTTTTGTCATATGTTTCATAAGAAATTTGAGTTTTTTTAATATTTTTAAATATTAAAATGGATAAAGTTACCTTATTTAAAATTCATCGTACTTAAATTCATTTTTTGTCAAGAAATTATTCTACATTTTTGTCAAAAATTAACCACTTTTCATCTAAAATGTGATTCCGTATTTTTCTACCAAAAACGTAATTCAGAATTTTTCGCTAAAAAACGTGATTTCGTATTTTTTCGATGAAAACGTGATTTCGCATTTTTCCGTCTAATTTCGTATTTTTCCGTCAAAAATATAATTTTGCATTTTCTTATCGATAACATGCTTTCGCATTTTTTGGCATAACATAATTCATTATTTCTGCAGAAAAAAGATAATTCTGCATTTTTCCGTTAAAACGTAATTTCGTATTTTCTCGTTAAAAATATAATTTTGTATTTTTTTAGTAAAACGTGATTTTTATTGTTTATGTTTTACAAAATGTTGTTGAATACTTATTATAAAATATTTTTTGAATCATTAATAATTAAACAAAAATAAAATATAAATGAGTTTAATCAGGTACTTATTTTTTTTAAACAAAAATTCTTTTAATAAATAGATTTTAAATGAATACGCATTTAAATCCATTAATTTTAATTATTTAAATAGGTTTTAAAATTTTATAGTTATCTATTAAAAACCTATTAATTATAAACCCATATTAACAATCCGTAGTTATATCCTCTCAACAAAATCTTTGGCAAGTGTTATCATTGTTGAATCTTTTTTTTTTACGTTTAAATTTATACAAACAGTCAAAAAAAAAAGATTTCAAATTTTCTCAAGCAGTGATCAAATTTCTTGGGCTTGATGGGTCTACATTCCATAGTAATACAAACTGCCAGCTGTATTTCTGCATGGGCTGGTAACCCAAGATCTGGAGGCCATGAACCGTGGTTAGATGAGTTTAACCAATTAATCAAAGGCCACGGTTTTGATTATAATTTTCGGCCCAAACATTTTCCTGGGCCGTCATACATATAAATATATATACTTTTAAGCTGTAACTGGCAATCTTATATACGAACCGGAAAACAGCAATTTGAGTTCAGTTGGTTTGTCAGTGCGATGTTGTCACTTGTCACTTATCAAAGTATGGATTTGGTTGTACTTCGAAGAAATCTAATCATAAATTGTCGGTAAACGGAGTGTAATATGATGAATGAATTTGACTGATAAATATTGTAAAAACTAAGCTATCGTGTAGTGATATTTATAATTTCAGTCGAAGATTGAAATTTCTATAAATCATAAAGAAATAAAAGGTGGAGTAAATAATTATTAAGATTAATGTTACGAATAGTTAGAAATGTCAAGATATTTAAACCAAACCAAACTAATCTAATATCTCTCTGAGTTGAGTATTAAATGGATCATGTGTTAACTCAATTCATTTGCCATTTTATATTAACGAGTTAATGGATTGATCTATTAACAATATTATTAATATTATTCTTTGGTTTACTATTTTCAAATTAATTAGAGATTTGATTATCGAAGCTATATTTAGCTTTGTCTGAATGTTCTATTCAGATGAATAAGCTGGATGATATTTATTTTTATGTTAATTGTGCACTTCAATCTAGACAAATAACTAAATGAAATGAAATTCATGGGGAAAAAACCTCAATTGAATGAATGAAATTTAAAGTTTGGATTGTCTTGTTACATCCAAAACCACCTAAAGCCAACCATACATTTATTTATACTAAAAACTATGAAATTATCTCAAGCTCAAAATCGCATTTTACGAATAGAGAGAATCTCATTGAAATTGTGTTTTGGTGGAAAATAAATTAACCATTGTTAATTTAAATATATCAAAGAGGTTTATCAGTAAGGATGGACATTTCTTGTAAGACCATTGACATTGGCAAAGAATCCGACATGTTTGTACGGAAGATACGATCTTCGTTTCCCTTCTTCCCTCATCGCTCTATTTCTCATGTAGAGCTTTTCGTGTGCCGACTTCATTTTCATTTTCATTTTCATTTCCTTCTCCGTTTTCGTTTTCTCTTTCCCTTTCTCCGTTCTCTTTACGCCGCTCAATTTCTCCGCCGCTGACGACGAAGACTGGCTCTTGTCACCGCCGTCTCCATTGCTCAGAAACACAAACGCGTCTTTTCCGTCACTATTGCTTCTTCGAACGAGATCTCTGAATCTCCACAGCTTCGAGAATCCCGTCGAATTGCTTTTCCGACAAAACACCGGCGAAGCCTCTTCCACCGTTTTAGCCCTCCAAGAGCAATACGGTCCCATAGGCTCTGATTCTTCTGCTGTCGACGCGATGGTTTCCTCGCCTTCCACGAAGAGCTTCTTAAGAGGCGACCGCAGAGCTTTAGCTTTCTCCTTGGGATCATCTGTCTCGTAATCGAAAAGAAGATTCCGGTTAAACAGAGGATAAACCGGCCGGATCTGACCATCTTCAAACGCGTCTTCTGCGGTTATCGGCGAATTCATTGCGTTTACACTCGCGAACGAGAATTCTTCACCTTCTCCTTCTCCTTCTCCTTCTCCTTCTCCTTCTCCTTCTCCTTCTCCTTCTCCTTCTCCTTCTCTTTCTTTTCTCTCCTTATCATCATCACTTTTAACCTCGATTTTATCTTGATTCCACCATGATGTCTCCAGATTTTGATGTATGTCTTTTTCTGCTTCTTCCTCTGTAAAACCTATTTTCAATTTAGAACCAAAATCATCGCTCAGTTTGCCGTAAAGCTCAGAAAATCTCTCTTTTCCGACGAATTTCAGCGCCGGAGACGAAGAAGAAACAAGTTGCATCTTTTAACAATTAGATTCAAACACATGCACACACAAAGTCTCTCTCTTTCTATGAAATAAATCTGAAATAGAGAGTATTGAAATTGAAGAGGTTTGATAAAAATAGAGGAAGCTTTAGATCTCTTTTTATATAGGGTTGGAAATTTAGTTTCTCTAATCTCAACATCTCTTTTTTCCTTTTAAAACAAAAAAAATGTTTTTTAATGATAAAAATAGTGACATAAAACTGTAAAAAATTGAAAATATTATAAAAAAAATAAATTTAAGAATAAGAATGGTCAAATACCGTCTTCCATTCGGTCAAAGTCACCTCGCAAAAATGATCCAGAATCAATTATTATCTATATCTATATCTATATAATAAAATAAAATCTAATTAAGTCAAATACATACAGTATTTTATTTTTTGCGTTGAACGAATCTGAATATCGATAGAAAATTCATTTTAAATTGTGTTACAAACTATCATTAGATCTAATTTTAGAAAAGTTATGAATCAAACGTCTAAAAATTGTTTACGGATAAGCTAAAAAGAAAACATTATGCATATATGATGGGACGGGATTTCGACTATTTCATATATGAACTTTGATTCATGATTACAATTCGTTAACGAACTTTGTACATATGTTATTTTATTCATAAACTTATTATTTTAAGCCGAAACATCCATTGACCTGACGGTGTTAGTCAAACCGTTAAAACCTGCTTAGTTAGATATTAGGGATTTAATTAAATTTATATATTAACTATCCAATTAGCTAAATGACGTCGAATTATGTGTTTGCATCTTCATTAATCGGCGTCGTTTTATTCAGTTTATGAACATGTAAAAACGACGTCGTTGGGTTATGAACCGAAAAGTTAGGTCAAAAAAAAAGGGAAGACTGCGATTTTCGAAGGGGGAAGACTGCAATTTTCGAAGGGGAAGACTGCGAATTTCAACCAATATGAGTCGCGTGAGAGGTCTCTGAAGTTGTTAATCGAAGAAATGAGGTAAGTTTGTATGATTTAAAGACTTAATTTTTGAAAATCGGTTCTCGGATGTGAATCGCATGTCGGATGTATGATTTTAGGGTTTGTATGTTTCGATTTAGTTTGGATTTTTGGGCGTTGGGTTTATCTGTTGTTCTTCCTCCTCCTCGTAGCTACCATTCTTACTGTAATTTCGATTTTAGGGTTTATGTGTTTTGATTTTGTGTGTTTACGGTTTAGTTAAAAGTGTATCGAAGGCAACAGTTCATGTTCGAGTTCGTGTAAATCGTGTTCGTGTTCGTGTAAATCGTGTTCGTGTAAAGAATTTTTCCAGACTTGTGTTTCTGGAATCGAGTTCACTTATCGAGACTTTGTGTTTCTGGAAAAACTTGTCCAGACTTGGTGTTTTCTCTATTAAAAAAATATTTTTAAAATTTAATTTAAGTTTTATATGTCTCTTTGTGGTATGTTTTGTGTTGTAGATTTGTAGCGGTATATATCTCTTTGTTATCATTTGGTATTGTGCAATAGACTCATGTCTTGTTTTATGGATCGTATTCCATGCGTCACATTTGTGTAAAATTTATTCAGAATGTTTCGTGATCAGTTTTAAATAATGTAAAAGATAGAGAAGTATCATTGTTACGCAAATATTGACTTTGTCTCTGGTTATAGAATTTCATGACTTTTACCAATATAATTAGTTTAGTTATACGAATTCGGATTACGTTTCTTGGCCGAACTTGCTAAAAGAAAAAAATTACCATGTTTTCGTGATATTCAAATGAAAAGTTGGCAAACAAATTTTAAAAATATGTGAGAGTCAATAGAAATTCTTAATAGACACACTTGTCTAGACTTTGTGTTTTCTCTTTGTAAATTGCATTTTAAGATTTTGCACTTAAGTTTCCGAGTTCAGTTATGTTGTATGTAATCTTGCAGTATGATTTATTTCGAGTTCAGTTCTATGAATCCCATGTCAATTGATTGTTTCTTTGATTTTGCAGTATGGATAATGATGCAAACGATCCGAACGATGCAAACGACCCGAACGATGCAGTATTCACTTGTTATTATAATGGTAAATTTGAGACAATTAATAACATTCTGAATTATGTTGAAGAGGAGGTTTTGATTGTATAGACACAACCAGAGAACTTATTTACAAGTTTAAAAGAAGATCTAAGAGCATCTTTGTATGGGCAGCGACTGTGGTATAAGCGTTCTTTCGAAGCATTGACTGATTTGAAATACATGGTTGCGGGTGATGGAATGTTTTAAAAGATGTGTGCAACAACTCATTACACGCATGAAATAGATGTCTATATGGAGGAGCAAAATGGCAATGAAATTGATGATCATAATGAAGATGAAGAAACCTATGATGAAGAAGCTTGGGTTGAATCACATGTTGCTGATTTTGTTGATGATGAAGAAAATGTAAACTACCATGACACTCTAGATAATTTAGAAGATAAGAAACTACAAAGTAGACGATATGAAACATGGAGAAGAGGAAGAGGTGAGATTAAACTTGATCAAGTATTTGCTAGTATAAAGGAGTTCAAAGAAGCTGTCGTAGAGTATGTTCTCAAAGAAGGATGGAATTTCAAATATACGAGATGGGGACATGCTATATGCAAGGTCAAATGTGCACAAAAAAGTGACTACTCTTGGAGACTTTACTGCTCATTCGAAGAACCGGTTGGGAAGTTCATGGTGAAGAATTTTGAAAGAACACATAGTTGTATCCCCAATGGAAGTTGTAAGATCATTACTCAAACGGTGATTGCGAAGCTTTTTTTGAAGCTTTTTTTTAAATCAACTATCAAAAGACAATTTGGTAGCCACGGGAAGAGATGCGAATAATCAAATATATCCCGTTGCTTGGGCAGTTGTAAATGTGGAAAATTCGAATACGTGGTTGTGGTTTCTACGGAAGGTTAAATGTGATTTGGGCCTTGGAGATGCAAAAGCCTACACGGTTATATCTGACAGACAAAAGGTATACTTATGTGTTTTTTTCCAGCTTTTTATGATTTTATTATATTTATGATTTCAGGGCTTGGTACTTGCGGTTGAGCAAGAGTTACCTAAGATAGAACATCAAATGTGTGCATGTCACATTTATGGAAACTTGAAGGCTAATTTCCTAATAAGCCGCTCATGAAGCCATTATTCTGGGCCGTTGCAGAGAGCTACACTACAACAGATTATACAAAAGACATTGAAGCAGTTAGGGCCTATGACTCCGAAGTTTATGACTTAATGTTGTTGAAAAATTCGAGGAATTGTAGCCGAGCTTTCTTCACAAACATAGCTTGTTGTGAAGACGTTCACAACAAATTCTCTGAATCATATAACAGTGCCATTGACAAAGCAAGGGAATTGCCACTTGTGAAAATGCTTGAAACAATAAGGATACAAGCAATGGTTCAGATTGGACTGCGAAAGAAGAAGTCTATGGAGCATACATGTACATTCACACCTAGAGTCACAACATCTGTTGAGTTAGAAACTAAGTACAGGAAATACTGCAAGACATTTGCTGGACCAAATGGGTGGTTTGAAGTTACTGAGAATGGGTCACCTTTTAAGGTGCATATGCAAAAAAAGATGTGTAGCTGTCGGATGTGGGATGTTTCAGGTATTCCTTTTCGTCATGCTTTACGGGTAATCCTAGACAAGAAACTCGACCTTGATGATTATGTGTCAAACTGATATTTGACTTCTACTTGGCGTTAATAGTATAGCGATTCAATTCTCCTACTAAATGGCACAAAATTTTGGAAGAATTATGGTCTATCAATTCAAGCGTCACCACGTGATCAATGAAATGGTTAAAAGAAAAAACATAAGATGATGAAGAGTAAGCATGAGTCTCCTACCAGAAAAGTCACCTTGAGCAAAAAAATGAGGACAATGCATTGTGGAAATTATGTTTTGGCAGGACATAACTCAAGGAGATCTACTAATGTTAGAGTCAAGATCATCAGGCCACCAAAAATGCTTTTCAAACTGCCACAGAGTCTATACATGAAGACTATAGAGATAGACCAAGCCAGCCAACGCAAAATTCTGTTAATATTTAGGTTATTTTTTGGGTTAGTATGCAGACACGTCAGACTGTTTTTGTGGATTGACATGTCTATTATGGTTTATTTCAGTGTAAGCTATTTTGGTTTTTTGTGGAATATTTCGGGTTGATGTAACATGTTCTTAGACCATTTTTAAGCAGATTATACTCTGTTTGTGCAATATTTCGGCTGATGTAATCTGTTTTTTGCTTAAACAGGATTATGTAATATGTTTTTTGCTTAAACAGATTGATGTAATCTGTTTTTTGCTCAACCAAATACTTTGTTTTTCGACTGCTATAATCTAACACCTGGAAGCTATTTTATTCAAGCTTCATGGTTTAGGATTCCAAGTTATTTCAAATTGCTATGTGAATCTGATATTTTAAAATACAAAGTAATACATGATATTTTTGAGAACTTGAGAACCTTCGATTATTTGAACAAAAGCTTCCATTATTATTACCAAATTTTGATTATTATACTAACACACATATTTCATATTTCATGATAAAATAACCAAGTAAAACACAAATATCATAACACTACATACAATTATCTTCCGTAATTTTCAAATTTTACCGTTATATTCTTCAATCTTTGTTTCCCATCCATGCATAACTGCTTTCATGTCATCAATATCGTTTTTAAACCGATGAACAACAGCTTCGCAAGTCCGTGTCTCACACGAAATTCTCGATTTCATTTTTACAATTTCGTAAACCATCCACGATCCCATATCTCCTTTAACATCATCTACAATGATTTCAAGCTGTTCAATTTCTTCAACCAACGATTCATCTGCCCATTTAAACAAATGAAATTTCTGATTTTCGGATCTATTAGGACAACAATAGAAAATTCTTCTTGGATTTTGCTCAGTCCTTGAAGTTCGAATTGTTGAAGCTTCTCCACAACGACAAACTCTTGGAATGCCTTTTCCTCGAACAGCTCGAGCGATTTCGTTGTGCACACTTATTCCTTCACCAATTTTCAATTTTCGAAAATTAACCCCCAAAATTAACTCCTGAAACCCTAATTCGACCCTGCACAAATGAGAGCAAAAACAACAAATTCGAAATGCATACGAGAGCCTTCTTTCACCTTTGTCATCTTCGTTCAAGTAATGTCCAATCTGTGAAAATGAAAAAAAAAACTAATTTGAGAAGCTGGCCATTTTCGTTTCACAATGGGAGAATAAGCTTTATGTAAACCGACGACGTTTTGCTATCTAATATCTCATTTAGTAAAACGTTGTCATCGTTGACGTGTCATCGTAGTCAGCGACGATTAACGTTGAGTTAAACGCCACTAATGTATATTTAATATTAATTAATCAAGTCAATGTATGTTATGGCGTCAAACAAGAAGTTTCTTTATGAAATCGCACAACTACAAAGTTCATTAACGTATTGTAACCACGGTGCAAAATTCATGTATTAATTGGCCGAAGCCTCATGATGGGACAAATAAACTTTAGGTTTTTCACCATAAAAAATCATATAGCTTCTAATAAAATAAAAAAATTGTAATAGTTGAAAAAGACTTATTTTCCCACATATGTGTATACACAAAAAATTGTTTTCTTTTTGCCCTGCTTCTGAACTTCTTTTTCGTAATTATTTTTAAAAATACCTCACCAATTAACCAAAAAGCAACACAAACTGAAACATTATAAGAGGGGGAAAAACACTAATAAGAGTATAAGAAATAGAAGGCGCGTGATGGGCAAGCTACATGCAATGAAGGTGAGCATGGAAGAAGGGTAAAATTTCAAAGTTAACTACAGAACATTTGTTCGAGAAGAAAGTTGTGACGTAGAAGTGGCTTTAGATCCACGTGTTGACTTTGTAGAGATAATTGAAAGCTTCGAGAAGTTTAGTGGCTTTCTTTGTGAATGAAGTTGAACCACCGATTTGTCTTGGTGAACGACCAATGTGGCTTTTGGTCTACGCGACACATGCAGACTCTCCGCTAACGCATCGAGTTTTTGAAGATTATAAGTTTATAACGAACATTAAGAATAAAAAAAACAAAACAAAAAGACATCGCTACATAAATATATTAGAAAATAGAAATACAAAAAATTTAATGTCATTAGCAATGAGAAAAAATGAAGAAATATAGTCCAGAGTTGTTTCCATTTAAACTCGAACATGTGTCCAAATTTTTCTAAGTAAGAAACCTGTTATTATATAAATTAGATTGTAAAAACAATTTTGAATATATTTTCATTTTACAAATAATTTCGAACACGACTAAAACAAAATAACAAAGATTAAAAAATAAATTTATAGTTAGCTAAACAATAAAGATAAATCTAATTCGAATAATTACATAATGAACGCGAAAATAGTTGGAATGTGGACATCGAAGATATAATGTCATAATCTTACTAATACATCTTTTTTAATAATTACCATCACTAATATATCTTTAATTAAATGGTTAAAATCTTTCCTAAATATCAAGCCACTAGATTTTGAGAAAAAATATTCATATATTATAATTATTTATTTATTTTGTTAATATAAATGAGATAGATATAATTTATTTCATATTTAAAATAATTTTTTAAAATATTTTAATATTGATTATGAAAATTAAATAGATAATAAAATCAAATTATATAAATAGATTTAAATTATATCTATCTTTGATAAAATTATAGATGTGATAAATATTCAATTAAACTAAACTTTTGTTTTATATGTTTTTGAGTAATTTTTCAAAATTTATAATATTTTTATATTGTATTTGTATTTTATGTCGAAATATTAGAGATTTACATATAATATACGGTCTAGTGGCAGTTTTCATAAATATTCTAGTAAATTATGTATTATATAATAATTATTTTAAAATAATCTAATAATTTGATATATCAGCGTGGTATATTTGTAAATCACATGTCAATATAATGTTATTTTGTTAAAATGATTTTCAATTAATATATTAGTGATTATGAAGATTCTTTTTCCGGTAGACCTTGCCATCTTATTTAAATGGTATACATCATACTACGAAATTGATAGCTAATCTTATCCGAAAATAAAATGTCAAATTTGGGAAAGATGTCCCAGACATGTGCATAAGATTAATTAAGTCCATAATCCGACATATCTTATACAATGATTTGATTTGTTGTGTAATCATATTTGTTTGAATTCAAACAAAAGATAATTTTATACCGTAGTACATCCTAAACTTTATATAAACCATAAACTCTAAACTATAAAATCCTAAACCTAACAGTCCACGTTTTATAAGTCTCTTGGATTTTACGAGTGACCATCTTTAAGGATGAAACGAGTAAATGTTCTTAGCGCTGATTTTTTTCCTACCATATATTACAGTGAAACAGATATGTTTATATCCACACCGTTTGGATGCAATAGCTTAATCAATTATTATATGTTATAATCCACCTCTTCAATTTCTGTCTACAGTTGGTGATATGATCACAGTACTATTAGGTCTAAATAGTTAAAGACGCTTGTTAAAGTTTATAAGCCCAGTACATATTTTGTTTCTTCTTCTAATATCCCTTAAAATCCAAATTTATGAGCCCAGTGTATGGATTAACAGAGTATGATGTTTTGCGCCATAGTGGCCATTTGTCTCAAGACATATTACAGGTGAGAACACACAAAAAAGCAAAAGAGAAAAGAAAAAGAGATCATAAAAGTTGATTTGAATGCTTCTCTTTGTTATGCGTGTTAAGCTTCAGTTTTTTGTTGAATGTGATGAGGATAATGAAGAACTCCATCTTCTGATTTATATAACATTTTTTACAGACTGTAATTGTTAGTTGTCATCAAGTTTTTGTTTGCTTTCAAATAAAATATGATCTTCAAGTTCCATATCCATATGAAACAAAACCAATCGACCCCAAATAAGAACGACAAAAACACACACAAGAAAACGATAAAGTAAAACAAGTCTCTGACTCTCTTGTCTTATTAAAGAACAGAGTGTCTAGACCGGAACCACCGTGTATGAAATCGCCTTACACATGGTGATTTCCATTTTCCGGTAACTTGGACCTAATTCCATGTTTACTAACCGGAGGTGCTCCTTTCTTTCCTCCTCTCTTGTTATCAAACCCAAACTCAATGTCCCCTCCGTTTCGACCAGAAGGTTTGCTCATCGGACCAGGTCGCTTCAGATCGAACCCAAACTCCAAATCACCTCTCTCTCTCGGCTCACGCTCCACTGGTCTGATCTCGCGGCTCTTCTTTGACGACGGTTTCTCATTCTTTGAAGGTTTGTTTTTGTCTTTGTGATGCTTTTCGCCTCGGTTGCATAGTCTTCCGAACACACAAGCCATTGCTGCCAAGATAAGTATCGCGGCTAGAACTATGAACACTGTACCGAACGAGCCATTTGATGAACCAGAGGACGAGGACGGTGCATAAGAAGATGAATATGAAGATGAAGAAGAAGATGGATATACCACTAAGGGTTGTTGAAACTCTTGTGGTTGGTCTCCCATTTTTCTTTTTGGTTTTTGACTGTGAATATGCTTTTGGAGGTCTCTGATGTTGAAGACTTACTTCAATTTATGCCAATGCCATCTGAAATTAGGCCAATGTATTAATAATACTGACACTCTTCTCCATGATCATTCTCTATAATTAAATACTACCGTTTATGCAAACACATGGATTTTGTTTTGAAATAAAGTTAACATATTGCCTTTTTTTGTAGAAATTATCAGTTTTTATTTTGTTTTCCTTTAATAAAAAACATGTAATGTGGATCTTTTTTTTATTGTTTAGTAAAGAGATGCACTTTAGAACAATTTCTGATTGCTTTGTAAGAAGAGAAAGAGAGATTTTTGGTTTGAGATGAGACACAATTCATTGTTTCCAAGAAATAGAATTAAAGATTTGATGAGTTGTGATGCTTTACCAATCATTGATTCTACTCTTTAGATTCCCATTACCCATTAATTTATACACTTTTTTCTTTAATATATTCAATGTCCAATTTTCAATTCCGTAGTGCTTGAATGTATATATATTTGTGTATTCCTTATTGTTATAAAAATGGGCTAAAAATCCGGAGGAATATAATGATTTTGCATTCTGAAATAAAAGTAGGAATATGGATCCACTAATCAAATCTTCTGTGGGTTAAGTGTTAAGTCTTCTTGTGTGTTTCTAAACGGATTTAATTACTTAAGTTTTGTAGGTTTATTCCTTTAGAGTGGGGTTTCACAAGAAAGAATGGAATTCGAATGTATGCAACATAGGGATTAGTGTAAAGCATATTGTTGTGTTCTTTCACGCTCATAATTTTTTTCTTCTTTTCTTTTTCATATTTCTTTCAAACTTTTTGTCTCCTTGACTGTCCTTTTCTTCCTCACAAAATGTTGAACTGTTCACAATATTATTCTCTCTCTCTCTCTATCCACTATGATATCTTTCTAATCAATCACAATGGCCTAATGCCTTATGGGGCCACCTTTACATTTTGAATTTTGATTCTTAAGTTTTTTATTCCATTATTTGCTTTTCTTTTTCATGAAGAAGAAAACGATTCCTTGCATAAGCATAAGTTTTGAAAAAAACGAATTGTCACAAAATCTTTGTTTGCTTTTGTTTATTTTTTGGCAGCATCACAAACGTTTGTCAGAAAGAACACTGAATCTTTGAAAGCACGTCCACTGTTACGGCAAATTTGATTTATAAATTACAATAAATCAACACATCCGATTATCAAGAAGAAAAATAAATTTTCTTCTACATTTATTTCATTAGTCTTTACTACTGAATATTAAAATCTTATATATATTAAAAAATCACTAAAAGTAAAATTTGTTAAACTATCATCATCACATTCACTATCAATAATTTTAATATTTATTTTAAATAAAAAACTAAATTAATTATTCTATTAGACACATTCTAATTAGATAAGTTAATTATTTATTTTAATTATACATGAGTTTCCAAACAGTCAAAATATGGTATAAATCTAAAATTTAAAATTTGAAACTCTTCATTTATTATTTGAAAAGCAAACTAAATTATTTAATATAATTATGACTGATTAAAATATAGAAATGATATCAATTTATTAAATATTTTATATATTCGAAAATTTAATATTCTCATAATAAAAATTTAAATTATAAAAAATAAAAATTGTATCTCATATTTATTATTTTTTAATATCCCTTATTAATATTTCATACCTTATATATATAAATATATATATTGAAAGAAAAACATTGAAATATTAATAAAATATCATTTAATTAATAAAAATTTAAAATATTAAATTTTTCTTATGCATGGCACATATTTTTTTTTAGTTTAGAGAAGAAACGGAAAACGTTAAATAAATATTTAATTTCAAATACTTAAGAAACTAAATGAATATTTTCTTTCAAAATGATTCATAAAATAAAAATTAGCATGTATAATATATAAAGTGTACATCTTTAGTTCTCATTTTATATCTGATGATTATGTTGTTGAGTATCTAGTTGTGCATAGACAAGCAATAATCAAGACTACATCTTTAGTTCTCATTTTATATAGCTATATTTTTAATATATATATATATATATATAATTGTATAGTTAACTCTATTTTTGATCATAAACACTTAGATAACCGTTGTATAACCTCACTTTCGTCATCACTTCTTTACCAACTGGTTATTATGGTTATCTAGTGCGCAAAATCACACAATTTAATATTTTAAACATGTTGTTTTTCTCTTATTTTTAGTTTTAGCAAGAAAAAGTATCAGGCAAAAGAAAAAGAAATTTCATTCTCTTTGTTACTTTATCAAATTTCAAATGTGAACATATTAGTTTACTAATGGTATTTAGTTGTTTAAAAAATCAGATTTTTATGCCATTTATAAAGTGTTTACCGTAATCGGGGAAGATATGAGAAGAAAATTATGTATATCTTAGAATCACAAAATAACTTTGTTGAGAAAATTAAAGAAAGATGTTGGTCCAAATTAGTGAACTCGAAAAGGTTATGTTATAAAAATAATCGAGAGACAATAAAGTAATTTTGTTCACCACCAGTGGAGCGAGCCATTAGTGATGACGTTTTCCTAGAGGCGAAAACGGCACGCTGTCCGCAAAACAGTGGTTAGAAATTTCAACGTTAGCTTCTTTTCTCCCTGCTGAGAAATCGACACGTGGCAGTTGGGTTCTCAGTGGTCTCTTTTGTCTAAACACAACGAGAAGGTGCCTGCCACTTCAGAACCGTCGCATCGGGCGAATCATCGTCTTATTCAATGGCATAACGTGTTCAGGCGAGTATCACATGGTGTTTTGTGTGACCAAACATCAAAAGCACTTCCAGACGATTGGACCCGAATAAAAATCTCTCCTTTAGGCTTTGTCGATTGCTATTGGAAGATCTGACCTAGGTTCGGTAAAGATTGCTGGGGAGAAAAACACTTCTTTCGCTTTATGGCTCGCGTAATTGATTCCCTGCTTTGGATCTGATTGTGATTTTATAGATTTTCAGGTACTCTTTTCCTGGGTTTGTGGTTCTTGCTGGGTTAACCTTTTGCTTTTAAATAGTTAAGAAAAATCTCTATTTTGAGTATTCTATGACGATTGAAGAGGATGTTCAATGCTTTGTTCATGTGCTATAACCATTTCAAATTCAATTAACTTGAGCTCATGTTCACTTACACAGTGTGCAGGACATAAATGAGCACGGCTACTGTTACCAATCCGGGTTTAGACACCGAGAGAAACAAGAGAAATGTGGTCTCAAGTGTGTTTGATCCAGCACTCTCTCGATTCTTTGGGCTCTCTCAAAAGCTTCATTCCCGTCTTAAGGTGATGCTCTCGACACATGCTTTCGATGCCCTGTGATGTTGTTATCTTTAGAGGAGCTGAAAAAGAAGCACTTTTGCTCTCTTTTTCACAGTCCCAGCTGAAGAATATGACAGCTGATAAGCATGGGATTGGTTCTTCATGGATGCAAGATAAAGATAGCTCATCGAATTCCATGCAAATCGACCTAGAGAAACAGTTAGCTAGTTGGAGAGAAAACCCTTCATGGACCGATCAGATCCCATACATTAAGGTGAGCAATAGACTCCTCCACACGTGGTCTTATCAGAGCCATATAAAATCTTGGTACATGACACATAAATCTCGGCAGGTGAGTATTCCAAAAGGATCGCTTTGCAATCTCAAAGCCGAGGTGAACGTTGGTTTACCCCCTGACGCAGTCTATAACATTGTGATTGACCCTGACAACAGAAGAGTCTTCAAGAATATCAAGGTACGTTTATATATATCTTGTTCTCTGTCAGAGTTAAGCTCTAGATTCTCATTGGCCTCAAAATCACAGGAGGTTCTTGCTCGGAAAGTATTGGTAGATGAAGGGCTAAGGCAAGTGGTTGAAGTAGAACAAGCAGCTTTGTGGAGATTTCTCTGGTGGTCAGGAACAATCTCAGTTCATGTCTTGGTGGATCAAAACCGGGCGAATCATTCTGTAAGACAACTCAGGAGATAAGTACAAGTCTAATGTCTTCTCTACTTAAATGATTCATGATAAGAAATTGGTTGTTGCAGATGAAATTCAAGCAAGTGAAGAGCGGGTTCATGAAGAGATTTGAAGGAAGCTGGAAAATTAAGCCTTTGTTTGTGGACGAACATATGTGTGATCGTGTGAAACCAAAAACTCTCGACGAGTACAACAAATGCTCTGGAGGTAAAGGGAGAATTGGATCGAAGGTGACACTGGAGCAGCTAATACAGCCGGCGATTGTTCCACCACCGCCTATTTCATGGTATATCAGAGGAATCACGGCCAAAACGACAGAGATGCTCATCCACGACTTGTTGGCTGAGACAGCTCAGATCCGCAGAGGTTTTGCCGTCGGAGAAACAGTGGACAGTCACTCACTGAATGAGCAGTGGAATGGGACATCACGATTTATAAAGGAAAGATGGGCTGCACGTAGAAGAACATCAAGGAGGCGTCGCAATGATTTGTGTTAAGTAACAATCATCATTTATAGAAATCTTCAGGACCTTTTTGGGATCATTCATCAAATATTAAAATGTTTGCTGTTAAAAGATTCAGATTGGCGTGTGAATATTAAATGTGGACATCTATTCCTTATTGATGAAGTAGTTTATAGCCATGATTCATAATGATATTAAATTTCAAATAACATCCAATATTTCTAGAGATTCATCTTTTGTCAAAGAAATGACATTTGTGTAGTAAAATTAAAGTTGTAGACATGGTATATATGCAAAAACAAGAAAGAAATATACTCACATAATAGGTACAAGACACCTATTTGCACAATCAGAACATTCACATACCCAATAGCAAAAAAAGATTCAGGCAGTATTTTATAATCTATATTTGCATCCAAATTTTCTCCGACACAACAAACAAAGAATCTTGATACGATTCAATTCTTCCCTATTATCACGCCTGCAGAAAAGCAACACAACGAAAAAATGTAAGTTTCGCAGAAAATAAAAAGATATGATTTTTTTGTTAGATTGTGATTTTGCACCTCATATTACCTTACGACGATATTTTTGGATAGCCAATCCAAACCTTCGTAAAGCCCTTCACCTGAAGTGGCGCATGTGCTCTGAATGTACCTGTAGATTCCAAAAAAAAAGATACATTAAACATACAGAACAAACGAAACTGTTTGAAACTTTTTTGGATGTTTATTTACCAGTGATGGTGACGGAGGGAATGTAGACCAAGCTTGTCTGTGATTTCAGCTACGTTCATTGCGTTTGGAAGATCTTGTTTGTTGGCAAACACAAGCAACACAGCATCACGCAGCTCGTCCTGCAGAAGAACCCAATGTAGAGTTGATAAGTCTAGGATTTTTGCATTGGAGATGAAAGGAAAAACATCTTAACTTCAACCATGGACCTCATTAAGCATTCTGTGGAGTTCATCTCTAGCCGCAACAATTCTATCTCTGTCGCTGCTGTCCACGACAAAGATAAGACCCTGAGTGTTCCGGAAGTAGTGTATCCACAAGCATCGGATCTGAAAAACAAGCAAAAAAGAGAGTCAGGTTATTTGGTTGAAAGTTCATCAACAATACGCTGTGAGCGAGACGACTGCATTACCCAGTCCTGACCCCCAGCATCCCACACTGTGAAACTGATGTTCTTGTATTCCACATTTTCCACATTGAAACCTGTTGATTAGTTTTTTTTGGTAATCACTAACCTCATAGAGGTAATCGAATCAAGTAGAAAACCAGTATTATTATGGCGTGAAGCTTACCAATAGTGGGAGTGGTGGTGACCATCTCTCCGAGCTTGAGTTTGTACAAAATAGTGGTCTTACCAGCAACATCAAGACCAACCATCACAATTTGTATCTCCTTCTTGGCAAAAAACCGGCTAAAAAGCTTAGCGAAACTCCAACCCATTTTTGCTTTACTGCCTAACCACAAGAAAAGACATAACTTAGTAGATGAGTATCAAAGCCTCATCTACATACTGTATTACACGATTTTCGGTCTCGTTCCTAATTAACTGAGAACCCTAAATTATGCATCTATAATACCATATTGAATTCAATAGTTATATTTCTCTAAGAACCGGAATGATCATTAATACCGAAATGGTCACTCCATTTTTTTAATGAACATAAATTTAACGAGATTATCCATACAAAAAGTTGAAAGCTCCTTATACTCCATGATCTTCTCTGAGTCTGAGCAGATCGTCAACAGCTCAGATGCTAACCGCAACAGTTACAGCGAGGAAAGTGGACGCGAAGAGAAATTTAACAGATTGTTTAAGAATCTTCGACATATACACATTTATTAAAATCCAATCGCATTATCCACAGATGAGCAACATCAACCTCAACAGATTTGATCTAGACCATCACACTCGAGAGAAACGAAAAATGCAGCCGAAAAACACAATGGACACGTTCGTGCAAATGACACACAGAACTACGCGAAACCCAATGATCTAGATCGTGAATGCATAAACACAGATCAAAACGTACCTCTAAAGAAAGTGCCAGACAGATTTAAGGAGACCGCGAAGAAACGGAGAGCGCGAGACCCAAAGAAATTTGAAAGAGAGTGAAAGAAAAGCTTAAGAGAAACAGTAAATGCGGGTCGACGAAGAAAGTGAGAAGACGAATATTTATAAGGGAAGGGGTACCGACTTGTACGTCGTTCTTGACGCCAATTAACGAAACTACCATTCATGTTACTGGAAGAATCCCATAATGAATTATTTAGCCAGTCCGACACGTAAACAATACCTCCTCATCTCCTTCCGATTACGCGTTTGATGACGTCTGACCAACAGGGGAAAATGTTACGTCAGCATGTATATATATTTTATACAATCCGGTTTACGGTTTAATCTTGGTTAAGTTTTTTTCAGAAATAGTTTAACTAAATTTATAAAATTGAACACCAAATATTGTTATTTGTAATTTATTCTTCGATTTCCTCGATATGATGCATTTTGGTTTGGATTCAGTTCACTTTCAACCAAATTAAATATATAATATTGTGTTAATTTAGTTCGGTTTGCGGTAAGATCAGTTTCGGTTCATATATTTGATTTTTAGGATAAAAAAATAATAAAACCAGTTGGTGCAGAATAACCAAGCTAAGTATGTTTAAAACTTAAGCATTTGTGTTTGATTTGTTTTTTTGTCCGATTGTGATGTTTTTTCCCCAATCATACTGAATTCTGAATTTTAAATCTCACGTGTTAACTTGAGCCCTAAGTAAACACATGTGCATATATTAGAAATGAATAAAAATAAATAATTAATTATTCAGTGAGATTATCATATCCACCCAAAAAGAAAAACAGCAAAACAAATATACTAACTTAAAAATAGTCGAGAAACAAAGAACCTAACATGTAACACAATATAATCCTCTAATTACAATATTACATGTCCATTTTTTTGACAAAAGGTTTTACATGTCTATATTTCACTTATCACATTCACATTCATTTCATATTTACATACACAACTTAACACTTAACACTTAACACCTAACATATCTGGGTTGGCTGTCACCTCAAAACATCGTACACCACTTTTGCCTTGTCAGTCAATTTAGAGGATACAACGAGATCGTCATGTTCTCGTTTTTGGGTCCAAAATCACAAAACATAACGACTATCCAACATGACATCTCAACATAACATAGCCATTTTCAGTAACAGATGAGAAGATACGACAATATCATTTAGCATGTATCTCCAATAAAAAAATTGAGCTTTTTGAAAACCTAAGAATCAAATATTTTCATCGATGTTGATTGTCACATGCATGTCTCCCCACATTTTGGCGGAAAATATCATGAAAATTGGCGATGGTGGCTAGAGTAAAACTAGTAAAGAATCGTTCACACAAAGTTTATATCATTTTCCTCAAAAAAAAATTAAGATTATATTTCACAACGTGAATCTCTCAAACCTATTTTTGAATTCTTTTATATACACCTTTGAATTCATTTGGACTTTTTACTTTAATTCTTTTATCCACGTCATGATTAAACCAAAAATGTATTGAGTTTATTTAAGAAAAAAATAGGTTTTGCTCGATTTTTAGAAACAGAGTTGTGACATCAATCTCTTAATGTATATACCATCAACCATTTGTTACATAAGTTGTAAATCAAATTATCACAAAAACTGAAAACCTAAAACCTTATTTCTTTGAATAAAACATGAACGTTAGAGAGGCCCATTAGCCCACAAGGATAGGATTGTAGCAGTCGAGAGTAATCGTGCGAAACGCAACATGAGCCGGTGTATAATCGGCTGATAATATGACGTCGTCACTCTTCTCCGGCAAATTCCCCACGAGGAGTAATGGGAGGGAGATCTTCAGCCGAATCGCACCGGTGTACGATGATTTTGATCATTTTCTCTTGAGCTTGTGCAGAATCGAATTAGGAAACGCGTTAGTGTTTTCTTCTTTTCTTATTGTCCCTTTCGTGGTTTTTCTCTTTTGTAAATTTTGTTTCTCTTGTCTGAGAAAGTTGGCTCAACCGTGCAACGCTTATTAGTTAACTCGCATATATAACCTCTGAAAAATCCTTGTTTGCATATAGCTCTTGATTTCTTCTCGAACAATTAAGCTATTACATCATCTAAACACTGTTTTGTTGCTTATTGTTGATAGATAAAGTATTTTATCTGAAGATTTCGTGGAGTAGTTCCTCTTTTTCGCTATTTTGTGCCTATTAGTATATTATCAACTTAGTATCACCATTGCATATCTTCATAGTGCATACAAATGACTCAATTTCACATCTACATATGTATATATATATATGTTAGCTAGCTTCTCTTACTGCTTTATACACAAAATTTGGTATGTGATCAACGATATTTTTTTTTTGTTTTTTTTTTCTAGTGAAATTCTTCAAAGGCTTCATCTACCGTAGAAGGAACTTTGTGAAACTGTGGCAACAGATGCACAAGCAGCTGAATTGCCATCTGAACCATCTCGAAGTTCCATGACTTTTTCAACCATAAACGGAGGATTAGTTGGCGATGGCAGGATTTCCTCTTTGTTCCTTAGCATCTGCAACACCTTTGACATCAATGGTCTTAGCGATGCTATTTCTTGAGTGCACAAGAGCCCTATTTGAACAACCCTCACTATCTCCTTCTTGATGATGATACGATCCTTTTGATTCTTCCATTTCAGGTTCAGGTTCGGATCATATATTTCCTCCAACTCTCCTGACTGAAAATGCTTCCATGCCTTTTTTTATTTATAGCCAAAACATAATGCACCAAATTAGTATGACAAGTGAAATCTGAAGGAGATATAGCTTAATTCAGTTATTTTTGCGGTCTAACTTACTTCTGTAAGCAAACTGTCTGAGTAATCTGACGTGTTGCTTTTCGTATTCTGCTTTCCAGTTACAATCTCTAGTACAAGAACTCCAAAGCTGTAGACATCTACCTTCTCTGTTAGCTGACCGTGTGCCAAGTACTCCGGAGCCATATAACCTCTGAAGTATTGGATCAGAACGAGCATTTTAAGTTACTGAAATAACAAGACCATATCTTTTGAAGGATTGGTGCATTTTCTGAATACACTTACAGAGTCCCTGCTATGGCTGTGCTGATATGGCTTTTATCCTCCTGGAACGATCTGGCCAGCCCAAAGTCAGCGATTTTAGCTTGAAGCTTTGAATCTAGCAGAATATTGCTTGCTTTTATGTCTCTGTGAATAATTTTCATAGTCGACTGCTCGTGCAGATACACCAATCCCTCAGCGGTTCCAACGATGATCACGAATCTTCTCTGCCAGTCTAGCGTTTTTCCTCTGTTCGCATCTGCTTAGTGAAAGTAATAATGATCCCTTATATGGTGTGTTGTCTCTGCATTAAGGAATCGAAAACACGTAATTCATCAAATACTATACCGAAGATGAATTGGTCGAGGCTCTTGTTCTGAAGGTATTCATAGACGAGGAGGCTCTCTGGTCCTGAGCAGCTGCAACCAAGGAGCCTGACGAGGTTCTTGTGCTCAACGGTGCTGATCATGTTGACTTCATTGTAAAAATCTGTTGCTCTGTGTCTGTTGTTGAAGAATAACCGTTTCACAGCGATATCTCTTCCGCCCGGAAGGACCCCCTAAAAACCCAGAGAGATTTCCACGACATCACTCACTTGCTTTATAAGATTACAAGAAGATAGGTAGATAGTTGCAGAGAGAGAGAGCGAGAGAGAGAAGAAAAGCCATGATCATACTCATACCTTATAGACAGTTCCAAATCCGCCTTGTCCAAGCTTGTTCGCTTTGTCAAATGAGCCTGTAGCCTTCTCCAGTGTTGAATATTTGAAGTTCAAGTTGCTGTTGTTTAGGGTTTTCGCCATTCTTTCAACATCATTTGAGCCTGAAAAGTACCAAAAACGTCAGGTAAATCACTCGACTTCTTAACCCGATTCATCAGACAAGAAACTAGGCTAACCTCTTCTCCTCCTCTGTATGGTCCGATGTTTGCAGATATGAATACCTATTGCTATTCCAATCATGAAGACAGCCACAGAGCTAAGCACTGAGACAACAATCACTACAACAGAGCCTGCAAAACTCAATTGGTGTGCAATAATGGTTAGTTATATAATCAAGTGAATACAGATTTCTATAGTAAACAAATCCTTTTATGTCTCCTCACCTCTGGTTCTTCCGCTTCTTGGTATCTTGTTCAAGAAATCTTGATCAGAATACCTAAGGAAACATCCAGTGTGAAGTGCGCGTCCCTCTGACCATGGCAAGCATTCTTTAACCATAGATGCAGACGCATTCTCCAAACACTCCTTACAAGATTCTAGACTCAAAGTTTTCCAGCAATTGGCCAACACAAATGCAGACTCAGATTCTCCTGTGTTTGCCGACGCACCAAAATACCCTTTATTCGCCGCAGCAACCGCATCTCTCAGCCCTCGTCTCACCGCGTCCCCGAAAGCTGCCTTCTTTTTCATCGTGTTCCCGCACACAACAGTATCTTCAGGTCCTTTGAACTCGTTGAAGAAACTGTAATTCTCACCTCTCATGAAACAACCGTCGAGGAAGATTCTGCCTCCGTTTTTGGGATAACACTTCGGAAGCATCGTGCGTCCTTCTGCGTAGCACAAGAGACATTCGTTTAAAGGGAGATTACCATAGCATTGCGCGAGACCGTAGTTTGCGTCAGGTCTTGAACCGGTGGAGGCAACTCCAAAACCGGCGGATTGCACTTGTTGGCTGATTTTTTCCATTGTGGTGACGAAATTGATGAGAAAAGCGGTTTTGTTGTGCTGGAGCTGGGTTGAGCATGTGACTCTAACGTCTCGAGCCCCTGCGTCTCCGGTGATCGGACGGAGTACTGAAAGAAGAAACGTGAGGAAACATAGAAGGTAGAGATAAGCTGGTTCTTTCTTCATTGATTGATTGAAAGAGATGTCTTTTTTCAATCAAGGGTTCTGTGTATCTGTTTCAAAGTGTGAGATTGACAAGGAAGAAGAAGCAGAGCGTGAGAATCGGAATGATGAAATTGAAGAAGTTCGAAAGAGAAGAATTTTCAACAGCTCGACTTTGGTGATATGGGTCAACTTAATTTGCTATGTGTATCTCTTTCTCTCTACTCTCTAGTAAAAAAAAAGAAGAAGAAATTAAATTGAGGATTTTTTCAGAGAGAGTTCTGGAAGTTAGTGTTAGAGTTCGCACTGGCGATGATGTTGCAGTCGTGTTGTCTTCATTCAAATATTTGTCGGTTTAATAGATGATTGGATAATCCGTTTTTTTTCGTCAATTGGTTTTTCATCTTTCCTTAGAAAGTAACATATAATATATGTAATTTGTAATTGTTTAATAATGTTTCATATCTAAATTCAAAAGCCGGTTTGATTTTCTCCCGAAAGTACTACACTTGTAACTTCTGTCTTTCCATATTTAAACATAGTTACTAAATCGTAAACCGAATCACTTTAAACCACAGACAAAAACTAAACCGGAATCTATCCCCACCATGTGAGTTGTATCCACTACGGAGCTGATGTAACATTGTCGTGGCTCATAAGTAACCTTAGCTGAGGCCCCCACTTTTTCATAATAAATTTAGGGGTCCCAAATTTAACAAAAAAATAATTTTAGTATAATGGTTAGAGATTATTTTGATATGAGAGCTTCCATTAAAAAAAATACATATAAGTTTTTTTATCTGCCACTGTTTTCATATTTGTATAGAAATAAAGAAAATTGTAATTTTAATAGTAATATATTTATATAATTTTAAATTAGATTATATTATTGCTAAAATTACATGAATTCTAATATTTATAAATTCTTCTCAAGTCCGGATTTTGACAGAAACCGATCTAATAGCATAAGCGTATCTAGATTTCAAAGAACTTTTGGAAACAATCAAAAGATGATGGCAGAACTATTATTTCGTAGCATAGTCAGAATACAACATCTAATTAACCAATGAACTAAATTTCTTATGTCTCTCTAATTCACGGGTGACAAATTGTTTTAATTCTTTTCCTCAGAAGAACTTTCTAAAAATATCAATTTTTCTTTTAGCATTTTTGCATTTATATAAATAAACCAACCTCCCTCTCTTCCTTCAAATAATCAACAAACCGGTGCTTTAACACCACAAATTCTCATCTCACGCCCAAAAACACCAACAACACAACGTATAGATTGTCTACAGATCTCCAAAAACATCAAAAACAGACACACTTACAATGTACAGATTGTCTACAGATCTCCAACTAGCGACAGCTGCGGTACTGCTCCTGCTGATGGCGAGCCTAAGCGGTGTAGCAATGGCTCGGCCAGTGATCAGCGGCGGGCGAGATCCATGCTCAGTGTCGGATTTCAAGGTGTTGTGCAGATCAGTGGTTAAGGGCCAAACGAACGTTAACGCAGCGACGGAGGTGTCCATAAGAGAGCTGATGAAAAGGACTATCAAGGCCAAAGAAGCTGCCGCGAGTGCCCGGAAAAGAAACGGAGGGCTAGAGACTTGCTACTCAAACTATGACAATGCACTCGATAATCTCCAAAAGGCGTTGAATAATATCAAAGATAATGATGGGTTTAGCCTTAACATTAATCTTAGTGCTTCCTTGACGGACTTTGATACGTGCAACGACGCCATGGGTGGTGTTAAGACGTCGAAGATCTTTGCCAAATCCACAAGCACTTTGCATGAAATGGCTGATAATTGCTTGGCTCTCTCTACTCTCGTTAAACAATAATGATGAAGCCAAATGTTTTGTCGTTGGGATTATTTCATCTAAAAATAGAATAAAAAGGGAATGTTTGATTTTACAGTAGGTAGATTTATTTGTTTTTGTTTAATTTGGTTTAATTTGATTTAATTTGGTTTAATTTGATTTAATTTGGTTTAATTTGGTTTAATTCTCTTGATTGATTAATTCTAAGAAATTGTTTTTTCTAAAGGTAAAAAAAATATTGGAGGATAGGAAAAGAGGGTGTTTCTTATACAGTTTCGTAATGTTTAATTGGATCATGCGTAAAATTACGACAAATATACCATCTTGTGTTTCGAGAGGTGTTAAAGAACATGGATCTTGTGAGACCTGAATTTAGACAGTAAGTTTTCAAAAAATTTCGATTTTATTATCCTAAAACTCTCTTTTTACTTGAGTACATGTTTATATTTATAATAAAAAAATTGTAACTATCGAATTCACATTAATTACCAAATCACGATAATAAGTGGGTTTTTATTCGCTCCTTTGACATTATTTCTCGGTTTAAATTATACATTTCTATTTCGCGGGTTGGACTTTGTCAACCCAACCCAGATTCAATTCTCGGGCTTCAATCCATTTCAGTACACTAAATTTCCTCGGGTCGTTTTGACGGATCTGGACTTCGGATCTGGATCTGGTGCTAGGTTTGATTTTCCACAACCTGAAGTCTGAATCGAGAAAGCATACACTTATCTAATTCTCTAGGTTTTCGTTTTGTGGACAAACTCAAATGCTTATGTACAGACTCAGGAGAAGATTTTTTTGGTTACTTCTAAGGGAATCTATATCTAATGTGTTTATGGTTATTTAATGATGCTATTTCATTCTGATGCAATAAATCATCTTTGTATATTCATGTCATTGAATTTTCCATATGATAATCTTATTTAACCCGAAGATTACTCCAATCAAAGACTCTCTGATAGAGACTGTCTTTGTCTAGAGGACAATCTTAAAGAAAACAAATGAGTCTGTCCGGAGAATAACATTAGGAAGCAAAACGCCAAGGACGTGGGACGATTCTATAGGTTATGTCACACAAAAAAAAAGAACAGAAATCTGTTTGCAAAAGAAGAAAAAAAAAACAGAGTCCATACAAATTCTCACTGTTTTTAATCATTTTTTTTGTAGAAAAATCATAAAGCTAACAATAAATTTTGGTTTTTGACAAAATCTCTTTTTGCCTATTCCACTGGCTCTGCTGCTTCCTCTTTTGGCATTCTCCTAATGCCACATGATCTGTTCAGACGAGTGTCCAAATTCACGTCAGACACACATTTGTGATCTGCTCTGCTGGAGATATATATCTCTTTTTATATATATCAAATAAAAAAACCAACGCAATATAGCGCCTTCAAGTCCTTCTTGCTTTGTTCCTGAGAGCTCTGTGGGTAACGAAACCGAGTCGAAGGTGAGTCGTGATTCGTCGAGCTTTCCAAATTCCCGATCGGTAAAATTTTCGAAAACCCAATTGAAAAGGCGTTTTTCTGGCGATTTGAGAATTTTGGGTTGTGGGGTTCATTATCTAAGTGCGTTTATACTCGAATCTAGTGGGTTATTGATGATTTTTGCGTCGTTTTTTCACTGTTTCTGCATAAGAATAAGTTAAGTTGATGGTAACTTCTGTAGTTAATAGATTCGAGAAATACCCATCTTTATGATCGATTCGACGAGTCCAGTCTCATTGTTGTTGATTAGGTTAAGATTTACTTCAATGCTATAAACTCGATTATGGCCCTAATCTTGATAACTTCATCAACGTAGGTGCAAGTGCGGAATTGTTTTGCTTTAGCTTGAAAGTGAAATGTCTCTCAAGGCATTAGACTACGAATCACTGAATGAAAACGTGAAGAATTGTCAGTATGCAGTCAGAGGTGAACTCTATCTTCGTGCTTCTGAGCTTCAGAAAGAAGGCAAAAAGGTAACTGCTTTATACCTGAGACATGGGCTGCGTCTTTGGTTTTTCTTAACTTGACTCTTATGTCACATTTACAGATTATTTTCACAAATGTTGGAAACCCTCATGCTTTAGGACAGAAGCCTCTGACATTTCCTCGTCAGGTATATTATATATGTGCAATTCTCGTATTTTGTTCAATCTAGATTTTAAGAAGCCTAAACAAATTAAAAACCAATGCAGGTGGTTGCTTTATGCCAAGCACCATTTCTGCTAGATAACCCAAATGTTGGGATGCTATTCCCAGCAGATGCTATTGCAAGAGCTAGGCATTATCTTTCATTGACTTCTGGTGGTCTTGGTATGTCTTTATCCAAGAACTTAGTAGCTATACTGTTGCCTAAGTTTGTATTTTACAAGTAAAAATAAAACAATTTTGCTCTAAATATTTAATCAGGTGCTTACAGTGACTCAAGAGGCCTTCCAGGAGTTCGCAAGGAAGTTGCTGAGTTCATTGAACGACGTGATGGATATCCAAGGTGATTGGTTCGTTTTGTTTCTAGATGTATCTAACTGGATTTGGTGTAAAACAAAACTATCTTGAGGCCCTTTTACTTCTTATCTTCAAATTACAGCGACCCAGAACTCATATTTCTAACTGATGGAGCTAGCAAAGGTGTAATGCAAATCTTGAATTGCGTCATACGCAATCAGAAAGACGGGGTAATATAAAACCTCAACTCGCTTGTTCCTTTATCTAAAGTTTTTATACATGGGTACGAGCCACTTCGTTTGGTTTTATCATGAATATGCTCGTTTCAATTTGGCATCAGATGCAAAGATTATCTCTAGATTACTCAACTACGTTGCAAATTAGCTGTATGTTATGATCGCACATCAACTCTATCTGATTGGTTAATGCTACTGCATTTTTTGATGAGATCATTGTAGCAATTGGTATGGGTTTAGGCTGGGTTTATAGTTGTATCTGGATCACAAGAGTTTTCTTGGTTGGCAGATTCTGGTTCCAGTTCCTCAGTATCCACTCTACTCAGCTACGATATCTCTGTTAGGTGGCACTCTTGTTCCTTATTATCTTGAGGAGACTGAAAATTGGGGACTTGATGTTAACAACCTTCGCCAATCTGTTGCTCAGGCTCGCTCTCAAGGAATAACTGTGAGTAACTCTCCATCTCTTCCTCTCGAAACTTGTTGATGCAGAGGCTTATTTAAGACACATGGTTAATGCAGGTGAGAGCGATGGTGATCATTAACCCTGGAAACCCGACTGGCCAGTGTCTTAGTGAAGCTAACTTAAGAGAGATATTGCGGTTCTGTTGTGATGAGAGATTGGTTCTTCTAGGAGACGAGGTGTATCAGCAAAACATATACCAAGATGAGCGTCCCTTTATCAGTTCCAAAAAGGTAATCATTTTTTGGCCTTTCATTGGCGTATGTAATTGCTTTGTGGTCATCACTCTCTGGAACTTCTGCTTCATTGATCCTTTTTCCTAAAGGTTTTGATGGATATGGGAGCACCAATCAGCAAGGAAGTTCAGCTTATATCTTTCCACACCGTTTCCAAAGGATACTGGGGAGAATGTGGGCAACGAGGTGGTTACTTTGAGATGACAAACATACCTCCCAGGGTTTGTACCCGACCATCTCTTTTTCAGGAATGATACTTTGGAATTATTTGTAGTTCCAAGTTATAGCAGAGCTTTTTTGTTTTTGTTTAATTTCTGGTAATGCAGACTGTTGAGGAGATATACAAGGTTGCCTCTATAGCTCTCAGTCCGAATGTGTCTGCACAGATATTTGTAAGCCCTTCTTTAGATTCGTAGTAAGTGTTGGTTACAAAATGGTTTCATCACTGAAACCGATGATTTGCTATGTGCAGATGGGTTTAATGGTTAGTCCACCAAAGCCTGGAGACATTTCTTATGACCAATTCATTCGTGAAAGGTATTTTATATAGTTCTCTAAATAAACACGCTTTGATGAAGGATCAAATCTCAGAACTTCACTGGAACCTTAATTATTAACAGCAAGGGAATACTAGAATCACTGAGAAGAAGAGCAAGGATCATGACTGATGGATTCAACAGTTGCAAAAACGTTGTCTGTAATTTCACAGAAGGTGCTATGTATTCGTTTCCTCAAATAAAGTTGCCATCAAAGGCAATCCAAGCAGCTAAACACGCCGGGAAAGTCCCTGACGTTTTCTACTGCCTTAAGCTCTTAGAAGCCACAGGAATCTCCACAGTCCCAGGCTCTGGATTTGGACAGAAAGAAGGGTGAAGCCTCTGACTCTAAAAACATCATTTTTATCATGTTCTTGCAACCTCTTTGAGAGCTCGTTTTGATTGTCTTTTATTTCAGGGTGTTTCATCTTAGGACAACGATTCTTCCTGCGGAAGAAGACATGCCGGAGATTATGGAAAGCTTCAAAAAGTTCAACGATGAGTTCATGTCTCAGTACGGTGATAACTTTGGTTACTCCAGAATGTGAAAGAAAGGACTCGAGATTACTACTTTCCGACATAATTATTGTCTATTCACACTCTTAAAAAGCTATGGCCAATGGTCCTACGCTGTAAAAACTTTGATCCTGCTCTTAAAAAACATTTATATCTATTGGAAACATACATACAAATATAAAACCATATGGTCAATGTATGCCAGATGTTAAATGGTTTATTATATGTAACAATTCTTAAAAATACCACAATTTTTTCCGAAATATATCAATAATTTTATTTTCGGAAAATATCATAAATTTTTTTTAAAAAAACTAAAGCTGCAAGTTTAATCTTAAAACTATATTTTAAACTTTAAAACTATATCACAAACCATAAAAACGAAAACATAAATCCAAAATACTAATCATAAATCCAAATAATTCAATTAAATTTTTAAAAATCATTTTAATGTGTTTTATTTAAATTTTTTTTTTAATAATATTTATAAAATAGAACGATTGTGGTATTTAGAAGCAAAACTTTTTTTGTTATTTTAAAGTATTTCTCTATAATATTTCTCCAAAAAAAATCATTTTTGAAGTTCCTACTCAATCCTATTTTATATCATTTCAATTAGATTTTAAAAAGATTTCTACTTTTATATCATTCGTTAGAAATAAAAAAAATGTCTAAAACACCATTTATCGGTTTCATCAGAAGAAATATTATTTAAAAACGAAATGAATATTTGATATTAGATAAAGAAAATTGTCATTAAAATATTAAATTTTTTCGTTTAATCTATTTAAATACTAAATTTTTTAATGATTCATTAAAATATAGTTGACTGCACCAATTTATATATGTAATTAGTTAATATTAATAATATAAATAACATTGTTAACTGTATTATTTATTTTAACCAACTAAACGTATACAATAAAAAATAAGTAACAAAGTTAACAATGTTATTTTTGATATTAATATTGACTAATCATATATTTAAATTGGTATAATATATTTAAATAGTTCGTTAAAAAAAATTCCGTATTCATTTTTAGGTTGAATCTAGTTGAAAACGAAATTAAACAGTAAAATTTCACAGAGAAAATGGTTGGCGGCCGAAAACTAAAATTGCATAATAATTTCTTGAATGAAGAAGATAAAATGTAAGTTACGGCTTTGACCTTTTTAGTTTATAGTCTAATATTTTCCCTTCAATAATTCCTCTTAGAATAGTAATATTATACTTTCTCCGCCGTCAAGAGTTTATAAGTTAATTCATATTAAATCTAAAAGATATAATTAAATAAGTATTGCACTTATCCAATCGTTATTAAATAAAGTCGTACACTGAGTATAAAACTAAATTCACAGTTATATTAAATTGTTTATGACATAAGAAAGAAAAAAACGTCCCATCAGATCAAAAAATTCCAAACCTCTTTCTTCTCTGCCTTCTCCATTTGGTATTTTCTCACCAGAAAGACAAGAGCTGAATTAAAGAAGCCCTAAAGCCAAATCTTCTCTTCTTTTTCATTTTCCGAGAAAAAAATTTCTCCTTTCTTTTTTTTTCCCGAGAAAACACAAGGAACAACCTTTCCCGCCCAAAAGTATACCAGAAAAGTCCCCTTTTTCTTCTATCAAGATTTCATTTCGCAGAAAAACAGTTAACAAATCCACTTTCTTTTCATCGTTTTAAGTCAAGGTTTATATCAAGTATATGTGACTTTGTGAGCTTTTCTTTTCCTTCTTGAATTTTTTATTCAGTTTTCTTGGATCGCGACATGGATATTTCGGGAAAGTCGCTTAAAGTGAGGATCCCAGAGCAAACTTCGGTCAGTTCTTTGACAGAGAAAGAAGAAAAGGAAGATGGATTCACCACTCCAAAGGGTGCGCAATTTAGAATTCCGCCGCAGCTTGAATGTCCTCCGGCACCTGGACCCCGCATCCGCCGGAAGACCATCGACAAACGCCGGAAATTTTCCGCCGGACGAAGACTTATCTCCGTCAGCGTTCAAGATTTGGAAATTGTCTTCGCACAAACACATACATAGCTGCAGAAGGTTCTGTTTTTATTTTTACGTTTTAGTAACTTACGGTTTTATCTTAATTTTTTCTTTCTATTTTTGTATACTTTTACTAGAAATTATTCTGTCTTCCATTGAAGTTTATATAATACAATCTTACAAGCTACGTTTAGTTGATTTTTCATTTGCCAAAACCAATAGTGAAGACAAATTAATCAGCTCAAAATGCAGTTGTGACTATCATACTTTGATACTTTTATTTTGTATTTGTGATATTACACTTACTGTATTAAACAAAACTAATTATGAAAGTTCAAATATATTGGAAACTAAATGAGTGCCTAAATTTTTGTATTTGTGAAATAACACTTACTGTGTTCAATTTCTTTTTTTACATCATAAGTGCTTAAATTTAGATAAGACTAGATTAAACGTATACCATCGTTTTAATATATTATAATCCGTGAAAAATAATAATGGAGAAAATAAAATTATATTATACATACAAAGTTACAAGAAAATTTTTAACACATGTCAAAATCTAATTAGTAAAATATATAGGCTATAATTTTAAAATATAATAGTTTTAGGTTTTTTAAAATATATAAACTATTTTATCATGTATCAAAATCTAATTTGGCAACAAAAAAATTCATAAGCTATAGTATTTCATATAGATTTCTCATATATATTTCAATTCATATGCTTTTGTTTTCTTAATTTATTTTAATCCATTTTGATAAATTATGTTAGATCTGTTTACATGTGTCTAATTTAATTGAAAGAAAAACTTTTACATGTGTCAGAAATGTGATCAACTCATCGACACACGTTATAGTTTTACAAAATTTGAAGAACAAAATTTTATATAATAAGAGGTTTGCTTGTTTGGATAAGAGTATACTTTACATACGAATTTAGAGGTATTTCGAGCTTATTAAATGAATGATCCAAAGCCAAACATTCTATAAAAGTGGCTAACGAGAGGTTAAGTTACTTATGTTGCCAATAATAATATGGTCAACATCTAGATAAAATAAAAAAGGGTTATGGAATTCGAATCTACTAGAGTAGATTGAAACCAAATAAAGCTTTGGAGAAAACATTTAAGAAAAAAACACAAACTAGGGGAAAGTTGACCCACACGGTCACACAACCACCACTGAGTCTAAAGTGAGGTCTATGTCAATGTTTGGTAATAGTGAGATAATTGACCAGCTAGGACTTGTCGAGCTGAATAGAATCCTATGCATATTACAACGTCTATAATTTTATACTCGATCGAATGTTATTTCATATGAGATTGCTACTGTATTTGACTTTTTCTTGGAGACATTTAGATAATAGTTTCTTGAGAAATTGAAGAATCTTCCAAGTGTTACTGTCAAATTCTATTTTAGACAATCACATGTTGTGGTTGTTTTTATAGTGACAAAGCAATTTCTCCAAATTAAATTATTCATACCAAAGATGATATTGACATATAAGTGTTTTAAGTTGTAATTATTGCACACGTTATGACTAATGATTTTATTACGTGTATTCTAATTCGAAGAATTATGTAAAATGTTATTCAGTTATAGATTATACAGTTCAATTTTGTAAGTAATATAATTTTCATGATTTAAAATTTAATATTATTTCTAAAAGTTTATGTGTTATGAATTGTAGAATCTCTATATTATTAATTTACTAATGAATCGTTATTGATATTCATCGTCAATATCATTGAATGGTGTAGATTTTAATAAACAAAATATTAAAAACATAAAATTTTAAATGAATAACAAAAAACCAAACTTTAAACTCTGTTAAACATCATTTACAACTACAAAGTCCAAAAATACTGAATTTTAAAATATAATTTAGAATAATATCAACTATCTGTTTCATTTTTCGATCATTTCAGTTGGTTGTAATTCGAAAATATTTTTTTGTTATCCGGTAGATTGGAATTACATAAAACCCGGTAAGGACAAAATCTTTCCGGAGCCAAACACCCAAAAAGAGAAGCAAAAACAAAAATACAAAAAGCAGCGGAATGAATCCCTAACAGAAACGTTACATAAAAAACTGACAACACAACACAGAGAAATGAAGAGAAACAATGGAAAAGAGAAAAAAGGCGTAAGTACTGAAATTGTGCCACTGAACCAAGCTAGTCTTATGATCTTTCTCAAAAAACTCAAATGGTATGCTGAAAAACAAGAGATTCGATAATAACTACAGTAGAACTTCAACCCAATTGAACCAACCACAATACCATCAAAAGCGCAAATGAAAAACACATAACACATAAGCTAAAATAGCCAACCGTTTGAAAAACTAGTGCAGTCGAAAAAACTAGGTTCACGGTACACAAATTTTGATCTCCCACCGGCACAAACTAGACTAACCTTCTTGCACGAGAAAAACTTGAGCTCAGACTTTAAACACTTAAAAATTTAGATAAAAGCTATAAATGCTTCTACAACAAAACACTATATGACAGACCCAAATATCTAACCCACCTCTAAATACAAACAAAATCCAGAGACGAAAATTTGGCAATTCATTTGTCGATTAATTGGCACAAGCAAAATTAGCCCACTATTGACATCTATATCGGACATAGCCTCTACCTTTGTTAATATAGCACTCTGGATTGAATAACTTCAATAAAATTGAATTTCCTCTCGTTTGAATAATAAATTTTGTGAAAATCTTTAAAAGACATTTTTCTTTGAAAAAAACATTCAATAAGAGAGACGTACACAGCATGATGCAACAAAACAATAACGAAAAACGAAGTAGATTTTCCATCAGAGCAATGGCGAAGTCATGCTCAAGATTTTTACCTCAAGGACAATCTCCGTCGAATGATATCGCAGCGCCTACGAATATCCAGGTGGCATCGTAGGTGTGCAAATCGTGGAGAGACGCATTCCAGTAAATGTGCTGAGGGGGCGTGCGACCGAACTTCGATACGGTTCTGCATACACTCAATTGAACATTTTGATAATGATATATTTGGACAAATGTTCGCTTCATTTGTGGAAATGTTAGATTTCTGTCTATGAAATCCAGTAAGCGTTCATCTTTAATGAACAAGATAGCATCTATAACGATAAAAGCAATGCGACGATAACCAAATTGCGGAATCAAAAATGTAATACCAACACAAGGTTCACAAGATTCTACTTTAGAGAGTGCTTTCTTTCAAAATCCCAAAAAAAAACAAGACAAGTCAAGCGAAGATGCAGAACAAGATAAGAGACAAGGAAAATTTGCCTAACTTAGGCGGTGAGTACAACGGCACCACCAGCCTCCTTGATCTTCTTCTCAGCGGATTTAGAGATGAGCTTCGCCTTCACAACGAAAGGCTTGTTCTCTGGCAAATTACCTTTACCCAACACCTTGAAGAAACCATGCTGTGTAACGTCAATCAAAGGAACATTGTCCTTTGTGGATTTCGCTTTCACATCCTCAGGCACGAGCGACCAGAGTTTGTCGAGGTTGACGATTGGGCAGAAGAACTTATTCCTCAGCTTGTGGAAATACCTCATACCGACCTTACCGAAGTAACCAGGATGGTATTTGTCGAAGAGAATCCTGTGGTGGTGCATACCTCCGGCGTTACCACGTCCTCCAGGATGCTTGCGGTGCTTTCCGATACGACCATGTCCGGCGCTGACGTGCCCACGCTTCTTCCTGTTCTTCTTGAATCTGGTCGTCATTTCCGCCGATCTGAAGCCCCTTCTCCTCTCTCTTTCCTCCTGCGGCTGGCTAAGGTTTCTGAGGAAGCGCAGGTTTATAAAGAGGAGACTTACTTACTCCCTTCATCTTTCTAGGGTTTCCATTGGGCTATTAATTGAGATGGGCCTTGTATACTATAAACCCAATTAAAAGATATCACACGTCATATCATATGTCGATCTCTTAGGTGGTTTCGAAACGTGAACAATTTGGATCTCAAAGATTTGAATCACAACGGTTGATCCAATAGTGAGTCACGACTGCTCTATTCAATAGCTAATTAATGAAGAAACTCGATTTCAAATACATTGATTTTAGTTATAGTATGGATTTATGAATGTTATTGGATCATGTACATTTCTGTATTTACCAAAACTGATTTGTGAGCAAATTTGTGAGTACACTGGTTAATCTTTTTGCTACAATTGATGAACCAAAAAGGAGCCAGGTAAGTTATCCAAACTCCTATAGAAAACCCCTTCAAAGCCTTCCTTCCTAATGCCTTTCTATTACAATTCCACAACCAAATCCATTCGCAGTCGCCATTCGGCTTAATGAAACACTCCAACAAACTGGTCAGAGATCGTGTCCGCGACAATGCTGTGTAGTGATTTGGTCGTTTAAGATGTGCCTAGAGTATAACAAGTTGCGTTAATGTACAAAAGATGGTATTATTAACGACTATAAGGCCATTGGTTTGTAAGCAAAAGAAGGCATTGTAAACTAATTACAGAATAATATATCCAATATTAGAAATAATCATAAATAATATATTAGTAAAGTTTGAGTTAAAAGTATTCAATATAAACTACCATTTCTTTGATTTTGGAGCTCTTATTGAGCGATTGACCTCTCTGGATTAAATTATCAAAAATCTGTGTGTTATTTTACATACATTTTACTAAATTTTACTAAATAAAAAGAATTGATTCTGATTCTTGAAACTACTTATGCCACTCAAAATAACAAATTCTTGAAACTACTCATGCCACTCAAAATAACAAATTCTTGAAACTACTCATGCCACTCAAAATAACAAGTTCTAAACTAACAATATGTCAACAATTATCTCTTTAAATATTTAAAACATAATCATAATTTAGATTACAACCATTTAATTAAAACTAAATCACCGTTTTTTACCACTATCTTAGTTTTTAATAACCACTATCTTAAAAATAATGAGCTTCTATTATCAATCTTATAAAACATCTAACTCCCCCATAAACCTTCCATACAATCGGTAAAGTTAATCATGATTTCAAAAAAAATTTCATTCCTCTTCTCACCCATACACTTTTATCATTTTCGACAACCTAAATATATATTTCAGCAAAAAAATAAATACTAGTCACACATATTCACTTTTGAGAAGTCTAGAATTCTAACAAAGACATCACATTCATAAGTTTTGAAATGTTATTATTTGACAAATAGGTATATCTATAATATTTTTATAACATCATGTTAAAACCACTACATACGTGATATAAAATTTTGCAATCTAATGCAGTACAAAAATTCATTTCGACAAGCAAAACTTTTTGATTTGAAAATATTTTGAAAACTAAGTTAATTTACAAGTTAAAAAAGTTTATGGTCAATAATACTAGTAAAGAGTTTTATAAAATCACCAACCATAAAATGACATATGTTTCACCAACAAAACAACAATAGTTGAAATATTTGATAAAAAACACAATAGTAATAAACAAAAATTCAGAATATGCACTACCTCTTTGGTAGCAAACTTTCATTCTCTTACCAAAATCACAAGATATTTGACTACATTTTTCACTTGTTTATATTGTAGATGACATTGGACAGCTTTGTCTCGATTTGTTCACTAAAATCATTTAACTGAGTCCTCCCTAAATATGTGGTTACAACTTGCATAATTGATTTTTAGAATCACTTATATAGAAAGCAATAATTCCTCTGTAACGAATAATAACATCATATATCAATAGCACTCTTATTTTGGTCATCTTCGGGTTCTAAGTATTAAATTTCAAAATCGTTCAGGTTAAATTCTGTTTTTTTTTAAAACAAACGGAGAAATTTATCTTACTTCTTTGTTTAGGGACACCCACAATAATCTTACAAACTTAGTTTGATAAATAACTATTTCAAACTCTAGATTCAGTTTGGTATACAAAAAAAAATCAAATCAATGCTAATAAGAAACAAATCAACAACACAAAATATGATGAAACTTAGGATAAACACAAAACTATTAATAGTATACACGAGATTTGGTTCAAAGTGTATATCTTTGCAGGGAATTAAATCTCATGAAGGAATGAAATAAAAGATAAGACATTTTCAACGAATAAAAATGACGGAATTAAACATTTTGTTCCGTACAAGATCCCAAACTTTAAATACTGTATAGAAGTTGAAAAAAACAATGAATTAGAGAAGTGATGTGTTTTGGAAAAAAAATACCACTATAATTTGTCCTCTCCAAATAAGATTATGATGAAGTAAGAATTCTCGATGACATGAATAAAAAATCAAAATACAATAAATAGATGAATCCAAAAATCATTCAACGGTGAAAAATCTTAACCTATATAATAGTATGATACAATAAAATATAAACAATATGCGCATAGCATGCATAATGCCTCCTATTATATGTAAAAGTTATATTTTAATCTTTTTCTGGTTGAACTAACGCTTTTTATGAACATAAAAACATTCTTAATTAGTTTTTTCAATAAAAACAAAACCGCATTTTTATTGATCAGTTGAAGAATACTGACAAACCAAGTTCAGTCAATTTATAATACATATTTTGCAATTCGTTGTTGATCACTTTTTGAAAGTAATTACAAACAAAATTTAGAATACATATTTGTAGTACAATATTTAAGAATGTGGAAGTTCTCCAAAATTTGGTAAAATGTAAAATGGGTCTAAAAACCCATAATAGGAAGGCCCATCAGAGGAAAAAATAGTAAGCAAAACGCCAAACGCATAAACGCGGAAAATTAAATTTAAAATTATTATGAATGCTGAGGAATTACCAGCTTGTGTAATCGATTGCATAAGTTTTGGTTTACGATAATTAGTACACATAGTCAAACAATTATATGAGACAAATTTGATCTACCAAAAAAGAAAAAAAGAAATAAAACAAGAGTAATATAGTAAGATAACACATTTTAAATTTTTTTATTCTAATTTAACACCGTAAAACTAAAATTATAAAAATAATATAAATAATTATGCAAAAATATTTATTTACTTTTTAAAAAAAAATTATACATAAACATAAAAACATTATATTTGGATTTATTTTTTTGCAATTTAAGATTTAAATTTTTTATTAAGATGAAATTTTAATTTATTACAATTTTAAATTTATGCTATTATTGGAAAATTAAATTAATAATACTATTTTTGAAACGAAAACTTAAAAAATGCTATTTTAGAGAATTATCCATAAAACAAATTTATAAAGGGCAATTGACTAGCACTAAATAATGTTTTAATGACTAAATTAACATATCAAATCTAAATTTGCACAAATAACATTTTTTTAAGTGAAAAACATTAAAATAACATTATTTATCTTTAACCTAATCTTTTTACAAAATGGGAGATCGAACATTAGTCCACCTAATAAGAGAATGAGTGTGTAACTAATACACTACTGTAATTAATCGATATATAAACATTTTGTTTATTATATATATATGTCTTTAGTTTAAATAGCAAAATTTGAGAACGAGATGTTATTGGTGGAAAAGCCTAAATACTCAATTTTAGATCTAATTATGTTGGATTCAAGTTTCATAATAATCTTATATCTAATTATGTTGAACATTTTCATGTTTTCGTTTATGATTTGTATTTGTGATTGTTGAATATTGATAAACACTCTTCTTGATTTTTTTTGTATAAACACTTCTTGATGTTGTTAATTAATCCTATGCAATTTCACATTTTAGGAAGACATTCCTAAAACATAAGAAATCATTTTTAAATTTGCATAAGGTATTCCTAAATTATGCATAAAATATGACTACTAACCTAAATTCAGTAAAGAGTTCTTAATATTAAGGAAATCTTATCTAAATAAAATAATTAAATTAAAATAAATAATTGGAAAATGTAATGAGCGAGATCGAACCATACACTATTAATTCTAACAAGCAGATGTGTAACCAATACGCTACAGTAGTCAATCATCATAAATTCTCTTGTTTAATATATATCTCTCTGTTCAATTAAATATAAAAAACTATATCACCAACCTTGGACATATGTGTAAAATAAAGAGTGTGTTACCAATATGTTATGGTAGCTAATCAACATATAATCATTTTACTAGATTCATACCCACGCTATGCGTGGGGAAAAATATTCGTAAATTATATTTTATTAGTAAATATAATTAAATATTTATATAATTTTAAATTTTATTTAAAATTACTTTTAAAATTAATTTTTGTATATACAAATTAAGAAAAGAAAAATAATTATTTTTTACGAATTTAATAGTATTTTTTGTTAGTTTAATCAAATATTAATTATATAACCAAATTAATAACAATGATATATTTGTAATTAATCTAATAAGTTAAACTTATTTACATATTTATTTGAAATTTATTTTAGTGATGACATGTTAGCATGATATTTCTGTTAATAACACATCAAAGTAAAATTATTTTATTAAAATGTTTCTCAAATAATATATTAGGGATTACGGTAGTAACTTAAATATATTTATATTTATTTAAAATTATTTATAAATTAACGTATAAAAAATTTAAAGAAATAAAAAGTATTGTTTTTGCAAATGTAATAGTATTTTTTGGTTAGTTGAATAAATTATATTTATTCTCTAACCAAATTAATATCAGTGGCATATATTGTAATTATTCTAGTAAGTTAAACCCTTTTATATATTTAAGCTGAAACTTCATGTGGTGTTGACACGTCAGCATGGTATTTTTGTTATTAACACGTGAAGATAAGGTTATTTTGTTAAAAAGTTTCTATACGAATATTTACGAATAATAATTAATTATTTATTTTGTTAATTTAAATATATATATAATTTATCTTATATTTAAAATAATTTTTTTAATTTTTTTAATATTTATTACAAAAATGTAAAATTGGATTATACAAATAGATTTAAATTGTATCTATTTTGGATAAAATTATACATATGATAAATATTCAATTAAATTAAACTTTTGTTTTATATTTTGTTTGGCTAATTTCTCAAAATTTATATTTTGTTTTATATTATATTTATATTTTATGACATAATACATTGTATGTCGAAATATTAGAGATTTACATATAATATACTGTATAATGACAATTTTCGTAAATAATCTAGTAAATTATATCCTAGGTAATATTTATCTTAAAATGGTCTAATAGTGTGACACATCAGCGTGGCACACTTGTAAATCACACGTCAACATAAGGTCACTTTGTTAAAATGATTATCAATTAATATATTATACATGTTGGAGCAATTTTTATGAAACAAATTTACATGTTCAATTGGGTAATATAACTCAAATATTGATTGAAAAAATTATTGTAATGTAAATGAGAAATAGGCCATTAAGTTCATTAAAAATCCATAAATTTGTTGGCATGAGAGACTAACAAAAGTCACACATTGGAAATTTCAAGAAAAATCATTTATTATATAAATGAGAGAGCTCAGATAGTAGTTTAAAAGAGTTGGAGAGAAAAGATATCAAACCACGTACGCACTGCTGTCGGACCAGGCCGGGCTCGGGCTCGGACTCAGACTCGGGTTCGGACTCGAGTCTAGGGTCTAGGGTCTTGGCTAAGGTTCTTTTTAGGCCAAATTTTGATTACAGTTTTGGCCCAAAACAGAGTCAAAATCCCTAAACCATACCTACGATTTTCTCCTCTAACCGTTCACGATTTTTCGTCGATTCGGTTTCTTCCCACGTTTTAGGGTTACGAAAACCATTCACTTAAGACTATAAAAACAAGCCTTAGACCTTATTAACCTAATTTTGGCCGCCACACCTTTCACATTCTCTCCCAAAAATTTGTTTCCAGCAATCCCCTTTTCTCTTTTCTCGCACTGTAAGTTTTCTCGAGAGTATATCGTAGTTCTTGTTCGTAGATTCTATAATCGGGTGCTGCGATTATAGTTTCGTCGTGGTTGTATCTTGAGATTCATAATCTCATCAAACCGACACATTGCAAGAGATTTATTGAATTAAAAAATAAATCAAATCTCGACTTCACGAATTTGTCTTTTTCTTAATTCGATTTTCAATATTTTTTTATTTGTAAATCGCTTTTCTATCGTAATTTTCATATCCGATTTTTGTGTGTTCTAACAATGTCTAATATATTAATTTAAAAAATATTTTAACAAAAATATCTCATATTTACGTATCATATCTATATATTTGTCCAATCTATATGATATAATTTATTATATTGTTTACGAAAATAGTATTGTTTCCTGTTTTTTCAAGATTAGTGGATTAGTGGATTGGAATAAAAATACAATGTAATTTTTTTTTTCAAAACATCAATTATATATTGAATAGACATCAAGGCCCAGTGGTTGTACCACCTCTACGTCCATCCCAGAGGTGTGGAGTTCGACTCCACCGCCCCTCGTAGAAGGATACTAAATCTTCGTATGAAGATATTGGGCTATTGGATCGGCCCGTTGTGACCCAATAACAAAAAAAAAGACATCAAGACCCAAAAGTAAGTGATGAATTTCTCTAATATGTCGCAGCCGAACACTATTCTCCCCGCGAGCTTCAATCTCCTATTGAAATTTTGTCTCAGACGACACTTCGCTGATATTGGTTTTGCAGATGACGTTACCAAACCATTGGTGAAATCCGAGCTCGAATTAGTAGACAATAGATTTAATCACAAAATTCAAATCTATTAACCGGATTGGATTAAAAAAAAATTAAACTGATTATTTTTATGGAATAAATTATGTAATAATTAAAAAATTTAATTAATTTATAACAGACGATAATTAATTTCTCAATAATTAATTACGTTGTAACCAATAAATTCATAATTAATTCAATATTTTAAATTAATTGTGGATTATATCATAAATGGGGACAACAAAAGAAATATTCAGAAATAAAGATAATTATTCAGAAAATATTAACGAGAATTATTCTAAAAATATTACAGAAAATTATTGTGTGAGAGCTGAATAATAACTAAACTAGATTTATATCCACGTAGAAAAAAATATTTGTAAATTATACAATATTTTTATTAGTAAATAATAATTATATAGTTATATAATTTTAAATTTTATTTTAAATTATTTTTTCTATTAATTTTTGTATATATAAATTAAAAAAAATTATTTTTTTATGATTTAATAGTATTTTAGTTAGTTTAATAAAATATATTAATTTTCTAAACAAATTATTTATAATGAAATAAATTATAATTATTTTAGTAAACTAAATTTATTTATATATTTATTTGAAATTTATTAATAATGATATACTAATATTTTTGTTAATAATATGGGTTAAGGTGAAATTATTTTTTTTAAATGTTTTTCAAAAAGATTTGGTTATAACATAATTTAGTTCTTATGAAATGATTGTGTATAAACTAATTAAAGAAGTGGAGTTGTGACCAAAAAGAAAGAAAGAAATACTATCGAGACAATTTCTGAAGTCTAATGGTGACTGAGTGCGATTGTGATGACTGATGCATCTTGTGTTCAAATCGTTAGGCGGATTTGCACGAGTTAGAGAATAAGAACCCTAAAGTTTTTCCTTTTAAAGATATTTTAGGACAGAAAGAGATGTTCAAATCTTAAAAGCAATTCCTTGAAGATGACGAAAAGTGTTCACATGACCTCTTCTTCCTTCATCCTCATTTCCTCTCCTCCCGCCGGCTTTCCGCTTCATCACTTTCTGGAGTTTTGGTATTTCTCCATTTTCTTCCCTTTTCCGTTAAAGCCTCACTTTAATTTTATTTATTTTTCTTAAGCTTCTCTCTGCATTCAACAAATTATTCCTTCGATTTTCCATGAAGTTTAAGGTTCTGTATCTTCCCTAATGTCTCTTAACTTGTTCTTAATTCCAGTTTTGAGATCTTGTGCTTCAATATTCTGAAATTTTTTTCACTTTGATTCGATGAAATCTTACAGGGTCTTCGAGCAGGACTGTTGTCCATTTGGCTATCTGGGTTTCTCCTCATCGCTCTCTCCTTCTACGGCACTCAACTTCTATCTCCTTCTCTCGATGACCGATTCAAATACGCTTCATTTTCCCGAGATTCCGTAGTTCCCAGAATCACCATTTTCACTGCTCTCGGTGACTCTTCCTTCGTGGAAGATAGCCAAGCTTTACTTGCTGTTGACTCATGGCTTGCTTTGTCTTCTCAAGTCACAGTTGTTTTATTCACTCAACGCAACTCTTCTTCCTTCGCCGACAAATATGGTTCCCGTATTCTTCTTGATTCCACCATCGATTTCACGTAAGCTGTTGTTTTGTTCTGTGTTGTACTGCATTTTTGTTAGTAGTCACTGCTTCTTGGCTGATTCTTGAGTGATTTTTACAACACTAAAATGTGCAATGGAAGGTTTATGGATACCGTTCCCTCATGTGACTACTCGTTTTCTTTGTTTGTTTGTTTCCCAACTGTTTTTAGGTTTCTCGGCACTCCATTTTTACACTCGATGCTGGCGAGAATTGAAGCTTATAAATCCGATATAGCTGTTCTTATGGATCCAGTGACTATTTTACTTCCAGATTTCGTTTCTGGTTTAAATTACGCTCACGAGCTTGATCGTGATTGGCTTCTTGTTTCTTCATCAGTTGATTTTCCCCATTTCCCGTTCCATTGGGACGAAAAGGGACATTTTTGGCGTCAAGACAATGGGAAAAGGATGAGATTTGGAGAGGTACGTAGGGAAATTTTTCTAGTTGTTGATAATAATGATCTGATCGTTTCATTGCGTTCTTCATTTCTCAACAGCTGCAGAAGATGATAAGTTGGCAATCAAATTCTAACCAAAGCAAAATTATTATCGCCTGGAACAACGTTGATGTTCCCTTGCACTGTGGAGTCCTTCCACCTTTTCTGTACCAACGAGGAACTCACAATCAATGGATCATTAACGAGGCTATGTCATGTAAAAGAAGGTTTGTGTTTGATGCCACTCCGACCATATCGAGTTTTTCTCTAAGCAATGCAGAGAGCAAGTATAATGGAAGTGATAATATCTCAGAAACCAAAACAAGAAACTGGGAATTTGTAGGAAACTCCCATCTGGGGCATCTCTACGGGTCATTGTTCTTCAGTGACACCAAGTCTTATACTCTACCAAAGCTTTTCAAGTGCAACAAGCGGTATACATTTGTTAGCACATCTGATCGTTCCATTGATCCATCTATACCCAACGGGAAAAGTGGCTTAAATGTAGGCTTTCGAAGGCGAGAAAAGATCTCAGCTTGTGTCAGAAGAAGTAAATTGCAAAGCTTGAAACTAGATTTTCTGCAGAAAGATGAGGCAGTGCCGCTATTGAAGTTTCCTTTTGACTTGGAGTCTCTTCTCCCATTAGTGGCAGACAAGAACAGAACTGTTGTTCTTTCAGTTGCTGGGTATAGCTATAAGGACATGCTGATGAGTTGGGTTTGCAGGTTACGCCGCCTCGCAGTTCCAAATTTCTTAGTTTGTGCCCTTGATGATGAAACTTATCGGTTTTCCATTTTGCAGGTAAAAAGTCTCTTGCTTCTCCTTCTTAAGAGATTGAACAATCATAATGTCAAATAGAGAGTTTAGTAATCAGTTAGTCTCGTGTTATATAAAACAGGGTCTGCCAGTTTTCATTGATCCATACGCTCCAAAGAACATAAGCTTCAATGACTGCCACTTTGGATCAAAGTGTTTCCAGAAAGTGACCAAAGTTAAGTCAAGAACAGTTTTGAAGATATTGAAGCTGGGCTATAACGTTCTCTTGAGCGATGTAGATGTTTATTGGTTTAGAAACCCATTGCCTATGCTTCACTCTCTTGGTCCTTCTGTTCTCGCTGCACAATCCGATGAGTACAACACAACAGGTGATATCAATTGGACCAAACTTCCTTCCTGAATTTGGTGTTGCGTCTGAAACTCTTTTTCCTTTTTTTCATTTTTTTACTTGCTTGATTATGCAGCACCGATAAATCGACCAAGGCGCTTGAACTCGGGATTCTACTTGGCACGTTCTGATGAACCGACAATAGCAGCGATGGAGAAAGTGGTGAAGCATGCTGCAACCTCTGGTTTATCAGAGCAGCCTAGCTTCTATGACACGTTATGCGGAGAAGGTGGAACTCATCGCTTGGGAGACGATAAATGCATTGAACCAGAGACAAATCTGACAGTTCATTTCTTGGACAGAGATTTATTCCCGAACGGAGCTTACGGAGATCTATGGCTGAAGAAAGATGTAAGAGCAGAGTGCGAGAAGAAGCGTTGTTTCGTTCTACATAATAATTGGATCAGTGGGAGACTGAAAAAACTGGAACGCCAAATGATGAAAGGTCTCTGGGAATATGACACATCCATGAGAATGTGTGTGTAGAGATGATAAGGTTATACGTTTGATGCAACTTTCATTAGTTTTGTATATAATATTTATACAAATTGTGTTTATTTTATTGTATTGTTTTATGAGAGAATTTTTAGGAATATGAACAATGTAAACTCTAAATTATTGTTGGCAGAGAGGAAAGATCATATCAATTGAATCTTAGGATGGGTGCAACATTCTCGAATATAATTTATGGGGTGAATGTCAAGGAATGAATTTAATTGATTTTGAACTAATTCAAGTTTCTATAAAATCATTTATATATCAATGAGTAATATTGTTAAATAATAAATCTATAATTTTTAAAAAAATCATGTGTCATCACTAGTGGACTTTTCATTACATATTAAAAAGAGTTTATAAATGTGTTAGAATAATTATAATCTCTAATATATTATTAGAGAAACATTTTAACAAAATAACTTCAAACTTTAACAAAATATTTTTAATAACAAAAATACCATGCTGACGTGTCAACACCACAGCGAATTTCAAATTAAATATATAAAAGGGTTTAAGTTACTAGAATAATTACAATACATATCATTCATATTATATTGGTTAGAGAATAAATATATTTGATTCAACTAACAAAAAAATAGTATTACATTTACAAAAACAATAATTTTTATTTCTTTAAACTTTTTATACGTTAATTTATAAATAATTTCAAATAAATATAAATAGATTTAAGTTAGTACCGTAATCCCTAATATATTATTTAAGAAATATTTTAAGAAAATAACATTACTTTGACGTGTTATTAAGAGAAATATCATTTTGACGTGTTACCACTACAGTAAATTTTAAATAAATATATAAATAAGCTTAATTTATTATAATAATTATAATATATGTCATTGTATTAATTTGGTTAGAGAATTAATATATTTTATTAAACTAATTAAAAAATATTATTAAATTCGTAAAAAATAATTATTTTTCTTTTCTTAATTTATATATACAAAAATTAATGTTAAAATTAATTTCAAATAAAAATTAAAATTATACAAATATTTAATTTATATTTACTAATAAAATATAATTTACGAATATTTTTCCCCACGTATGGCGTGGGTATAAATCTAGTTTATGTTATTTTCGTTAATTTTAGGTTTTCTTACAATATATCAACTAAAACTATACCAGTATATCATAAAAATGTACATAATTTTTGTATTTGAGAGTATATTATTTCATGAACTTTTCACTTGATTAAATTGCATAATCATATAAACCTTTGCTTATTGTACAGACAGTACAGTTATCAAATTGAATATAATATTTGGTATAATAACTACATTAAATTATATTTTTATCCAGCCATATACGTCTATAGGTATACATCAATAATTATACACTTTGATTAACAACTAAGTTACATATATTTTCTATAATTCAAAACCTTACGCTATTTGGTATTAACAACTATTATATAAATATACATAAAATTAATTAAATTATTTCCACATTAAATAATTTCAAAAATATTAGAGTTTTGAAGATTCTTTCTATGTCAAACTTTAACAATTAGTCCACTAAAGTTTAAAAGTAAATCCACCGAAATGTACTAGCTAATAAATGAGTTTATCCATAGTACTTCTTTTTTTCCCTTCAAAATATAATTAATTACCAATATCGCTGTACTTTTTTTTTCATTGTACTTCTTCTTCCTTTTTAAAAGGATGATTTTTAGAATTTTCATACAAATTTAAACAATAAATATTCAGTAATTACACGTAATTTCCAAATTGGATGTCCATAAATACATGACAAAAATAAGTCATAACCTTTTTTATTAAGTTTACAATCAATGAGTCTTTCATCAGCACTGATAACTGTTAAATACACATTTTTGTTCCACAATAGAGCTAAACCACCACCAGTTCCATTTGGGGATACAATATACACACTCGTAATTTAATAAGGCAGCTATGTCGTGGACAACGTCGTTTTTGTTCTTTGTTTCCACCAAGAAGAGTATGTCCGGGGAATAAACCTTCTTAATTCCCCTCAGGCGTCGAACTACCAGGGACCCTCCTAAACCCCGGTAGTTCCAAAATGCGATATTCATTTCAGAGTGGGTGGATTATGGCCCACCAAACCGTCACCTGGTTGGCCGGAGTCGATGCTCGGAGGGGAAGCTTTTTTCCTTTTCGGTGATGTATCGTCATTGGAAAAATCACCTACGGCAGTAGATCTGGGTCGTTTTTTGCCGCCGAAGTTGTTGGGGGATGGGCTTTGTTGTGTCGTCGCGGATTGGATCTCCTCTGTAATTACAGCGCCGGAGGTACTCGGGAGTGAGGGGAGATTCGGGGGACCGAAACCAGGAGGAAGATCGTCATCTCCATCGGAGTCGCTTTCTGGGGAATTAACGACAAGGATGTCGTTTAATTGGGTAGTGGGGCAATCTCCATTGTCGTGAGTTAAGAGCCCACAGGTGCCGCAGAAATGCCGCAATTTTTCATAGCGGAATTTAAGTGCGACTTCTAAATCATTGAATCTGAAGATTCTTTGAAATGTAAGAGGATTGTCGATGTTGATAAGAACCCTAACTCTGACAAATTCGACACGGTGTGAATTTTCAGAGTTGAAATCTGATTCCACAATTCGACCGAGTGTTCCAGCGATGTGGAGAACCATCTGGTAGGTTAGGTATTGGATTGGGATTCCACGTATTTGAATCCAAAACGGGATGAACTTGAGATCGTCTTCAGATAGCGTCGGAGACCATTTTTGCAAGACGCACATACGTTCGTTGAAGGACCAAGGTCCACGTCTAAGAACCGAGATGAGGGCCTCCTCAAATTGAAAAAGAAACTGTGCTCGATGTCCTTCGATAATACGAGAGACCAAGACTTCACCGGCACACCAGAAACGCGGTAGGGTGGTCATCATTGCGCGCAAGTTCTGTTTTTTTTGGTTTACGGGTTTGCCGATTAGCGAGTAACGAGTTTCAGATGCGGCTTGGACGCAGAGTTCCGGAGGCAATGATATAGGCGGTTCATTGATCCCTAAGTCGATGTCTTGAGCCTTTTAGAGAGATAGTCTGACATAGTAGGATCGATAAAGGATGATAAGAAATTAAATGGAAGGGGAGAAATCGTAAGAGAAAGGAGAGTATAAGTAAGAGAAATTGTAGAAGGCAATGGAGATGATGAAAAGATAACCGTCATAAGAGACGACAAAAAACTCTTCACATAGAAGAGAAAGAAACTTCCTCGGCGGTGATGGATAATCGTCATTTTTTTCTTTTTTTTTATCCATTGTACTTTTTCTTCCTTTTTAAAAGGATGATTTTTAGAATTTTCATACAAATTTAAACAATAAATATTCAGTAATTACTAAATAACTCTAAATTTTAAGAAAATTGAATAACAACTAATACTTAATAGAATTGAAAACTAAAGAAATTGGATAACATTAAAATTTGAATTTTTATAATAAACACCACAACAACCTGGTTGAATAGTGCAACATTGTTATACACAAAAAATTTAACCAATTAATACATTAACATTTACAAGGAAGTATACCAAATGTAATAGCTAAAGAATTATTTTTTAGAGTTTTCATACAAATCAAAATAAATAATTATTCAGTGACTATTGAATAACACTGATATTTAACATAATTGAAAAATCAAGAAACTAAATAACATTAGAGTTTAAAATAATGTTTCTATGTTAAACTTTAACCAATTAGTTCACTAAAATTTACAAGTAAATCTAACGGAAATGTACTAGAAAGTAATCTATAGCTTCATCTTTCTTAAAAAATCATTTTAATAATTTCATACAAATTAAAAAAATTAATAAATATTTTTTTTATCCTATACACTTTTCTATGACTATAAACCAACAATGATTCAGTAATTAAAATATTTCTTGAAGTTTAATATTAATTATTTAAAATGCATAGAAACTCTAGAAAATCATATTTATAGAAAAAATATCTAAAAGAAGGCAGTGGATGAGACTCAGACATAAGCTTAGTGTGGTGTCTAATCTAACATGTGTAAATGTTACATTCTTTTAGCTTTTTAATTAGAAAAACTTTGGGTCACAGCGACAATACGTGATAGGGTGGGTGAGTTTTCAAACCCTTTATTCCTCAAAACAATTAGACACTGACAAGTTATGTTTATATAATCGGTAGTTAATATTACTTTCTTTATGCCACTGATTAGTTTCTTTAAAGTATAAACATAACTCTTTTTCTTAATTATTCAGAATCTAAATAAACTACTGATAAAAACTAAAAATATATTTGATAAGAATTTGAATTATAACTGAATATAAAACCAAAACCATACCAAATCATCTATATGAAATTATGTATTTTCGAACACTAGAGACATTGGAATATATATCAAAGATTGCGTGGGTTAAAATAAGAAGAGTTCATAAATTCAATATAAAAGTCTCACTTGACCAAGAAATAAATAAATAAAAGACTTTTATTTGTGGTATGCCCATTTTCGTTGGTGAATAAATGATACAACTTCTAATCCCCTTTACGTACTTTATCTAGTTTTGGTTAGCTGTGCCTTTCACTGATTTCTTTCTTTTTGCCCTCAGTATGTTCATTTGTTCTATAAAGATTTGTGTAATCGTATGAATAACTACCAATTAATGGATTCCAAGAAAAAAAATTAAGTATTAACAAAGTCTAATAAAAATCTAGCCAAAGACTAAGTCTATATACAATCAATGGTGTGGTTTTAATAACGCCAACACTCCTTTCTGTATAATTAACTTTCATCTTCTTACATCACTTTCACGTATAAATAATAGCCATAACTCGATTTCATGACTTTTAGTCGTTCATATATATTATTCTTTCATATTGCTTTGTCTAATCAAGAAATTGAAACTCACTCTTGTCATCATATCTTTAAAAAGTTAAGTAATTAATATTTGTATAAATGTCGTGGAAATTCCACAAATCTTGCCATCTATACGTATTTTAGAAAAGTTCAAACTCCACGTTCCTATTATATTATCCGAAATTTTTTTTAATAAAATTATTTTATTTTAATATATTATTAACAAAAATATGATATTTATGTGTTATAACCGTAATAAATTTTAAATAAATATATAAATGAATTCAAGTTACTAAAATAACTATAATATATGTCATTGTGTATTAATTTGGTTAGAAAATCAATATATTTAATTTAAACTAATCAAAATTATGATTAAATTCGTAAAAAATAATTATTTTTATTTTTTAATTTATATATAAAATTTGATATTAAAAATAATTTTTAATAAAATTTAAAATTATATAAATATGTAATTTACATTTACTAATAAATTTGGCCTTAAATTTATTATATAATTTACAAAAAGATATAAATCTAGTGATTATATTATAAGAAACTACTCAATTTAATTGCCTTTTAAATTCATGGCTTATAAAGTGGATAAATAAGTTAACAATGACTCCAAGGTTGAAGTTAACGAACTCACAAATCACTAAAGTCAAAACTGATTTCATGAGTAAAAAATATTTTCATGTCGTCCTATAATTTTGGTAGTCTCCTTTTCAATAATATGGAATGGTTGAGTATTGTGGAAAGTCTAAAAACGTCACCTAAAACAAAACAAAACAAAAACATACAAACAAAAAACAGAAAAGCATACAACATGGAAACTGCATATAAGTTACTCCCTTCTTTACGTTGATTCCTTTTATAGAAAATCTTCGATCCTCCACTCACTGAATACCAAACCATCTCTCTCTCTCATTCAAAAGAAGAAATAACATGTTTAAGACAAAGGCCATTCTTCTCTGTTTCCTTCTCTCCGCACTCATCCTATTGGACCCATCTTCCTCCGCCACCGGAGACACTTACATATACGCAGTTTGCTCTCCGGCGAAATTCATCCCTGGTTCGGCCTACGAGACAAACCTCAACTCCCTCCTCTCTTCCCTCGTCAGCTCCACCGTCCTCAGCCGCTACTCCAACTTCACCCTACCCAGCGGCGCCGCTGTGAAGCCTGTACAGGCCGCTACCGTATACGGTCTTTTCCAGTGCCGCGGTGACCTCGACCCGACGTCCTGCTCGACATGCGTATCACACGCCGTCTCACAGGTGGAAACGCTATGTTCGAACGCGTACTCCGGGTTCTTGCAGATGGAAAACTGTCTGGTCCGGTACGAAAATAGTTCGTTCTTTGGGGTTCAGGACAAATCGCTGAAGCTCAAGAAATGCGGGGAGGCAGTTGGATTTGACGACCAAGATGCGTTGACCAGAATCGGTAACGTCATAGGTTCTTTAGGTTCCGGAAGTGGGTCCTACAGGATTGGTGGGAACGGGAATGTCCAGGGTGTGGCTCAGTGCACGGGTGATCTGAGTCCAGCACAGTGTCAGGATTGCTTATCTGATGCAATCGGACGGCTCAGATCTGACTGTGGAATGTCTCAGGGAGGATACGTTTACCTGTCCAAATGTTACGCGCGTTTCAGTTTCCGTGGTAGTCACTCGAGTCAGACCCCAAACTTTGGTCAGTCTTTCCTTTATTTATTTTAACTACGCCTCTGTTTTTGGTTTTTTGGGATTAATCAGGGTATATTTCGAGTTTTGGTTTTTCTGATTTTAAAAAAATTTGATCGGTTCGGTTTTATCATAAAAAATAGTTCTGAATTAAACTAATTAAAAACTAATTTTCGATTTGATTACATAAAATTTAATTTTAATCAGTTTATTATTTTGTATTGGTTTTTCGGTTAATTTTAGATTAATTTAGTTCAATTACACGGTGTAATTCGTTTATTCGGTTTATTGATTTATTTTTTCAGTTTTTTTTTCGAATTTTCGAACCGAACTGAATCGAACCATAAATCGATTAAAATTATTATTATATCCGATCAGTTCAGTGCATATAATAAAATCAAAACTAAAAACCAAAAATTCCATTTCAGACGGTTTGGTTTATTTGGTTTGAGCCAAATGTCCAAACCTAATTTTAACTCGTTTATTACCCGCGTTAGACGGCGGAGTCTCTTTATATTTTTTTATCTTTTTTTTAATAATAATCAAATTTAATACTAAATTACTTTTAATTTTGATTTTAATAAACCACAAATTAGAAAATTGAATTTAATATTTTTTCTCGTTTCGTATTCTGTTATGATATCTTTATAAGGTGCACAAATTTATTGATATATCATCACATGAAAAGACACTTTTGTTATTATAGTATTGATTAGTATTAATAATAAAACGTCATAATCACACAATTATAATGGAAAAACAATTTTTAATATAACCATAGATGGGCAACCTCTCTAGTCAAATGCTTAATCATGAGTATTATTCAGATGATTAGCTTATTCTAATCTATAAATAAACAAAGTACTAAATTAAAGGTGATAGTATTGAGATTTATTTATTTATTTGCAGAAGGAGAGAAAGGAGAGAAGAATGATGATGAGAGCGTGGAGAAAACATTGGCCATAATAATAGGAATTATCACATTAGTCATCTTGCTCGTTGTGTTTCTCTCTTTTCTTGGAAAGCAATGTAGAAAATTACAAGGTATTTTTTAATGCTCAATTTTTTCCCTTTAATCAATAGAATCTAAATTACTAAGTATATGCATTTTGCAGATGAGAAATGGTGTAAATGAAATGATAAAGCTGGAAAGAAATCAATCAACAACTCGAGTCAAAGCCACTGCTAGTTGTATTTTTTTTTTTGCCATTTGATTTTTGTTAATTTGTACAATATAGTTATAGAATATTAATATTTATATCGTTTCTAATCGATTTTGTATTATATTCAGACTTATATAGACCAACCCAAACTCAACAATCGATCTGATATTTTATGTTCGTCTAAACTTATTTTTCATTTATGAAATTCAACTTTAAATATATTGGGCCGGCAATGGTCGCATTCCTTCTAACAAGGAAGTCATATATTTTTTATCAGTCTCAATTTCTTAAGATTGCGACAAGAGTAGATTATTGTTCGTTTAGTTGACGTTGATATGTACGATCAATCGCAATGATCAAATATAACAATTTTTTTGACCGTTGATTAAAACATCGGTACGATTAAAAATCTGCGATCAACTGCAACTACTACCCCCAACAACAAACAAACAAACAAATAACATATACTGTAATTACAGTTACAGTGTTGACCGTATGTATAGTCGCAGTATTGACTGTAATTATAATCATAATGTTGACCATAGATACAGTCGCAGTCGCCAGCAACGAATAAACGAACAATACTATAGTTGATAATTACATAAAAACTTCCAAAGACAAATAAGCATATAGATAAAACAAAAACTTGAAAAAGCTAAAATTCAAGAAATCAATTACTCTATCGAAAAACTAACTAACAAACAAGAGAGGAAGAAGAAAGCCAATCTAGTGGACAGTGTTTATAACTAATGGGCCGAAGAAGAAAGCCTATTGAAGCCCATTTCACATCATCGTGTCTATTGTAATACGTAGTCCAATATCTCAATAAATGATTAATTTGTCACGACGAAAGAGTCTCGCCTCAATCATTTATTATTATAGTTGAATATTGTTTACTTGTCAAAGAAAAAAAAAATCGAATTTATAAAATAGCAAACCGTTGCATAAGGAAAGGAGCCACACCTTTTACATGTGTGGTTATCCAATTATTCATCAGTAGTTCATATATATATTTTAATGGGTTACCTTTTAAAAAGGACTGTAAATTAAATTATGCATTAAATCAAATCCAACCGACAACAAATGTATTATATCCTTCCCAGAAACTAAAAAGAACAGAGAAAAAATCATAAACACGTGACAATTAACAGGTCTAGCCGGTTGCATTAACCGATTTTTCCCGGGGAAAAAGCACCCCCACATGCTTTAAATCAAACAAGCAAGCAAGCCTTTAAAACCCGGAAAGCAAAGCGTTATTTAGTCTCTCCAAAAGTGTGTCTGAAACATTACCAAAACGAAACCTTCCCATTTCTTTATTTTTATTTTTTTAATTATATGTTTGGGCACAAACAGAGAAATAATTTGAGTTTTTAGATTGCTTCTTTGATTTGCCTTGCAATGGAAAGAGATTTTCTGGGTTTGAGCGATAATAAGCAGTTCCTGAGTGTCGGAGAAAGAGGTTTGTGTTCTTGTCTGTATAAACCAAAGCTATTATCGTCCAAAAGGTTGTTACTTTTATATAATTTATCAGATTCCAATACTTTTTTTTTTCAAAACATAGATAAAATAATATTCCATCAAATCATTTTATAAAAAGTGAGAATAGGATCTTATAAATATCGATAAAAACATTGATGCTTCAGGTACGATTTTGAAGAAGAAGGAAGCTAGACAATGGTCTTACTCAAATATTATGCCTGCTTCAGATTTCCAGGTTGGTTCAACTTAAACCGGTATTCAAACTTCTTTTTGTCAACACGTCTGAGAAATCATCTTTAAGTTTACTCAAAAATCCATCGGAAATTTAAGTTTACATCTCCATTTTTTTGTGGTGGCCAATCATCAATGGAAAAATAATAAAAAGTTGTGCTGGATAACTGCAAGAGCTAAAGCTCGATAACGAATGGCGTTTGACGTTTGAGAGTAACGCGCATATTAGCACTTTTTTACATAAAAACATAATAAAGTAAAGATGTTGACATCTCAGGAGGCCAAAGCGTTGCCTGAGAAATTCCAATGTGGATTAGTTTCTGCGGCCAGCGTTTCCCGCAGAGACCAGTTTGGCGGTGCGTTTCAAAACGTTGAGCCGCTTTTACTAGGCGGATCAGTTCCTTTAACAACTCATTCTTTTCTTGTTCCACGGTAATTTTTCGAAACATATTATTCCAATCATTGTATATATATATATGACTTTGGTTATGTGGTTGTGAAACAGAGTGGCTTCTTCAAGATCATTTCCACAACTCACTATCTTCTATGGTGGAAATGTTAGCGTCTTTAATGACATATCTCAAGAGAAGGTATATAAATGATCCATATTCATACAATATTTTACATTTAAACATAATATGTTTCTTAATTTTGGTAATGATGATTTGTGAGTTAGGCTCAAGCCATCATGTTATGTGCGGGAAACGGATTGAAAGATGACAACAGCTTGAAGCAAAAGGCTGAAAGAGTCTATGGAAAACAAATCCATAACGCTGCAATTGCTGCATCATCAAGCTCCGCCATTCCCTCTGAGAGTTTCTCTACGTGTAGAGACAAACCCGTTGCTCCTACTAATGCAATGAGCATGATCGAATCATTTTACGCAGCTCCTGGCTCCATGATTCCTTCAGGTATATATGTAACCGATTATGTATACACAAGCTTTTTCATCCCAGAAATCATATGTTATAATCTCAGAAAATGCTTCTTTTTCAGTTCCTCAAGCTCGGAAAGCATCATTGGCTCGGTTCTTGGAGAAGCGCAAAGAAAGGTTTGTGTTAAGTTAAATGGGCTTTCTAAACTTCCAATGTGGAATCCTAATAGGTTGACTCGTCTTTTAAACTTGAATTCTTCGATCTAATGATGAAACGTTGAATGTGTTGGTGCAGGCTTATGAGTGCAATGCCATACAAGAAGATGCTTCTTGATTTGTCGACCGGAGAATCCAGTGGAATGAATTACCCTTCTACTACTACTCCTCCTTAAGATTTCCTTCTCAGGATTTTCAACGATGGTAATTTGCAGTTTTAATCATTTTTATGCCTGTTTGTAATTTTTATCATTACATTACGATTATTGCTACCATTTATTATTATATTATACTCTCTATACTTTGAAAAAAAATTTTTTTAAAGGTTTCACTTTAATTATGATTAATTTGGTTATACATGTATCATATTCTTATTAAACATTTTCAAGTAACTATGAACCAATACTAATTTAATAATGTCGGATAATATTCAACTAATATTTTTAAAATTTTGGAATTTATTAACATCAATTAAGTGCAAAACTTAGAATAAACCAATTTTTGTGGAAAAAAGAATCTAGAAAGCGAGCGAGTATATTGTCTCGGTATTTGAACATCCTAATGGTTTGACAACTACAATAATGTACGCTCTCCCATTTTTTTTTATTGAACCACGATAAATCAATCTAATATTTTAATATTTTCATACGAATATTTAACATTTTCATATAAATTAAATTGTAGTTAAATTCCACACCTTTAAAATATACGTAGAAGTACGCTCTCCTATTTTATAATAATATTAACCAATTTTATTATGAGTGACTTTTATTTATTAATACTAATTTGAATTTTAGTTTACTTTGATTTTTTTATTTAGCAGTTATTTGTTAAGTTAATTTTAGACAGATAATAAATAATATTTATTTAAAAAAACTAATAAAAATATTTGAAAAATATTAAACACAACTTTAAAAAATAGAATTTATGAAAGGTTCAATCATCATCTCTAAAGCAAAATCTAGCTTGTAATCCACTATTGTAATTAACTAAATTTTGCAAGAACCCTAAGAAGATAGTACTTTAGAGAAACCTAAAAATATGCTTTTCATTCAGCCAAACCACAATATAAAAAGGATATTTTCACAAGAAAACATAGTACACTTTAAACAGCATATATTGCTTAATTGGTGTATTAAAGTACCTTCCAAATGAAATGCTATTAGAATTACTAATAAATACGTTTCAATGCAGAGTATAGACTATGATTAGAAATGTGACCATTTACTAAAGAAAATAATGTAGTGAATGAGAATGGATCCCATGTTGATTTCGAAATATAGATCTTATTATTCTGTTCACAATGGATGAGATATTTATATATTTATTGAGGTAGAGGAATTATAGAAGGGCAAAAATAATGGTCGGAGGCAAAGATTGGTAATGAGGAGGACGAAAAAGAAACTAAACTTGTAAATAAATTAATCAAACACGTTCCCATTTTTGTGGGTGTGGATAAGAAGAAGTCACCAATCTTATCATTTACTCTCGTCTTGTCTTTTCATTGTCCCCACCAAATTTCTCAATATGAACTACCACTCAAGTTTATTGCCCGGCCTAATTCTTGTCGGTACATCGTTTCATTGGACTCATGGATTTATGATCCCTTAACATTCAGTTTTTATTATTACAAATGAATCGTTACACTTTTTTTTATTCCTTTACAATATTTTTTTATAACTTTTATCCTTTCCAATCTAAACAAATGATAAATTAAGATACTTTTACACGAAATTAATCTAATTAACGCAATGAAATGTGCATGGACTAATGGTTGTGTGCTCCTGTTTTCTATGTACCTCTATTAGTACAAGTTTTGCTGGTGACATTTGTAGTGTTGTAATGGACTTCTGGTTTCAAAAAATGAAGCGATTTAGTTTTTCATTGCTAAATACTTTCTGTGTCGTTCTATAAAATTTTGTTTTATCATATGACATTCATACAAAACTGCTAAATCACTACCTAAGCCAAAAAAAAAAAATATATATATATATATGCTGCTCGGTATTTACAAAATGTAACCAGATTTATGTACTTCAGTAACTCATAGGTCGTTTCCCGTGAGGGTACGAGGCAGAGCTACTACCGCCACTTCTAGATCCCGGGACACCAGGACAGTCCGGATCTTCTAGATGTCCTGGTTTTCTCGAGAGAAGCAGAGACACTCGTCTCATAGGTGGTCTCTGGTGCGGATCACCTTGAACACAGAGCAGGCCAATCTGAACGCAGAGTTTGACTTGGTCCAGGTCAGATGAAGCTGCTATCTCAGGGTCTAGTATCTCCATGGTCCTGCCTTTCTTGAACAACCTATATGCCTGTGTCACAATCAGCAAGTCTTTAGCATCGGTCATTTTGTGCTGAAGTAAATAGGGTTGTTATGGTGGGCACAAGCCCGTGAGGTCCACGGAAAGAGATTTTTATTTTTGCAAAATCAGTGCTGGTACAAAGCCATTTTGAGTCCAAAAACCGTGATGGAAGGAAGGTACGAGCCACCTAATTGTAGATTCCGAGTTAATATCCGAAATCAGTGTCCGGCGGTTCAGGCCATCACAACAACCCTATAAACAATGGAGCATGAGACCAGAGAGTAGAGGCTTTACCCATTCAAGAAGCGTCTGGTCAGAGTGTCTCAGACTAAAACTCGAGTTCTTCTGTCCACTGACGAGCTCCAGAATCAAAACACTAAAGCTGAATACGTCTGCCTTTACCGATAGAATCCCATGCATTACGTACTCTGGAGCCATATAACCACTGAAACATAAGTTAAAAAGAAACAATGAACCTTAATGAAACATTCTCCCATGAAACACCAACAAACAAAGGAGTCCAAATGACATTTACCACGTACGCAATTGAGGTTTTTTTAAAGGATTAGTGATAGAGAGCATAGTTGGTTCCTGCGACACGAGTCCTGACGTGTGTTACATCTTCCTGATAGAGTCTGGCCATCCAAAAATCTGCAATCTTAGGAACCCAATTTTCATCCAGCAAAATGTTGCTAGCCTTGATGTCCCTGTGGATGATGCAGTTTGGCGCGTCGTCATGGAGATAGAGCAGTCCCCGAGCAATCCCTATTATGACTTCAAGCCTCTGCTTCCAGTCTATCTCTGATTTTCTGTTGGATTCTGCATTCCATTGGAGCAACAACTACATGTTAAAAGAACAAAAACAGTTTTGATCCAGCTTCTTTCATTTTCGTTTATGTTCTAATGTACAAACAAATCTCGAAACTAGTATATCATTTACACTCACACACACACAACTATTAGGTTAAAAAAACAGCGGTGGTAATGATGAGACAGTGAGAAGAAAAAAACTTACTGAATAAAACCTTGCCGAGGCTCTCATTTGCAACGAATTCATAGACCAAGAGTTTATCATCTCCATGTGTGCAATAACCCCAGAGATTAACGACATTGCGATGCTGGACTTTAGCCAACAACCTGGCCTCGTTTACAAACTCGTTTTTGCCTTGCCTTGAAGCCTGAGATAGCTTCTATACTGCTATGTCTCTCCCATCAGGTAATCTTCCCTATTATACAGCAATTATCCTCATCAGCCAAACTAATAAATGCCATGAAAAGCACACACACTGTATGGCTGTAACATCCGGTGTAATAGATGAAGATTTTTGCTGACTAGTGGCATAAATTACAACAACAATCGCTAAAGAAACACTCACTACGCTCATTATCAGCAAACTAGGTTACCTTGAAGACGGGTCCGAATCCACCTTGGCCGAGTTTGTGGGTTGGGTGAAAATCTTTGGTAGCTGAAACTACGACTTGAAATGGGAAAACTTTCTGCTCCAAAGCAGCTATTCGCTCGATATCATCTTCAAGAGCTTCAGTCAAAGAAGAAGAGGTGATTCAATTTACAAACCCTAATATTCTGCTGGATAACAAACAAGAAGAAAGAAAAAAAACTTGAATTAAAGGGATTTAGTATTTACCTTTATTGGAGCTGTGTTTGAAGGGTTTAATGATATTCTGAAAGAAATTCATAGACTTGGTCAGGCCCAGATTGCTCTTAGGAGTATTCTTAGTGACCATCCTATAGAAAGCAACATGAAAGTTAGTGATAATAAAAATGGAAAATCCAGAAAGTAAAATTGAATTGGGAGAGAGGATTTCAGGGGAATGCGATTGAGTTTCAGACAAAAGTCGATATGAATTCGTTTTTTATTTTTCTAAAACGAAAAATCACATAAAGGGGTAACAAAAGTCAAGTCTTACTTTCATTTTTTTCGACGAAGAATTCACATTTCTTTTATTATTTTTAAAGCGCTTGGAGAAGGCTGATGATGTAAGAAGACAAAAAGTTGTGATGATTGTTTAATATCTAAAAGGTTTTTATTGGTGAAAAAGTATTTACTTTATTTAAAATCACAATTTTCGAGATGTTGTGGTTTATAAATTATATTAGTAGCAAAATAGAGTGATGAAAGAAATGGAAACGAAGAAGCGTTTCTTTGTCTCTGTTCATATGGTGAGATCTCAATAGGTTTAAGATTTATTACAAAAAAATTATTTTACAAATAATTTATTGTTGTGTCAAACAAAAATATAAAATATAAAAGTTATATTAGTGACACTATACATAGGTTTAAGTTTTATCCTCTCTCAGACTTCAAGAGTACAGGTTTTTGAATATCGTTTTTCTTTCCAAGAGGCTCTACCTGGAAAGAAACAAAAAAAAATGAAATAAGGAAACTTCACAAGCCAAAACTAAAGAGAGATATGAACCATTGTTGCTCTCTTGGTCTCTGTGCCCCGAGTGCTTTGTCCTCTCTTACCATCTCACTCCAAACCCAATTCTACGATTCTCTTCTTCATGTAAGACTCCTCAAACTTAGAGCTTCTGACAAGAAGCTTGGACAAGTATCTTCTTCTTGGACTTGACAATTACTGTTTACTACAGAATGTTGCCAAGATGAGTGCAGAGACCGGTTATTTCTTTAGCGCAAAGAAGACAATCTTGGCAGCTCAACTCGGGCAGTTCTTGCCACGGTAAGAGCATATGAGATCCTCTATAACCGCGATTGAGATTATGAGAGAGATGGCTGTAATCGAAATCTTTATTTTTTCAGATTGATCATCCGGCGATGGCAATAACGGGACTCAACAACGAGCAGGAATTGAGCAGAGTTGTTCTTCATATCGGGTTCATATCCGTTTGGTACTTCCTCGTAATGCCAGTAAGTTTGAGACAGAGACATTGTATTTTCCAAGTTTATAGATGATTCATCTTTCTGAAACACTAATATGCTATGGTTTTAGCCAATCATTATGAACTAGATGAGAGTAAGATGGTACAGAAAGAAGTTCTTCGAGATGTAAATACAGTTCATGTTCGTCTTCTTGTTCTTCCCTGGGTAAGTAATGTCACGCCCTTTTATTCGCATCAACGCTTACTCTCATAGTCCTGTTTATGTTATCATTTTGCAGGCTTCTGTTATGGGCACCATTTCTCAACTTCAGAAAGTTCCCAAGAGATCCATCTATGAAGTATCCTTGGGACAAACCAAAAGATCCCTCTACTATCAAGAACGGTTACCTAAAGTACCCATTTGCAAAGCCAGAAGATTATGACTACTAATCTGGATTAACAACTTTGTTTAATATCTTGGGACTGTATACTCTGGATTCACATAAACATGAAGCAATGACTTGTGCAGAGGCTCTTTTCTTATATTCGGCTAAAGGCTTAACACAGGCAATAACTATCATCTCAAAACATATAATGAACAGAAATAACTTTATTGTCATCAGGAAGGCAAAAAAAAACAAAGTTAAATTATCTTGAAGCAAATTGAACAGTCTAAAAACCTTCTACAACTTGCGAGCTTAGAACAAGACTCCGAAATACCAACTTTGTGATTTATAAAAACGAAACCCTCCTTAACTCTAGTCAAGCTTGTATCTCCGAGCGTAAAAGGCTTTAACTTTAAGTAAATTCTCTACACTGACGATAATAAGAGTTACCTCTACTTATCGTCCTCAAGTTTTTCTTATTCCTCTCTCTTTAGTTATTCTTCAAAGCTGTGGTGATTGCCTCAGCAAATTTGTGCAGCTCCCATGAGTCCACCAGTTTCTTCAACTCGATTGTAGCCTCCGGGTTGGAAGATAAAACAGCTGCAGCAGCAGCTCCTGCAACAGCTAGAACCAGAGCAGTAATGGCTGTTCCTTTGAGGCAGCCACTTCCACGGGAGAGTCTCCCGGATATCACTTTGCAGGATTTGTCAGCTTCTTTGTAAAGAGAACCATTGGTTCCTCCCTCAGCGATAGCTTCCTCGTTCTAAAAAAATCACAGGTCAGAGATGTTACAAGTGCGCGTGGGTGATATTAGTTATAGCATAGAAAGAGTAAGAGGCATTACCTTTAGCCTGAAACTATTCATAGTTCGGTTGAGAGTGAGAGTATCACTCGGTGATGATGATAGTTTGAGAGAGTGCTCCTTCCATTCGTCTACAAGCTTTTTAAGAACAGCAACACTAGCTTCTAGATTTTCCTTATAGAGGTTATCCCAGTGCTTGCAGCAATCAACGTTTTCAGTCACACACCAAATAGCAATTTCTGTAGCTTCCTTGGCTAAAACAGGGTTTCCTGTAACAACCGTAACATTAGAATTCTAATTAGAGCAGAGAAGGACGCAGTAAAATCAAAGATTCAAGCTTTTGTTTGTTAATATTACCTTCTCCGGCTAATTTCAGAGCAAAAGTGAATATCTGTTGTGTGACTTGTTTCATTGCCTTGCTTCCAGGTGCACCAGCAAGAGCCACTTCCTTCAGCAGAGGGTATATTGCCTCAAACCTCTCTGTAGCCTGTGTGCAGAAGAGACCATGCTTGTGATCAGAATCGAGTGCATCAACGTTTTGTTTTATAAATTCTAATACTAGTTACCTTTACTCTTGTGGATGAAGCAGGGAAGGTAAGTCGCACCAAGATTTCAAACGAAGGAGGTGGAATCAGTCGCTCTCCCTTCCTAACAGCTCCATTTACAAGTATGGTCCGAGCCTTTGGATTTGACAAAACCCTGATACAAGAAAATTGAAGATTAGATGATTCATAAATAAATAGCAAAGGTGATCACAAGGACTCACTTCTCAACCAACTGCAGGATGAGATCTCTTGACTGAGGGTTGCAGTTCTTATTACCGACTACAGGTAACAAGTTGTGTGCCCATGAATACAAGCCTACAGATACATCACTTTGGGAGGCCTGTCCACATTACAGTTACTAAATTTCTGAATACAGAGAAGCACAAATTTTGACACTCTTGGCCCTAGTTTACATAAGGAAATTAAAAATCAAACAAACCTGAGCCATCATCCAAACTGTAACGGGAAGCTTGTCCTGTCCCTGATACTTAGGATTCTCTCTCAGAGTCGGCAATACATTAGTCAAAGCGTCAGGTTTCCTACGCAACACCATTGCTAACGTAACAAATATTGCCACCTAATCGTTCAACGAATACAAACATAATAAAGTTAGTAAAATAAAGGGAACTTGATACAACATTCAATCAGACAGACATAGGTGAAGCCATCAAATACCATGATTCATAATTTCAAATCGAGAAAAGTTTCCGAAAAATACCTGAGATTTGTTAGAAGTTGGTGGCGGAGCCTTCTTACTACTTTTAGCACCAACTTGATGTGCTGCCAAATCTGTGAGAATACAGTCAAATGCCCACAATACAAAGGCTCCGAGAGCCTCAACTGGACGTTGGTTGATCCAATCCACTGATGTTTTGTAGACTGGTTGGGGAATATGCGACAACGGAACCTGTCGATTAAAAGACATCAGGCTCGAGTCTCACAATGATAATGTTCAACCATGAGAAAATAATTAGAAGTAAAATTTCTCACATCGATCAACTTTGACAAAGGAGATTCTTTGAACATTTTCACCCATGGAAACTGCACAGATGATACTCCGGAGAGTGCTCTCCCAAAATAATCGGCAAATCTCATTAGCTGAATCTCTGGCTGAGTCGCATACGATTCCTATAACGAACAATAGAAGCAAAGAGAGAATTTTGATTTGTGCTTTGCGATTTAATAACAGAATTCCGATGAACAGAATTAACAAATGGGTCGAGCAGAATTTCAAATCCATGCACATACCGATGCTTCGACGAGGAAAGCTGCAAGATTTAAAGGATCAATCTTGGCCGCAGCTTCGGGCAAAGAAACTTTCGGCTTCTTCTCCTTTTTGGGCTTTGGCTTTTTAGTCTCCTCAGCCTTCGGAATTTCATTCCTCGCCGCGATCTCATCGTCGCTATCAACGAAATCATAGCCCTCGTCGCCGTAACCGTTGGATCGACGTTTAGATCTCGCCGCACCCGAAACATCCGTCTCATCCTCCACATCAGCAGCCATCTTCGCCGCCAGGATCCGTCGTCGTCGATCCTCAGCTTGCTCCTCGAGAGAACGGAAGACGTTATTACCATTGGCTACGGTTCCATTCGGAACAATCTTTCCAGAAACGCCACCACTTGCCGCTTGATCCACCGGTTTCTGCTTACGATTGCGCTTCGGGTACACAACCTTCTTCCATCCATGGTCAACATGTGAGTCACCATTGGAAGTCTCGAAACCATTGTACTCCATAGATTCGATCTGATCCATTGTTCCCCTTAGGCTTATCTTAAATTTGTCGCTTTTGTCTCTTTACTTCTATCTCCGGCGTGAAAAACAGGGACCGAAAAAAAGACGACGGGATTGACCGGAGGGAGAGAGTGTTAATATAATAGGGCAGAAGACCGATAAAAACAATGTCCTTGTTTTCTATCCAAACTACGATATTGCCATTGGTATATGTAAAATAAAACAGATTATAAACCAATCCTTTTGGGATTTTGTTTTGTTGAGATTAATGGTTCCTTTTCCAGAATTATTTCCACTTTACTAAAAGGTAAAAACAAAATTTATCTTAGATTCTGTATTTCTGATTCGTTTTTCATTCAGTTGAGAAAATATTCTGAGTGATTATCTCGTAAACAGAAACAAATCCAAATCCAACTACAAATATATTTTTCATTATTTTAGAAATATGGTAAAAAGTGATCGATGACAAGAGTTTCTTCCACTAACATCTATCATTGGGTTAGAATTAACACTGCACGCGAATCCAAATATTGGATAATGTTTCCAAATCAACAAGATCATGATTATTTTTCTTCCTTATTTTTAAAATGTATTTGGTGGTATAAAGTTCAAATTCATTCTATGTCAATATAAGTGTTTTTATTTTTTATTTCTCATGTTAATTAATCAATAATTGAAACTCTTGTATATCTCTTAAAAGCAATTTTACCTAGGTGCAAATTAGATATTTATAGTGAGAAATTATACTGAAATAGTAAAATCATTTTTAACTAGATTTATGTACATGGAAGTAAAATAATTATCGAATAAATATAATGTAATTATAGTTATAAAATATAGTATAGTTATTTGCGAAATATTATAATTTTGACTTTAAAATTCAATTATATCTATCAAAAATATTGTTTATATTTTTAATATAATAATAGTTTTTATTCTATTTAAATAATTGATGATTTATATGTAAAATACATTTCATTCGTAAATATTACAAAGGATAGTTTTTTGTTTGTTTAAATCAAATACTTTTGTTTTAAAAATATCAAATTTATCACATATATTAACATGTTACGATTGAATATTTATTATTTAAAAATTTTATGTTTATAACTTAAAGAAATAAAAAATTATTTTTACGAAATAAATAGGTTTTTTGGTTAGTTTAATAAAGCATATTGATTCTTTAACCAAATTAATATGAGTGTCATATATTGTAATTGTTCTAATAATTTAAGTATATTTACATATTTATTTGAAATTCATTCGGGTGATAATATTATAAATATTTGTTTTCTAAAAATACTTTTCAATTAATATATTAGAGATAAAAAAAAAATTAGTCTAAAATGATGCTTGAAAAAAAGTAAGGGCAGTGGTTGCCAAATGAAACAATAAACAATATTACAATGGAAAAGTAGATAGTTTTTAAAATCCACCGGAGAGATGTACACCTTTGTGTTACTATATGGATTCAAAATTGCAACATATACCTCCAATCTAACAAAATTGGTGGTATGGTTGATCTAAACTATTTGTGAGTTTTATAAATAAAAAAATATGATACAGTCCATAAAAACTCATTAACTAAGATCTGATAGCTGGACCGTGAGGTGAGGCCTATCCTAACAAATAAGATCTAAAGTTATTAAAATGCAACTGAAAAGGTTACTGAAAATGCAAAAGGATATTAAAAGTGCAACATCTTTTTGTGTCGTTTTTTCCGGGTCGAATGAGCTGAATTGTGCGTCGGGAATGAGCTGTAAGTTATTTTCATCCCTTTTATAAATTTTGATAAATATACAAGCCCGTAATTTTTTGTCATTTGGTCCACTATTTTTCTCTAATAAATCGAGGAGTAAAGCCCATAACTTATTCAATCTTATGCTTATTTTAAGTCAACTATAAACTCTCTTTTTTCTTCGCCATGCCAACCTAATTATTACTGCCACGATAATCAGAATTTTTTTAACAAATTAATCTTAATTTAACGTATTAATAACAAAAATATCATGTTAACGTGTCAACACCACAACAAGTTTTAAATTAAATATATAAAATAGTTTAAGTTACTAAAATAATTATAATACATGATATTAAATTAATTAGAAAATAAATATAATTTATTCAACTAACCAAAAATTACTATTACATTTACAACAACAATAATTTTTATTTCTTTAAATTTTTTATACGTTAATTTATAAATAATTTTAAATAAATATAAATAGATTTAACTTACTTCCGTAATTTCTAATATATTATTTGAGAAATATTTTAAGAAAATAATCTTAATCTGACGTGTTATTAACAGAAATATCATGCTGATGTGTCACCATTACAATAAATTTTAAATAAATATATAAATGAGGTTAACTTATTAGAATAATTATAATATCATTGTTATTAATTTAGTTATAGAATTAATATATTTTATTAAATTAACAAAAAATACTATTAAATTCGTAAAAAATAATTTATTTTATTTTTTTAATTTGTATATATAAAAATTAATATTAAAAATAATTTTAAATAAAAATTAAATATTTAATTTATATTTACTAATAAATTATAATTTACCAATATTTTTACATCTATGTGATTAGATATGAATCTAGTTCGAACTTGAAACAAAAGACATATGATGTACACGTGCGTTTTGAAAATATCTCGTTGCGTTTGTTATCTTATTTGTAAATAATTTATCGGCTATATAATTAGGAGTGTGACTTACATTGTGTCGTTTTATTCTTATCGAGAAAGCGTGGTATCAAAACAGCGTGTCGTTTTCAGGATGGTGAGAAGAGAAGTGAAAGACGGCAAGGCTCTGTGGAACGCACGAGGCATGAGTACAATTTCGTACGGTTTTTTTATTTCTTTGCATATTCAATCTTTTTTTGGTTTGTAATGTTAAAGAAATTCATCTATATTTTTGTTTTCTTCTGTCGCAGAGAATCACTTTCTTTCGGATTCGACAATGACGTCTTTTTTTGTCACTCGGCAATGACGTCTATTCTTCACCCCTTGACACTTTACGACATAAGAACAAAAAACTATATATACATCAAAAATATCTTCAAAAAATAATTCTCTTATTATATTATTATAAAGCAACCAAAACATTCCTTGGTTAATCGGTCGAAAACTTGAACTACGCACATACATACTTTAAAAAAAGATAAAGCCAAGAGATTAAATTTTTTTGTTTAATAATTTTGATAATCTTGATTACAATACCAACATCTCTTTTCTATATCTTTCTTGTTTTATTTAGTGTTTTCATAAAAAATAAACCATTTAATTTTTGTTTAGTTTTAGTTTTGATATTTTATAGTTCTAATGTTTTAGTTAAACTTTATCACATAGTTTAAAGAAATTGAAATATTTTGTACAAATTACTATTTCATATTAACTAAAACTAAAAAAGGCAAAAATAATTATAGTATGTTTACCTTTTTATTTATAAAATTTTAAAACACATTGTTAAATGATATTAATTTAATATAGTCTAAATAAGTGCAATAAACAATAATATATAAAAAAAAAATTTTGAGAAAATTAATGTTGGTACAGTGTCGCATGGAATATAGTTGGACACAACAATAGTGTAATTTGTTGTATGGCATTGGAGTTGTTTTACGTATTGTTTCAACACTTTAACTCAAATTGTTTTTACTACAAAGGTCCACAATGTGCTCCTGCAAATTACGGAATTTTCTCCGTTGGACCATTGAAACCAAATTGGCACTTGAAAAAAAAAACAAAAATATTATTCGAAATTTTATTTTTCTGTGAATGAGAGATGTAGAAGAAAAAGCTTCAATGGCAACGGAAGCTTTGAAAAAGTAACATAATCAATTAACCAAAATATTAATGGCTGGTGACTTTGAAATTAAAAGACTTGTTGATCCAAGCCTTCAAGCTCCCTCCTTTTCTAACTCCATTAATGGTGGATTTAGATCTTCCATCACGCTCTTCAAGCTTCTTCTTCTCCTCTGGTTTCCTACACAGCATGAAGTTACGTGCCCCAGTCGATCCAATTGTGTCCCATATGCTTAAAGCTGTCACATTATCAAAATCCAAACCAACTTTATTAAGTAAAGAAATTCTCAACTGAGACCATTAAAATTTAGAAAAAAAAGTGAAATTGATTCGTACCTTCAGGACCAACCATGGGGCAATAAAGTTGGAAATCATTAAATTCGGAACCGAGAACCGGAAGGCGACCTTCTCGGGCGTAGCATTTAAGAGCGGTGACGATGATAGAAGTGACGAGATCCTCGTCGTAAGCAACGAACCGGATCGGACCAGCGCTACCAAGAACCGTAACGCTAATAAGAATCCTGTTTCCTTTAGCGTTCTGGTTCTTCTTCGACTTGTTGTAAAGCAACATCTTCGAATCTCAAGAGAGGGATAGAAAAAAAACGGTAGATCTCGAAGAAGAAACCGGAAGATCAAAAGTGGAAATTAGAGTTCAAGGGTCGAGGCCGTGGCAGCGAAAGTACCAAACTTTTTTGCAGGATCCGAAGGCGAAAGCAGGTGACGAGGAGAGAGGAAAGAAGAAGCTCGCCCTTTTGATGGAAAGGGAGAGCAGAAACTTACCACCGATCGGACTAGTTTCCACCATTCACAAACGATTCCGAAGGAAGGAAGAAGATTGGTACAAGAGAACCCGAGAAGAGGGATTCGTGGAGAAGAAAGTGATTGTTGGTGAGCCGAGAGGCGAATTGGGGGATATTTAAGGGAGTTAGGGTTAGGGCTTTTTTGGAAATTGGGGATTTTTTCCTTTTTTATTAACGTGTTATATTTTGACGCGTAGAGTAATCAAAACTAGAATATTACCATAAGACAAAAATAAGATTCATCCTTCAACGAATTATAGGTCCAAACCAAAATTTTATAGAAATCAAAAGTTTTATCATCTCTACAAATACTTAATAACTAGATTCATACCCACGCCATGCGTGGAGAAAAATATTCATAAATTATATTTTATTAGTAAATATAAATTAAATATTTATATAATTCTAACTTTTATTTAAAATTACTTTTAACATTAATTTTTGTATATACAAATTAAGAAAAGAAAATAATTATTTTTTTTACAAATTTAATAGTATTTTTTTGTTAGTTTAATAAAATATATTAATTATATAACCAAATTAATAACAATGATATACTTGTAATTATTCTAATAAGTTAAACTCATTTATATATTTATTTGAAATTTACTTTAGTAATGACACATCAGGATATTTCTGTTAATAACACGTTAGAGTAAAGTTATTTTATTAAAATGTTTCTCAAATAATGTATTAGGGATTATGGTAGTAACTTAAATCTATTTATATTTATTTGAAATTATTTATAAATTAACGTATAAAAAATTTAAAGAAATAAAAAGTATTATTTTTGCAAATGTAATAATATTTTTTAGTTAGTTGAAAAAATTATATTTATTATCTAACTAAATTAATATCAATGGCATGTATTGTAATTATTCTAGTAAATTAAACCCTTTTATATATTTAATCTGAAACTCCCTGTGGTGTTGACACATCAGCATGGTATTTTTGTTATTAACACGTCAAAGTAAGGTTACTTTGTTAAAAAGTTTATCAAATAATATATTAGAGATATATAAATTTTATTAAAGAAGCTCAAATTCTACCAAAAATACATTCAGAATAATTAAGAAGCCTACTATCTTCATTTTTGGGTGTGTTTATAAGGTTAAATTGTGAAATGTAGTGTTAAAATGATTTACGATATTTTTTAGGCTTTTAAATAAAATCTTAATCTTCTAAAAACGTATTAATATTTAAAAATTATGAAAAATAAAGAGAAAGATCAAATAATAGTTTATGAAGTCTTTCTCTTTATTCTTCATAACTAAAACTTTTATACAAAATTCTAATCCACATACTAGAGTTTAGATGCATGTTTATTATTTGATCATTACATTAAACTAAAATTATTTATTTTTCTCTTTCTTCTTCATAATTTAATTATTTATCTTTCTCTTTGTTCAAAATTACTATTCATAGACAACATAAATATTATTTATCTTTCCCTTTATTCATAATTTATAAATAATTTTAGTTTAGTATAATGATCAAGGAATAGTTTATGTATCTAAACTCTAGTATGTGGATTAGAATTTTGTCTAACAGTTTTTAAAGAAACTAAAAGTAATTTTATAACGTAAAATAGCTTTCTAAAAAACTTCTAAAAAACTAAATTCTTTATAACGTAAAAAAATAATTTTAATAGTATTATCATCGATATAAATTTACATAAATATGAAGAATCATAATTTTATCATGTTTCTAAAACCAAAAACTGTAGACACGACTCTACCTAAATGAAATACATTTTTGCAAGATTTTAGGAACTGTTAATGGGGAAGGGTGGATTAATTAATTGGTCACTAAGAATGTATAAATTTCTTTTTTTTCCTTTAAGCTAATCGCATCTAAACAATTACGAGTATCAATGTGACAAACGATTTAATTTGAATTTTTTAAAAAGAAAAATAGAAAAGATTAACAAAGGTGGAGTCAAATAGTATCACTAATTTGGCATCACATGGTTAAATTCTATATGTGTAGGTGAATGAAATTAATATGGAAACATAATGACGTGCAGAGCATCAAATATGGGCTATGATCTTGAATGGTGCAGATCCAAGCTAAGCTACGAATTTATGGTTAAAACCATTTCCAAAAACAATCTCAAATTTGAAATTTAAGCAAAAATCAAATCTAAACATTTACGGTTTAAAATTTAAGTTGTAACTAGTTAATGTTGGTGTTTACTAGTATACTAAATTTATATTCTTGACATGCATGGGAAAAAATATTCTTAAGATATATAATATTTTTTATTACTAAATATAAATTAAATATTTATATAATTTTTATTTTTATTAAAATTATTTTTAATATTATATATATAAATTAAGAAAAAAATAATTGTCTTTTATATATTTATCTGAAAATTAATGTGGTGATAAAATATTAACATGATATTTTTATTAATAATACCTCAGAATTATATTATTATTTTAAAATATTTTTCAAATAGTATATTAAAGATATTGAAGCTATTTTTTACAATGTAAAATGACAAATCTATTAAACAGTCTAGGTTAGACGATTTCTAAAATAGAACTTTTATTTTTTTCGAATTAAGAAATATTTTGAAAAAAAAATTTATTTGGAATTGAGTGTATTCGTATCAACTATGGAAAATTGCTTAAAAATTCTTCTTATAGACATTTTTTTAGTTCAAATTGTTAAGATGTGATTTTTAAATCCCCAGATAACTAATTTTAATTCATTAAAATAGAAGACTTTCAACTTCTTAAAAATTAATTTTTTAATTGGGCAATTGACTAATTTAGCACTAAATAATATTTTAGTGACTAAATTAGCATCCCAAAGATAAACTCACACAAATAACATTTTTTTAAATGAAAAATACTAAAATAACTTTATTCATCTTTTTAATCTCATATTATGCAAAATTTTTAAATCAGCTCACAAGGTCTATTATATAATAGAAGGAGTGTGTAACCAATATGCTACTGTAAATAATTGACATATAAATATTTATATATATATATATATATATATATATATCTGTATTTAGTTTAAATTATACTTTTTCTTTACATCATAAATTTATCTTCCTGTTTAAATTTTCCAATGGTATCTTAAAAAAACTTTCTAAATTTTGGTTTTTGTAAAATTATTCTCTTCCAATTTCACAATGTTGATTTGAAAATTCTCATGGAGCAATATTGAGCGCGTTAATGAGTTTTTGAGAGAGGAGCAAAACTAGTTTTTTTTCTTTTTTTAATGACGAAAACCGATACCAATTATTCTCTTTTTGTGCTCAAATTAATTGAATATCATTCAATGGATATTAAAAATATGTAAAAACTACATGATGCCGCAAAAGAAAACATAAGAACGAAGCTGGTATTTGACATCTTTCATGAGTTTGGTGATAAATTTTAGTTTGGATATTTTTATTTTGATGTTTTCGTTTATGACTTGTATTTGTGATTATTGATAAACATTTTTGCTGAAGTTTTTTAGATTAATACTATTGATGAAAACAGGTGGAACAATCTGATGAATATGCACTATTACTTATTTAATTTGACGTTTTAGGAAGGAATTCTTAAAACGTAAGAGATACTTCCTAAATTTGCATAGAGTCTTCCTAAATTTTGCATAAAATGTGACTAATAACCTAAATTAAGTAAAGATTTCTTAATATTAAGGAACCGTTTCCTAAATAAAATAATTAAATAAAATAAAAAAATTAAAAGTTGTAATTATGCAAATCGAACTTTAGACAATTGGGTAAGAGAAAGAATGTGTAACCCAATATGCTGATGTAACTAATCAACATATAGCATTTTGTTTAATATATATACACTACTTTAAGTAAAATAGCAAAAGATTTATTAATAGCTCTACAGGGGGATTGAACCTTAGATCCATGTTGGGAAAGAAGTAGTGTGTAACCACTGTGATACTATAACTAATCAACATATTACATTTTATGTAATTTATATACACTTATGCAATTAAAATAGTAAAATCTTTATTTGGGAAGGAGATCAAAAATTAAGGATATTTTAGTCTTTTTTATTTTTGAAATGTTATTTATGTGAGTTTTTGAATTGAGTGTTATTATTGGTACTAAAACTTCATTTAGTGCTAATCTAAGGTATTTCTCTTTTTAATTTTCCCATTTATTGTATATTTCCGTTTTGTAATAAACATGTAGATACTTTTGTAATGGAAATTCCCTTCGTTTAATAATTAATTGATTGGAGTTGGAGAAATTTTTTGACAAATGTCTTGCGACATGTCAATTAGTCTAAATTTTGATTTAAAATTATGGTAATATAGATTAACTAAATTTAAATCCACGCCATGCGTGGAGAAAAATATTCATAAATTATATTTTATTAGTAAATATAAATTAAATATTTATGTAATTTTAAATTTGATTTAAAATTACTTTTAACACTAATTTTTGTATATATAAACTAAAAAAAAGAAAAATAATTATTTTTTACGAATTTAATAATTTTTTTGTTAGTTTAATAAAATATATTAATTTTCTAACCAAATTAATAATAATGGTATAATTATAATTATTCTAATAAATTAAAGTCATTTATATATTTATTTGAAATTTAATGTAGTGATTACACGTCAGTATGATATTTCTGTTAATAACACGTTCGAGTAAGGTTATTTTCTTAAAATGTTTCTCAAATAATATATTAGGAATTACGGTATTAATTTAAATCTATTTCTATTTATTTAAATTATTTATAAATTAACGTATAAAAAATTGAAAAAAATAAAAATTATTATTTTTTCAAATGTAATAGTATTTTTTTGGTTAGTTGAATAAATTATATTATCTAACCAAATTAATATTAGTGACATGTATTATAATATCAATGACATATATTTATTTATTAGTGACATGTATTTTCTAATTAAATTAATATCAATAGCATGTATTCTCTAACCAAATTAATATCAGTGACATGTATTGTAATTATTCTAGTAATTTAAATCTTTTTATATTTTTAATTTAAAACTCGTTGTGATGTTGACAATTTAGCATGATATTTTTGTTATTAATACGTTAGGGTAAGATTATTTTGTTAAAAAGTTTCTCAAATAATATATTAGAGATTCGCAAATCCATATAATGTTATTATGTTTCATTTAATGTATTGATTCCATGGTAACTCGAGGGTTTGAAACATTGTTTTGATTTATTAGTCTTTAAAAGTTATAAATTCTAAACAAAAATTTTGGTTTTGATTCGACTTTCATGTATGTGTTTAATTTTTAAAATAGATTTCACAAGACGACAAATAAATTAAACAGATATAGTATTTTTTAAACAGTTACCGGTTAAAACTATAAATTCACATAAAGTTTAGGGACCAAAAAGAAAATATGAAGAAGAGAAATGACATCGGCGGTCTGAAAGGAGCCTCTCTAAAGAAAGCAGAGGAGCAGCGATGAAATCGGCTATCCGTAAACTACGGATGGATCTGGCGATAGTGTTTTTGGAAGTCCGCGTTGAATTCTCGTAAGTTTTTTTGGTTATCTTTGTAAAAAATCCAGATCGTTTAGAACTATAAATTACATCAAATCCCCGCTTATTTTGGGCAAATTCAGGCAAGTTTTTTAGGGGATTGTGTTCTTCGATATCTCCTGTGGTATCGCTTATCGGAAAATTTTAAGCCTTTTTCTTCTTACTCGGTGGAATTTGCAGCGATGGAGGATAAACCGCTTGGGATTCTGAGAGTTCATGTGAAAAGAGGGATTAATCTCGCGATTCGCGATTCCACTACCAGCGATCCTTACGTTGTTATCACATTGGGTCATCAGGTTCGGTTTCGTTTCTGTGTTCATGCTTTTGATCAGATTAGTGAACAATCTTATTGCTTTAGAGTAAATGTGCAACATTTTGATCGAGCACGGATATTTTTCATGTCTTCTTTGCTAAACAATAAATGGCAATAGTATCAAATTGGGTCATTTCAGTTTCAAGAAAGTTAGAAAGATGCATGATCGAGGATTGTGTCACTGTATTTGTATTGTTTGAAGCCCTCATTATCATTATTTGATGTAACTTTTTGTTTGTGGATTCGTTTTTTATTTCTTTTTGATCCGTTTTTCTATGTTGTTCCTTCAGAAACTGAAGACGCGTGTGATTAATAATAACTGTAATCCAGTGTGGAACGAACAACTGACCCTTTCCATCAAAGATGTGAATGATCCAATCCGTCTGGTAAGCTATCACGTTTGCAACGGCGGCTTTTCCATTTTACACAACAGTTTAATCTACGTGCAATCTGTTTTCTGGAATAGAATCCATTCCAAGCTTAAGCTATTAGCTTCACGTTGTTGATACATTTCTATTGGAACTCATACAAGAAATGTTCCATGGCATTTGGCTCATATTATGCTCTGTTTATGCAGACGGTGTTTGATAAAGACAGGTTCTCAGGAGATGACAAAATGGGTGATGCGGAAATAGACCTGAGGCCTTTTCTAGAAGCGCATCAGATGGAGTTAGATTTCCAGAAACTCCCCAATGGTTGTGCAATCAAGAGGATCCGTCCAGGCAGGACCAACTGCTTGGTTGAGGAAAGCAGCATCACTTGGAGCAATGGGAAGATCAAACAAGAGATGATTCTTAGACTAAAGAATGTCGAATGTGGGGAAGTGGAGATCATGCTTGAGTGGACTGACGGTCCAGGCTGTAAGGGCCTGGGACGCGAAGGTTAACACAATCCTCGGTTTTTATTTTTAAGTTCTTCATACCTATGATTGGGCTTTTTTGCTTTTCTGTTTTTTTGGTTTCTAATTGTAAGTATTTGTTCTTTTAGGATCCAAGAAGACACCATGGATGCCAACAAAACGATTGGACTAAGATGCAGAAATGCTAAACAGAGAACCGTGAAGATGTGATTTTATTATTGTTCTTCTGTTCATGGAAAGATGAGTTTGTCTTTGTCTCATCAGATTTTAATTTTAAAAAAGGGCTCTGCTTTGGTCTTACTTGTAAATGTCGAATAACTCAACCCTTATATATATTATATTGTATCTGTTTCTACTATGAACAAATAAAGAAAACCCTGAATTTCTAGAACCTCTTCAAAGTTTTTTATTTCAGAACATCTGAACATTCAAAGTTTGCCGGGGGTCTCCCTTAGCTGGATTATGTCGACGTTGCGGTTGGTGAAATCGGCATATTTGTATCCTGTCGAGGGTTTTTCAAAGATCCACTGAAAAATCCGATTTAATTCTTTGTAAACCAGCTTTTATTTTCGGTTTAAAACGAATTTAATATAATAATAAAAAGCTTTTGAAGAAGTCAAAATTTTATTCACTAAAATATTCATGATTAGTTGTTCCATGTGATCCCGATTCTATCATTATGACTCAGTTGCAGAATTATTTGCATCGTGTTCATCAAATAAACTATAATACATACATCAGTATCATACAATTCACGAGGCTACGTTCGTTTTCGAAGTTCTTAAATATCTGCTCAGATATATTATATATATATATATACTACCAGAAAACAATTTTTTTGGGGACAGACACAAAATTGACACCAGTAGTCACTAAATAATTATTTTCTAATACTAAAAGAATGAGCCACAATTGCAAAATAAGACTATTATTTTACGACAACAATCATTTTAACTATTTCTCTTAGCATTTAACATTAATTGATATCACAGAGTACCATTGAGAGCGAAATACAAATTATGTAGGTATTTCATGCATAATGAATTAATTGGTTAGTTAAAGACAGTATCCATTGGTTAGGTTTTCGGATGATATAAAGGTTCCCAAAATTTGATGTATGCAATGTTTGTTAATAATATATAAAAGAATACATTTATGTTTCGACAAACTAATGAAATTAAAGACCATTATTATAAATATAGATGGACAGACAAGCAATCAAATGAGAAAAAGATGTAGAGAGAAATTAATACAAATATTAAATAACATATAATTGACTAGAATATTTATGAAAATTGGTATTAGACAAATATTTAATATATGTAAATCTTTAGTATTTCATTTTTACATAAAATTCAAATACAATATTTAACAAAATATTAAGAATTTTGTAAATTTAGTTGAACAAAATATAAACAAAATTTTAATTTAATTACATATTTACATCTGTAATTCTTTACCTATCTATAAATATTATCTATTCAAAGTATAAATAATTTAATTTATTTATCTAATCCGATTTATTATATATTTTATTTTTCTAATCAGTATTAAATTTTTAAAAAATTATTTAAAATAAAAATAAATTATATATATATATTTAATTTATACTTACTAAATAAATAATAACTTATAATTATATGGATTATTTTGGTGTGGTGTAAATTTAGCTGTATATTAAAAAGGAAAAACCTTCAGGTTAAAATAGATACTCACAAAAAAATAAAATATTGACTAAACGTCCCAATCTCATCTAATTTGACCGCAACACGGAAGTAAAAGTAGGTTATTAAATTTTAATTTAATTTAAGAATAAAGCACACTGAGCAGTCTCACTCACAACCTACAAAGTCAATGCCTCCCAAGAACATTGCCCAATGTGTAATTTAAGAATAAAGCACCCCAAATGATATGCTATAAACAATTAATAGTCATTGCCAAGAAAAAATCCTAATTAGGAGAATGGAGTGGTTACTAATTCCATGTTGGAAGTTGAGAATTTTCTATATAAATATATAAAATGCATGTGGTATTTCATTTATTAATAATTGATTTTGAGTTGGATGCCCATATTTTCTAATATGGTATTAGAATCCAAGATTATTTCGATATGCGATTTTTCACAAAAACGATTTTTCATATTGTAATTGATTCGTATTATCATGGTATATTCGAGATGGTGATGCATGTCCCGTACATATCTCGAAGAGACATAGTAGAATGTGTAAAATTCCACATTGTAAGTTGAAAACTTTCGATACAAATATATAAGGTGAATGAGTCACTCATTTTACTTATTGATAATTGATTTTGAGTGAATGCAAATGTTTCCTAATAATTATACCATTCTATATTTATATTAAAAGTGTGGAGTTGGAAACCTAATTCCAATTATTATTAGTACCTCAAAACTCACAATTAGAAAAGAATTTACAAAATACATCAAAAGTTAAGATAATCATAATTAGGGAGTCATCCCTCCATTTAGAGTCTTCATCTAAACAAATACTATGATGTTCATTTAATGCTATTTATTTATATTTACTGTAATTTGGATGAATGTATTTTATAAAAAGTAATGAAAATGATAAGTTATATCGAGATTAACGATTGAAATAGTTTTGCAATGAATTTATAAAGCTAGTATTAGTAAAGAGAGGAGAGTGTTTTCGAAGACTCTTCCCTCGAATAAACACAAAGTTTTGACAGCCGTCATTAATACCATCTCTGTCGTACTTTCTTTTAAAGACCACTCACACTCTGTGCTTACGACTTCCAAGACATAGAGAGAGAATTCTTGTAAAGTTTTTGCCTTTTAGAGGAAAAAACAGTGCAGATCTTAGAGAAGGATCCGAAGACCCATCATGGAAACAAACCAACTATAATAAGTCAATATCTTACTTTTTTACCCACAAGATAACAAAACCCCATTTCTTCTCTCTCTCTCTCTCTCTCTCTTTTTTCTCTGGTTTGAAAAAGTCTCGAGCTTTGACTTCCACTGTCTCAGTTGATTTGCTTTGTCTTCATGTTCATCTGTTAAAGGTTTCCTTTGAAATGACTCACCTGTTGGTAAGAAGAGAGAGACGAGGAAGAAAAATTAGAAGATGGGACAAGATGATGATCATGTGTTTTTTCTTCTTCTTTGTCGTTTTTCTTCAAACATCGGCTTCTGTTGATGCTCGTCGTCGCTTCTTCTCGCCGCCGGGAAAGAATCTGGTTTACACAACGGCATCGTTTAGTGGGCCAATGAACAGAGATGATATTTATGGAGACGACAAGAGAGTAGTTCACACGGGTCCCAATCCTCTCCATAACTAAATTCCACGCGCTGCTATAACTATCTGTCTGTCACCTCTTCACCCACCTACAAGCGTACCAACAAAACGCAAGACGCAAACGTGGAACGCAAACGTGGAACGCTAATCGCGATCCAAAGCTACTTTAGTGTAAAATCGAGTTTGTAAGTTGGAATCCTTTTGTTTGTTGTATTTTTCATGGAACATAGAAACAAATTTAATATAGCTTTTAGTGTAGGATTTGCTTTGAATATATATAAATGGATTATTAATGCTTGTATTTCATTTTCAACTAGTTTCTAAATCTCAAATTTTCTCAATTTATGGGGCCATATATATAAAAACAAGAATTGATTAAATTTTGGTTACATCAAATTCAAACTCATCTTTGGATTAAAGCAGATAGGGTTTTAGTTATCTTTCTAAAGGCCCATTGGGCTTTATTAAAGTTATATCGCTGAGAGCAATCCATTTGGATCACGTGGACCGGTATGTATTATTTTCTGTGTGGTAGCAAGTTTTTGTTTGTAGAAACCGTAACTAAAATTCATAGCCATGAAATTGTGCTGCCCTTTGATTTGTGAACCCAAAAAAAAAACAGAGTTGAATAAACAATATTCTGAGATAATTCGCTCAACGTGAAGTAAAAAAAGTTAGTAGACAGAACCGGAAGACAGATAACCGATAGTAAACCGGATATAGGTCGGCTATATAAAACAAAAGCAGAGAGTGGAGCCCAGAGTTAGTCCACTTAGGACGCAAAAGCCGAAAGACATGGGAAATCATGCTCGGTCATGCACCCCCTTTGAATCGAAGTATCGAAATTCTATTCGCGATTTATTCCAAAGGTTTAGATATGTTTTATAACTAGAATCATTTGGGAACATAACACTCTAAAAATGTTTAGAGTTTTATTATATACATATTTTCTTATTTCTAGTATTTAAGTTTTTCTTATAAATTTTTTATTGTTGACTAGACCCATACAAACATATATTATTCATATTATCAAATTCAAACTAGAACTGTTTAAGATTAGACTATTTCCATTTTTTCTAAGATTATTGCATATGTAACGCTCAACACACATCATATCCAAAAACAAACAACCCGCAATGCATAACAAACACTTTGGCTAGCTCGATCACACGACTATAATGAATTTAATAAACTCCGAATTTAAAATTGGTAAAACACATAATAATTGACCATATAATATTCATAAGAATCTGATTTGACTTAACGACCGAAGTCAAACCTTCTTTCTCACCAAATCCACCAATCACATTCACACACACACCTCTTCAGTTAATTCTATTCCCTTTTATGTCTCCCTTAATTTCTGTTCCTTCATTTGACCTACTTCAAACTTTTTTATCTTTTGTCGTGTTTCAGAATTTGTTTTCTTAATTGATATTTCCATATTTTTATTAGGTTTAATTCGTTATTCCATATTCCACGCTTATCACAAAATCTTTCTCCATTGTCTCACTTTTTTTTTTCTTTTGTTCTTTCACATGTGTATGTACACACCCACGGACACACACACACACTCTCTCACATTTCTATTATCATATAAAACTTCAACTTTACCTTCTCTCTTACACAAAAAAAAAAAGAATTCATCTTCTTCATCAAATTTTTCTATTGATTCTCTTTTCTTCATTCTCCTCCATGGCCGTCTCACCTAATTCAACCTCTTTAGAATTGACAATATCAATTCCGAGATTCTCTCCGTCTTCTTCGCGCCCTTCATCTGGTAAGATTCAAAGATTTGTTAAATAACATAATAATATATAGAGTTTTAATATACAGTACGTCTCTGAAAAAAAGATCCAATAAAATAATCTGGTAGATGATCATCAAGGGGTGAGAGATTTGGACATAAATCAAACTCCAAACACTGAAGAAGACTGTGAGTGGATCATGGTCGGTGCAACACCACATGTCAACGATGACGATAGCAATTCCGGCGGCAGACGCCGAAAAAAGCTCCGTCTAACCGAAGAGCAATCACATCTTCTTGAAGAGAGTTTCATACAAAACAATACCTTAACCCCTGTAAGTATATATTATAAAATTAATCAATGGTTCCTTATATGTTTTTCTTACGTTGAAAAGAGAAAACGAGTTTATATTGTGATGAACAAACCACAGAAGCAAAAGCAAGAATTAGCCACCTTTTTGAAGCTTAGTCAAAGGCAAGTTGAGGTGTGGTTTCAAAATCGAAGAGCTCGGTACGTATTTCGATCCACAGATTCGTATTTTGCCTTGTTTTATACATTATACATTCGAGAAAAATAAGACTTATATATTGTATAAAATTATGTGTTCTATACGTTGATCAGGCATGTTGACTGTAGGGTTTTTTGGAATTATATTTTTTAGTGGTTGAGAATATATTAATTAATGAGAATGCGTTGACAGAATATTTATATATAAAGATAGATCTTGTGCAATCGTAACATAGATTCTCAACATATTAATTCACCGTATATACAATTATATATAGTTTAGGAAAAATGTAGTAAAGTGAAAGTCATCCTTTTTTTACGTTGATTCCCCACATATATAGTTATCATTCTAGGCGACACATGAAAGATATTATACTCTTATTTTCGTGTTTACGTGTCTATGTCTAAATGCCCGTGATTATAAACCAAAACATAGAAAATGTAATAAATGCATTAACAAGAAAAAAGTGATAGGGAACATGAGGGACAAAGTTAGAGATAATCAATGATGTGTTTATTTTTTCGGCTCATCTTTGGGCAGTCCCCAATTATGATGTTTGTTCCATATACATATTTCTTTAATGAAACTTAAACACACATGCATACACTTTTTAGTGCTACGTTTTTTTTTTCTCTCTCTCTCTATGTCTATATATGTATTCATATATTCATCACATGAATGTGTATATACGTATATATATGCATGTATAGATAAATGTTGCTTGGTTGTTAAGTTCATGAAGTTCATAAAGAGGAAACTTAATCACCTCTAACATAACTCCCACAACCTTATAATATCGATGAATGAATTTATTGTTTTAGGGATATTTTTCAGTTTTATGAAACATATTGTAAAAGTCGAAACGACATTTACCACAACCTAGAACATACAACTTACTCAAACACAAATATCAAAGTGACATTATGTAAGAAACAATAAAGAAATATATTTGTAAAAAGTATATTCTATGACAATATGATATATGACAAGATGATCGTACGTATTGGCATTCCGGGTCAATTAAGCAATCACTTTATATTACTTTATCTCACATGTGAACACATAGTACCGACACGTTTTATAAACATATAGTTATATTCAAAAGTCGGTCGAATAGTCTCCCAAAAGTAGAAATTTCTCAAACACCAACCTTGTTAAGTAATCAATAAATCTATATATAATAGCCTATGGTTGGTAGGGACAAACCTTTTATATTACAAATAACGTAAGCATGTTTAATAGTACGCATGCATTACCTCACTAACAAATATTAATTGTGGTAACACAAAATTTGAAACATAGGGGCAAGCTAAAGCATACAGAGATGGAATGTGAGTATTTAAAGCGATGGTTCGGGTCGTTGAAGGAGCAAAATCGACGACTACAAATAGAAGTTGAAGAACTACGAGCTCTAAAGCCATTATCGACCTCTGCTTCTTTAACCATGTGTCATCGGTGTGAACGTGTGACCACCTATGCATCAGATAATAACAGAGATGACTCTAATGCCGTTATGGAAGGAGCAACTCCGAGTAGTCGGTCACGTACGGCACATTCATCTTCTTCTTCCCCATATTGACTGGCTCCGTCAAAGTCAAAGTCAACGCTTGTTTAGGGGTAAAAGGTAAAGATTATATGTGATTTGTGCATAGTTTCTCTAATTATTTGTTACACTAATGAGGTCAAACGAATTAGTTTAGTCCTCGTTCTATTGTTTTTGGTGTTATTGATGTGTAACTTTATTTTTCGTGTCCGTTTAGTATTATTGACTTGAATGTAGAGATGTGTTTAAGAAAGTAGAATGCTGAACTGGAAATTAGATATATTAGTTAGTACTGAGTAGTAGTTATGGATAGAGATAAATTATATAAAAAATAAACCAATAGATAGTACACAGAAAAATAAATAAATCATAGAAGTTTTAACTTTTATTTATTTGGATCAATTCGGAACGTTACAGATTATTCAAACATCAATAACGTCATTTTTATTTGACTTCCACAAGTCTTAATGAGGCTGCTATTGGAGACGTAAGCTTATAAGCTTTTTAAAATCGAATTCCGATGGACACTTTCACCTAATTCACCTGATGCCTCATTCCAAATAATAGTTGTTTTATTTTTTTGTAAGATCCACGATCAATTTCTCATTTAAAACTATCATATAATATCAAATATCTTTAAAATTAATCTCATGTTTTATATATTCACGCTGGAGAAATTAAAAACATATTTCTCCCTCAATTAAAAATTGAAACATATTTCTTTTTCTATTGAAAGTTCGAAATAGATATGGTTGTTGTTTCTGTCGTAAACCAAATAACTCAGATGCTCAAGAAAAATTGGTTTTGAATTTCAATTGATGGGAAAATATGTTTTTTGTTTTTTCAAGATAGATATACAAACTGTAACATTAGTTATAGAAAAATTTGGTGTTATACGATATTTTGAAGGGGGAAATAGATTGTGAGCCATTTTTTTGTTTTGTTAAAGTTATTGTTTCATGTGTTCTTGTGGTATTGGTCAAAATTAAAGATGAGAGAGTGACCATGTTTGTTTGTGTTGCCGATATTTATAAATTCGTTAATAGTTATTTGTTTGTAATTGTATTGATATTTGAATCAGTGATCAAAAAATTATAATATCAAACAAAAATTATGATAACTGTTGCAATTTATAAAAAAAATACAATAGATAAACGAACAATAATTTTTTACAGCAGCAATACTAAGTTAATACATCACCGAAACGAATACGAGTATTGAGTAGTATATATGTTTATTTGATAAATACAAAAGTGATGTTAATTCGGATTTGAGTTTTTCCAGGCCCAATCTATAACTTCAATATATTGACTGCCAAGCCCAATGAGCTAAATAGCTCTGTCGTCGTGTCACGGACCAATATGAAAAGGTACCCTTTTTTCATTCGGCAAGATTTGAAAAGCTAGTAATTTATGGCACAACTGAAATGAAATTTTCATAATCGATTTCTAATTAGCAGGAATATTTAGAAATAATACACTAGTGGCTGCTCTTTGATTTTTTAAGAAATATATTAATAAGAATTATGTATAAAAACATTCTTTTGGTATGTCAACAAATGAAATCAGCAAAATTAATTGCATTTGATTTCTATGATTTGTGAAGCAATATCATGTAACACTAGATAGTATTCGTGTTGTGCACAGGAAATTTATTTATTTATTTCATATTATTAATTTAAATGTTAATATTATATAAAAGTAAAATTAATATATACAGAAAAAATAAATATTGAAGAAATAATAAAATAGAAATAAAATTAATATATGCAGAAAAGAAAATAAAACAATGTTAAATTGTTCAAGAAAAACATTTTCATCCACGACAACCATCTCAAAAGTTTCAATACCATTGAGAAATTGTTTTCACAATTTTAAAATTTTCACTCTGATTTTCCATTGCGTTCTGAATGGTTTCAGAGAATAAAGATCGGTAACTAAAGCCATGAAAAAAACGAAACTATGTATACTAATTTATAAGATTAGAGTGTTTGAGTGACGATAAAGCAAAATAATGGGCATTATATAGTGAGTTGTGCATCTAGGATTTTCCATAATTTAATTTTGAATTTTTTTTAAATTATGCTAAAAATATCAATGGGGTGAGAATTTTAAATGGTGAATGTGCGTTTTTGGGTTTAATGGCAAGCACACCTAACGGCAATCATCATAAATATTAAAAATGGTAAGTTAGTGTTTTAAGAATAAAGAATTTTAAGAAATCATATGTCTATGAAATTTTTATTGTGTTATTAAATGATAGCGTATCTAAAATACGAACTGACATAATGATAAAAATGGTAATTTCTGAGTTGCAATTGTAACATATAAACATATATAGAAAATCAAATATTGAACATTTATTGTTAAAATCAAATATAATATAGGAAATTAAATAATGAGTTAAAGTGTTTTGATACGATATTATTAACATAATATTGAGAATATTGTAACATAATATTATCTTAAACGAATTGGACGTTGGTAAATTTGTTTATTTTTTTAAAAATTATTACATGTGCTATGCACATATTAAAATTAAAATTAAATTTAAATTTTTTTTTATTATTTGAATGAAAAAATTATAAATTTATTTTAATTTAAAATATTATATATATTATAAAAGAATGATATTACTATTATTATATATTATTCAAATAATATTACATTATTTTATAGTTGCTTTTGCGATACGTTAATCAAAAATACATTTACAAAATTTTTAATAAAATATTTGAAATATGTTTTAAATTAAATAAATAAAATTAGTAGTTTTAATTAATTTTTTGTGTTATAGAATCTACTTATATATAGAGTAATCATACTAAAAAATAATTATTAGTTATTCAAATTTAATATTACAAACAAATGATATAATATAAAATTTTATTTGTAAATATATTGATTGTTTGGAAACAAAAAAAATTGAATGATATAATTTGTATATGATTTGTAATTTAGATATACCGACTATATTATTATACAATATATATATATATATTTCTATAAAACAATTATTACTACAATATATTGAATTTAATTATTGAGTTAAAAAGTAAATTTGCATATAATATAAAAATAGAATTAAATAGTGTTAATGACGTTTCTATATCTATAAAAATTCGACATATTTACTTTCTTTATATATGTGTACAATAATTAATTATTTATGTAAAAAACAATCTTATATTTTTAAAATTAGCGAGTAATAAAATATGAATTTACTAACTCAAAATTTCCTAATTTTTGAATCTTCGTATATTTGAAAATTAAATAGTATTTGGAAACTCATTCAAATCTATAATTAAATTATCTAATTAAGATGTTTAGATAATAAAATAAATAATTTATGTTTAAAAATAAATTAATTAGTAAAATTGTTGAAAATGAGTATGGTGATGACACCTAAGCAATTTTTTACTCTCAATGCTTCTCCTTTAATATATAGTAGATTAGTTGCAATTTTCAATTCCATAACCTTCTTTAAACCAAATCAAAATTTACGTTCTCCACATTGGTTGCATAGCACTTACCCTAATTTAAACATAATAATGGTGCAAATTGCAAACGAAAAAGGAAAAAGAAAAAAAGGAAAAAGGTGGTAAAGAATAAAGTATACATAACAAAGAAGTTTCAAGTAGAGAAAGTTACATTTAGCTCACATTCGAAAGCACCACACCACTTCTTAAATTATATTACATAAACTTTTTTATTTCTGTTCAAAAGTATAGCAAAGAAGTTTCAACTAGAGAAAGTTACACTTTACTCGTAAAGAAAACGTTACACAGAAGAAATACAAGCACCGCAAGATGTTTTACAGCCGTCATGATCCTGACTTGATTTCACGGAACCAGATGAAAACGATGATTATTCAGAAATGCATCTAATTCAAAATCAAATTATTCAGAAATGAATCTAATTCAAAACCAAATTATTCAGAAATGAATCTAATTCAAAATCAAATTATTTAAAAATACATTTAACTCAAAACCAATTGTTAATAGTGAAATAGTTCATATATCTTATATAATTATGTAGAAAATTCCAAACTTACGAAGTAAAACTTTACAGATTCTAATAATGAGTAACCTATCTGATGAAAATGTTTTCTATAATAAAACGGGAAGTAAGGTAAGATAGGTTCCGACCGCGAAAGAACATTATATTCGCCGTCAGAATTACCTCCAATATACGGTGGTTAAGGGTAATTCGGTATATTATCAGACGGAGAAATGTAGTAACCGCTAAGTTGAGGATAATAACCGGCTAGTTGAATGGAGCCACCGGCTATTGGACCTAAAACTTGCAATTGTGTAGCATGTCTCCCACACCAATATTTGTTTTTTTTTTAATTTTATTTACAAAATTATTTTAATATTTTAAATTTAAATATTTTTTTAAATGTGTCTCATACTAAAAATACTTTTACATCCGGTCCTAATACGGACATAGCGTCTCCGATATGGTTATGAACGGGAAGTTAGCAAGAGAAAAGACGAACAACAGACTTAAGAGAAAAGACGGAAACGTTTACACATGGCCATTGTTTTTCTATTATTCATTTGAAAGATTTGTTAATGGTATACCAAAGAAAATGTTTTCTTAAGAGAAAAAGAGAGAAAGTTGGAGAATTTTTCTTTCTTTGTTCCTTGTGATTAAGTCTGACTGGAAATCATTAAGTGATGGGTTTTTTAATTAAAAAAAAAAAGTTGGTTAGTTTGTTGTTTTTTTTTACTGATTTAATATTTATGTGATTTAAGACAAGTGTAGCGATGAAAATGTTGAATTAACAAAGGTCAATGATGCTTTGCTGTGTAATTTTGCCCTGCGTTAAGCAAATGTTTGATTTAATTTTTTTAATTAAATTTTAAAATTAAATCTAATTACATTAGAGAAAATATTAGGTTAGAACATCTAATTGGAATAAACGGTAAAGACATATGTCAAATGTGATTTACTGATTGACACATGTTACAATCAAGCTTTATAAAATAAAATTGATGGATGTCAAAGTCAAAAAAATCGATGTTGGAAATATAATATCTTTTGAATTTTTCTTGAACTCTTTATCAATGTAAATATCAGCGACATATTTTATTTTGCTCCTGGCCTTAAAAGAGTTGCATAAAAATATCGTCTTCTTAACTCTTACTATTGCAAATTCGGAACTTTTAATTTAAAACAATTTTAAATCATTCTGAATCAACCTAGCTAAATTAAGTTAAGGGGTGATGACCACATATATATATATATAAATACTAGAAAATATATAATCATAATTCTGTATATATTTCTCGGACAACAGCTAGTGAAGAGCTATTTGGAACAGCACATTCCCAGCCGTTAAAGCAAAACAAATCTAAGAAACGACCAAACAAGAAGAAAAAAATCATGAATTCATGTTCAGTAAGAAACCCATAACTCCAAACGCGATCAGGCCTGGGAGTATCACGGTGGTGAAGCTTCTGCCAGCAGCCGCTCCAAACAGCTGATCAACGGGATACAAATCTCCTGGTGGACCCGTCATGTACGTGTAAGTCGACGGAGGCGGAGGGCAGTAAGACTTCTTCGGCGGCGAAGGAGGCGGTGGTGGAGGAGGAGGAGGACAAAAAGTAGTCGGCGGTGGAGGTGATGGAGGAGGAGGGTTCTGGAGACAAGGTGTGCACTTAATGGGGTCCTCTTCGAGTTTTCTATTGGCTGAAGAATCTGATGAGTTGATCACCATCGGAAACGCCATAAACGCTATCGCCGTGAGGATAGTGACAGCTAGAGATGTAGAACAACGAGTTTTCTCCGGCATGTTGTGAGTTGTTTTAAGAATCGAATAAAGAGAATTTTGCTGACTAGACGTGAAAATGAGATAAATTTGATGAATATAGATGGTTTTGTTTGGTAAGAGGCTGCATGAGGCTAATATATACTTCTTCAAGACTGTATATTCTTTCTTATTTTTCGTTTTTCTGTATTAATATAAATATTTATAATAATTAAATACTTTAAAACATGCAAGAGAAAGAAAAAAAAGAAGAAGAAGAAGAATACATTCGATTCTGAAATCGGCTTTACATGTGAGTTGGAATCAAAGGGTCCTACATAGTCCATAATCTATACTCCATAATCCTATTACTCGAAATATAATTAAACTTACGATAGTGGACTATATTTAAACAATAGTGGAACTATTAATTAGTCTATATATAATCCTAAATAGTAAATCCACCGTCGTCCACATAAAATAAAATAGAGTTTATCCACCTAAAGCCCAATTGTCTCAATATATGATAAGGTTTGATGACACAATGATTGACAGTAATCTGGTTTAAAAGTTAAAAGCGTATATATAATGACTGTATAGTGTATAAATATTGTTGCTAAAACCTGAATTGGTCACTTTTCTATAAAAAATCATGAAAAGTAAACCAAGTTTGCGATTAAAAAATAATATCATCTTTTTGTGTTGGCTAAAAACAATAATAAATTAATATACCTGATCATCTTAATTCATTATCATTATTAAATTCAGCTATACATATTTCTGTAAAATTGTACCAATAAAACAAAAGAAGAAAACTAGAAGAATAGTCTCTATTAATCAAATAAAGACGTAGAGGTAGAAGTAATTGTGATATTTTTATTTTTTGATTAAAGCTTGAATATTTTTTTTGTGTTATCTAGAACTGGTAGGTGATAATATAATGTTTTAAAATTAAACTGACCATTTTTTCTAAATAGTATATTTAATATATTATTCGAAAAACATATTTAAAAAATAATTTTATCTTGATATGTTATTAACATATTAAAATTAGGATATTTTGGATAAAAACATACCTGTAGTATTTTTTGAATAAAATTCTTTACAAATTTGATATTTTAAAATTCATATTTTATATATTTAATAAATAATATATTTTCACCAAATATTATATTGATATACTCAAATTTGGGCTGTTTGTCATTAGTTATCAGTTTTAGTTTAAGGAAAATTTAAATACCATTGTTTTGGTCTACCAGAAAAGGTCCAATTTTTTAACGGTAGAGATTTCAAATGAAATTAAACGAGTAACATTAGGTTTCTTAGTTGATGAACTTTTGAAAATTTTGGGAAATAATATTGGTTAATTATTATATTCTTGAGTATATTCAATCTATCTGGTTAATAGTAAAAACCTCAGAGATTATCTAATAAGTTAAGGTTTATAAACCAATATAATATTACTGAGTAAAAAAATATTGTTGGTCACTTGGTGATTTTTAGTTTTCACCTTGAAGTTGTTGTTCTTAGGATGTTGTCATTAAACTTGTTCTCTTTGAGTTTGTTCTCCTTCGCAATGAGGTGTACGATATTGAATTTCATGATATTGGTCTTGAGAATTTTCTCTATTTTCTTCGTATTAGTTTGTTGGTGTCCTTTTTTGTTAAATTTAAGTTGATTACGAGTTTTGATCTCAAAACTAATTATCAATAACTATATTAATTCATATATTTTGTATTATTATAATTCTATCCAAATTTTTGATTTGAGATATTATTCATTCATATTTTTTCAAGATAATTTCCTTTCTACTTATTATTTTAACAAAATTTTATTATATAATTAATTTCAAGTTAAATCAATTGAATTAATTTTAGATCAAATCGATCTGACCACTTTCGACAAATCCTAATCCATTTTGGTTTGGATCGGATAGTATGTGAAACTTTAAAGTGTTAAATAATAATACGAAACTTTAAATAAAATCTAATGTTTAAAATTTAAATTTTTGTTAATCTATTTGAATAATTTTATTTGAAAATAAATAAATTAACTATATTAATACATCTAACAATTTAATAAATTATAACATTTACTAAATCAAACAGTGATATGTTAAGGTTTATAGTTTTATAGTTCAAAACAATTTGATAATGAATGGATTGACTTATAACTATTATACTAGATTCATACCCACGCTATGCGTGAGGAAAAATATTCGTAAATTATATTTTATTAGTAAATATAAATTAAATATTTATATAATTTTAACTTTTATTTAAAATTAATTTTAACTTTTATTTAAAATTAATTTTAACTTTTATTTAAAATTAATTTTAACATTAGTTTTTGAATATACAAATTAAGAAAAGAAAATAATTATTTTTATGAATTTAATAGTATTTTTTGTTAGCTTAATAAAATATATTAATTATCTAACCAAATTAATAATAATGATATATTTGTAATTATTTTAATAAGTTAAAATCATTTATATATTTATTTAAAATTTATTGTAATTATTCTGTTAATAACACGTCAAAATAAGGTTATTTTATTAAAATGTTTCTCAAATAATATATTAGGGATTACGGTAGTAATTTAAATATATTTATATTTATTTGAAATTATTTATAAATTAATGTATAAAAAATTTAAAGAAATAAAAATTATTGTTTTTACAAATGTAATAGTATTTTTTGGTTAGTTGAATAAATTATATTTATTCTCTAACCATATTAATATCAAGGACATGTATTGTAATTATTCTAGTAAGTTAAATCCTTTTATATATTTAAGCTAAAATTCGATGTGATGTTGACACGTCAGCATGATATTTTTGTTATTAACACGTCAGAGTAAAGTTAGTTTGTTAAAAAGTTTCTCAAATAATATATTAGGGATCTTAGTAAATTTGATTTAAATTTCTAATATGGTATATTCTAGGCCTGGGCTTTCGGTTTTCTCGGGTCAATCGGGTCGGGTTTTTCGGATTTCGGTTAATTCGATTTTGAAAAAAGTTGACCGAAAAAAAATAAAAACAAATTCGATTCGGTTCAGTTTTTTTGTCGGTTTAATCAGTTCGGTTTTTAGTATATAAACCCGTTCCGAATTAAACCGGATTATAATTATATTTCGGTTTAAAATTTAGGTTTTACTGGGTTAATGTTTTGTATTTCGGTTTTTTCGGTTAATTTCAGATTATTTGGTTAAATTTTTTTGGTTTACTTCGGTTAATTCAATTTTTTTGGGCTAATTCGGACCGGTTCGGGCCACTTCGGACCGGTTCGGGCCACTTCGGACCGGCTCGGGCTACTTCGATCCAATTCGGGCCAACGATCCAAATCGGTTCAAATCGGTTCAAATATGTCCGATTAATAAATCCATATTCTCAATAATATCCATATCTTCTTTATTCTTTTCCACACCAAGACGAGTCTATGTAATTAATAAATCCAGTCTCTTTTCCTACAAACTCAAGAACTTGCTTTCCTTTGCAGTTAATGGTTCAATGCTTTTCCTGATTGGAGATAAAAATATGGGTTAAAAGAAATGCTAAGGTAAAGAAAGATAGAAGAAAACACAAACAGCACAAATCTCCAGTAACGATACATCAGATCCAGCTGCCCCGGGCGAAAGAACTTGCTAGACATTGTTTTCAAGCCTACAAGAGACATAATGGAGAATCAATATTTTTGCAGTTAGTCGTTATTTCCATTCACAAGGTTTCCATTAATGTATAAAATAAACAAATGAAGAACAAAGACTTGAGCAAAAAGAACTAAGCAAAAGATCAAAAACCGCAAAACATAAAGAACACACATCCCATAAAATTTTTTCCAACCAAAACAATGACCATTAGAAATAGTCTTGCAAACTCTTCCGATTTGAAATCCACAAGTTCCCAGTAGAGGAATCATACAACGAACGCTTAAAAAATGGAACTTTTCAATCTTCCTAACTCGACACCAAATTCTAGCGGAAGTTAAAAAATATCGTGATGGAAAACTCACCACAGAGGAAGTCGGTGGAGAAGAAGTCGCAGATGGAAGAGAAGAAGTTGCAACCGGAGGACACCACAGAGGAAGTCGGAGGAGAAGAAGTTGCAGATGGAAGAGAAGAAGTCGCAGATGGAAGAAAAGAAGTCGCAGATGGAAGAAAAGAAGTCGCAGATGGAAGAAAAGAAGTCGCAGATGGAAGAGAAGAAGTTGCAACCGGAGGAAAAGAAATCACACCAACTAGGGTTGCCGCAAAAGAGAAGAGAAGGTTGTGTTTTCGATTTAGGAGAAAAGGGTTGCAAACTAAGGTTTCGACTTATTAAGGCTGTCTTTTCGGTTTAAGAAAACCGATCGGTTTCGTATTTCCGAACCGAATCAAAATGTAAACAGAATAAAATTAATTATTTAGCCGATCGGTTTAATAATTATAATTAAATTAAAACCGAAAACCGAAAATTTTGGTTCGGTCGGTTTGGTTTTTTTCGGTTTTCACCGAAAACCAAGCCCTAGTATATTCTTCATATTTTTTTGACAAGTTAAATCAGTTATAGAATTCAAATATACTTATAGTACTTTATGCTCTTGTTTCATTCTTTGTACCTAAATTTTAATTTATTTTTCATGATTTTTTTAATTTATTGACTGTAATTTTTATGTTTAACTTATAACTAATCATTATAAATCAAATTAATATTTAAAAACTACTATAAATAAAAGCAGATTAAATTTAATAAGATAATAATAAAAGGAAAACGGTTAGTGTCAAGCTTGGTATTGTGATTGGAGACAGAAAAAAAATATGTGAATACTATACCACTAAATTTATGTATTAAACACCAAAATTGGTATTGTGGTTCGAATTGGTCAGCGTATCACCAAAACTATCTTCTATCAAAAAGGTAGATATTATCATCCACAAATGGCTTTAGATATTTTTTACATTGCTCGACTGCGATTTAATGAACAGTCACTGTCATATGAACCGTGATATATCGATTTAAAATCAATTGTGAGATTATTATTTGTGTTTTTTTTTTACTTTGCTTGTCAATTTGTTATCTTCTTCCAAAATTATTGTTTTTTTTCGAATTAAAATTATTGTTAATGTACCTAAAAGTATATAGTGATTACCGTTGGGCCAATGGGCTTTGAGAAACGTAGCCTATCTATCTTTGTCAAAGAAGACCAGTTGGGAAGTGGCATTGTCAGTTAAGAGTTGAAACTGACCGCAAAATTTGTCTTGTACTAATCTAGACAAAATATCTGAATCGAAGAACTGAACTGGAATCAATTCGAAACAGCAAAACTCGTTTGGTACTACTATACAACTAGTTATATATTTTTCAATAAAAATCGTGTTAGTTGCAAATTAATCTTGAAATTTTACCAACTTTTTGTGATTATCCTTACAATGCATCTAGTTTTAATCACAAAAATGTACGAATATCTTATATATTTCAACAAGTTTGTTATTCCATTTGCTGACTATTTGGCATATACTTGATATCTTATATGTTTCAACGATTCAGTATGTCATCGCAAAAGTAATGACTAAAACTAAACTGTTTAAACAGTACATTGCCGTCATTTCTTGCAATTGTTTACTATATTTAGAATTAGCGACAGTATATTGTTGACGATTTTTGGTAGTTACAAAGTCATCTTAAATCCATTATTTGCGATTATTTCACGATTATTTTAATCATTTCTAAGTATTTTCACATAAATATTTGTGCTATTTTTAGGAATTTAGTTTTATGATGCTAGATTTGGAAGAAATTTTTTTAAAAATGCTACTTTAGGGTATTACTCTAATCTCTTTATTCAAATAATTTTTGCAAAATTGCTGATTTATTTATATGATTTAACTAGATTTATACTCATGATTTACGTTGGAAAAAAATATTCACAAATTATATAATATTAAAAATATTCACAAATTATATAATATTATTTATTACTAAATATAAATTAAATATTTATATAATTTTAACTTTTATTTAAACTTATTTTAATAATAATTTTTGTATATATAAATTAAAAAAAAAGAAAAATAATTGTTTTTGAAGAATTTAATAGTATTTAGAATAATATCCTAAAATAACATATTTTTAAATTTATCTTCCAAATTTAGCATATTAAAAATAAAATTCCTAAAATAGCATAATTATTATATAAAAATAATTATTTATCTAAAATAAACTATATATAAAATTAAAATATAATGTTTGAGTTCACTTTTTCCAATTTATGGTTGAAATTTTTTTATTAAGAAGAAAACTATAATTATTTTAGTATTAACTTTGTGCTTTTTTGAAAATTTAAATGAATAGTGTTATATTTGAAATAAAAACTTAAAAAGTGCTATTTTAGTTAATTACCCTAGTATTTTGGTTAGTTTAATAAAATAAATTCATTATCTAACCAAATTAATAACAATGACATATAACGTAATTAGTGTAGTAATTTAATTGTATTTATATATTTATTTACAATTTACTGTGATGATAAAACGTAATCATGACATTTGTGTTACTAACACATAATAGTAAAGTTATTTTGTTGAAATATTTTTCAAATCTACTATATATTAAAGTAGAAGCATCGAGAGTGAAAATTGCTTAGGTGTCATCACTATATTCACTCTCAACAATTTTAATAATTAATTTAATTTTAAATATAAATTATTTATTTTATTATCTAAACATCTTAATTAGATAACTTAATTATAGAATTTAATGAGTTTCCAAACATTATTTAATTTTCAAATATACGAAGATTCAAAAATTAGGAAATTTTGAGTTAGTAAATTACACATTTAATTACTCGCCAATTTTAAAAATAGAAGATTGTTTTTTACATAAATAATTAATTATTGTACACATATATAAAGAAAGTAAATATCTCAAATTTTTATAGATATAGAAACTTCATTAACACTATTTAATTTTATTTTAATATTATATGCAACTTTACTTTTTAACTCAATAATTAAATTTAATATTATAGTAATAATTGTTTTATAGATATATATATATATTGTGTAGTAATATAGTCGGTATATCTAAATCACAAAACATATAGAAATTATATCACTCAATTTGTTTTGTTTCCAAATAATCAATATATTTACAAATAAAACTTTATATTATATCATTTGTTTGTAATATTAAATTTGAATAGCTAATAATAATTTTTTAGTATGACTACTCTATATATAAGTAGATTCTATAACATAACAAAATTAATTAAAAGTACTAATTTTATTAATTTAATTTAAAACATGTTTCAAATATTTTACTAAAAATTTTATAAATATATTTTTGATTAACGTATCGCAAAAACAACTATAAAATAATGTAATATTATTTGAATAATATATAATAATAGTAATATCAATCTTTTATAATATATATAATATTTTAAATTAAAATATATTTATAAATTTTTCATTCAAATAATAAAAAAATTTAAAATATTAATTTTAATCTGTGCATAGCATATATAGTATTCTAGTAATATATTAAAGATGTTGAACGAAACTATCGGGTGGAAATTTGTTACAAAAAAAAAAAATAGAAGCAAATCGAGCTTATTAAAAGATAAAAGAAACAAAAGAAACATAATTTATATAAATAAATGAAAAAATGAATAGGTGGGAAGACATGAATCACGCTTAGAAGAGACACCTACCCGAAGGGTTTCAGAGAGGAGACAAAGAGATGAGAGTTTGGTTTGGTTTGTGGGGGTTGGTAGCGTTTGAGGTCATTATGCCTCCATCTTCCTCTTCTTGTATTTTTTTTCTTTATTACAATACTTCCTTAATTATTCCACACCATCGAACCATGCAATTGCTTACTTTTTTTAATAAACGTTGAAAGTTTCGAGTCTTATTCATAATCTTTTTCCTTCGTGTAATAATACAATGTTTACATTATTTTCAAATGAACTCGAACTAAACAATCTTGCCATTAGACCAATTGGTAATTTAATTCTTAATTATAAGTATAAGAATATAAGCCTAGCAAAGTTGTTGAAACCAGTGCAAACACTTGTCAAAGGAGCAATCCCTATGTGGTTCCATCTTATCTTCGTTGTCTGCTCGACCTTGGCTTTGGTTTTGTCTTTCCAATCACATATGACTTTTATTTAATCATTCAAAATCACATTTAACTTTTATTTGATCATTCAAAATCATATATAACTTAGCTTTACGGACAAAAACGTAAACTTTCGGCTGCTTAAGAAGAAGTAACGATCTTAATATTCTATACTTTGTTTTGTGCACAGCTATGAGCAATATATATGCCCATCTTCTGATAAATTGAAAACATTTATATGCATGCTAAATTAAATTCGTATGATATAAAATACGGCTACCTTTTTCATCTTGACATGTACGAGAGGTCCATCCATACAATATTAGAACAAACATGTGTACAGATACAATAAGCATGCCTAACGATATGGAATTCTCAATATATTCATAAGTTTTATATATGTATTTACCATATACATATATCATGCATATCACATTCAATAGATTTCATTTCCTTCAAACCTAATCAACCAAATGATTTTACAAGAATAAATATTTCTAAATTTTTTAGCTACAAAATAAATAAAAATTGGACTGATTTTTCATACTCAGTTGTTTCTTGATATCGATATTCCACCCACAACAATAATCTAAAAATGTTATGCAAACAAACTTTATATTCATACGAACACAGAGACCCATCAACCTTATCAAATAGAATATGTCTATGTATTCGCTATATAAAGTGTTAAAATATATATATATATATATATTAAATATATCAAACAAATCATGAAAAACTAGAAGTTTAAGATATGATCATGAAAAAAAAAGAAGGAGATGAATGAATGAAAAAATGAGGATAAACAAGTTGTACTGTTAGGGCTTTGAGGAGAGATCGAGGCCAAGGTCGAACAGACAACGAAACAAATATGAAAACACATAAGATTGCTCACTTTGACAAGCCTAGCATTGAATTCAGTAACTTTTCATTTCCATCTTGTGATCTCCACCATATATAAAAGCATACCCCAATATTATATCTCTATTGGTTTAAATTAAAAGAAAAGGAAAGGAATATATTTTTCTCAAGTAGGAACCCTAGCTACTTATAGAAGAAAATACATAATGGAGGAGGAGAATCGACACAACCAACAATGAGTTAAGATAAGATTACGACAAGGCTTGACAAAATCTGGAGTAGAGAGTCTCGCACGTGTCAATCAATCACTTGAACTTCAGTCCATCGATTTACACCCTTAAACCGTATGCAAACCAAATACTGAACCTTGGTTCGGTTCGATTGGGCTGGATATGCCGAGGCCTACCTTCCCCACACATTATATATATACACTGTACCGTACCTACCAACCTGTCTAATGAAAAAAATATTGTATAATTGATCGCCATATGAATATACGTACGTCACCACCCATGTGCTTATTTGTATAGAAGATCACATGACGGATATCTTGAAAATTTAAAATTTCCTTGATTTCTTCGATTAAGTATCTAATTCTAATCCACTCTATTAAAATAAAACTATTAAATTAATCCTAAAAATTGTAACAATTCATGATTTTTTTTATTTGTACAATTTATTATTTAAATACAAAATTTAATAAATTTATTTATATAGAAATAAATGCAATAATAAGGCATATTATATGTATAACTATCTATATATGTAGCGTATGAGATACTCAACGCCTAAAATTTTAATATTTTTTATTTAGATTGATTTGTAGAATTAAGAATTTTTTTGATCGTATGAAATCCATTAAGCGAATCTATCATACAGTTTTCTAATTCTAAAATTTATATTTTTGATCTAGAAGTTCGGAGTCACCGTTGGAAACCATAATTAATAATCAAATAATTATAAAATTAATACTCTAAAATAGTTTTTTTTTAAGTTTATTTTCCAAATTTAGTCAATTAAAAATAAAATTGCTAAAATATCACAAATTATTTTATAATAATAATTATTTACCTCAAATAAATTATATAAAAATTAAAATATAATGTTTGGGTTTATTTTTTCTAATTTAGAGTTTAATATTTTTTATTAGGAAGAAATTTTTAATTATTTTATTATTAAATTTGTGAAATTTTTAAAAATTTAAATAATTAGTGTTATATTTGGAATAAAAACTTAAAAATTGCTATTTTATTCAATTGCCCTAATTATAACTTCAATTCATTAGTATTTGATAAATTAATACGTTGATAAACCAATGCATTAGTTTTTAGATTTTGAATTAGTTTTTTCGGATCAGTTAAAATATAAATTAATAATTTTATAAATCAATAAATATTATAATCCCGACATTATTAATTTATAAAAAATTACTATATGCATTTTCAAATGATAATAATAATAATAATAATAGTAATAATAACTAAATGTGTTTCACCGAAGACTAACAAAGGCTACTGAACATTGCGTACCATTGTTTTATGGAAATACTATATTCGTGTATTTGTTTTGAATGTGTTATTATTTCACGATTTCTGTGTTAGTGATTGGCTTTTATTTCGTTTAGAGAATCAGTGAACCATATTTTAACTTTATTTAGAATGTTACAGTTGTGCCATTAGTGATAGACTGATAGTACAATAATGAACTTCAATAATTCTGAGATGATTTAACTCACGTGTTTCATTCATCCTTTTTTTTTTGTTCTGCGGTCTGTCATCTGTGTTTTGTCTTATATGTGTGTGTGTAAGAGTGTTTTTTATTCGATACATTGTGTTGGTAACGAACACTAAATCTGGTCTAATTAATTAACTTACCAAAAAAATCAGGTTCTAAGAAACTGATAATCAGCTTCGGTAAGTATTGAGACATATTCTGGTTAATTTGGAATCCTATATATTGACTAAAAGTAAATTTTTTAAAAAATGTATATATATATATATATCACTAAAAAATACCATAACTAAAAATGTAATTTTCAATTAATAAAAACTGAATTGATAAATCAAATAAATTAACTGATTGCCATAATTAAAATTAGTATCAATTGACTCAAGGTTTAGCCAAGTTATATTGACCAATAATTTGTAAAATTTTGTGTTTAACCAAAAAAAGTTAAATTGATGTTAAGATTAAAAGTTGAACTTACCAATCTGAATGAGTGAACCGAATTGAATGTAATAGTATCAACACATGTGATTCCAACAATAACATTATACATTTAAAAATTTATTAATAGAATCAATATATTATGTGTTTACCAAACCATATTTTGAGATTAAAGTTTTGTGATTTTATTATGTTGATATAGAATACTGATCATATACGTGGTTGATGTAATTTTGAAATTATTTTATTTTGTATGTTTTTTTTGGAAACAAACTAATATAAGTTTTTTTTGAAAAAATAAAATAAAATATGATATTTTTAAAAAATATCTTCAATTATTTTGATAGTCTTTTCAACTATATATATATATTTTAAATTAATACCAATTAATCTCCTAAATTTCCACCAAACCTTGACACATGTTTTCCCCCACCTACCAATTGCGCAAGGTTCCATAAATCTTCCACGTTATATATTAAAACCCGCCCTATATTTTAATTTTTTCTTAAGTATTTAATTGTATATGTTAATTTGAACTATAATTCTGTCGACAGAAAAACCATAAACTCGATCTTATTTTTATTTTCATTTTCAAATCTGATTTCTAATATTAGATTAATTTATATAACCAATTTAACTATCATTATATATAACCAATTTAACTATCATTATATATAACCAATTTAACTATCATTATATATAACCAATTTAGCTATCATTACTGGTCAATATATACAATAAAGTGCAATTTTTATTGTAGGTAAAAAAACTAACATGATGAAGTTGAAAACTAAATCATATTGAAAATATCATTGAATGCCATCCACCGTGTTGAGAAATTATCTTGCTATTAGTTTTATAGTTTTGGACTTCAATTTATGGTTGCTCCTATATACTTTGTGGATCCAGTTGGAAAACTGTTGAACCCGAACAAAAAAAACAAGCTAAATTGGGCCTACGAGAATCATGTTTGTAACTAATTGGGCCTTAGAACTGATACCAAAGCTTAAACCTATATCGATAGCAAATAAGTTTGGGTATCAGCGTAATCGAATATTCATTGCTGGTTAAGTTCGATGAAGAGCGAAAGAAGCTGCTTCTCGGGATCATCATTGACTTCATGAGACAATACACATTGGGACATGACTGATTGATATATTGTAATTATCTGCCAAACTAAAGTCTCTAAATTGATAGTAATACCCTTGTTATCGATCGAGCTTCCTCCAATCAACAAATTATAGTATACAGAGGAAAACAAATAGAAATCACACGTCTTCTTCTCCTTTACTCTTTTCAAGGAATCTAACCCTTTTCTGCAACCAAAGGACAACAAAAGATTCTCTTGAAAAATATTAATAATTTATCTGTAAAGACTCAAGTTCGTGTTTTATTGGTTGCATAGAAGAAGTTGTTACAAAAGTTGGAGAAAATGTGTCTCCTAGTTGCAATTTTCGTAGTTAAAGGAAGAAAGAAACAGATCGGTGTTTTCAGTAATATAAGATCAAAGCCCTAAACAGAATTGATCACCTCATGTGACTTGACACCTTCTTCACCAATCCCAAAGCTTCTTCCTCCATTACGAAGCAAATGTTGTCTCTGATGAATCAAACCACTTGGAATGTTGAGGAGACAAAGTGCTGTGATTTTGTTGGAAAAATCAGAGCCGCTTTCACTTTCTTTCCTCAGTTTCTCCACTTTCCATTTTGGTAATTTCAACTTGACGCTACGCACTACACTCTCTTCATCATCATCTTTCTTCTTCAGTACCGAGAGATCAGACAATGATCTACGAGACAGCTTCAGATTCTCCAATCTCTCCTTCGCGCTCATCTCGATTCCCGACCGAATCCTTCTTGGGGTTCTCTCTTTCCGTCTTCTGCCACGTGGGTTTCAATGATTACTCAAAAAGATTCCAACTTTGAAAACCTAAATGAAGAGAGAATTAAGGAATACCTCGGAAGCTCCACCATGAAATAAAGCCTTTTGGAATCCAAGTTTTGCTGAGGCTCTAATGGCTTTGCTCTGACTCCGAAATGTTTCACAGCTTCGGATTCCAAGAGAACGTGACCGGGAAAATCTTTGACCACCGTACCAGCTTTAACCGGAGTTTTCAACCTGAAAATCTCGCCGTTGATCTTCATGATTTTGGCAGTTTTCTTGCTTCCCAAGCTATTACCCATTGCGGAATGATGTTACTAAAAATGTAATCCTTTTTCAACACAAAATGGATGAAAAACTTTGTGGGTTGGTATATAGTAAGAGCTCAGTAGCTCAAGGTGGGTGCTGTGTTAGATCAGATCATTATCAATTTTGCATTTATGGTTGGTTGCTTATGATAGTGAACTATTTTTTGGTCAACAAAATGCCAAATTTTCAAAAAGAAATTAATATTAAATAGAAACAATGGAAAGACAAATGTTACGTCGTATTTCGCTATCAATTTTGAAAAAAGTAAACAATTATAACAACCAAAGTTTGTGATTTAATAAAATACCCAGATAATTAATTGTAAGAAAAATTATGTCCTGTTCTTCACTTAGACCATAGTTTATGAGCAAGAGGGGTTGTGGTTTGAAAATTTTGTGACTTTTGTTTCCGGGGAAAAGGACCTTCGTTAATCACTCCGATTAATCTGGAAATTTTAGTTGGCGAAACATTAGGCATGTGAAGATTGACTTTTTAATAAAACAAAGAACAGAGCTTCTTTCTTCTTTTGTTAATTCTAACGTTTATATGGTTAAGGGCTATTTAGAGTAATTATTGAGATGATTTTCATAGAAGCTCTAGCAAAGAAGCAGCTTCTCTGTGCCATGCCCTCTTCCTGATAGTTCCATCGACGGACCAACAGCTCCAAGTCTACCAATGGTGAAGAAGTTTCCAGTGGTGGTTTGGTATTATCTTCCTATGTTAATTCTCAATTGGACCGGGCTGCCGGTTACTGATAATACTATTTTCAGTTAGTTATACGTCAATTTTTATTCAATATCATTTTACAGACAGAGCTGCTATCCGTTGGCGGTATCTCTTTTGTCAATGTTGTAATACAAATATCTGTTTTTTTATATTTAAAGGTAGGTATGGGTTTTCAACTTTTTTCGAATTATTTGAATCCGGTTATTCGGGTTACGGTTTAATCAGTTTAGCTAAAAGTATACCGAAAGAAAAATAAAATTATACTGGTTTGGTTTGGTATTTTGGACTAATCGGTTCTGTTATTTGTGTAAAAATGTGTTTCGAAATAAATCGAAATATTCGGTTATTACAAAATTATATATATAATTGTTTAAATTACGAAAATTTTGGTTTTTCAGCTAATATCAATACATTCGGTTCGATTTTGGTTAATCAAATTTTTTTATTTAAAAAATTATGATGTTTAGTTTTTAAAAACTAATGGATTTTGTATATAGGAACCAAACCATAATCAAAATTGAGTATATAACCGATCTGCAAATAACTAATAAACTTTAGTCTTTAACGAAAATAATGCTAATCTTTAGCTATAGTTATTTAACCTATTCGTGCAATTTTGTTCACACGACTTATAAGGAATGTACGCTGATTTTACATAATTGTTTATAATTTATCTGAGAATATAAATTTTCTTACAGTAGTCAATTGCTTCTTCAACTATCCATACACAATCCAATAAAGAAATTAAAGAGCCAATCCACTTAATATAAGGTTACGTGCCGGTTGATAATAATTTATTTATTACATAGCAATGCAAGCGTTGGGGTTGTCGTCGCTAAAAAGAGACATGAGCTTCTCGTCGGGATCCCCCGGCAACGGCTGAGACAGCTCCGACTTCCTTACAAAACCAGCCGGAGCGTTTTCATCATAAGCTCCTGCTACGTAGGGATATGCGACCGTGTACTATGGAACGTACGGCCATATCTCGGCCTTCTTCCCTGTACTTTCGACTTTCCTCAACACCTTCATTGGTTCCACGTAGCCCTCACCGTTACTTTGTGTATCTTTCTGTTCACCTCCACCGATTTCACCCCTGCCCTATTTTCAAATCGCAAATTATTTATAGACTGAATTTGTGAAATCAGTGAGGGTTCTTTGGGAATCAATTTAAGAAACATTTATGAATTTGGAGTTAGTACCAGCTGGAGATTCGAACCTCTCAATGAGGAAACAGCGTTCTTGACTCTGCTTTCGCAGCCGTCGCAGTCCATTTTCACCTTTATGTTCACCGTCTGCACCCAAAAATAAAAGGTTGAAGAAAACTAAAAAAACATGCTGAAATATTCGGTAGAACTTTTGGTTTGAGTTTTTTTTCTCCAGTTTTTGATTTTTTAGGTTAGTCCAAATTTCCAATTATAAAGAATACTTTGTAATACATATTTTCGTTTTATGTAAGGAATCAAAATCTTAAAAACTTTTTGAGTGTTAGGCATAGTGAGTTTTTATTTGTATGTACGTAGTTTTCAAAGATGATATTGTAAAAATATATACCTGCATGATTTGACGTTTGCTCCTTTTTCTGGAGCGGTAGAAATAGTCGGAGATATAATCGGAGAGAGAATCAAGAGCTCCCATTTCCTCTTACCAAGACAGAAATCGCAATATGAGAGATCAAAGATGCATATTAGGGCTGGGTTTTTGGTAAAAACCGAAAAAACCGAACCGATCGAACCGAATTTTTTCGGTTTTCGGTTTAATTTAATTTTAGTCACTTAACCGATCGGCTAAATAATTAATTTTATTCGGTTTACATTTTGGTTCGGTTTGGGAAGCTCAAACCGATCAGTTTTCTTAAACCAAAAATACAATCCTTTATAAACTAAATGACAATGCAACCCTAATTTTTTTGAGACTTTTCGGCTGCCTCCTCTTTCATTTTTGGCTGCCTCCTCTTTCATTTTTGGCTGCCTCCTCTTTCATTTTCGGCTTCTTCTTTCTTCTTCTCCTTTCATTTTCAGCTTCTTCCTCTCTTTTCATTTTCGGCTTCTTCCTCTCTTTTCATTTTCGGCTTCTTCCTCTCTTTTCATTTTCGGCTTTTTCCTCTCTTTTCATTTTCGGCTGCAACCTTAAACTTTTTCTGAAGAATTTCAGTTCTCCTTCTCCTTCGCTTTTTTCTTCTTTTTTTGTTTCTACTCTTTCTTCTTATTATTTGTCTTTTTCATCTTCTAAATCATTGAGATCTCCTCGGTTTAGATAAGTAGGTTTTCGTTTGATACCACTTTGATACGTGCATGGTTTTTGTTCATTTATCTCTCTCGGTTTGCTTTTGTTTCTCAGATCCTTAATTTTCTTTCCAGATTTTTTGTTAAATTTCATGTTTCAGTGGATTTTCTTCTTCTTCTTTCATCCACAAGTAGATATTCCTTCTTTAGTGATTGTTTTTAAAGTTTGCTTTTTTTGCTTTCGATGTCTATTTTTTCTCTCAATAGTTTCTGAAAAAAAGTCTCATTTATCTTTGGTTTATGATCGCTAAATGTTTGCTTAAATTCCTCTGTACGTGTTCTACATCTTGATCTTTGTATTTTTGTTTGTGGTTATTTAGTTGAATGTCATTCTAATTCTCTATTCAGTTTGCGTTCATTAGACCGAATTGACCCAAACTGGACCGAATCGGTCGGAATTGACCCGAACTGATCCGAATTAAGATGAAAAACTGAATAAACTGAATAAACCGAATTTAACCGAATTTAACCGAATTTAACCGAATTTAACCAAAAAATTAAACCGAATTTAACCGAATTTAATTAAAAAACCCGAAATACTAAAACATAAACCGACTAAATCTACATTTTAAAAATTGAACCGAGAATCTAATTGTAGTTCGGTTTAATTCGGAACGGTTTTATATGTTAAAAAACGAACCGATTAAAACGACAAAAAACCCGAACCGAACCGATTTCGAATTTTTTTTTTTCGGTCGAATTTTTTCAAATCCGAATTAACCGAAAACCGAACAAACCGACCCGATTAACCCGAAAAAACCGAAAACCTAGGCCTAATGCATATATTACGGACCCGACAATAATTATAACTTAACTAGATTTATATCCACCATATACGTGGAAAAATATTTATAAATTATATTTTATTAGTAAATATAAATTAAATATTTATATTATTTTAACTTTTATTTAAAATTATTTTTAATATTAATTTTTGTATATATAAATTAAGAAAAGAAAAATAATGATTTTTTATGAATTTAATAGTTTTTTTTGTTAATTTGATAAAATATATTAATTTTCTAACCAAGTTAATAACAATAAAATAATTGTAATTATTGTAATAAGTTAAACTCATTTATATATTTATTTGAAATTTACTGTAGTGGTTATACGCCAGCATGATATTTTTGTTAATAACACGTTCGAGTAAGGTTATTTTCTTAAAATGTTTTTCAAATAATATATTAGGGATTACAGTAGTAACTTAAATTTATTTAAATTTATTTGAAATTATTTTTAAATTAACTTATAAAAAATTGAAAAAAATAAAAATTATTGTTTTTACAAATGTAATAGTATTTTTTGTTTAGTTGAATAAATTATATTCTCTAACCAAATTAATATCAGTATTATGTATTTATTCTAGTATTAGTGGTATGTATTTTCTAACTAAATTAATATCAATGACATGTATTATCTAAACAAATTAATATTAGTGGCATGTATTGTAATTATTCTAATAATTTAAATCCTTTTATATATTTAAGGTGAAACACGTTGTGGTGTTGACATATCGTCATGACATTTTTGTTATTAACACGTAATATTACTTTATTAAAAAGTTTCTCAAATAGTATATTAGGGATGTCACAAATGAGCGTATAATTAAATGTCATAAAATGTTAAATTGTCATATATAGATTTATAAAATGTGGCCGTCTAATGAAGTATGTGACTCCATAGATCATTCATTTGTGTGTCATCGACAGTTGTAGTTACGGTTGATTATAGATTTTTAATCGTATTACTATTTTAATCAATAATAAAAAAATTTACAATATAAGATACAATATTTAACCGATACGATTGATTATAGTTACAGTTAAACAAACAACGATCTATTACAATCGTATCAACATGATTATTTTATTTCTTTCTTTTGTTAACAATATTAATGTCCTCGGTGGATGATACTGATCTGCCTGAATAATTAAACAATGTCACGGGATTAGAGAGGTTCACCTCATAAGTCACATGCGTCAGATTTAATGCATCGGTAGACAATTATGGTTGTGTCAATCTTTATTTTACCATATAAACTTTTCCTTTTGTTTGGGTTAAAAAGGGTGTATGATAGATTACAATTTCGTTTATGATGTTAAACTTTATTTGTATTCATTAATAATCTTTGTGTGTGTTTTTATACTTTTTACCTTCCTAAAAATTTGGTTCTACAAACGATTCCTTGTTTACTCAAACCTTTTGAATTTCCTATTTTCTTGATCGATATACATGAATATACTCTTCTCAACCTTTGTTAGTGGTGCATGGTGCAGGCTTAAGATCTTCTAAGATTGCATTTTCTCTTCTAATCAAGTGTTTAAGAAACCTAATTTCTGTTCTCCCCATTTTCTATGTTTCCCTTAGGCATAACTACCAAGCTTATCCCTTCCTTAATTGTTTAGGTTTAATCTAAAAGAACAAGAGTAAACTGTAGTGTCTTTTACAGAGGTAACTAATCATTCATGAACACCTATTTTTGAGTAAAGTATCACACAAAGAAAATTGTTTTAAAAGTCAACAATATTCTAGAAAAGGAAGTTACCAATATAAAGTTAATTCCAAAAAGGGTTACCCTGAAATAGCACAGTGAGACAAAATTCTCAAGATGAATAAATCGACCTCAATTGTAACGTACTCACCATCGGTTGCAGAACATCCTCATCATGATCTTGTAAAGTACTTAACCTCGGTTCACAGCTCATATTCTGATATACTTCATAGGCCTCTTTCGGCCGCTGCAACCGGATCAGAGGATTATATCATAAGTTCTACCATTTGGGCCAATCCCTTTTGATCTCATCTTATCCACGGCCTTGAATCGTCATCCATATGCTGTGACCAGTAATAAGCTCTGTATTAAAGAATTCGGGGGCTTGGGTCAGTTTTTTTTACGGAGATTAATCATCAGACTGCAGAAAATGTGTGACTTGGCTTACAATTCCTCTGTTCCATTTCATTGAAGAAATCTAATAGCTTCTTTATATTTTTAGCTTTGCAATGTGCATTGATAATGATACCGTAAGTGCCAACGTCTGGTTCGAAACCTCCATCTTTCATTTCTTCGTAAACCTCATTATCAATGCACATTGCAAGGCTAAAAAGTAAAACAGTATATGATTTGATATTAGGCTTGAACCTGTTCTTTTACATTTTGTCGAACACCTTTTGTGCATCCCCGACAATTCTGGATTTACTGTTATCGATTGAAATCAGGTTGGTTCCATCTTAAAGCCGTACTCTTCCGTCTTATGAAACACGGTTATAGCTTCCTTGACCTTCCTGGCTCGAGCATATCGCCTAGAGATGATAGTAAATTGGTTCCCAAGCTCTGTTTTTCGATGGCGCTCGTGGAAGAACAGAATCTCCAGTAGACACGCCGAGGGAGATTCCCTCCAGCTAGTTTCCCGGCGAAGCGGAAGAATCTGGAGAAGACCATTGAAGGAGAACTTTACACTTCACTTTCAAATGCCCTAAAAATCGCAGTCTCTAGTAACTAGAAGTAAAATTATCGCATTTGACAGAGTAACAGCAAAGATACAACAGGAACAAAAGTCCAACGAATTGCGGAAAGGTACACGATAGTAGACGACGACGACGACTAATGAATTCTAGCGGCTTAACAAAGGGAATTACAAAATCTGGGAAAGAGAAAAAAGCTCTCCTTCTCTTCTCTTCTCTTCTCTCCTCTCCTCTCCTCTCCTCTCCTCTCCTCTCCTCTCCTCTCCTCTCCTCTCCTCTCCTCTCCTCTCCTTCTATAAATACAGTAGCCACTATTGCCCAAAAAATAAACTTACACAGAAAATAAAGCAATCTCGTGTCGTGTGGTGGTATAATGACTCCAAACACCATTTCTCTTCACTTGCATTGATTCGATTGTGAATCCAGATCATCAAGAAAATTCGTTATTGTCTCGTCCAGCTTCTTAGCCTGAGGTCCAGCCTTGACCACGTTGACTTCGTCCCATTCCGAGCAAGGATCTGTCCACCAGCTACTGTGGCCGGAGCACCAAGCTCCAGGAGTGACCCGGTAACGTCCACGTTTCAAAATCTCTTTATCGACCATGTCAAGCACTGGATCGTCTTTCTTGAACTGCCGGGCAAAAGCTGCTCCGCTTTGAGCCATTTGCTCAAAATCTGAGACGCTAAGGAAGTGTGGCTCCATCTTTGGCGGACTGTCCCATACCATGTACCGTAAGTCCCCGTTGACTGTCGTGTTACTGAATTCGGGAGAGTTGCAGATCACGGTGTGGAAGTAGCACTCTTCAGAGAGAATGACGTTGTTAAAATACATGAGGAGGATTCTTGGTAAATTGTCCCAACCAAAAATGCAATATTCTAGGAAAGATCTGCTCAGTACAATCCAAGGCGAGCCTGCGTAACATAAGGCAATTTTGTTAGAATGAAATTGCTATTCAGTAAGTAGTATTATTGGCTACTGAATCTTTTGCCTGTAAAGACTTTGAAAGCGTCTGGTGTTTGTCGTTTCTCTGTAGCAGTGAAGAGCTGAGTTCTTCTGGCTAAGTAAAGTGCTGGATCAACAACAATAGGCTTGATTCTCTGAGATCTACAGAAAGAGCCATCATCGTAAGCCCCACTGAATGTACAAGGAATATATATGTAATAAACATTGCACGAGGCTGGCAAAGGTCTCTCTACTTACTCTTTCCAAGCAAGGTCACTAGTGTGATCAATGAAATTGAGGCTTCTATTCACCGAGGCAAATACATGAGATAGGTCTGAGAGAAATCATGAGAGAAAAACAAATAAGAGTTCATTAGAATTCCAGGTAGGATGAAGACAAAAACAGAAGCAAGTGTAGTAATAAAGGTCTAATGTAATGCATTTGCCATAAAGAGAGATCCGTGTCCAGATAACGTTCCATTCTCTTTCCAGAAAAAGAGTATATAATGATGTTAGGGTACATCATGAATGCTGCAATCTCAATGAGATGAGAGTAGAAACAAGAAGCAGTAGCTATCAAAGATCTAGAGTGCAAATGGATCACATCAAAGAGCATTTATACCTCGTACAAGCAACCTAAGACTCGTAGAACTATGTTCGTTCTCTAGTTAATTAAAGATCTAATCTTTTCTCGTTTCAGATTAAACAGAAAGAAAATCGATTTGACATACCGTCTTGAGTAATGAGGGGATAATCCAAGGCACTGAGCTCAATGAACCAATTCCAAGTGCGATCGAGCTTGAGGAGGATAGAGACGGCATGGAGTGTAGCTGCAGTCTTAGAAGCGCCATTGTTAGAGAGACGATCGACCTTCCCTAAGACATCCACATTCCCAAAAGCACTCACAGCCGGCACAGATTTCAAGTCAGAGAGAAGAGCGAGCCTCTCGGCGTCAGTGGCTTCGGCGCCTAGATGCAGAAGATAACGATTCCTAGGATGATAAACGGCGAGCAGTAACCGAAAGATCCGGTCACTGTCTCCACGACCGCCGGTTAGGTAGTAGGCGAAAGCGGGTGGGTAAGGAGACCCGTGACGGATTGCGGAAGGGAAAGGCTTAGAGCTGAAAGCAGAGATTGAGTAAAGTAAAAGGAGGAAGACGGAGAGGAATACTACAGAGAAGAGAGTGAAAAGCCATTTTTTCTCAGCTCCCATCCTACTTCCTCCTGCCTTCACCTTGGATATGTTTGAATCTGGCGCCGTTTGAGCATATGCAATTTTTACCAATTAAATCAGCAGTTTAGAGCCACGTCCGGAGCTCAAACGTGGATCTTCAAAAAAGAGGAAAACGAGATCGCGGCGTTCGCGAGTCCGGGACAGTGAGAGATCGAGCATAGATGGGATCACCGGATCAGAGCCGACGAGATCTCGGTGCCGGATAAAAGAAGCAACGATGATTCCAAGCAAAGAAGACGAAGCTAAAAGAGAGTTGGAGAGAGAGATAAAACGGTTAGGGTTTGAGACGTAACCAAAAGATTTGGAAATGGAAGCTCTGAAGAAGACAACGATTCTCAGGTACAAATTTCGATCTCCGTCTCAGTCCGTTGGGAAACTTTTAACTCGATTGTTTAATCAGTAATCGCCAACTTTCCTCCATTACTCGACCTTACAGGCGTGTCACACACGCTCCTAAAAACTAAAATCTATTATGCCCGCGTGATTTTGACGCGCCATTGACAGAGTAGCAAAATAAAAGTAGATCTGGTGGTTAACCGGCTGAGGAGTTTTACTTTATTAAACAATTAATTGAGGAATGGACAGCTTTAAGCTCAAGATTCTGGATTTTTAAAGTCCCACTCCTGGAAATGGTAACTGGACCATAACATTTATATTGCTAGTTCTTTCTTGGCATAATAGAATTGACCTTTTTGGATCTTCATAAACAATTATTCAGACATGAAGTCTTAAAATGGAAATATTGTTGATAAAAGTTGTTGGAGCTGCTGTTGTTCAATTGTTCTTCTTCTTACACGGAGTTGACTTCATCATCGTCATCACTTTCTCCGCTTCCACGACTACTGCTTCCATGGCTATGGCTACTGCTACTCTGACCCTCACTGCCGCTTCCACTGCTTACACTTTTGCTCCGACCATCACTGTCACTTCCACTGCTGCTTCCACTGCTACTGCTTGAGCTTGAGTTTTTACCCTTTTGCTCCTCCTCTAAGTTCACTTGCGCTCTAAGAGCTTCTGCTGCGTTTAGACCCTTTTCTCCTTCACCGCCGCTATCATCATCCACATCTGCAATCTCCTCTTCCGCATATTCTCCACCATCAGCATTTGCATTTTCTGCATTCTCGTTCTCTGGTGTAAACGAGCCAAATATCTCAACAAAATCAATCTCTGGATGGTCATCTCCATCGTTCTTGTCAACGTCTGGTGAGATAGAAGATGCATTTCCAGGGTTAACAGGTTCAGCTGCAATCACTTTTTCGGTTAGATAATAGAACTACCGTATTTGTTACCACAGTAACATGAAAAAACAAAGACCAGATATATAGCAAACAGATGCTTAGAAAGATAGTGTGGATCAACAGTTTGATATTCTTCAGTAGTTTCCATTGAAAATATATAACAAATACAGGACCAAACAGTCATGCTGGCAATGAGAACTCATGATCTGAAATGACAGAAGAAGCAGGTTAATATAAAAAAAAGAATCAGGCTATGTCAGTAAGAGAGCTTAGTTTCTTAAGAAACCAAACTCAACTAACCATATGTATCTACTATCTACAAACTGCGGTTGATGAAGAATTAAAAAGTAATGTGAACTATGACAAGTTTGTCTTCTGTGAAAATTTAAGTGATCTTCATTCATGTAATATTGTAATGTACCCTATGGATCCAAAAAACTATAAGATAGGACTAAAAAAGCTATTGCTGGAACAAACTGCTGACCTGAGTTCTCTTGCTTCCCGATTTCGATTCTTTCCACCTCAACCTGCAAATATTACAGAGAATGAGAACTTAAACCAGTAGAGCAACACCTTATACCACAAGCAATAAATGAAATCCATAACCTGAACCCCATAAAATTTGACCATTCAGGGGCATCGATTGGATCATGGGAAGTGGTGACAAATATTTGAGAAAAGAGACTAGTCAAAAGACATTAGAAGACTAACAGGCACATCTGGAAGCAGATTTATATTCACTTGTGGAGATTTGGCAGCACGACCAACAGGAGATAACCGTTGCTCAGCGGGCATCGCAGCCTGAGAAGTTGCAGCAGTTTCACCGGGCGTTCTAAGATGCCGCAGCTGCTTCACAGCCCGATGCAACCTCTCCAAACGGAATTTCTCCCCATCAAAAAACAGCACCGCATCATTTTCTTTGTAATCCTCGCTGCTACCTTCAAATGTCACCTTTGGTTTACCAGGTTGGTTATTCTGAAACTCAACTGAAACTCTGTTATCCTTCTTCTTGTGCAGAGTTCCTGACCTGTTCTTGTCAATGGAAGCAGGCTTGAACTCATCTGCAAGTACATATCATTCACGATCAATGCTTTCCGGTACTAAAATCATTCAAATAACTAAGCTGATCTTATGTTAGACAGCATATCGATAGCGAGACTCGTATGAAATTAACAATCCAATAATCGCAATTTTTAAAGTAAAAGTAAGACAAATTAAAGCAACCAACGAATTTCGATCGAAATCAACCCAGATTTACGAAAAGTGCATAATCGAAAATGGAAACTCACAGCGCAAAGTGCAGAATTTATGGGAGGAATCATCCTTGGCAGATGGACCCAGGACTAGATCATACCATTGATCTGTCTTTGGGGCGGTATTGGGCTCTTCTCTGGAATGATTCGACATATTGGGAGGACGATCAACGATTGGTCAAGGTGAATCCATCCAGAAGATGAAGATCAATCACGCTTCAAACTCTCAACGGAACGAGATTTAGCGAAGTTCGAGGAGGTCTCCAGTTCTCAATTGCGGAACCCAGAACTGACGTTAGGGTTTTTCTTCAGGGCAGAGACGAAACCGGAATCACAATGTCGACTCCGATACCCGCCGATTCATACTTTTTAATATCCGTATGACTTCCACGTGAACCTGGTTGGTTCGCCGTTTTCCGGTCCGGAATTAACGTTAAACCGGCAGTGAACCAATCATCGACCGCAATGGGTTGGTCTGAGAATTGTAGCGATTGGCGCATTACATATCAATCGGCTTACTGATTCTAAGGAACTAATCGGCTTATAATTGGGCCAATTGATGCATCGAGATGGGTCTAATATTTTATGTGTCACACAATTTAGTATCTCAATATCTTTAATCTTTTAATTTTGGGAATATTTGTATGAATTATTGACAAAAATAATATTTTTTAAGTTTTTATTTTAAATATAGCATTATTAGTTTAAAATTTTAAAAATAACACAAATTTAATATTAATATAGAAAATAATTTGTGCTATTTTTAGAATTTTAAGTTTAAAATATTAAATTTGTAATAAAAATTTTAAAATATGTTATTTTAGAATACTATAAAACAACTATTCATTTTTAAGTCTTTTTAATATTTTTGATTTGTTTTGTTTGAACATATGTTAACTTTTAATATTTATTTTCAGAATTATGAAAAATCTAAAGTTTTCTGATCTAATAGAAATGGATAACGGTTTTGGAGAAAACTCCCCCATGAAAAATCTTGGGTGGTGATTTTTTAATAATTCCATTTGCAAACTCTTTTTATATTATATATATGTCTACTTGAGTTAATAAGAAGTTTGTACCAAAATGGCATGAACCGTGCACTTACATTATCTTATTTCATGGCGTAAAACATCTTTAAAGTCATCTTATTCATATGTTTTAGATAAGATATGACAAAAGAATATGTATACATGGAACAGTGACCTTTTGATTATAAAACCAATTCAAAATAAATACCATACTAAATATCGAATGGTGGAGAAAGGCTGCTTTTGAAAGATAGTGGGATCGGAATTTTCGGAAAGCTTATAGTAAAATAAAGTGTCTGCAAAATGGCATTTCTGCCTCTTTTCTTTACAATTCAGATCTTTCCACGTGGTATGGAAACAGTCATTCGTGACCATATAGTAAAAGATTTATATAATTACACCCTTAATACTATTTTTAAAGCTAATTAGCATGTGTAAGTTGAAAGGTATATGTCAAATTCAAATGCAAACTTTATCATATTTCAGGAATTTTGGTATCTATTTAATTGCATAATCATTTAGCTTAGCATTTTAAAACGGTCTTGCTTTTCTAAAAATAAGAACCGTCAAATTCGAATACGATTCTGAAGTATTTAGTACTGTATAGAGTCTCTCCTCTTTGACACATTTGAGCGTTAAAATCACAAAGCAGTTTGGGTCTTTTTCCTTTCAAATGGGTTCTACGTTCGATCCCCTCGTCACGCTTTCCGAGGAGCCCGCCGTCATCACCTCGCTGCCTCCCTCCAATCTCACACAAGATGACCTTAAGAAGATCGCCGCCTATAAGGCTGTCGAATTTGTCGAATCTGGAATGGTTATTGGCCTCGGCACTGGCTCTACCGCCAAACACGCTGTGGATCGTATTAGCGAGCTTCTCAGAGAAGGTAAACTCCGGGATATAGTGGGAATCCCTACTTCAACCACAACACACCAGCAGGCACTGTCTCTGGGGATACCGTTGTCCGATCTAGATTCACACCCTGTCGTGGATCTATCGATTGATGGCGCCGATGAAGTCGATCCTGCTCTCAATCTGGTGAAAGGACGCGGCGGATCCCTATTGAGGGAGAAGATGATTGAAGGAGCATCCAAAAAGTTCGTGGTAATAGTTGACGAGTCGAAGCTAGTAAAGCATATCGGGGGAAGTGGCCTCGCTGTCCCGGTGGAGGTCGTGCCATTTTGCTGTGATTTCACGAGGCGGAAGCTGGAAGAGCTGTTCCAGGAAGCGGGATGTGTGGCGAAGCTTAGGCGCAAAATCGTGTCTAGCGGTGACGACGCGGCGGCTGTTACGGATAATGGGAATTATGTGGTGGATTTGTACTTGGAGAGAGATATCGGAGACCTAGAAGCGGCGAGCGAAACCATACTGAGGTTGCCCGGAGTAGTGGAGCATGGAATGTTCCTCGGAATGGCAACTACCTTGATCGTCGCCGGTAGAGCCGGTGTAACCGTCGAGAATAGGTCTGGCTAAAAGAGTAATTCCAAAAACTAGGGTTTATGGTTTGATTTTGATTTTTCTCTTCAGAGTTAAAAGATGAATGCTTCTGTAAAACCCTTTTCTCTTATTGGCTACTGCGGAACATTGACTATTTTCTGTTCAATTTAAACAACTTTGACTATTGCGCGGACTGGTTTTAACTTTTATTCGTTCTTCATTAACGTTACCCATACCGTTGTAGCTAATTTTTGCTTAATTCATGATATACATTCTGAATCTTCAATATATACTAATGTTTTTCCTAATATATTTTTATGGAGGCTCTAATAAAGTCTAGTACAAAAGAAAAGCAAATTAAGCAACAGCAATTAGTTAACATTTTTGAAGACCATTTATTTTTTCATAAGTAAAATAGTTATATTTTGGGTCACTAAATTTTGTTTTATGTTATTTTGTAACAAAAAAACTTGAAATTTTTTATTTCATTTTTATAGAATTTATATTTTTTATGGTTGCAACATTTTCTTCCATCAATATTTAAAAATATAAATTTATTATTTATATTTATCATCCATATTTTAATATTGTTATCATTTTTAAGTTTTTTAATTATTATTGCTTTCACATGTAATATTATTGACTGCATCTCTTTTTTCACCACTGAAACTTTTATATATTTCTTTATTTATATTCTTTTTATGTCTTTTCTAATATTTTTAATAAGTTGTTATATCTTCTATTTTATATTAAATGTGTTTATGTTCTTATACTTTGAAATTTTAATTATTTTAGTATAGTTGTTTAAAATTTCTTAACTTATTATTTTCATTTTTTATAATTTGGTTTTTTCACCAACATTTATATTGAACTATTTTATATAGTTCAAAAGACTATTATATATATAAAAATATTTAAAAGCTTCTAATATATAATATTGTATATATATATTTATGATGTTCTAAACTAAATTTAAATGTTGTTTGTGTTTCATGATTTTAAAATAACAAATTTAAATTTATTGATTTGCTATACGGTTAATAGTTGGACAAATGTTAGCTTTATATGTTTTTAAATAATAAAAGGTTAGAAAGAGTTGTTTGGTTTATTATTTTCAGTGATTGACGTGACAAATTCTGGTTGACATCCCTTCTAATTCATCGAAACGAGAAGCAAATTGTTGTTTAGTTTTTAGTGATGAAGTGACCAACTATGGAAGGATTTATGTTCTACTGGTTATTGATTTTAGATCTCCTCAATTGTGAACGATTGAGTGAACATTTTGGTGTTTCTGTGGGTGGGAACCGAAGGGGTCATTTGAGAAAAACAGGAAACCGTCAATTTAAAAGAAGAAGGTTTCTGCAACAAACATCAAGGCTATTGGCAGGTCAAATGACACAGGTCACTGTTTCCTGAAGGATGTTCTTAGGGAGATGAAAGAACTGAAGCCAGCTTGATGCTTCTGCAACCCCTGAAAGAACCTCAAGATGAAGATGTTGTCTCCTCGAAAACTAAATTTTGCTAAAATGGTAGCTGATATGATATGGTGTCCTGAGACGCTCATGGTTATAAAAGAACTCATCCTCACATCACAAGCATTGATAAAACTGGAGAATCTGCGTTGTACTTACAAAAGTGAGGTTTTTCTAGGTTCTACTTCTTAGCTTACAGTGTTTCAGTGGCAGCTGTAGGAACTAGGAAGTGAAATGGTCACATGTACTAAACATTGACAAGCGTAGATACTAAATCCTACTTTAGAAGGAAATGCCAATAAATTTCCGAAAGGAGAGATCCAAAAGAAACAGCTCTTTGGGAATCTGGAAAGTTTCTCCTACAATGCTTGAATCAGCTCAAGAACAGCTGTAGAAGTTTCCTTCAGCATACCAGAGTGACTACAAGGAACGGATAAACTATTCTACGGAGTAGCAAATGATGTCAAGAAAGGAGCTTTGTCCTCAATGCACTTGAATCATCTCCACAAACCGGATACAAATGGATTCGATCAGACCATGCATTCCTGTGTTTTGAATTGATCTCGGAAATGCATTTCCATACAGCACTGTTAGCCTTAAAGCCACTTCCAAACCCAATCTGCCATACTCTATCTCCTTTTTTCATTCTAGCTTTTGCTTCCAGGTACTGCAGTTCATACCACAGTGAAGACGAAGATGTATTCCCATAACGGTACAGTGTTGTCCTTGAAGCTTCTCCATCTTCTTTGTCCAGCTTCAGATGCTTTTCCACGCCCTCGATTATTGCCCTTCCTCCGGCATGTATACAGAAATGCTCAAAAGCTTTCTTGAAGTTGGGTGTGTAAATCTCCTTGTGCATTCCCCATTTCCTTTGGATGAATGAGATTATGTATTTGAGCTGCTCTGAATAAGGTAGCACCCGAGGGCCTAACTCCACTACGTTAATCTTTAAGGCCTTTGATGCTACCTTCACAAGCTGCTTGGACAAGGCTACTCCCACTTGTCCTTCTTCATCAACCTGCTGCATTACACTCTCATAGGATTCATTGTCTGATCCGACGTGAGTTCTAATAAGATGCTGGAGTTTGTATTTCGCATTATGCTTATCTTGCTTCCTGTTTGAGAGAAGAATCGCGGCCCCACCCATTCTGAAGATAGTGTTAGCAACGAGCATTGACTTACACTTTCCTCTGTAACCATTTGGGCTCACAGCTTCCATGCTCAAAACTAGGGCCACGGAATCACCATGCGTCTTCATAAGATCTTTAACGAGATTGACCGAAAGAATCCCGGCACTGCAGCCCATTCCGCTCAAGCTGAAGCTCTTTATGGTGCTTCTCATGCCAAACCTGTTTATGATCATGGAGGTTATGGATGGAGAAGGACAGAATAGACTGCAATTTGACACAAGGATGTCAATACTCTTTGGATCTATCTTGTGCTTTGAGAAAAGGTCTTGGACAACAGTGAAGAGGATCTCATGGGTTTCTTCTCTAGCTGCAGAGAGAGAAGAATCGGGTGGAATCTCATGGACTGTCACAGGCACACTCGCACTATCTCCAATACCTGATCGCTCTAAAATCTTCTTCTGAAGATCAAGGCTTTCTCTATCAAATACACCGGATATTGTAAGATGCTCAATGAAATTAGAGACTGGAGCTCGCAAGAAGTCTGGAGGTTGATAACACGAGAAGTCAATGAGGTATACACATCTTGGCCGGAAGAAATAGTAACCAAAGACGGCTATGATGATGCATGCTGATACTGGCAGGAAATGGGGAAAGCTCATGAAGGTCTGCGAGATCAAGAGAGCTTGATTGATGAGAGGAAAACTCGATTCCATATTTTTTATGTTGATGGATCTAAACTGAGAAAGAGAAAAGCAAAGATGAAAGATAAGAGGCTTCTGTTTTAGCAAATGTGGATTATAGTGTTTACCATTAAGGAAGTTTGTTGCATCACAGGGTAAGCATGTGAAGGGTACAAAACAAGGATGAAATTCAGTTCTCGTGACCCGTATGAGTTTGCATGATTTCAGGGGAAACGAACATCACGTGTTCGTTGAGTGATTTTGTCTCTGTTTCTAAGCTGAAATCCACAGCCGCCACACCAACGAAAAAGCAAGTCCATCCCAGTTTCTCACCTCGCAAACTGTTTGATACACATAGATTTAACTAATTCCATTTTGAGAAGAACACGATGATAGACAGAGATGGAGAAGTAAAATAAGTACGCGCCTAAATCTGAAGTAGTCGTCTGGGTAATAGCAGAGCACGAGACCGACAAGGCCGATGATGAGGAAAGGGAAATTTGAAACGACGTTCAGAGCATTCGGAATACTAAAATGAATATAAGACAAACCCTAAAAGTAAAAGAGATTACTAAGAAGATGATGATGACGAAAGAAGTGTGGGAAATTGAGAGATTACCAAAGAAAGTGCGTTGATCGGCGAAATCGTGATTAACCTGAGATTGAGGGATCGTGGAAGTGACGATCATCAGAAAAGGGAAGATTACAATCGCCGCTCCCCATACATACACCGTCCTCTTCGTCATCGTCGTCTTTCCGCCTTCTTCTGCTTCTGTGAGAGATTCAGAGGTTTTGACTCTTCTTTGTTATTCTTTTCAGTCACTTTTTGGGATGGGGTCGAGCTCATAAAAAGCGTTGAGGATATTGCAATTGCTGAAACTAACGACAAGGGATAAACGGTAAATCCTGATACGGTGACGCATCAACTCTCCTTACACATTCGTAAACTTTCCTGCTTACCGTACACATTCGTAAACGGTAAATTTGGTGTCAACAGTGATACTGAACCTTGGTCGGACCGAACTTATAAGGTGTTGCTTTTGTGAAAGCACAATGCCTAAGTGAGTTCAATCTTCTTACATTAAAATTGCCCAAAACGTCACATAAAGTCTCACGAAACTAATTCGACATTCTAAGTACTAACAACTTGTTGTGAGAAACACGAACCGAGTTAAATAAATAGGATTTAGAGATTTTAAACACCAAACCAAACATGATATAAAGCAAGCCAATTGTAATATGCGTCATGAAAGTTATTCATTCATTCTTCTTCTCACTTAATTTGATTTGCATTTTGTGTTGTCAGGAGAGCGAAGAAATGATGTTGTTCTTCAACATTGTGATGTAGTCGTCACCTTCACATGGCTTCTTATCCATCTACACTTTCACATACATTTTTCAATGGCTATTTTCTCAAAAGTAGAATAAAACGTGAGTGTCTCGTTAGCGTCATATTGTTTATATATGAACTTAAGTTTATTGTTTTCCAACCAATATAATCAATATCTTAAAAAAACCATTGGTTCATGAATTTAGTTATAAACCACTTATATATTGGTTCTAAATACATTCCTTTCTAACATTATCTTAACATAATCTCCCCAATATAATCCTCCAAGATGGACCTTGGCTATGTTTGGATAAGCAACAGCTTCGTTCATATAATGTCTAAAACTTGTATACCCAAGAATTATGTATCTATTTACTATCACATTGTCTTGATTCTATAAAAATATATAAGATCAAAGAGAAATAAAGGAAGGCAAGAGCAAAACACACACACCTTAGCATGGAAATTGTAGCAAACCAGCCTTTGATCTCGGCACACTTGAGAAGTTGAAGCACTTAATATACTCAAACCTTGCACCTCCATTACACGAAGCACGTTCGAAAACTCGTCAACTTTTTCCTTCTTGATACATATCTGTACAACAGCTTCATAACCTGATCCCTCCACTTCAAGAACCGAGATTGCTCGAATCGAAGGACCTCGTCTCTTTAATGCCAGAAGCTTCTGCTTACTGAGAGCTAGCTCTTCAACTTCATTCTGTAGCTTGGGAATGTAAGTGATTACTCTATCGATTATAGATGGTGCACACCATTTCTTCTGTTGATCAACAAGAAAAATAAAAGAAATTAATTAATACATCAACTATCAGAATTATCTCGTACAGCTAGCTATATCAGAGCTAGTTCGCATAGAATTAACACAAATTTATCAAAACCTTGGAAGAAGAGGAAGAAGGATCAGGAAGAAGAGTGCCGAGTGTTAGATAAGAGGCATGAAGTCTCATCCTCCTTAGACGCTCCTTAGCGTTATGGTCTTGTTTCTTTGCTGCACCACTTGAGCCATGATCTTCTTGATCATGCTCATGCAATACCGTTTCCTTCCCTTTTCTTTGTGATTGAAACGTGTCGCCTTCGGTCTCCTTCAAAATGATAGTTTCTGCAGGGATATGCAAGCGATCATGGAGGAAACTGGACGTTGAAGTCTGATGATTTGGCTGGGAAGACATATATACGACGACAAGAGACAACAATAACGAGGTTCTCTCTTCTCTTACACGGATGGTCCTATTTAAACTCAGAATTGCAATTAATCATCTCAACCCTAATTTTGTTAATAAGAAGATCATCATGGCGACGATATGTATGTATGTATGTATATATGTATGTAGGTGTGTATATATAGGTGGAGACGCCAAAGTCAACCCGCAAACGCAATATCTATAAAAATAAATGACAATGAAATGAAAGCCGCAGAAACTTTTCAAAATAAAAATTAAATTAAAAAAGAAAAGACTATAAGAAAATCACCACAGGTTACAGCAATTTGATAGAGAGAGAAACTTGAGAAGGGATTAGTAGAGATTCTAACCTGATTCATCTTCTCTGATGTTCTTCTTCTTTGTAAGAATGCAGAGGGTTGTCTCACAGACAAAAGCCACAGTTTTTCTAACGTAGTCTCTGGTCTGGACCGTCTGGTTGTATGTGTATGTACGTGTGTCTTTATGCAGTACAAATGGCGTAAACTGTAGTACACAGTACATATTATATATATTCTTTGTTTAATGTTTGTACATTAGGATTAGATGTAAGCCCGACTCTTCACGTCCTTGATTTTTATTAACAGATAATTGTAGGGAGTCGTCTCTCTATCCTTGTAACACTTGGTGTTTTTAACCCGATTGTTTTTGATTTTTCAGTTTACTTTTATGATTATTTTTCTTACGTTATGGTGTATAGTTACAAAGAGATGATCCTTTAGTGCTTCTAGTCTATCGAAATTACAAATTAAATAAAAAAGCTTCGTTTGCGTACATATTTGTTTATAATGAGTTTCATAAACATACTTGTATACCTGAGTCTCCATGTATGCTTTTTTTTTGGAGACCCTTTTTGATGTAATCATCATCATTTTCGGAGTTCCTGCTGTTTTTGCAGTTTGGAACTTAATTACTTTATTGTTACAAAGAAAATCTTGGTATATCGATTGGCTTGCGGGTGTTGCAAGATTATATTATTATTGTAAAATCTTTCCTGTTTTAGTTCTTTGTTTGGAGCTTGTTGCTCCGGTATCGTATCCTCCGCCTGAGTTTCTGAGAGACGTCGAGACCGATAGTATCCTCCGCGGCGGAGAAGACACCGGGGCCCCAAATCTTTTCGTTCGATCGAGGAAAACCCCTGACAATTTACAACCAATCAATAGACTCCACGTCACACTTAATGTCGTGGCTCCTTGGTCTTTTTTACGAAAATGCCCCTTTTAGTTACTACGAATATTTCCGGACTCGACCGGTTCCTTTCTCTGTTGGGAAAAGATGGGGACCAATCTGAGATCCGGGCTCTGTCTCCTCCTTCTATTCTTCGTCGTCTTCGGCGTCAACGCTCAGAATCGGAGACCTAAGAATGTTCAGGTTGCGGTTAGGGCGAAATGGCAGGGTACTCCTCTTCTTCTAGAGGCTGGGTAATGCTTGTTATTATTTCTTTATTTTGTCCGACACCCTTGTTACTGCTCATGAGCTTCGACAGTGAATCCGAGTGTTTTGTTGTGACAGAGAGTTGATTTCCAAAGAATCGAAGCAGCTGTTCTGGGAGTTCACCGATGCTTGGCTAGGTTCCGATGGAGATACTGGTGATTCCGATTGTAAATCCGCCAGAGATTGCCTCCTCAAGATATCTAAACAGGCTTCAACCCTATTAGCTCAATCTGTGACTTCGCTCTTCCATTTCTCCCTTACTCTGAGATCTGCCTCACCGAGGCTTGTGCTCTACCGTCAATTGGCTGACGAGTCACTTTCTTCTTTCCCTCACGGCGATGATCTAACTGATTCATCTGGTACTCAATGCTGTTGGGTCGACACTGGCTCCTCCCTCTTTTACGACGTTGGAGATCTTCTCTCCTGGCTCGCCTCTCCTCCTGCGTATGAGCTGACACTGTCTAATCTCTTTTCTTTTGGTTAAAACCAAAATTTGCTCTTTCTAAGCTGCATTTCGTTGGATGCCAGTGCTAGAGACGCGGCTCAGGGGCCTGAGCTTTTCGACTTTGATCACGTTCATTTTGATTCAAGAGCTGGAAGCCCAGTTGCCGTTCTCTATGGGGCTGTTGGGACTGATTGCTTTAGGAAGTTTCACCTCGCGCTTGCTAAAGCCGCCATGGAGGTCTCTCTTTTTCCAACGCATATCCTTCACTGTTTTTTATTGTCTTGATAGAACAGTCAGTTTTCATGGGATTTTCTTTTCTTAGTGTCTTTCTGCTTTTGTTGTGTGCATTCTAATATAGCCTTGGTTTCCCTACAGGGAAAAGTTACATATGTTGTTAGACCAGTATTATCTTCGGGTTGTGAAGGCAAAACTAGACCATGTGGTGCCGTTGGGGCAAGGGATAATGTTAGCTTAGCTGGTTATGGTGTGGAGCTTGCTTTGAAAAACATGGAGTACAAGGCAATGGATGATAGTGCTATAAAGAAAGGTAGAATTACTTCATTTATGCATTCTGCCACCCGAAGATTGAAAGCAAAAAGCTTATTTTTGTCATTACCTACTCCTTATCTTCGTTATGTTAGCTTGAACTTTCTACTCTTTAAGTGTTTTTGCTATGAGTTTCAGGTATCACTCTTGAAGATCCAAGGACTGAAGATCTTAGTCAAGATGTTAGAGGATTTATATTCTCAAAAATTCTGGTATGTTTAATTTGTTATAAGGAAAATATATTGAACCACTTCTTTCAACAAATTAGTTCGTTTTATTTGCATGGATACATGGATGCTCGCACAAATGAATTTACGCTTGTTTATGGATATAAAATGAACGAAGATAAGAGAGGAATGTTAAAGAAAAATTTTGTAGCTATTTTTCATTTTCTGTAGGGTGATCATTATGGCGCTCCTTTTTTTGCAGGAAAGGAAACCCGAGCTAAGATCAGAAGTAATGGCTTTTAGGGATTATCTCTTATCATCAACTGTGTCAGACACACTTGATGTTTGGGAGCTCAAGGGTAGTTCTGCATCCTGCTTTGTTTGGCTTGGTGATAATAGTAGTGAATAAATTGTTTGCTAATTTACCATTATTATCGCAGATTTAGGACACCAAACAGTCCAGAGAATAGTACGTGCCTCTGATCCTTTGCAATCTATGCAAGAGATTAATCAAAACTTTCCAAGTGTAGTTTCTTCATTATCTCGCATGAAGGTATGTCATTGTTTATTGATTGATGCTGTGTTAACCTTACACTGCTGGTTGAATTGTTTTCTTGTGGTTCTTCTGATTTTAGATATGTTTGGTTCAATTGTGCAGCTCAATGAGTCAATCAAAGACGAGATACTTTCAAACCAGAGAATGGTTCCCCCTGGCAAGGCTTTGTTGGCTTTGAATGGTGCCTTGTTGAATATCGAAGATATGGACCTATACATGTAATACCTTTTTGCACATGTTCCAAGCTATTGTAGGCATTAGTGCATTATTATCCATGGTCCTTTTCTTGACTTGGGGATTTTTATTCTTTGGAAAGCTGAGATTCCGTTATTTTAAAAGCTAGTATGTATCTATAGTTGGTTATAGTCCGATACCCATTATTGTCTGATCCTTCTGTCTGTAGGTTGATGGATTTGGTTCATCAGGAATTGTCCCTCGCCGACCATTTTTCGAAGCTTAAGGTACTCTTTTACTGACTTGTGCTAGTGCTGTTTCAAACATCTTGTAATAATGGTCTCGTGTTTTATAATTTAGTGGGTTTTTTCTGTTTGCTCGAGATCTCAGACATAAATCCGACATCTTCTTTGATGCTTGTACAACGCAGAACTAAAAGTAAAGTTGTGGTGTAAACATGAATGAAAATCTGGATCGAAACAAATTGATGAATAAGTTTCGCCTACTTAGGACAGTGAGCTATGATTAGTCTTGAACATATGGATGTGCTAACATAGTACATAACTGTCAGATACCTGATGGAGCCATACGGAAACTTCTACTAACTACCCCTCTCCCAGAGCCGGATTCATATCGGGTTGATTTCCGTTCCGTGCATGTTAACTACCTCAACAATCTGGAGGAGGATGGTATGTACAAGCGCTGGCGTAGTAATATTAATGAGGTAACTAGTGCAACTTCACCTTCTTGATAATTGAGGATACATATGCTTTTTTGTAAGCAATATACCATTTGGAAAGTAATATCTCTAACAGCATATGTTTCTCACATTCTTATAAGATTTTGATGCCTGCCTTCCCTGGGCAACTACGTTACATCCGAAAGAACCTATTCCATGCAGTTTATGTCATTGATCCAGCCACTGCCTGCGGTCTTGAGGCAAGTCTCATATCTGCTCTTTCCCGGCACTGCTGGCTTTTATTCTCTTATCCACAAGTATAGAGATTTGAACTGACTATTGTTGGATCTTTACAGTCCATTGGCACTCTCATATCTTTGTATGAAAATCAACTCCCTGTGAGATTTGGGGTGATATTATATTCCACTCAATTTATCAAAAGAATCGAGGACAATGGTGGTCAAATCCCATCTTCTGATGCCGAAACTAATTCCCAAGTGAAAGAAGACATATCCACTATGGTATTCACCGCCTTTAGAATATAAATTTCCTGTCATTATTTTCCCACCCTTGAATTTTTTTTTCTGCAATAAAACAGATTGCTCTTATTTTTTATATATTTTTTTTGGTCAAGAAGCTTGTTCTTATTGTTCTTTTTTCCTTATATTTTTCTTGGGAATGAAACTAAGAATGCATTTATTTTTTGATTAAATCTCTGCAGATAATACGTCTTTTTCTGTACATCAAGGAGCACCATGGGATTCAAACAGCTTTTCAGTTCTTAGGAAATGTAATAGACATTAACACTTAACATAGCTAGAAGCATCTTGATATTTTTGTTGGTTATTTGTCATTTTCTGTTGTAATTTCAAGTATGCCAAATATTAGTTCCTGAATATCTTCAGGTTGGTTAACAGGTAAACACGTTAAGGACTGAATCTGCTGATTCTTCGGAAGAGGACATTGAACAGCAGCATGTTGATGGAGCATTCGTTGAGACAATTTTGTAAGTTGGATATTCAGAACTATTATTATACAGTCGCAGATTTATGTTATTTTTCTATCTTCACAGAAATTTTGGAATGTATTCCCAAACCCCCTAAAGTTAGATCTTTTCTAATCCAGACCAAAGGTTAAATCATCCCCTCAGGAGACATTACTGAAACTGCAGCAAGAGCACACTTTGAAAGAGGAATCTGAAGCAAGTTCCATGTTTGTATTTAAGCTGGGTCTGGCGAAACTGAAGTGTTCCTTTTTGATGAATGGACTCGTTTTTGATTCTATTGAGGTAGTCTTCTGCAATTTTTTAATATGGTTCATTTTGTGGTAGCTTATTGAAAGCACGTGCCTAATTTGTCATAATAATTGTACATGCAAACGGCAAACCATATTGCTAGTTATTTCTGCATCAACCTTCACGTCTGCATACTACAAACTTTTAATTTTCTACCGCCATGATTTACTTAACTCTATTGAGAATTGCTTCGTGATGCCGTTGTCTCTCCAGGAAGAAATTCTATTAAGTGCCATGAATGATGAACTTCCCAAGATACAAGAACAAGTTTATTATGGCCAAATAGAATCTCGTACTAATGTTTTGGACAAATTGCTTTCGGAAAATGGTCTAAGCCGGTATAATCCCCAGGTAGGGAGTTTCACAGGCAGAATCATTTGTAATCTGCTTACGTGTTTGTTCGTAACTAATTCCAAGACGAATCGCCTTCTCGTAATTGCATTGTTTGTAGATTATTAGCGGAGGAAATAACAAACCAAGGTATGTATCGCTGGCTGCATCTACGAAGACAGGGGAATCTATGCTGAATGATGTTAACTATTTGCATTCTCCTAATAGTAAGTAACCGTACATTTATATAGTCAGCAGCTTCTTGTCCATATCCCAAATGTGAGGTCTGCTCATGCAAACTCACTTCATATTTCTTCTTATTTGACAATTACAGCTTCAGATGATGTGAAGTATGTGACTCATCTCATTGCTGTTGATGTCGCAACAAAGAAAGGAATGAAACTGCTACACGAAGGAGTCCGTTACCTGGTTAGTTGATGTATTAGTAGCTTCCTGTTTGCGTTTTACACCCTTGTTCTCGGCCCTCAGTTGGATCCATACATGATATTGATGTTCATTTTTATTCAGATTGGAGGTTCCAAAAGTGCTCGTCTTGGAGTTCTATTTAGTACCAGCCAGAATGCTGAGCCATATAGCCTTCTGTTTATAAAGTTGTTTGAAGTTACTGCATCATCATTTAGGTACGTGAGTTTTTGTTTCAATAGGTATTTGGCCTTATAGATGTTTTTTTTGTCATTCCTTCCCTTAATCAACTTGCTATGTTTTCTGTTTAATTGTTTTCAGTCATAAGGAAAAGGTTCTACACTTCCTGGATAAACTATGCTTGTTTTACGAGCGTGAATATCTGGTTAAAACATCCATGGAATCAACTAGCTCTCAAATGCTTATGGATAAAGTCCTTGAGCTTGCTAAGGAGTATGGGTTATCTTCCAAGGCATATCATTCTCATCTTGCTGAAGCTTTAGATGAGGAATTACTTAAGCGTTTGACAAAGGTATGCTGCTTTAGAAAAATTTGAATCATGCCTGAAAGAACATCGATCCACGAATCTTCAGTTTTCCTATGAATACAGCAATGATGTTAACGATGATTTTGCTTTCAATTGTCATGCAGGTCGCCCAATTTTTGTCTTGGGAACTTGGGCTTGAATCTGATGCAAATGCAATTATTTCAAACGGAAGGGTGTGTGAACCAATTTTTTTTTATCCTTTTCTGTTTATTGTACAGATATTTTTTACGTACTTCTAGTGTTAGTTCCAACTGTATATCTATGAACCTTCATGATAGTCAACTTTATGTTGGTAGGTGATATTTCCTGTGGACGAGAGGACATTTTTGGGCCATGATTTACACCTTCTTGAATCAATGGAGTTCAATCAAAGAGTAAAGCCTGTCCAAGAAATTATTGAGGGCATTGAATGGCAGGGTGTGGATCCCGATTTGCTGACAAGGTCTCATTTTCTTTCTTTAATTTTTTTCTCCTTCCCTTGCGCTCAGACTTGTCTGCCAAACCAAAACTTCTACGGAAATTTCATAGTCGTTATGCTTGTTCTTATCTGTTTTTTTTCATCCTAGTTCTTGGCGAACAAAGCTTCTTTAGGTGCAGATTTCATGGGTCCTTGAAAGTTGACTTGATAATACCCTTGCCCTATGATTCTGATCTATTTCTGGATCATATCCTTTTTCTTTTCCTTTTAGTTGTGGCTCTTGCTGCTTATCTTGAATAGGTACAACATCGGCTTTATTCCTCCTCTAGGATGATATTTCCTCTCGTAATTTCTTCTTGAAGGAGGGATGACACCATGTTATGTATTGAAAATAGCTGATAGGATAGGATTCTTCTAGGAATAGTCCCTTGTATGGTTTGAAAATGGCTGATAGGATATCGTTTTCTATTTTGTCACATTTGCAGTAAGTATTTTAGTGATGTCTTCATGTTTGTGTCATCTGCAATGGCAACACGGGACCGTAGTTCTGAAAGTGCACGATTTGAGGTGTTGAGCTCGGAATACAGGTATGTATGACGGGTATGTTGGTAGTTGATTTTCTTTTCGGTTTTTGTTGGAAATTTTACACTGCAACTATACATACATTGTGTAGTGCGGTTATGCTGGGAAATGAAAATACAACTATACACATTGATGCTGTTATCGATCCTTTAAGCCTCACTGGTCAAAAACTAGCATCGCTTCTTCAAGTTGTTCAGAAACATGTTCAGACGAGCATGAGGATTGTTCTGAATCCCATGGTGAGTAAAACACATACTGCTCATCTTTTTTTTTAGAAATCAGGCGAATATCCAACTTATTGTTCTGAGCCACCTAGAAGTTCGAAGGGTTTATTTGTCTGGCATTTAGTGGTGGTTACTGTTCTCTTGTTTAGATCAATATTTATATGATGTTACAGCTGCCTTACTGTTGTGGTTAATTATAGATATTTTTCATGTACATTCTGTTTCAAGGGTCATCATTTCTTACTGGAAAAATAAATATATATTTTTCATGTGTCTGACCTAGAGCTTTTGATTCTATTGGCAGAGTTCACTTGTGGACATTCCTCTGAAGAACTACTACAGATATGTCTTACCCAATACGGTATATTAATTGAAAAGATTGAAATTAGACGGCCTGGTATTGTCCACCTACCCTGATTATATATTGATTCTGGTATTTTTTTTTCAGGACGATTACAGCAGTACAAGCTTTGATGTCGATGGGCCTAAGGCATTTTTTGCAAATATGCCATTGGCCAAGACGCTTACCATGAATCTTGACGTTCCAGAGCCATGGCTTGTTGAACCAGTAATTGCCATGTATGGTATTTCCCCTGACAAAGAAAATGGGACTATGCTGCTCTATTGGCCTCGAAATCTTTTACCGCATTGAAGACATTTTCTTTTTTAGTTCATTTATTTTTTGCTTATGCCTGACTTTCTACTTTCTTTTCTCTCTTTCGGATTTTTCCTTGTCCAGTCATGATCTTGATAATATTTTGCTTGAGAACCTGGGAGATACCACTACCCTGCAGGCAGTTTTTGAGGTTGAATCTCTTGTTCTTACAGGTGAGTTTTTTCAAACTTATTCTTCTATGCTGGCAGGAATTGTTCTTGTTTTTATTAACATAACCCTTGCACAGGTCATTGCTCGGAAAAGGATCATGAGGCTCCTCGTGGCCTTCAGCTGATTCTGGGAACCAAAAATAGACCGCATTTGGTTGATACTCTTGTAATGGCCAATTTGGGTTATTGGCAGATGAAAGTATCCCCTGGGGTTTGGTATTTGCAACTTGCTCCGGGTAGAAGTTCTGAACTATACCTCTTGAAAGGAGGTAATGATGGAAGTCATGATCAATCCTCGCTGAAACGTATTACCATCGATGATCTGCGTGGTAAAGTTGTTCATTTAGAAGTAGTTAAGAAAAAGGGTAAGGAGCATGAAAAGTTGCTAGTTCCTACAGACAGTAATGATGCTGTGCAGCAAAACAAGGAAGTAAGTTCTTACTCAAATAGAAGATTTACAAACAAACTTTTGGTCCTTGAATGGTTATTTATTGTCCAAATGACGCTTATGTTTTAGCGGGGAAGCTGGAATTCAAATTTCTTGAAATGGGCGTCTGGTTTTGTTGGTGGTCGCCAACAATTGGTGAAGAAAGGTACAGAAAAGGTGAGTAGCTTCTGTGATTTGGACTAATATGCATGTTGTAAACTTTTTGCGTACCTTTTGTGCATGGTTTCTAACATGTGGATTACCTTTGCAACAGTTTTAATCTTGTTATTTCCATTTTTCATTTTTTCAGGAGCATGAGAAGGGTGGGCGACATGGAAAAACAGTAAATATATTCTCCATCGCTTCAGGGCATTTGTAAGTACATGTATTTTTCTTAATTTGGACTAATATCCATTATGCTAGGAAGGGAATAATTTCGTCAGCTATATGTGCTGAGACATTTCTTAAGTTACTTAGTGCATCATGGAAAAAGAAAATCATACGTGTATGTGTGGATACGCAGAATAATTTTAAGTATATCACCTGGTCAGAAAAGTTTATTGTATTTTTGGCATTACTTCCGTTCTGATGCCGATGCACTGCTGACAGATATGAGCGTTTCCTTAAGATCATGATTCTCAGTGTCCTGAAGAACACCAATCGTCCTGTAAAATTCTGGTTTATAAAGAATTATCTTTCTCCTCAATTTAAGGTTGGCTCCGTTTTTCTTTGCATACACATAAGTTTTCTGCTGTGTCTACCATGGATTTGTAATCTCTAAATGTGAATTTATCACATTCTACTCTTGCAGGATGTGATTCCACACATGGCACAAGAATACAACTTTGAGTATGAGCTGATTACATACAAATGGCCTTCCTGGTTGCATAAACAGAAAGAAAAGCAAAGAATTATTTGGGCCTATAAAATACTTTTCCTTGATGTTATATTTCCTCTGTCACTGGAGAAGGTACGGAGAATCATATCCCATATTCACTTTTTACTTGTGATTTTGATGCTTGGAAGGTGCCATTATAAAACATTCTACACGTATTCTGTAGGTTATATTTGTTGACGCAGATCAAATTATAAGGACGGACATGGGAGAACTGTATGATATGGATATAAAAGGAAGACCTCTCGCATATACTCCGTTTTGTGACAACAACAAGGAAATGGATGGTTATCGATTTTGGAGACAGGTAAACAGTAATCTTTTTTTTTTTGTTCTTGTAAAGCTAATTGGTTTCCTTACTCTTTACATTCTCAATTGCTTGGAACAGGGTTTCTGGAGAGAACATTTACGTGGTAGGCCATACCATATAAGGTAGACGAACTAACTTCACTTGAACCTCCTCAGTAAGTTGTGGCTTTCCTCATTCTTGGTATGCCTTTTTCTATCTGCAGTGCCCTTTACGTTGTTGACTTGGACAAATTCCGAGAGACAGCGGCAGGAGATAATTTAAGAGTATTCTATGAGACACTTAGCAAGGATCCAAACAGTTTGTCCAACCTAGATCAGGCAAGTTGTTCAATATGTCTCTTTACGCCTTAGCATTTGGCTCTTATATAACCTAGCCCAGTATCTAAATGACACAGACGTTATTTTTGTGTCTCGAACCCCGAGTGGACGGAATTTGTGCTTGTAGTGCTTCAGTGACCATCGGACCATGCCCTGACTCTTTAGAACATTGGTTCTACTATTTATTTGGCTTATGTTGTTGACTTCAAGGTTCAAACTTGTTAATGGCATGGCATTATCTTGTTACAGGATCTTCCTAACTATGCTCAGCATACTGTTCCGATATTTTCGCTTCCCCAAGAGTGGTTGTGGTGTGAATCCTGGTGCGGAAACGCCACAAAATCCAAGGCCAGAACAATTGATCTTTGCAATAATCCCATGACAAAGGAACCAAAACTTCAGGTAAAGTATGAATTTTCCAATAAGCTTCAAAGTTTCACATAGGAAAATTAGTTTCCATAACCTACAACAATGACGAAGAATTAAATAAATGTGGTGTTCTTCTGCAGGGTGCCAGAAGAATAGTAACTGAATGGCCCGATCTTGACCTTGAGGCACGGAAATTCACCGCAAAAATCTTGGGCGAAGATATGGAAATCAACGAGCCAGACAAGCCGAACCCCCCTCCTCCATCAAGTGACATCTCTGAAGATTCAGAACAAGACATGGAATCTAAGGCAGAACTGTAAATGCAGGTTCCTCAAGTTTCAAAAGAGAAGACATCAATAGTTCCAGTTTTGTAGTTGCAGTTTCGTAGACATATCTCAGCAAATCAACTATAGTTTGCAAATTGATAGTTTCAAGATGGTGTGGAATAGGTCAACCATATGCAGGAGAATAATATCAGTATAATGTGACTTTACCTTTTAAATCAATAACAAAACCAAACAACATTATGACTAATGATAGTGATACCTTCATGCCGTATCACGTGAAGAGGGTAGTTAGTAAAAAGCCTTTTGGTCTAGCGGTGGATGATCTGTACAAAATCCTAAATTGGTAAACCATACAAGAGAACCGGACCTAAGTTTTATTTACTCATCAGTGTGCATAAAAAGTCTTCACCCTATGACTTTCCGGTTCAGTTTCGACTTTAACAGTATATTATTCTTTGTTCATTATTTTAATTGATTATGAGATTCTTTTCGCATCTCACTTCTATCGTTTTTTGTTTCTCCTGTCTATTGGGTTCTGGAGCTGCGAGGATTTAATAGCATTTTGGTTTTCTTCTCCGACAGATGCAGTGTGGGTTGTCTAAATCCCAGAAAATCTTGACTGACGTAACATCTCCGCTGACAAAAAAGGGTCAGAGTCTCAAGCTCGATCTTGAGGACCTTTGATGCTATTATCACCAATCCATCTTGAAAATCAATTGATCTTTTGCCATTGATAGTGGTTGTCACATGTCAAAAAACTATTTGTTATAATTACTATTTTAGCATTTTCCCGTTTGTAAATGAAGAATCGATACCACCAAATCAAGGAAACACAAGCAGCTTAGAAAACAAACACAGTGACGTGATCCGAAGTGCCAAAATTTATATAATCTAGTGGCATTTGCATGTTTTAGATACAAGTTGCTTAAGATAGCAAAATTCTAGGAGGCACAAATACCAAATGTAGTTGATAATGATTCTCTGATAACTAAATTGTAAATGGCCATTTAGATGTTAGTTAATCAATGTATCACGTTCCGTTTAGTCTCAGATAATCTTGTGCTTACTATTTTCTCAATCTTTATCCGAAGAGGGCGAGGAAATACGTCATGGTCTTCTCTTACATACCCAATTTTTAGTCTCTTCTTATGAATTTTAAAGCGTGATGCAAGCTTATTAACTTGCTGACATGCAAGCAGCCGAAATGGAAAGTGAGCCGTTACAGTAATTAGAACAGAAAACCCGGAAGATAATTCTTGTATATCACATGCACCATGTTTTTTTGCTTAGAGCCTTTATATAGTGATGATCTTCCATATTTCTAATTCAAATTAAGATAAACGAGACAAGGAAAAAAATAAGAAGAAGAAGAAGATGAGAATCAATATTGGAGGATATGTGTTAATAGCCATAATGATGGCTTCTGTTATGTTACAACAGCCTGAGTTGGTGAGTGGACAAGCTAGAGTTCCGGCTATGTTTGTGCTTGGAGACTCATTGGTCGATGTTGGTAACAACAACTTTCTTGCATCCATAGCTCGAGCCAATTACCTCCCTTATGGCATCGACTTAAACTTCCGTCCTACCGGCAGATTTAGCAACGGCTTGAATTTCATTGATCTGCTCGGTAAGATCTCAGACATTAAGACAAACCTCCTTTTTGTTAAGCTTAAAGTTTGCTCTTTATCTTACTGAAAAAAACACAAACTCTTGCGTAAAACAGCTCAGCTGTTAGGAATTCCGTCGCCTCCTGCCTTTGCAGATCCAACCACATCAGGCAATAGAATCCTCGGAGGAGTTAACTACGCATCTGCAGCTGCTGGCATCCTCGATGAATCAGGCCTAAACTATGTAATTTCTGAGTTTTATTTCATCACTTTTTAGCTATACGAATGGTGTATAGTGTTAATAGATAATTTGCAGGGCGATAGATTCACCCTGAGCCAACAAATGGCGAACCTAGCTACAACGCTGAGCCAGTTGAGAACGATGATGAGTCCACAAAACTTTACAGATTACTTGGCAAGATCCATTGTGGTTCTCGTTTTTGGAAGCAATGACTATATAAACAACTACCTTATGCCTAATCTCTACTCCTCCAGCTTAAGATACAGACCCCCTGAGTTCGCAAACCTTCTTCTCAATCAATACGCTCGCCAACTTCTCGTATGATACATGAAAACTTCATATGGTATATGTTTATAATTGATGATAATAATTTGAATCTTTGGTGTAGGCTCTGTACAGCTTAGGTCTAAGGAAAGTGTTTATATCTGGAGTAGCACCACTAGGCTGCATACCAAACCAAAGAGCCAGCGGCAGTGCACCACCTGGGAGATGTTTAGATAGTGTGAACCAGATTCTCGGCACATTTAACCAAGGACTAAGATCACTTGTTGACCAGCTGAACCAGCGATCACCTGGGGCCATCTTTGTTTACGGCAACACATATAGTGCATTCGGTGACATCTTAAACAACCCAGCCGCCTATGGTAAACCTTCTTCTAGATTATATGGCTACAAAAAGGGAGTGTTTTTTTTTTTATGCTTTCTACTCTATATCAAACAAAGTTTATATGTTACAGGATTCAGCGTAGTGGATAGAGCTTGTTGCGGAATTGGGAGGAACCAAGGACAAATCACTTGTCTGCCTTTGCAGAATCCTTGTCCTAACAGGTCTCAGTATGTCTTTTGGGATGCATTCCATCCTACTCAGACTGCTAACTCCATTCTGGTTAGGCGAGCTTTCTATGGCCCACCTTCCGATGCATATCCTGTCAATGTCCAACAGATGACTCTCCTTCACTAGTTTCACTTCCGTTTTCGTGTTTTTCGGTCTTGAAGTTGTATGTTATGATGGTTGAAACCTATCTATTAAGCTGAAACCAAAATGCTTTTACCAGAAATTTACATATGTTCTAATGACAACAGGCACAAGCCTCGTGATTATAAGCCTTAGAGAGGGCACATTAGTTTCAAAACACAGAGCATGCCAGAGTTTTGTGTGCACCAAATGGCAGAAAAAAAGGAACACATCTATTGACAATCTACTCCGTTCCTACTGGTCAAGAATACAAAATCTGGGCAAGAACAATCAGTAATAGCCTTAAAGAAAACATACTTGATCCAGATTCATGTGGTAAAACTGAAAGAAGTTTCTTGAACTGAAATAATAGTAATAGAACAAATAGAAAGCAGATTTTAAGTTCATATCTTACACTAAAATTTGTCATCATCACGCAAAAGGAACCACAAAATAGTCATTGATTTCGAGGAAGCTATTGTCAACAACGCCTGCAAAAAAAACAAAAGAAGGTAAGTGTCTGTACAGCACTCATGTTGTAAGAAAGAAAGCTATTCTATGCAAATACTATCGCAAATGTAAGCTTCTAAATTTATCAAACAGAATGTTGCCACAAGTAACAATTTCAGACTGATCTACAAGTTATAGAAGACTCAATGAGATGACATAGCAGCTACCATATGCATGGGGCTTAATCGATAATGATTTCCTAACTTGTAGGGCAATTTCTAGAGAGAAAGGAGAAATTAGAGTTAACCTGTAGAGCAAAATGCGAGCTTCTTGCTTCATCTCTACGACTACAATGGCTTGGGTTTATTATCTATGAAAACGGGTTTTACCGATAACCCGTTTCCTATACACTATTAGTCTTTTAACAGCCCAATGGGCTTTTCTATTTTATGGGGGCCCATCAACTTGAATAGAAATCAATACGAGATTACAGTAAACGAATCTGGGGAGCTGTAGTTGAAGACCCCAAATGTATGGCGATGGCAGACTAATTCCGGACTGATCTGATTTTGTTGTCGTCGGAGTCGAGGATCTTTTGAATCTTACCAGCAAGATGTCTGACATTTCCACTGACGCATTGGTAGACATTCACTTCTCTTTCGTTTGCGCAATTTTTTTTTCATTTTGCTCTCACGGAATTCGATTTGCTTAGTCTAAAACGTCGGGATCTTCTAGCCTCATATTAACCCATGGATATTTGATCCTGGGTTATTGTTACACTTCTTTTGTGGGTTTTTTTTTTTTTTTGTTAATTACCTTTAGTCTTCTATCTAACATCAATAGGGCCAAGCTATGGGCGACTTCAGTAATCCTGAGAAACTTGGATTTGATTTAGGAGCATTTGTTGGAGACTTGGCTTTTGAAGAGGATTCAGGCAGGTAGCGTTCTGATGTTTGTCTGTTTATCTTTAGTCGAGTACGAACTATGGTTCTGCTTTGCCTTTTCAATATTTTCTTGTTGAACAGTGAGGATATATCTTTGGAAGGGCTTGAGCAAGAACTAGAAGAATGTGAAAGTGATGAAGTAAGCTATTCAAAGAACTGAAATCAAACTTAGAAAGGACTAATTTAAGCATTTCAGTTGTTTTATTTTTGCTATTATCATATCTGCTCTCGTTTGAGTTACTCTGTTCGTGGATTAATCATAGACTTTTAGATCTAAGGATATGATGCCCTCTCAATCAGGTTGTAGCCAATATACTATCCAGTGGTGCCAAACTTAGAGAATATGCAAAAGGGGTAGAAAACAATCTACGGAAGGTCGAATTGGATTCAATTCAGGTTGCTATCTTTACCTGTGATACAATATGACACTGTTATTTTCTACTTGTCCTGTAAAGATTTTTCTGTCTACAACTTCGTATTTTCTTCAGTCTTGCCAATAGCTTACCTAAGTGCTTTACACTCTATGAATACCCAGGATTACATAAAAGAAAGTGATAACCTAGTCTCACTTCACGATCAGATTCGTGACTGTGACAGCATCTTGTCACAAATGGAAACTCTCCTCAGTGGATTTCAGGTATTCCACAATTATTCATTTATAAAAACTGTGTGTATGGGCTTTCCCCCATATTCTGACTTTTACTTAATGGGAAGAATTTGTTTACCTTGAGATACCTATCAACATTTTCCTTGTGACCTAAATGCACTCTTTGCTTCTTCTTTTCTTCAGGAAGAGATTGGTTCTATAAGTTCAGACATAAAAATTCTTCAGGAAAAATCAATGGACATGGGTTTGAGATTGAAAAATCGGAGGGTATAGCTAATCAGTAATCACTATTAGTATTATCTCTTGCTGCGTCCACCCGTGATACTCATCCAAAAGAGCTCTTCCATTTAAACAGGTGGCTGAATCAAAGCTAGCAAAATTTGTCGAAGACATTATAGTGCCACCAAAGATGATAGATGTAATTGTTGACGGAGAGGTATTTAGCAAATTCCTGCTTTTTATGTAGCTTCATGTGGTGTACGTCTCCATTTTCCTGTTTCCTTTTATTTCTGGTGCTCTAGGAATTACTAATTTGGTGCATATGCTGTACTCTGAGGAACGTAGGAAAATTAGAAAAAACAACATTTCCTGGTTAAGCTGGGTATATGCTGCCACTACGTGCAATTGTAGAACTGGAGTTTGGTAAATAATCTTCATTTGGTTTTTGTGCACAATGCATTTCTTCTATTGGTATGTCCCCTGAGACTGAGTACGAGCTGTAGTAAACCTGTGTAAGGGTGCATATAGGCCTACGATGGAGTGCTGAGGAATATTTTGTTTCTTATCTGATACTCGTGCTATTTTCCTTATTCAGGTTAATGAAGAATATATGAAAACGCTTGAAGTCCTGAGTAAAAAGCTGAAATTTGTAGAAGCAGATCCAGCGGTTAAAAGTTCCAAAGCATTAAAAGATGTAGAACCTGAGCTCGAAAAGCTACGGCAGAAAGCTATTTCCAAGGTTATTGATCTACTTTCTCTGTTACCTGATACCAAACAACTATATATTTCTATGCTATATTTTTTATTTCTCACTAACGGCACTATGGTAGGTCCGAACAGTTACGTATTTATTGAATCGAAACAGACATTTGATGCATGCATGTTGCTTAAAGTTGTTTAATTTTTTAGGATAAATAGGCAGAGAAAAAGTTAAGCTTCTGACAGAACCCAGCTTATTTTACCTCACTGAGATGAGATTGGCTATCTAAATCCCTTTTTCCTTCCATCTAAAAAGATTTATGGCCAGGAAAATGTTGTCATCTGTCATAAGTTCAATGAAATTTAATTACTATATTTAAGTCCAAGTCGTTTGTGTTTTCCAATGCTGAAAAGGCATGCAGGTGGACGGAATATTATATATCTGTTCTCATGTAGTAGGTTTATTTCCGTTTTGCAGGTGTATGATTTTATTGTCCAGAAGCTTATAGCACTGAGGAAACCCAAAACAAACATTCAGATTCTTCAACAGAGTGTGTTATTAAAGTACAAGTGAGTCATGCTTTCCAATCCCCTTTACTTGGTTGTACGTAGTGGAACTGCTGTTCGACATCATTTCCTGTCTTGCATGTATGTTTATGTTCACTTTTTCCGCATAGATGTGTATGTGATCGTCACCTTACAAACAATTTGGTTAGCTATTTCGCTTTGTATTTGCTTGGGCGATGTTGGCTGAGTTGTTTTATTTACATTTTACTGATATCCAACTTGATATTACTTTACTTGTACAGTAGATTTATATGGATCCATACTTCGTTCACCAATGAAAATTTAATGATAGGTATATTATCTCCTTCCTCAAAGAACATGGAAAAGAAGTGTTTATGGATGTCCGTGCTGCATACATTGATACCATGAACAAGGTGATATTCTTTTTTTTTTAGTTTGATTACTTGCACTATGCTGCAAGTCCTTTATATAGTCCGAGTTGGATGAGGAAGGGATAAACAGATAGATTTTCCTAGGTTAATTTCTGCATATATAAGGTAGTGAATACAACATTCAGTTGAACGTTACATGCAAGTAACTCTCTTCCACTCTTGTATTCATCTTCATTCGAGCCTTTTGTTTTGCTAGACTTGGAAAGAGTTAGGTTGTTCTTTGTTAATTGAGTTATGAGGATTACATGCTGTATGCAGGTTAGATTAATAAGCTGTATGTTAGCTTAGGCTATCAATTGGTGTTACACCTAATGTATTGTGAGATCTGGTTTCAGGTTTTAAGTGCACATTTTCGTGCTTATATTCAAGCACTTGAGAAACTACAGTTAGATATAGCCACAGCATATGACTTGATTGGCGTGGAGACTAGAAGCACCGGCCTTTTCTCAAGAGCGAGGGAGCCACTAAAGAACCGTTCTGCTGTTTTTGCTCTGGGTGAGAGGATAAAAATTATAAAGGTATTCATCCTTCAGTGATTAGCATTGCTGATTGATTTTTCGGACCGTTGTACATGCTCTGGCAAATGCATTTATATAAAATGGGTTACTTTTATTATTTGAAAATTCAAAAGATGGTGCTAGGTGTGTCTTTACAGAAATTAGAAGTTTTATTAACATTAACGTAGTGTATACCATTATTTATGGAGTGCCTACTTTGGTTTTTGGTTCAGATATTTTGCTTTTAGGTTTTTAATTTGTAGGATTTAAAATCGTATTTTGTTTAGTTCGTTACATTTCAGTTTTGATTTCTTAACATTCAATTATCATTAGTATGAAAACTTCTCCGATAGTTTTAAGTTTTCGGGTTTTTTTCTCATTGTTAGTTTGTATTAATTTGGTTCAGTATCAATTTGGTTCAGTATCAATTTGGTTTTTCAGGTATTGTAGAAATACATCAAACTTTTCTTTGATTTGACCATATTATATACCCCTGCTTTCAGTTGACCGTTTCTGTATTTCTTATAGTTGATTGGAGGTATTATATTCTAAAATTTTGCTAAAAGTTAGTATGTGTGCTGTAGGAAATTGATCAACCTGCATTGATCCCGCACATAGCCGAAGCCAGCTCTCTCAAATATCCTTATGAAGTGCTCTTCAGGAGCTTGCACAAGCTACTTATGGATACAGCTACTTCTGAGTTTGTTGATTTTTCCCCCTTTTCTATGTGTTACTTCTCACCGCTCAACTCACTGGTTAATGTCATTTAATTTCATTTTAACAGGTATATATTTTGTGATGATTTCTTTGGTGAAGAGTCCATATTTTATGAAATTTTTGCTGGTAATTTATAATCTGCCTCCTTTTTGCTCTAAAACTTTGTGGCTTTTTTTAGCTGTTTAAAAGTACTTCAATGTACCACCTTGTAGAAATTCTTCCAACATAGTTAGAATAGTTGTTACAAATTTGATATGGTGTTGATCAGCGTGTAAGAAATCTCTTTCTGCTTCCGGATCGAAAGTTATTTTACTTTACAATTGATATGATGATAGTAACATATTTTTGTTTGGATAAATTCTGAATGCTCCATGATACAGGTCCATTTTCTGTTATCGATGAGCACTTCAATCCTGTTCTTTCAAACTGTTTTGATGCTATCGGCCTGATGCTTATGATTCGCATTATACACCACCACCAGGTATTAACTATGACCCAATTACTAGTGTATGTATGTTTTGTGAATCTCTTGGAATTAGGTAATTTAGATAGCTTCCCTTTTGCAATTTTTTAGTTGCTGTCGTATGTGAGAATGTATTAGAAGTTAGTGGTCCAGTGAAACATGGGTTATCACTCAGCGTAAGAAGGAGGAACCTTACTGTCTTGAAAACTAAAGATTCAGATATACTGGTCCTTTAGGAAAGATGTTTCTGGATTAAAAACCTTCAACCGGTCCACATAGGATGTTCTGAACAGTCTATATTTTGTCTCAATAGTATGATAATGTAGTATAGCTTAACTTTACTTATTTTCATGACTCCAGGCTTTTGCAAGGGTCATGATGGTTTATATGTCCACTAAGTGTTTTGAGCATTGCTCAATTTGTCATCTTTTTAACAGCTTATCATGTCTCGCCGGAGGATTCCCTGCCTGGATTCATATCTGGACAAGGTTCATAACTCCTTATTTCTTTTATCCTGTTTGATCTACCCTTAAGTTAAATGTATATCTTGCAGTTAAGACAAAAAAATGTTCATTATTATTGTGCTTATATCTGCAGCTTCTTTAACTTGGTCACTATATCTTTCCTTTTTGGTATAACTTTGAAGGTCTTTTATAGGCTTTAGATATTAGCTCATAGATGCAGCTATGGTTGATTTCCTTAGTTCCATAGCCCTCTCTCAATGAATGTTTTATATTTTGCAAATGGAGCAGGTTAATATTTCTTTGTGGCCTCGTTTCAAGATGGTTTTTGACTCACATCTCAGCAGTTTGCGAGATGCAAACATAAAGACACTATGGGAAGATGATGTTCATCCTCACTATGTCATGAGGCGTTATGCTGAATTCACGGCTTCGTTTATTCACCTGAATGTTGAATATGGAGATGGGCAGGTTCGTTATTAGCATTCCTTCTGTCGCTTATGATATGTGACCTGGAGTTTGCCACTCAACGAGCTTGACATTGTCTATGAAATTCTGCAGCTGGATATAAATTTGGAGCGGTTAAGAATGGCTGTAGATGGCTTGATTCTCAAGCTTGCAACGTTGTTCCCAAGGCCAAAGCAGCAAATTGTGTTTCTCATAAATAACTACGATATGACAATTGCTGTGCTGAAGGTGAGTTGAATCTCTGGCCAGCTCATGTTAAGTGCACTCATGTAGACCAATATTTGCTTAACTTGAAATGCCCTTCCGGAGCAGTCAGCATATCGGAATTTTCAACTAATCTTAATTCATATCAATTGAGCCCTACCTAACAGAAGAATCTGTTTTGATCATCTTCTGTATTTCAGGAAGCTGGACCAGAAGGTGGAAAAATTCAAATGCATTTTGAGGAATTGTTAAAAAGCAATACTTCGCTATTTGTGGTAAGGGCTAGTGTTGCATGCAGTTTGATTTCCTTAAAAAACTTTGAAGTCATGTTGCCTTTATAACTTGCTTCATTTTTATACCACAAGCATGGCTTTGTGTAGCCTACACTTTGATCTCATCTCACCCTCGTGCAAATTTCATGGGTGGTTATTCTTGTATGATCAAGATAACCAAAGACCATAAAAAGATAATAACATTTGGGGCTATTGTGTCCATTTATTTTCAATTTCGCAGGAAGAATTGCTGGTGGAGCATTTCAGTGATTTAATCAAATTTGTGAAAAGTCGAGCCTGTAAGCAATTTCGTTCTTGTACTCACACTCATCATTATTGCTTAGACAAATAACCACTAAACTGTAAAACACGTAGCAGCTGAGGATTCAAGTTCAAATCCAGAGAGGTCCATCACAGTTGCTGAAGTAGAGCCGTTGGTGAAGGACTTTGGAAGCAGATGGAAGACGGCGATAGAGTTGATGCACAAGGACATTATAACATCCTTTAGTAACTTCTTGTGTGGTATGGAGATCTTGAGAGCTGCATTGACACAATTGTTGCTCTATTACACAAGACTCACTGACTGCATCAAGAAGATATCTGGTGGATCAGGTCTGAACAAGGATCTTGTCTCCATTCAGTCTATCATGTTCGAGATCAGGAAATATTCCAAGACTTTCTAAAATGCAACATATATGATCTGCTTATCAAGAGTATGTAAGATAGCCAAATTCTTTCAAAGTGAATCTAAAGCCAATGTTATGTGTTTTAATCCTCGAAACCATTAATAGTTCCTCTAATGTCTCTTGCTACTGTTCGCCAGTTATAGTCTCAGATTTTTCTTCAGCCTGAATGTATTGGAGATTTTTCTTCAAAGGGAATCTCCATCCACACACAATTCACTATTGTTGAAAATTTGAGATATATTAAGGATCGGATCATTGAGGGAAAAAGAGCTAAAGTTTACACAGATACGCAACCAACCTTTCTTACATCGAGTCTCCTGCGCTCATTCATTAACCGATAACCGATTTCAAATCCTAAAGACTTATGTTTCCTTGAGTTTACCTTCACAGGCTACTCTTAATCAGTCGGACACCAAAAATTATATGTTCATATTGCAAGAAGAGCATTTACAAAGCATCCTCGTGATAAAGATGAAGCCCTAATCCAAACCTTGCACAAGCACGGCGAAATGCCATTGCTTCCGCCTTTTGCACTGCATCGCCATAGCCTTTGTCATCCACCGAAGTAGTGCCTGTAGACTCCCTAAATATCTGCACAACATAAACAATGATTAATTAGCAACTGATTTCAGGTAAGCAGAAAAACAAATGAGCACATAATGTGTTCACAATAAGTACGTATGAAGTGAATCCCCAGCAATTTTAACCAAATGACTATAACAGAGACCTCTTAATCTCTTGTAGGCCAAACGAAAGCATAGTATGAAACAAGAAGGAAGTACCTCAGCATCAGTGCCGTAGAGAGTCACGCGATAAGCCACAGTGACGGTGTTACCATCAGGAGAGTAAGTGACACTTCGAACTTCTCCTGACCATTCTAAAATAGAGAATCACAGACAAATGTCAAAACAAAAACCAACATGTAACCCAGAAAAAAAGAACATCTTCTCAAGGTATTTGGAAGACCTGGAGCATGCAGATTCATGATCCGGTTAACAATGTGCCTGAGAGTCAACACAGTTTTAAAGAAATTCTAAGAAGAACCCATAAAGACAAATACAGTATCTCAAAACCCCAACATGAGAGAGAGAGAGAGAGAGAGATGTACCAAGGGATGTATTTCATGGCGAACCCATCTTCAACTCGGGTTCGGATGACGGAATCTGGTACCTTTTTGTTGAGCTCCTTGAGAATCTCAGCGAGTGGTCTACTGATCCCTGAAGTTGGAACATCGTTTTCTGGTTCAGAAGAAAACTGACGGCATCCCTTCACCGCTTTGAACGACCAACCCCTCGATGCAGTAGCTACTCCGCTCCTAAACGTCCATGTCGTGGCCTTCAAACGCAACCCTAGCCTCGCCATTGCCTTTGCCAGAAAATTTGCGTTTTTTTCTGTTCTGGTGTAGTGTCGGGTTTAGTTGTCCCGACCCTTAATAATAATATTATACGACTTTCCTGTTTCCACATTGTTTATCATTATATTTATTTATTCAATTATCAAGTTCAGTTTTTTGGTATTCGTAAAACCTCCGAGGGTTCTTGTCTTGAGACCTTTTGTCAACTCTCTCGCACTCGGCGTCTCTGTCTCTTTGCTTCTAATTCCGACGTGAGTTAGTCTAGTAGTCTCTCTATTGATTAGTTTCCTTCTTCTGCTGATCTTTTAGGCACTATCATATTTCTGGAATTGCATCTCAGTACTTATTAGCTAAGTGAATTCGTTGATGCTATGCTTAGAAAAGCCTGACCTGGGTTTCACTTATTACAATACCAAAACTCCTTTAATCCAATCTCATCCCATTTATTTCCACAAAGAAAGATGGATTTTTTTCTTCTCTTTTTTCCCTCTTATTCATCTATATTTTGTGCCATGAACTTGTCTGCAGATCAGTTTGAAGAAAGGAAAATAAAAAAAAAGTATGGATTCAGATGCATGGCAAATCATCCATATACCTGAAAAGCCTACATGTCCACTTGACCGTCAGCCCACTGGTATGTTTCAATCTCGAGGATTTCTCGTTTTGGATTATAATCTTTCAAATATTCTTTTAAACTTCTGTGTAATTTTTGTTCATAGTGAAGATGTATGCGAGTGTAATCAAACCCAAATTCGCCAATACGATAGTGAGGTCTGACTGAAATTTACATCTACTCTGCAGACCTGTAATCTCATGCTCAATTTCTTCCAACTCTGCACTAAAATAATTGAATTTTACTTTGCTATAATAGGCATTTATGTAAGGTTGCCCCTCTAGAGGATCTTCGTCATGTTAAAAGGGTGCGGAAGAAGATTCTTCCAGATCATGGTATCCCCATTGGTTGTTTTGTTGTTGCTTGATACATCGAATTTTTAAGGTCTTGATTGCAACCTTATTGGACAGGTGAAACTCAGTTGATTGTCATCTTATGTCCAGCACCTGAGCACAATGATTGTTTGAATGATATGCCACCTGATGTACAGAAACTTGTCGATCCATATGAGTTGAGTCCCTTTAAGACAGAAGTGCGTTGCTTTTCTTTTTTCTCACGAAAATTTTCTTCAAGGATTTTGTATATCTCGGTTCTAATGATTTTTGCTCATTGTTGAATCTCGTATTTCTGCTATAAATATGATAGGTGTGCAAATATGCTGCGGTAACGAAAGAAGAATGGGAAGAACAATGTAAGATATGGCCAACTTCGTTTCATCCCCCAACCTAGTAAGCTCCATGTCTTTTGTTAGATTCTGGTTTCTTGAATCAATTTTGTATCCAAAGGGATTTTCTACCTTATTTGTTTTATCTAATAATAATCCTACTTTTTGATGATTTCTACTAGTGCTTTTCTCTGCATTGTGATAGCAATAACATATCTTCGTGTCCACTTACTGCCTTTTTTGCATTTGGTAATGACAGCAATATAGATGGCATTGGTGGATTCAGCGAGGAGGACACACAATCGATTTACAAGTTCATGAGAGTTGTTATTGATATGGCAGTATCGGTTGATAAACCAGTTAAGTATTTTGTTCATACATAACGTTGATATGGAGTTTTAGACAACAGACCAGGCTTCTATCATATGTTTTCACTTCGCTTTTTTATGGCCTTAATCCGTTTTCTCTTAGTAGTAACATTTACCATGTTTTCATTACTAGAAAAAGATCTTAATCGACCAAACTGCTAAACTTTTGATGTACTTTTTCAGCTTGTAAATGCTGCAGTGATAGTTGATCCTACAGTTAAGCGAATAATAGCTAGTGAAACTGATCAAGTGTATCCACCTGCTTCTCGTGACCTGACTAGCGCCTGCAAGGAAACAGGGGAGTCTATCCACTGTCAGAGTATTGGCACAGTGACTAACGCTAGCTCGGAGATATGCTTAAATGGTATTCATGAAAAACGGAGTCGTTCACTGTCTTTTGTTTCTTGTCTGAATCCCTGGAAATGGAGTTTGCAACCATATGACACTGAAAAGTGTAGCCAATGGCACCCTCTAAGGCATGCTAGCATAGTTGCCATTGAAGCTTCTTCTGCAAGAGATAGACATCTATTTCCCAATTCAGCAGAGAGTTTTGGTACGGATCATTTTCAGCCCTCAAGTGCTGGTGATTCTCCAGCTAAAAAGCAGAAAACAAGTCCAGACGTAAGCTCGTTAAAACCAAGACATTTTAATTTTTAAACAAGAGCTTAGTCTAGTAAAGCATTCTCTCTTACACTTTTGAGGTCACCACTAGGTCCAAAATGACAGCAAAGAAGAAACTATTAAAGATCTTTCAATGGAAAGGCCCTACCTCTGCACTGGTTATGACATTTTCCTCCTGTGGGAACCTTGTACAATGTGAGTTTCTTCATACTTTACCCTTTTAACATCGACGAGTTTGTGTATCTGATACATTCGTGAAATGTTTCCCTAAGGTGCGCTATGGCGCTTGTGCACCAAAGAATAAAGCGGATCTTTTATGCTTTTCCTAACCCCACGGCAGGCGGTCTAGGGAGTGTTCATAGACTTCAAGGGGAAAAGAGTTTAAACCACCATTATGCTGTCTTCAGAGTTTTGCTGCCTCATGATTCCCTTATGCATTCGACCACTATCTAATTGTTGTAAGCAAGTGATTATCGTATCAGTCTTTTGAATAAAAAAGCTCATTCTTTCTTCTTTTTTACAGTATTTTGAAGTTATCACAAATTACTGATTCTGTGAAACAACATAAACGTGAAAGATCTTCACCAAAAACTTCTGAGTTAATAATCCCTAAGAATTCTTGAGTTTGGTGAATCGGTATTACTATGCTGATCACAACATATTAGCAAAGTATTTCAACATTCTGTTCGCCGGCGTGTCAGCTTTAGCACCACCGTACATCTTAAACCCCTTTTTCTACGGTTTCATTTTCTTGCTTCGCATGTAAACTGTCGTGCTTTCTATCGCTGTCTTGATCCCAATCAACGCCGATCCAGCTGCCGGGATAATCCCCCACACCTCCGACGTACCCACACGACGCGGATCGTAGAACGAGTGGACTCGCTGCCCGATTTTAAAAGACACGTTGCTTGACTCGGCCTACAATTTTAATGGGCCTAAGTGAGCTACGGGTTAATTTTCAATAATAGTCAATAAAATAAATTGCCCAATTCTCCTACGTTTTGTGTAAAAGCCCACAAGACAAAGAAGTCAAGCTGTTCGGCATTACCATTACGAGTGTTGAAGGAATACCATAAGAAATTCATAAATTCTCTTTGTTTTATTGATCAAAATTCAAACCCAAATGAGCCACAGAATCGAAGACATCGAGAAAGGACGATGAGCTTCACTGCGTCTCTCATCTCTTGTTTGGCAACTCCTTCTCTCGTCCCGCCCCATGATATTATTACTTCTTTCTCTCTCGGAACGACGTTCTTCAAGCCAAGAAGCGTCACTCGCTCACGGCTGCCATTGTCCGCATCCTATGGTGCTACTAAAGTTGTGTCGTCGGCGACAGCCAACAACGTTGTTCCCGAAACAGCTCCCTCATCGGCGTCTGAGGTCGTCTCCAGCTTCTACGCCGCCATTAACTGCCATGACTTAACCTCCGTCACAGACCTCATTGCTCAGGACTGTGTCTACGAGGATCTCGTCTTCTCTTCCCCCTTTGTTGGCCGAACGGTGAACCGATTCCGATGGACTAATCTCTCTTCTTTTCACCAATTTTTGTTTCGAAGACCGTTATTTCCCTAATCTTGATCAAACATGACACTTGACAGGCAATTCTAGATTTCTTCGGAAAGTTCATAAATTCAACAAGTACAGACCTGCAATTTGTGATAGATGACATTTCAACAGAGGACTCGTCAGCGGTTGGAGTTTCATGGCATTTAGGTGAGCTTTCATAATCCACAAATCCAACCTTACAAGAAACAGAATGGACAGTTGGACACTATTCGTCTCCATTGTTGGTGTTCAAGGAGAAACCCACTCCTAATAAATCTAAGACACAGCCAGTTGAGCAAGTTAATCAACATATCTTACCCTTAAGAGATTCTTTATGATTTAGACGCCTATGTGGTTCTAATGATAAGTCTTAAATGGAGTTCAGAATGGAAGGGAAAGAATTTCCCATTTAGCAAAGGTTGCAGCTTTTACCGACTAGAAGTCATCGTTGGCAAGAGACAGATTGTGTAAACACACTCTTCCCTACACAACCTTGCTGCTACTACAGTGGACTGACAGTATCTTCCGGCCTAACCATTTCTTCTCGTTTGTTTCTGCAGCTATGGAAGGGACTGCGTCGAGCCTGCAATCAAACCTGGAGAAACAGTTCTGGTAAATGGAGCTACTACTAATTTCTTTCGTATGGACGCATTTGAAATTGCAAGGTAATGCAGATAACATATTTTGTGTTTGTGTTTGTGTTTAGGCTGCTATAAAGGGAGTTACCTGGCTGCTCCAGAAATTTCCTCAACTGGCCGACCAATTCTGATACAAAAATAAAGCTCCGGCTTGGTGCAGTGAATCAGCTCAGAGATAAAAATCTTCCTTGTGATAATACTTCTGCATTAACCCCACCATTGTCCAATTTGTGTTAATGGCAGGAAAGATATACTAGTATAATACATTTTCCACTCCAACTAGAAGTAGTCATGTGTACTCAAATTGTTTTCGCGCAGATATACTAGTAATGGAATTCGGCTGATAGCCAGCAAGCAACATCTCCCTCGATAAGGTTAGATGCTTCTTTTGGTATGTTCACAAAACCGGAAATGAAAGTTCCAACTTGGAACTTCCAAGTGCTCAAGCTATTTTCTTCAATCTGTTGACATATTATAAAAGTGTACCTAAGGGCATCGCATTTTGAGTACATTGTGATCATGTTTTGAACATTGTCATTCTCGTCGTGAAAACTATGAATGCAAGCCCGTGGATCTCTTTCCAAATCGTTTGCTCCCATGAGTGAGCAAGCCTTCAAACCAATAATCACATCCACATGATCTAAGCTCGTGGGGAAATTTCTCATCCTAGAGACCAACCCATAGCCTTACACAGTGTCATGTATGCAAACGACCTCCAGAATAAATATTCCAAGTTAAGACACTGACTTCTATTCCTGAAAAACACATTTTATCGAAAAGCTCAAACGCTTTACTCCACATGCCTTACCACGCATAACAGCTTATCACTGCATCCCATGAGACAACATCCCTTTCAGACATTGTATCAAACAGCCTTCAAAATATACCCACATTTTCCATACATAGAGATCAATGAAATGCAGACATACAAGCTGCATTTGCAAGAACTAACCTCAATGGATCCACGGACCATGAATCACCCTTCCTAAAGCAAAATCTACTGTTTTATCACAGGCTTTAAGAAGAGATGGATAAGTGAAGGCATCGGTTCGAATTACCCTTACTCACCATTCGCTTGTAAGCAGCATCAGCCTCCTAAAATTGCTCGTTTTTGAGATATGAAGCAAAGAGCACATTCCAAGGCAAGACATGCAAAATGTCTGTGTTCTCATTAATCGGTTGGGCTTTGCTGTGGAGATTAAAGGCAGAGTAAAAAAAAAACTAATTAGCTTTGGGACTAAAGCGCAGTGATGTTCGACACCCAATGAAATACAGAGACCGTGAATTTGCAGCCCTGGAAAATATGCACGAATATTGGGGCAGGCGGATAAAAGTGAAGTCGCCAAGTGCAAAACGAGGCCAACCTGAAACTGCAGACGAAGATTGAAGACGATGGAGAGAAAAAGTTTTGATGACGTCATGCAAATGAACGTGGCGTGACTGGCGAAATGGCCGATAAATTTTAAGACTCTTAATAAGCATTGTGTGAATAAATGATCGACCTTAAGCTAAAAAAAAGACATTAGGAAAACCTAGATACTCCCCTCACAACTTTATTTTTGGAAAAATATTTAAAAGTATGAGTTTTTTGTGATGCTTTTTCTGTAAAGCATCGATACCTATTTATAGGTGCATATCAATTTGTTTTACCCTAATAAAGATAAACACAATACAGATATACATGAGAGATTACATGAGATATTTAGGAGATATTTAGGAAATATTTAGGAAATATTCAGCAGATAATATTTGGTGACAGATTTGTTATTATCTGAATAATTAAATCTGGTTTGCGCAGGGCCTGATTTGTGTTGATCCATCTCATAAGTTTTGCTGTCTAATTCTTTTGGACCATCTCGTTTTTAGACCCAATATGCTTGGTTTCGGGTCAACCCAAAACCACATTCTCCTCCTTTGACCCAACATATATATTCTGAAAACCCTAATTGCATTTCATTTTTTCTACAACTTTCATTTTGCTGCCGCTTTTCTTTTATTCTCTCTCCTTGTTGCGATTTTCTCTCCCAAAATCTGTTGAGATTTTCTTCTCCTTTTGCGATTTTTTCTCTCCCAAAATCGCGATTTTTCCTTTCTCTCCGGGTAACCGTCGCCTTCTTCTCCGGCGTGGCCTCTCCGGCAGCGTCGCCTTCTCCGGCAGCGTCGCCTTCTCCGTTTGGTTTCTCCGACGCCTCTCTCTCGTGGCGTTTCCCGGATTCTCGAGCACCGCTGGTGAGTTTTCTTTCACCGGCTTCGCGCTCCGCGGCGTCGCTTCCCTCGACTTCATCTCTCGGCGTCGTCCCTCCTTCCAGATTTGTTCCTCCGTTCAGATCTAGACTCCTCCGGCGAGTCTCCGCCTGCTTCGACTCCGGCTGTTGTCATCTCCGGCAAGTCTCCTCCAAGATTCGCCTCCGTACTTCCCTTCGGTGTCGTTTCCGCAAATCGTCGCCGAGTTTTCTCACCGGCGTCGGTTCCTCCCGAGCAGATCTTCATCTTCCCGAGGTCGCCTTCTTTCTCCGGCGTCTCTTCTCGTCCAGATCTTGCCTCCTCATGGCGGTTTTCCAGCAGATCTACCTTCCTCGCCTACGAATCTGCCTTTGTCGCCTTCGGATCTACCCTCCTCAGGCGATTTCTCATCTTTTCCGGTGACCTTCCTCGGCGTGCCTCTCCACCCCTCGGCGAGTCTCCTCCGTGCGGCGGCCAGGTACCCTTTTAGGTTTTTTTTGGTTTGTTTTGCTTAAACCAGATTTGGTTTAAATCCGGTTATCGACCCGGTTAAGGAAATCGGTTGAGAACCGGTTTAGGACCCGGTTTAGGAACCGGTTTAGGACCCCGGTTTAAGACCCGGTTTAGTCCGGTTTAGAACCAGATTTTTTTGAACCGAATTTTGAACCGAACCGAACCGGTTTGGTTTTGACCCAAACCAGTTTATTCTTCCTCTTGCACTTTCCTTCAAAATCCGATTTTGATTTAAAATGCTTTATTACCTGCAACTGATCTACTTCTTTTGTTGATGTTTTCTTGAAAGCTATTTTCTTTTGAGCTCATAATCCAAAACCAAATTGCTTTCCTTGATTTGGTTTGAATGGTCGATTTCTTGAATTTTTCTTAACAAGCTGTTTTTTTTCTTGTTATTGCGAGGTACCAATCGACCTGGTGAGCTCCTCCTCCAGCTCAGAGGATTCTGAGCTGGACCAGTCCTTCCATAAACCTTGTTCCAAGTAAGGACTTAGTCATTAGGTCTGCAGGATTTAGTCTAGTGTTGATCTTTAGGATTGTAACCCCGCCTTTGTCAATTATGTCTCTGATAAAGTGTAGTTTGACCTCAATATGCTTTGTTCTCTCGTGATATACACTGTTCTTAGCTAACCAAATAGCACTTTGAGAATCACAAAAAACTTGAGCTGTATTAATTTCTGAAATTAATCCCAACTCACTGCATATTCCTTTTAACCAAATTGCTTCTTTGGTTGCCTCTGTCAAAGCTATGTATTCTGATTCTGTAGTTGATAGTGCCACAACTTGTTGTAGACCAGATTTCCAACTTACAGAATTTCCCCCAATCTGAAACAAATACCCTGTAATTGACCTTCGTCTATCAAGGTCAGCAGCAAAGTCTGCATCACAGAAACCTTCGATTTTGAATTTTGAATTCTTTGTAAAAGTTAATGCCAACTCCTTAGTACCCTTTAGATATCTAAGGATCCACTTCACTGCATTCCAGTGAGTTCTTCCTGGATTTCCCATGAATCTGTTCACCAATCCTACTGAGTATGCTAAGTCTGGTCTGGAACCGACCATTGCATACATCAGTGAACCAACTACACTAGCGTAGGGCGTTTGATCCATCAGTACTGCCTCTGTTGAGGTCTCTGCTTCATTCAGACCTTTTAACCTGAAATGAGATTCCATAGGGGTAGCCACTGGTTTTGAATCTGCCATGCTAAACGAATTTAGCACTTGGTTTAGGTATTTCGTCTGTGACAGCTTTAGAACTCCTTTGTTTCTGTCCCTTAGAATTTCCATACCTAAGATCTTACTTGCTGGACCTAAGTCCTTCATCTCGAACTCAGACATTAAATTCTCTTTAATCTCTTGAATAGATTTTGCATCCTTAGAAGCCACCAACATATCATCCACATAGATGAGTAAATAGATCTTAGCACCTTGTTCTGTTGTCTTCACATAGACACATGGATCAAATTTGCTTCTCAAAAAATTTTGATGTGTCATGAACTCATCAAATCTTTTGTTCCATTGCCTGGGACTTTGTTTAAGTCCATATAAGGATCTTTGCAATAAGCAAACTTTATCTTTTTTATCCTTTTTTTCATAGCCTTCAGGCTGTTCCATGAAAATTTCTTCCTCCAATCTGCCATGTAGAAAGGCTGTTTTTACATCCAACTGTTCTATATTAAGGTCTTGATGCACCACAGCTGAAAGCATTATTCTTATTGATACATGCTTAACAACTGGTGCAAAAATCTCGTTGTAGTCAATCCCTTCAACCTGTGAGAATCCTTTTGCAACTAAACGAGCTTTGAATCTAGGTTGTTCCACTCTTGGGATACCTGCCTTTCTCTTAAATATCCATCTGCACCCTATGATCCTTTTGTTTTCTGGTCGTGCCACTATTCTCCAAGTGTCGTTTTTCTTTAGAGAATTCATTTCTTTTTCCATGGCACATTTCCACTGATTCCATTTTGTGCTTCGTTGAGCTTCTTGATAAGAGTTTGGCTCCTCCATATCTACAACTGTTGCACCAGATAATGCATAAGCTACAAAATCAGTATCAAGAAATCTAGAGGGTGCTCTAGTATTTTTTTTTGCTCTGTCTCTGGTTAACATGTAGTTTTCCAGATTTTGTGGATTTCCTTGTTCCTGATTTTGAATATCCTCTGATGGATTCTCTTCTAAACCATCAAAATTAGCCCCTTTTGAATACGCTCCTCCTTGAGAGTTATTTCCCAAACTTAGGTTTGGATTTGTAGGTCCTTGGATTAGATCAGCTTTGAAAGTTACTTTCTTAACTTTCTTTTCTTTCTTTTCCTTTTGATATGATACTTCTGAAATCTTTAGAGTGTCTTTGTAAGCTTCTTGTTCGTTGAAAACAACATCCCTACTGATTTCGCACTTAAGATTTTCAAGAATCCATATCCTATATCCTTTTACTCCTTTAGGATATCCCACAAATATTCCTTTCATAGCTCTTTGTTCTGTCTTTGTTTTGACTGAGTGCACATAGGCAGTGCATCTAAATCTCTTTAGATTAGATAAGTCAACTTTTGCTCCTGTCCAAATTTCTTCTGGAAGTTTGAACTCAACTGATGAATTAGGTGCTCTATTAATCAAATACACTGCTGTTGATGCAGCTTCTGCCCAGAATTGTTGTTCTAAACCAGATTCTGTTAGCATGCATCTGACCTTGTCCATGATTATCCTGTTCATGCGCTCAGATACTCCATTTTGTTGTGGTGTATATGGGCAGGTCTTGTGCCTTTTGATTCCACTTGACTTGCATAATTCATCAAACTGGTTGTTGCAGAACTCCAAGCCATTGTCAGTTCTTAAGCATTTTATCTTCTTTCCTGTTTGGTTTTCTACTTCTGTTTTCCATTCCTTGAATCTGGAAAACACTTCTCCTTTAGATTTTAGAAAGTAGATCCATGTCTTTCTTGAATAATCATCTGTAAAGGTGACAAAGTATTGACATCCAGCAAGATTTTGTGGGGTTGAAGGAGAACCCCACAAATCTGAATGTATATAATCTAAAATGCTTCCTGACTTGTGTGCTGTTCTCTTGAAACTTTGTCTGTGTGACTTTCCCAGTACACAATTTTCACAAAATTCCAGATTTGTTATCTCTTTTTCAGGGATATATCCACCTTTAGCTAGTATTTCCAAACCTCTAGCACTCATATGTCCCAATCTTGAATGTCACAGTTTAGTAGTATCAGGAATTGCACTAGTCACATTGGCTTCATATTTTGTAACTACTCCCTGCAAATAATACAATCTATTATTGTATTTTCCTGATAAGACCTTCTTGTCATCCTTGTAGAAAGTGATATTAAAATCCTTTCCTTCATAGGTGCATCCTGATTTTTCCAGCAAACCATAGGAGATTAAATTTCTTCCCACTGTTGGCATGTACCTCACTTGAGACAGAATTACTTCAGATCCATCAGGATTGATAATTCTCATTTTTCCCATTCCTTGTACTTTGCTAACAGTATTGTTGGCCATAAGGACATTGCTGCCTTCAAATTCCTCCAAATCGAACAGGAGTTCTTTCTGCGGTGTAATGTGAAATGTACACCCAGAATCTAAAACTCATTCATCCTTATTCACTTCTGTACTAGCAGTAAGAATTAGAGGTTCTTCGGCTGCTAGATTTGCTGAATCCGTATTGGAGTCATTTTTCCTTTCCGGACAGTTTCTTTTCCAGTGACCCTCTTTGCCACACTTCCAACATCCTTTTGGATTCTTAGGCCTAGATTTAGATCTTGACTTCGATTTTGATCTCCCCTGATTTGTGTTTCTGTTTTGAGACCTTCCTCTAGGTCCCACAAACAAGCCTTCAGAATTGCCTTTAGATTGAGCCAATAATCCTTTTTCTTTCAATTCTACCTCCTTAGAATAGGCTGTTGTAGTGACATCTCTTACAGTAATGGTATCTTTACCACTGCCATACTTGAGAGTGTCAACAAGTGACTCATATTGTTTAGGCAAACTTGTGAGAATCTGGATGGCTTGATCCTCATCTGAAATTTTCACATTGAGACTAGCCAAGTCTTGCACCATCTTCAGAAATTTGTCCAGGTTTTCCTCGATTGATTTGCTTTCATCCATTCTGAAACTGTTGAATCTTTGTTTCATATAGATCCTGTTTGGTAATGTCTTTGTTTGATACTCGTTTTCCAGGGCCTTCCACATTCCCAAAGGTGTTTGCTCGTTCATAACCTTTCGGAGAATAACATCAGTGAGACTTGCACCAATCAGGTTTTTAACCCGTTTTTCCTTTGCTGCTCTGAGTAGATCTGCTGGAATTTGTATCGGATTACCATCTTCACCTAGAACCACTGTTTCTGGTTCAGTTAGAATTTCTTCTAATCCCATAAGTTCTAGTGTGCCTAGAAACTTTTATTTCCATAGACCAAAGTCTATTTTCCCATCAAACTTGTCTACTTCAAATCTCCCATTTACATGATCCATTATAAATCTCTTATAATTCATGTCTTGACAATGGTTTTGTGAGATTTACTGTAGACTTGAGGACACCTTTTGTTGGTGCTTGTTAAAACACTAAATGAGTTTTTTAACCTTTCTGGTGTTTTCTTTCACAGGTACCTTACTTAGAACCAGAGGCTCTGATACCAATTGTGAATAAATGATCGACCGTAAGGTAAAAAAAGACACCAGGAGTTTTCCTGAGTACCAAACTAGGTACTCCCCTCACAACTTTATTTTTGGAGAAATATTCAAAGGTATGAGTTTTTTGTGATGCTTTTTCTGTAAAGCATCGACACCTATTTATAGGTGCATATCAGTTTGTTTTACCCTAATAAAGATAAACACAATATAGATATACATGAGAGATTACAGGAGATATTTAGGAGATATTTAAAAAATATTCAGGAGATAATATTTGGTGACAGATTTGTTCTTATCTGAATAATTAAATCTGGTTTGCGCAGGGTCTGATTTGTGTTGATCCATCTGATAAATCTTGCTGTCTAATTCTTTTGGGCGATCTCGTTTTTAGACCCAATATGCTTGGTTTCGGGTCAACCCAAAACCACACATTGACACATTGTCGGTTTCGGAAGTTCTTGGGGGTGGCTTTTTCCATGATTTTCGAAAGAGTTTGACAATGTCGATACGTTGAGACCCCCAGAATAAATATACTGTGTCAAACAACATCATACATAGCATATGATCGCATTTGATCCGAGCATGAGAACAAGCATTTTCAACGAATTTCTTCTCCTCCTGAAACCAAGGTGGAAGAAATAGCCTACAAGAAGGTCAAAGGATTCCATTGAGGCATACCATCGAATTGATGGTGCGTTGAACATACCACATACACACTTAAAACCTGAAACTGAGAGCATATACATAACAGAACGAAGATAAGATTGAGAATTCTGGATATAGAGAGGTTGGAAGGTGCGGCGAGAAGAGAAAATAACATCCCTTGGACGCTGAACAAGACTCGGTGACAAACTTAGCTTGTCGTCTATTCATAATAGCACATACACGAATTAAAATCGTGGGCCTTTCTTAACTAAAGGCCCATATTGACCCACAATCTGCTACCTCCAAGTATTAAAATATTATCAATGAAATATCTCGATCAAGTGAGAGCCATGTTGGCAAATTGGAGACCCGTATATGGAAAGTGTGGCTATCGTGATTTTTCTTCTTCTTCCTCGTTATCTACTTCTAGCTCCGTGTGGACAAAAGCATTTTCTCTATTCTCTTACGCTCTTTCTCACTCTTTCCCATGGCAACCACTGCATCTTCATCTCTCCCCCGTAATTATTCCTTCACACCTCCTCGATCTTCCTCTTTCATCCGTGGACCGCCGGTAGCTGGATCGCTTCCGCTATATCTTCACCGCAACCGCCGGTTGGGTCTTACTTACCGATTGGATCAGAATTCAAAGCATAAGAGTGGCGTAAATGTCAGATGTGAGGCGTCGGATGTATCTTCTTTGTCTGCTACCGCACCTAGAAGGAACTGGGTGCCTGTTGTACCGTTATCGGCGCTTCCAAAAGGTGAACGGCGAGTGATTATTCAAGACGATGAGACAATATTGCTGCTTTGGTACAAGAACGATGTTTTTGCAATTGAGAATCGTTCCCCGGCGGAAGGAGCTTACAGCGAGGGACTTCTCAACGCTAAGCTCACCCAGGTTTCTCCGTCTTTTACCCCTTTTTTTAATATTATTTCCGCAATTTGAGATTACGCCTTTTCTAATTAATGAGAACCTTGAATTGATACCATGTAAGGTGTTTGTGAAAATGCTTGACAGAGTACAGAGACCTCTGTAAACTACGTTTCTGAGACACATCTTCACCTCCTTATTCAAAACATGGCTTGATTCGATGATAGGTTTTGATGTCTGTCTAAGTTAGATCCGGCAATATCTGATTATGCATGAATGTTAAGGTTTCAGGCCAAAGTTAGATCAACAACACAGCATGTGTAACCTCACTGTAAAATGTAGCTACTGCAGGGAATCAGAAATACTTTATACGATTGTTTAGGATATGTAAACTTCTTTCCATACATGGAAATCATCTGATTTTTCACAGTACCAGTGAGTCAATTGAGATGTTGTGAACGTCCAAGTAAAATGGTCGCTTTGTGCACAATTTGGTTGCACATCACATTATACGAATCTCGAGTTTGCTTAAGGTTTTTGTTAAGGTTTTCAACAACAACGATATTGAATCGATGTCTTAGTTTAATACTACTTTTTGCTCACAATTCTTGTGGTTTCTTTAACAGTAAGCTCACAACTTGTTTTGTTCTTTGCATTTCACAACAGGATGGTTGCATTGTGTGCCCATCAACTGATAGTACGTTTGATCTTAGAACAGGAGAGATCCGGGAATGGTACCCGAAAAACCCGTTTCTCAGAGTCTTGACACCTGCACTGAGAAAATTATTTGTATATCCTGTCAAATATGATGAAGAAAACATCTACATCAGCATTAGAGGCAACGGGAAAGCCGAGGCAGCTGCAGAGATAGTCTTCAGTGGAAAAGCTCAGCCCGGGCTCACAGCAACAAATGTCAATGTAGACGAGGTAAAACAAAAAGATATACTTCAAATGGAAACAAATAAAACCAAAACAGTGATGATAAAATTTGTGAATCAGGTGAGAATGGTGGTGGACGAGGGTTCTGAGGGATTCGGATTCACAGTAAAGAACGAAGTGATCAACGGGAAGGCTGCAGTGATAGGGTTCTTGTTGCTCTTAGATTTTGAGCTACTGACTGGTAAAGGTCTATTGAAGGGGACAGGGTTCTTGGATTTCCTTTACTCTGCTTCAGATGCATTCAAGTAGATATATGTATATCTTTTGGCCTGGTTTTGCTTGCCTCTTTGTGGAAGCATCCGAGAATTACAAATCGACTCATTCCTTGTCTTGGAATATAATATATAGAGATGGATGCTATATCTTTGTTTGTGTTTTACTTAATCTCTTATTCTTTATTCTCCGAAGTTAAAAAAAAAAAAGGTTAATTCTTCAAGCTCTCCCTCTTTGACATTTCACATTTCAAATTTGATTGGATGAACAAAAAATAGAGAAAAAATGTAGATATTACTGTTTATTAAGTAAATATTTTAATAGTTTGACTCTTTTCGTTAAGCAAATATTTTATTATATTTAAGTTTTTTCAAATTTTATTATACTGGATTGGAAAGTATACACTATGATACAATATTATTTGATAATGGGTGAATCGGCATATATATCTTATAAATTGTTTAAACTATTTGCAATTTCAACGTAAAAATAATATTCGTTAATAGTTAATAAACAAATCAAATTATCTAAAGAACCAAACTAGGAAACAATAATATGCAAGTAGTTACATAATCATTTTGTTTCCTTTTAAATGTTGTTTAATATTTTTGTACTAGATTAAAAAATATTTTTTTAAAAAATAAACATCATTTATTATATATTTAAATCTAGTTTAAACCATTACAATACATACTGCAAACACACAAATAGTTAAAACATATAAAAAAATTCTATTAGTTTTGTATTGAAAATCAAAAACAATCCTTTAAAGTAACACAATATTTTTGGGGTAAAACATAATCAATAAAAAATAAAGAGAGCATTTATTTATTTTGTTTCCCTAACCCAATGTAAACTATCAATTACTACACATTAATTTATAATGTAATGAGTTGTTTAATGGCTACTATTATTCCCATCAGAAGTCTACGACTTTCTTGTCATCCACATTTCGGAAAAACTTTTCGGGCTTGACAAATGAAAACGGGCCCTTTGTATAAAACCAATGAGACTCAACTAAGACCGGAAGAAAAAGAAAAAGTAGGGTGTAAGGTCATTGACTTGGCCCATTCTTAGGACTCGTTATGTCGCCTCCTCATCATTTGAATGTACAAAGAAAAAATGAACATTGAGTGGCACGCACGTTGCACTTCTATATCACAACAAACTCACAAAAACGTGAGAGAGACAACAAAAACAGACAGTTTTTTTTGTCTCCGACCATATTACCAGAGTGGAGAGATAGATAAAGCAAATCGGCAAAACTAAAAGTATTTTTCATTAGTTAGGAATTTGAATGGTCGTTTGTTTGTAATGGGTTGTATTTGCGCCACCGCTCGTTCTCCAAACGCCGCCGTTGCCGACAAAGAGCTATTAGATTCGAGCAAGTCCATCCTTCATCTCATCCCTCATCCTCCGTCTTCATCCAAAAAGGAAGGATCTTTCACACGTGCGACTTCTGCAGCTTCGATCACCGTCGTGGCCAATGGTTATCCTGTAGTTCGCCGCCCCTCCACGTCATCTGACCAAGACAGGATTAAGCCGGTGGTTGTTGTGGGAACTCCGACAAGGAACCCCACCAGAAGAATCACGGCTACACCTGTTCTGCAGCCAGGACATGTGATCGGCAGTAAAACGGAACTAGCCAGTGCAGAATGGCCGTCTTGGTTGGCTTCTGTTGCCGGAGAAGCCATCAAAGGATGGGTGCCTCGCCGTGCAGAATCCTTTGAGAAGTTAGACAAAGTTAGTTGATATTTCTCTGTTTTCTTTTTAATCTTTCATTTGTGATCTTAAACATTAATCCTAATATGTAACTGCTTAAATTAAAATAACAGTTTATGTTATAGATTGGACAGGGGACTTACAGCAGCGTGTACAAAGCTAGAGACCTGGAGACAGGAAAGGTTGTGGCGATGAAGAAGGTTCGGTTTGTGAATATGGATCCAGAAAGTGTTCGGTTTATGGCCAGGGAGATTCTCATTCTTCGTAAGCTTGACCACCCTAATGTTATGAAGCTTGAAGGTTTAGTCACCTCTAGACTCTCAGGTAGCCTCTACCTTGTCTTTGAGTACATGGAACATGATCTTGCAGGTCTAGCTGCAACACCTGGAATCAAGTTCTCTGAACCTCAGGTATTGCATCTACTATAAGACTTAATAGTTTGGAAAAGGTCAAATGAGAAAGTGAGTCTTACTTTGTTTCAGATCAAGTGCTATATGCAACAACTGTTCCTTGGGCTTGAGCATTGCCACAGAAGAGGAATCCTCCACCGTGATATTAAGGGATCAAATCTCTTGATTAATAACGAAGGTGTTTTGAAGATTGGTGATTTCGGTTTGGCGAATTTTTACCAAGGTGGTCGAGATCTGCAGCTGACAAGTCGCGTTGTAACCTTATGGTACAGAGCGCCTGAGCTGTTGCTCGGTGCCACAGAGTATGGACCAGCCATAGACCTGTGGAGCGCCGGCTGCATTCTTACTGAACTCTTCGCTGGAAAGCCTATCATGCCAGGACGCACAGAAGTAACATAACTCTCTAATACCGTTTCTGTTTTTAGTTTCTTAAGAACACTACTATAAGAGCTCTTTTTGATTCTCAGGTGGAGCAGATGCATAAGATCTTTAAGCTATGTGGTTCACCCTCTGAAGATTACTGGAGAAGAACAACACTTCCACTTGCAACAAGCTTTAAACCGAATCATCCTTACAAGCCTGTTCTTGCTGAAACCTTCAATCATTTTCCTGCATCAGCTCTGACTCTCATCAGTAAGCTACTGACAATAGAACCTGAGAAACGTGGATCTGCTGCTTCTGCCTTGAGGAGCGAGGTAATAATTTATTGATACAAACCAGCCATTTTCTTCAACAAAAAAAAGTTATTAGATGCATTTTTATGATCAGTTACAAACTTTCTTCTTCTTTCCAGTTCTTCACCACTGAACCATTCCCTGCTAATCCATCAAACTTACCTAGATACCCACCAAGCAAGGAACTTGATGCTAAGCTTCGCACTGAAGAAGCAAGAAAGTATAGCTACATTCATCTTTCATCTTTCAGAGAAGAAAGTCCTTCTCTTTGGGGTTTTCTCATGAAATGTTTGTTTGCAGATTAAAGGCAGAGGATAACAAGAGAAGAGGAGGAGAAACTGTGACAAGAAGACGGTCAAAGAATCTTAAAATTGCCCAGACGCCTGAGTTTATGGCCGCAGGACAGTCCAAAGTCACGTGCATTAGCCATAAGTTCAAAACAGACGAGGAAGGAGGCACCGGGTTTAGGATCGAGCCACCTAGAAGAGGGATCCAGCAGAATAGTTACACTCATGCTTTTTCAGTGGTTCACCCAAGTGTTTCTGATACAGAATGGAACAGAAGTGGAAGCATCAAAAGGCAAACTATTGCAGAGCTTAACTCTAGGATATCACAAACAGGAGACTTATCTGGTGATTCTTATAGGAGAGATTCCAACAAAGATTACTCAACAGTAAGTCTCTTTTATCCCCTCTAGTTATTTCATATGTAACCTTGACTGTTGGTATGTTGTTATTGACTTGTTTTGGTCTGTGTCAGGACAATGCACCAAGGAAAAACAGAATCCATTACTCAGGACCATTGATGCCTCCTGGTGGAAATCTTGAAGATTTGCTCAAAGAGCACGAGAAGCAGATCCAACAAGCTGTCCGCAAAGCCCGTGTCGAAAAGTCTGCAAGCAAGAAGAACCAAGCTTTAACAGGGCAGCAGCAGCGTTACACAAGGAGAAATGCACGGTAGCTTAAAAATAAAAGAAACTTGAACACCATAGCACCTGTTGCGAGGTTCATCAACCTAAGGAAACTCATAAGCGTTTTAGTTCTGCCTCTTTTGTGCGTGAAGCCAGGGAGTGATTTAATGTATAGCCGATTTGTTTCTTAGGCCAACAAGATTGATCACACTGTAATGTCAAACTTCTGTTTTTTGTACATACAACAGATCTCTGAGCAAACATGGATTTGCATAAGAATCAAAATAACTCCAAATTTGGTATACTAACTGATTCACTAACAATCCACATTTTCAAGCTAAAGCTACACGCTTCAGTAGTTTGAATCGGTTTCATCTTGGGTTAATTGAGTTTGAATCTGATTCAGTTTATTTATTTTTATCTTAAATCTGCAGTAGACAACAAATTTATGATTGTTTATTTATTTTAATAATTTCATTGTTGATATCAAAGAGCCATTAAGCAAGGATTGAGTAGAATTTTATATTACGAAACGCCTCAAAAAAAAATATTCGACACTAAATGTTTGGAACGAAAATAGAAACGCTATAAGAACAAGCCAAAAAGACAAGACAGTTTATTTGTTGATTGTCTACATAATAGTTTGGTCTCTAATTGAGACTAGCCAATTCCTGAATGTTGATAGGAAACGCGACAGTGCGATCACCAACAAACGCTTTTTTGGCCATTATAAGATTAACTTTCTCAGTCGGATGAAAAGCGTCCCAAAAGATATAATTATCTCTGTTAGGACAAGGAGTCTCAAATGGAAGACAAGTGATTTGTCCTCTGTTCTTTCCTATCCCACAACATCCCTTGTCCATAGTAGTAATCCCTATACAATAACACACCATTATATATATATTAAGAGTTTGTCTTATCTTAGATTAGAATTTGTTAATGAATTACCGTAGGTCGTTGGGTTGGCGATAATGTCTTCGAACATTTGAGCGATATCAAGGTAAATGAATTTAGCACCCGGGAGATTCTGGTTGAGATTAGAGATCATTGTTTTGACGTTTGTGTTGAAAGGAAGAACAAGGCTGTTCACTTCGTCCGAACATTTACCGTCGGTTCCTTGAGCTAAAATGCTCGGAATGCATCCCATTCTTCCAAGTCCTGCCACTACAAATTTCCGACCACCAAGATTATACAGTCTCTGCAGTACCCAACAACACATTTTTTGTTACATTTTTAGCTTCTTGCTTAATAATCAGTATTATATATACTATGATTATTGATAAGTTTGGTGTTTATTACGGTGAGTTGATTGGTATAATGTTGAACCAAGAGATCGCTGAACTGTTGGGCGTTGAATTGGTTACGCGTAGGGAAATTAGGCATCAAGTAATTGTTGAGATAGTCGTTGCTTCCCATTCCAACGAAGAACAAGCTTCCAGCCACCGAATCTGCAATAGCCACTGCACCACCGGAATTGCTCGCCACCTCATTTAACGTCGTCTCGAAGTTATGTATTTGTTCGTCGAATGGTATGCGCCCCACCTAACCACCGGATCGTAATAAATCATTTAGCCGGGGCATGCATAACCATTTTTCTTAATAAAATATGCATGTGATCACAATGTTGATTATGAACGTATATATTCTGGACAGTACCAATGAAGGTATTTTAATTGATTTTGATATATACTTCTTACAACAACAAAAAAAACTAAAAAAGGAACGTACGTGTGCATATATACATTTATAATTATTTATTTATTGGCGTAGTTTATATATATATGTAGCATGCAACTTACGAAGTTTCCTCCGGTTTCAGGAAGAATCCCAGCAGCTGCAGAAGCGTAGTTGACACCACGAAGCATTTGATCTCCGGTGGCTTCGGAGTACGCCGGAATTAACGGCAGCCTCAAAAGTTGAGCTATATGAGTGCATGCATGCATCAGATTACTTTCATCGATCAGCCTATTATTTTTCCAATTTTAGGAGGAAAAAACACATGTTTCGAACAAGATTTAAAACATTAACAAATAGTAACATGCAACTAGAATGTACCAATCCCGTCGACCATGGTTAAGCCATTGCAGAACCGGCCAGTTGGACCGCCATTGAAATCGATGCCATAGGGGAAATAATTTGCTTTAGCAAAGGAAGGGATGTTATTGTTGTTCCCATTGTCTATGAGAGAATCTCCAAAGACAAACAGGGCCGGGACAAGGCCATCACCACTGTCTTGGTCGACCAATGGAGGTGGAGGGGCAGAAATAGGTTCCTCATCAACAACAAGTTGGCCGGAGACGCCAAACAGGATGTGGATAACCACCATGAGAAGAGCCGGGAAGCAGAAAACTCGCCGAAAGTGGAAATCCATATGTATCGTGAAGCAGTTTTGAGTGTAAGTTGAATTCGAATTTGGGTTAGTATTTGAGTGAAGGAAAATACAATTTTTCAGATTTATAGAGAGAAAGAGAGATGAAGGGTTTGGTGAAGAGCAGTAAATGCATCTATCTGTTTTCTACCACATACTAGTATCAGCCACAGTCCACAGATATATATGGTTACATGTATTCCTTTTTTTTTCACTTTGTACAATTAAACTATCTAATAATTTATCATTTTCGTATTAAAATTTAACATTATCATACCAAAAATGATAGAATTGAACTATACAGTAACCACTACACCATTTACTTTTCTCTATTATTTTTCTTTTTAAAACAATAATTTTCTAAAAAAAAATTAATACAAATTAAGAAATTATTTAATAATAAATGTTTAATATTTTTTGTACGAGATATTAAACAGAAGAAATGGAACGTAGCATTTAAATCGTCGATATTCTCAATGATGTTTAGGCTTTCGAGGTCAGACAATCGTGAAGACCAATTATGTCGAAGAAGAGAGCAGAAAAAGCATCAATTAAATGTCTTCTTTCAAAATGATTGGTTATAGGTTTTAACATTTTGATCTATTTATTTTAGGGTTGACTTTTAATGTGTTTGACTTTTGAGATTGTGTAAGAAAGTTTATAAACGTGGGACCCAATAAATGGTAGTATTTTTGTTTGCCAATAAATGATACTTCAATCGTATGTTTTCAAACATGTGTTTTGGATCAATCGAATCAAGAAAATTTATATTTTTTCTTATCATCCTAATTAATATTCCATCTGTTTTAACACAATTTAAAAAGAATTCATTCTTTTTAGTAATATATGTATCATACTTTTAAATAACTATAAACAAATCAATAATTTTAATTAATGATTTTTGAAATTTATGGTTAGTTATTAAAAATGCATAAAAACCTATAAAACCAAATATTCTGTAAACCAAACCAAATTAACAAGAGTTATAAGTACATTTTATATACCTTATCCCTTTCTGAAGCATCTCGATCTCTTGCTTAAGCACATTTATCTCATCTTTCGAATCCTAAGGAATTTTTTTTATTGTTTCAACGTTCCTATTATTTGTAAGTAATTCGGTGAAAGGGAAAGCAAATTAAGTTCATTGAATGTTTCATTCAATAAATATAACATGTAGAATCCGAAGGTGCCCTACGTACCTAACCTGCAGAGTATTTTAATTTCAAATCAATTAACAATATTCCAACAGAGTTTCGCTCTGCATGTCAACACGTGTTATCATTTTGCATTCTATAATACTATTTTTTGGTATATTAAAGTAGGTATTTTTGTTCTTTTAAAAAAAAACCAAAATTACTCTAAAATAATGAAATGGAAACTATTTTAACAAGTACGTGAAAAATACTCATTTTTTATTGGGAGAAAACTTTGACCATACTCATATACGATCATACCACCTTCTTAATTCTCTTTATATATATATATAATCTCCATTATCAGATTCTTCCAATCAGTTCTCTGATTCTAAGAGCACCCTTTAGCACATCAGTCTCCTTTTCCTTTGTGTATTCTGACAACAGTTACATAGATATAGAGAGAAATACATAAAAATCAAAACTACTCACCAATAAACCTAACTACAACTATATTTATTTTCTTATATATATCATATATATTTTTAGATTTAATTATAAAAATCAAATTCATAGAAAAAACGATATTATGATAAATCGGTTTCGGTTAACAATATTAAAATTTGGATGTATTGATAACTCCTCCGTTATCTTATTATATTTAATACAAACTAAATGTATATCTATGCAATGTGTGGGAAAAAATATTTATAAATTATATAATATTATTTATTAGTAAATATAAATTAAATATTTATATATTTTCACTTTTATTTAAAATTATTTATAAAATTTAATTTTTTATATGTAAATTAAGGGAAAAAATAATTATTTTTTATGAATTTAATAGTATTTTTGGTTAATTTCATAAAATATATTAATTCTCTAACCAAATTAATAATAATGACATATATTATAATTATTCTAGTAAGTTAAACTCATTTATATATTTATTTGAAACTTACTATAGTGATGACACGTCAGCATGATATTTATATTAATAACACGTGAAGGTAAGATTATTTTTTTAAAATGTTTATCAAATAATATATTAGATATATTTTTCTCTAATGTTTAAATATACTTATATATATATTACATTAGTATTTAAGAATATTTATAACTACAAATAGAAAATGTTTTATATATAAAAAAATATTTAATGTGACGGTTACAAAAAGTGGGTATAATGTGGTTATTTACAATTGTAATTAACCAATACAACCCATTAACGAGGGAGTTTCTCTTAAAAATGGATTAAACTCCATTAAATAATACTAGAAAAACAACACATTAAAAGAGAGAAAAAGTAATTGGTTGATTCTTTATTCATCAAAAAAATAATTAAAAAAGAGATCAAAGAGAACAGAAAATCATTAGTATAATTTTTCATGAATCAAGGTTAGTAATTTATTTTTAAATTGTGTTTCATTGAATTTAAGCAAATCTAGAACATTTCATTGAATTTAGGCAAATCTAGAACATTTCATTGAATTTAGGCAAATCTTGAACATCTTATTAGTAGATTTCATAATTGAAATCACTGAAAGTAATTTAACACTAACTACTTAAATCCATTGATAAGATCACACACAATCAATTCTTGTCTTTCCTTCTCCGTTTAGTCCATCTGATAATTCTATCTCACTGCAATCGAGATGACGTTTGTCTCTCACAGGTGACAGAATATTGTAGAAGAAAAAAGTTTTATGTGATTAGTTATAGCAAAACTGTAGATTCAAACAAAATACCATGATTCCTATCGAACAGGCCAAGAAAGAACATTTGCTTAGACTTTAACGGGCTGAAATAGTCGATTTAATTTGTGCCCACCCAAGCCCAAGTTTTGGTAATCTTTGCTTCAGGCTTAAGGTCAACGGTCTCTAATGTTCCTTTCTTCTTCCATCACACTCTTCCCAGTAATGGTGCATTCCTCGAAAACCCAGCACTGCTTTAACAAATCAATCGTCAAGGAAGAAAACATAGAGCGACAGAGATACATCTGCGGTTTCCTGAATATGTGTGAGCTCAGATTCCTCCCCATTCTTCTATTTTCGACGGCGATCTGCTTTATCATTCCCCGAATCGCCGCTAGAAGCAGCCACTACGACTATATCCAACCAGGTCTCCGCCATTATTTTACTAATCTTCAGTATCTAAGTATTGTTCCTACCGCACAAATCTCTTGTTTCTGTCTCGCGGATTGATTACTTTCGTCATTAATTGCGCTTAATTTGAATTAGCATATGCACGATACTTTCAGATATAAGAAGAAAATCAACTATTGGTACACAATTTGGTATAAGTTTAGTTATTATCTCTTCGAAGATCACATTTACGGGTTCAGATACTACTTGAGGTTTCTGCATAACTGCATACTTGCTTCTGAACATTCAATGATTTAGTTTAATCTGGAATTTCTGTGTTGAGTTTTAGGTGATGGATATTCTACTTTTCATGGTACTGCGAATGCGAGGCACTTATTTTCCCAAGAGCGTAGACCAAGGTAATGTCGTTTGGGGGTTTCAAGCTGTTACTGGGATGTTTTTACTGTCTGCGTAATGATAGCTGTGTTTTCATCGTTCAAAGTTTTGAATTAGCTCAAGGATACATGACGAATAATGATCTCGAGAAAGCAATGAAAGATTTCACCAAGAGATGTAGCAAGATTTCGAGATTATACAGGTAATTATTACCTGGACACTCTTATGAAGTAATCAGTACGGAATAATACTTAACACACATCACATTTGAGACATTTGAAAAGTCAGTAGATGCCTGATATGAATTTTTATGGTGTTGTTGATTGTGTTCTTATTTCTCTCTTTGAGGGTTTTCTGGAACTTGCTTTCAGCATCGGAAAGAGTGTCAATGGATTTCCTTTGGTAATGCACTCTTAGCTATCAGAAGTGAATCTTTATGTTTTATAACGTACATCTCTGAAGATCACTATTGATGATGTCTTGTTGTGTTTGTTTCTTGCTTTACCTTTTTAGTGGGTCATAGAGATTTCAGACAGGCCTGGAGAGATAGAGGCTGAACCTGCCTTCAAGGTTGAAAATTCTGCTCTATAATTTCCACTGATTAAATACTAGATCACTCTTTTATACTTTAATTTTACTGGATTCCTTTTCGATAACTAGTTGGTAGTGCTCTTTTCTTGGAATTTAAATAGTTGAATAACTGGTCATGCAGTATATTGGGAATGTGCATGGAGATGAACCTGTAGGGCGTGAGCTCTTATTACGTCTTGCAAACTGGATTTGTGATAACTACGGAAAGGACCCGTTGGTAAGTGAATATTTTTTGCTTCTTTATTTCGACTATACCTGGGCCGTAAAAAATTTAACACTACTCTTTGATTGAACTGCCAAAGAAAAAGGTTCTGAACTTATGTCGATATAATCCATTTTGGTATGCAGGCTCAGATGATTGTAGAAAGTGTTCACCTTCATATACTGCCATCACTGAATCCAGATGGCTTTTCAGTCAGGAAACGTAATAATGCTAACAATGTGGATCTAAATCGTGACTTCCCTGACCAGGTGACTTTTCTGATGGCGCTTTACACACTCATAAGTAGTTTAATCATCCCAGCTCTGAGTAATCATAATTTCCGTGATTTACATGACATTTGGCTTGCTTAACACATACCTAATGTTGCAGTTTTTTCCCATAAATGAGGACTTGAGTTCGAGGCAACCTGAAACTACGGCAATGATGACTTGGCTGAGAGATATACGATTCACTGCATCAGCTACTTTGCATGGGGTAATTTTCTCGACATTTTGATGTCAGTTACTTTTACATACTATCCAATCTCAAATATGCCTGATTTGTAAGTTTCAAAAATCTCCGAGGGGTTTAATATACTTTTTTGTAGAAATTCATGATTCAGTGTGAATAAAATATATGTTAAACCGTGGTTTGATACAGGGTGCCCTGGTCGCAAATTTTCCATGGGATGGTACAGAGGATAAGAGGTATTTGCTTCTACTTAAAATAATACTGTATATATGCAAAAACTCTTTGCTTCGTCCTTTATGCAATGCAAAAATTATCTAGCTGTGGTTAACTCTTGCAGGAAATACTATTATGGGTGTCCTGATGATGAGACATTCCGGTTCTTGGCACGTATTTATAGCAAATCTCACCGTAATATGTCTCTTAGCAAAGAATTTAAGGAAGGAATCACAAATGGAGCATCCTGGTATCACATCCAATCAACTTCCTCTGCCTTCTGCAACAAATGAATTTCCTGACTAAAGCTTTAGGCAAAACGGTCTACAGGTACCCAATTTATGGTGGTATGCAGGACTGGAATTACATACATGGAGGATGCTTTGAACTGACTCTGGAAATAAGCGACAACAAATGGCCTAGAGCCTCTGAGGTCAAATCCTATATTCCTTATTCCTTTGTGATAACTGTTTCTCCTTTGCTTGGTAGTTAGAGGTCGAATCCTATATTCCTTATTCCTTTGTGATAACTGTTTCTCCTTTGCTTGGTAGTTAGCTAACAGAGTTCGCATTTCTTATACAGCTTCCCACCATTTGGGAGTACAATAGAATGAGCATGCTGAATCTTGTTGCAAGCCTAGTAAAGGTATTATTTAAATCTTTGTTTTTAGAACCAACATTTCAACCTTAATGTACCGTTTTAAATTGAGCTTTAATATATTACTCAATTAATGGGAGATTCCGTTTGGTGTGACCTTTATTTCAGTCTTATACTCTTTTCTTTTTGTTACTTTTGTCAAGTAAGCCCTTACCTTTTTGCCTTAGACAGGAGTTCATGGGCGGATCTTTTCATTAGACCAGGGAAAGCCACTGCCTGGGCTTGTTGTGGTCAAGGGTATTAACTACACGGTATTCGCATATTACCTTTTATTTTCTGAACTTCATCTATTCCAAAAACTGAAAAAATATTATAAGTTCTTCAGTACCTCATTGTTTCTCCAGGTTAAGGCTCATGAAGCATACGCAGACTACCATCGCTTGCTTGCACCTGGACAGAAATACGAAGGTCTGATCTTCTTTGCTCACATTCAGCTTAACTTATATTGCAATGACCAAAGTTGTGGAGTCCAGCTTTCTTACTTGCAATCTCTATGGTTGCCCTGGAATCGATTGAGTTCGTTCTGGAATGGTGTTAGAGCCATTGCTATAAGCTGATGATAATATTGATGAGATTTTGCCTTAAGACGGCAGCCCTTACGAATGCAATGTTATTTTCCCTATGATAATAACAATATATATCTTTCTTTTCATCTCAAATCCATGTTATTGTTGATTACTTTGCCTCATTTTGAGTTTCCTCTACTGGTTTCGCAGTCACGGCGTCATCCCCGGGATACAAACCGAAAACAACAAGCCTTTGGTTAGGTGAAAACGCTGTCACAGCTGATTTCATTCTCATTCCAGAAGCAAGCCTCCAAGGCAATCTACTGAGAAGCATATGTGACTGTAGCAAAAACTGCGGTCAGCCGCTTGTAACGCAAATTTTCAGAGGGACAAATAACGGAATCGCGTTTACCCTTGTCGTGGTTGTAGCGTTCCTGTGTTTTTTGTTGCAAGGAAGGGTGAGATTTAACTTATGGAAGCAAAGACAATCCTCTAGAAGATCAATAACAACAATATGATTTATAGGTGTAATAACACAACTCTCCATTCCAATTACCAAAACTAAAACCTTCTCATATCATTAAACATTTTCTTTGAATCAAATAAAAGTTATACGAATGCATTTTAGTGTTCGAAAGTTACCAATTTATCTTATAACCTAAGTGTTTTTACACTTTTTACACTTTTGCAAAATATGACTTGGTGTTTCTTATTACTAGAGCATTTTTGGCTCTATTTCATCGATTAACAGAAAATGCATCATGACTGATATTAAATATGTATTCGAAAGAAAAATAACTAAGTGTTTGATGAAATATGTTTTTTGGTATGTCATATAAAAAGATTGAATTTCTTCAGTTTTATCGTAAATCAAAGAAAAGAATAATTTAAAGTACATTTTTCTGTTTAAAGCAGAATTTCTTAATATATATTTATGACTTTGATTATCTTTTAAGCCATTTTCACACTGAATCAGTGAATCATTTCTAATGATTCACTGAATCTATAATACACTAGCTAATCTCCATTAACTTGTAAATATATTTATAAAATTAAACGGAATTATATGAATAATTCGTTCACACGAAATATTTCATAAAATTATTATATCGGTATTTCGAAATATACATTTTCAATGAAATTAAAGATCTCAAAATATGATGATTTATAATAAATATATGAAGATATTTTTAAAAAGCATAATATATCTTATAAAACTATAAATATATAAACCTAGATTTTGTTTCAATTATAATATTGATTTAAAAATAAATAAGTATATTTTGATATACTCTAGTAATTAGACTCTAACATTTATGGTATTTTAAGTATTTCTTGAAAACTAATAACATATGTTTAATTATTTTATATATACCTACATATATATGGCATAAACGAACAAAATCTATTAAAATATCAGTTTTAATTTTTTATTTTACTGAATAATTTAAAAAGTAGTTTAGCTATTTTTTTCATTTTTTATTTTGCAAAAATGTTTTAAAAATCAAAATATTATTCTTTTTGAAAGTAGTAATAAGATATTTGTGTAATTATGTTTTGTCGAATGTCACACTTTGTAATGATCTATAAAAACATTATATATAAAAATATGTATTTGGAAGTGTGTTTGACAATTAAATTAGCTTTAAACCACCACATCAGAAATGAGGATATTTCATTTGAATAGTTAGGGATTAGGGAACTCCTTGACAATTCTGAAACTCAAGGATATCAAGAAGTCTTATATTTCTGATATCATCTTCCTAATACAAGCAAAAAAATGAATATAATGTTGTGAATAGTTTAGGAAAAGATTGCCACTAAGCTACGGTAATAGTTTTGTTCTGTCTACAAAAGGTACTAGTGGAGCTATGGCTGTTTTTCGAAACAACGAGTTGAAGCTGAGTTTGGTTGGGTGCCAATAAAACTAATGTACATATAACTGAAGTTGATAAATGCTTTATGTTATTTTCTATGTTGTTCCTGAACATCCAAATGCAATGTGGTATGAAATGATTGCAATGGCAGGAACAAGGTCATCAAGCAGAAAGCCATGGCTAGTGCTAGGAGATCTCATTGATATTGAGTCCAACTAAGAGAAGCAGATGTTCTTTTACACTCTTTAGTAGAATGTTGTCTATTTGTGTTCTTGAAATGAAAAACGATAGGGTATTTATATACACTTGGTCTAGTCAAAAGGTATAATTATACAATTGCCCTAAAAAAATAAACAGGATAGTTGCCAATATTAGATTGTTTAGATTCATACCCTAAAACTTAGGTTTAGCTGCTTCCTTGGGAAGGATCAGATCATAGAACTCTTTTTCTTTATATGGAAGGGTTAAGATCTTTTTGTATTACCATAACAAAACTTTTATGAGTGATTGTAAAAGAAGAATAATCATGGATGATATAAAATGTTCATTATAATACAAATATATGAGACAAGAATATGAACGTTTACCAATATCGAATTGAGATTCCGTAGAAAGAGAATGTCTCTTTCACGAATACTTATGTGCAAAAGATGAAACAAGACAAAATCTGAATATCTTATTTAGAAAACGGCCACAAGTTCCTCGTCTTCAATCTCTGCATCTGTGAATGTTAACGCTCGTTGAAGCTTCCTCGCCGAAAACACCTCGACCTCAGCCATGTAGGTCGCTGTAACCGGACGATGATCTGAGAATTTCTGTTCGGTTCGCCGGTACTGAACCAACCTTATTCCTTTCCCGTAGGATAGAACTCTGTCACACCAAGCTGGTGTTCTCCGCATTCCTTTTCCATCGTTTCCAGTGTAATCATCGGAACTCACTTGGTACTTATAGGTCGGTGCAAATTGTAGAGTTCCTTCTGACCATCCGTCAAATGCTCGACCTTTCTTGTATTCCTTTACCAGCTGCAGTATATAATCATAGGAAAAGCATAATATCAATTCTATTGCTATGATTGGTAACTGTTTGAGTTATCGATAGTGCTGACCCTGAACCCAAACGGTATCTATTGTCTTATAAAAAACTCGATTTGGGATCGTTTGTGTGTGTGTGTCTTTTTTGCTTTGATCGATGAGATTCAAATCCTAAATAAGTTACCTGGTCATGTTCAAGTAACTTGGACCATTCTTTCTTGGAAATGAGGTTTCTAGTTTTCTCATACGATAAATTAAGTCGGTAGTTGAGATCTCCTAACCAGATTATTCTTCTGCAAAGAGGTGGGAACAAATCAAAGTTAGACAAATAGAAATCTAGAAGAGAGATATAGAGAGAGAAAAAAAGTCTGACTCATGATCATAGATAAGCTTGGGAAGTCCAAGAGCCGAGACAGTGTGAAAGACTGTTCTTTTATGTATCTCTTGAACATCAGCATTTCGCTTGATCTGATCAACCTCTCTTTCTCCTGCCGTCAAATGTGTGCATATGAAACAGAAGAACGTCTGGTTTATCGACATGCTCACAGACACAGCTCCCTGAAGACGACAAATCACTCAACAATTTTGTAAACATAAAGAAGTTATAATATATCATATATCTAAATATATGTACCTTGTTACCAATATATCCCATGACGCCAACTCCAACTGTAGAAACTCTTACGTTTTGAATATGTTTTCGCAGGCTTCGTTTAACCCAAATGGTTAAGAGAATCCCAACCATTTGTTTACTCACTAGCCTCACATAAGCTGGTTTTCGTTTTCTCTCCATTAGCAACTTGAGGTCCATTTCCGCTAGAGCTAATACCTCCGGGGAGATCCCGTTGTTGCTTCCGGCTACAGATTTGAACGAATTGTAAGCCTTGAAAGACTTTGCTGTTCTTAGTGACTTCACTGTCTTTAACGACGGCTGTCTATCGAGAACACATGACGGTCCTAACATGTTCAACGGCGGTTCTGGCCAGCTCAAACCGATCCGTTCTTTCCCACTTAACATCCGGTTTAGCTTTTGCATGCCGGTTTGAGAAGAATCCTCTTTGTTCCTCCTCTCAAAGCTATCAACACGTAAATACATTTGTCTCTCTAGCTTCTCAGGAGGCGAGAACTGTCTCTTATTTGGGTCAACGAGATTGTTGACTTGGCCGATAACTTCGCCGTCGTGGTTTAACTCTCCGAGGCTTATGTCTGGTTTGACTTCTTCCTCATCAATCGGGTGAATCTCAACGCCAGCGTCGCTGTCACTCTCTACTTCTTCCTCAATAACGTCGTGAGTTTCCTCAAATGGTTTGAATTTTCCCGGAGATGGTGGATCACTGTAACTTTTAACCGTCGAGAGTTTCGGTCTGACTCTGTTCAATGCTTCCCTAATCACTTCTTCCCATTTTGCAACCGGTCGTTTATCTTCAGCTCCAAGAATGTTTCCAGCATTCAAAGGTACAATCTCTTGTAAACTTCATACCCCATTAAAAAAAACATGAATAAATCTATGTGATGAGAACATATCGAACAGAGGTAGTTTTGTCCATGTCGTTGACGAAAAGTCAAATTTGTTTACCCAAGAACGTAGATGTCAGCAGGCTGATTGATTTCGATCCATTCATCGATGTCGAGATCACAAGGTGGTGATTTTCCTCCAACGTTCCACGTACCAACACATACTCTGCACAAATTTGTTATTCAATTCCGACATGTTAGGTCTCCTTTTACCAAAATAAGAAAAATTCAAAAAAAAATTAGAATTTAAAATTAAACATAAAATTATACATAAAATTATACCTTATTTCTTTGTTGTTAATATATTGTGCCCTTAATGTCTCTGAATTCCTTCTTCTTAGCTTCATCGGAGCATCTAATCCATCAAATTTTTCTAAAGAATATTCGTAAACTCGTATCCAAAATTATCACTTTATCAATTAATTTGTTTTTAAAACAGATATAAAACCCAGATGCACCTCACACAGTGAATCTCACAACTACCTATGCAATTCGGCATTACCATTGCTACTAAACTCCTCTGCGGCGGAAGATACGGCGGCAATGGCGTCCTCCGTGTACTCACAAAGCTTCGGTTTTCTTCCTCGCGTGCTCGATTCTCCACCATCTGTTAAACAGGCTTAACAGCTTAGTTAACTGGAGAAGAAGAACCGGTGATTAAGGAGAGAGAGAAAGAGGAGAAACAGACCTTCATCGGAGCTGGAATTGTCGTTTTCGCTTCCAACGTCGTCGTTTTCGGATTCGTCTTCAGTATCGGCGCCGAATTCAGTATCTCTAGCGCTTATGTTCAACCACTTTCTCATCAGCAACTTCGCCCATAATTTCTGTAATCCACATCTAATCCTCAGCTTTTTTCAGACATCAAAATCGTAACCACAAAAGTTTTACCTGAGATTTCTGACGTCTGGTTTTCGTCATCATCCCTGGAGACATCAAATTCGTAATTTCACAAAGCGATATAATTTAATAAAAAGGAATGTGTTAACTGTTAACACTTTATAAATGTGGAGATTTTTCTTGGCCAGACCATAAAATCTAGAATTACTTGAGAGACTTCGGAAACGCGTCTACTTTCTATTCATAATTTTATTATTTAAGAAGAACTCTAAACTATAATACTTTCTTCGATAATGGCGTACCCTCATGGTATGTTCATTGGTGGTTTTTGTATGACAATATACATATATTTATTTATTTTATTGACCAACAAAAATTAGTTTACATATGTAAGATTAATAAATACTAAGTACGTATTAAGTGGACTTGTTATAACAACTCCCACGGGAGCTACTTGTTTTCATATCTGAATCGTGGCATAAAATTTGGTCTCGACCATTTGGACTTTAATTTTTGGACCGGAGACTTATTTACTACATGTTACAATGCGTTATGTATTACATAGGCTCACACTATTAACGTGGCAAGTTTTAGATTATTTTTAATTAGCAGATAAAAGTCTGGAATGTAAAAGAATATCTGAAGTGATGGGCACCGCAAACATAAAATGAAAAACTAGTCTGAAATTATTAGTTTTTTAAATTGGACAGTAAACTCATGCTCAGAATTTAGTGCATATATATAGTTTACCGAATATGAAAATGTGTAATTAATAACATATCTACCAACCGATTCAAAAGTGACAATCATAAATAAATCTCTTCTTGTTGGACTTTTCTTAAAAAGAATCAAGATAAGATAAGATTCAAAAACTTTCATCTTTTTCACAAACCAACGGAAAATGTAGATGTAAAACACATATTTACTTGTAAAAAGTCATGGAAATCTTAAAATCTTTAATATATTCCTCACTGAAATATATAGAATAACTCTTAAAATATTAAATATAATTAGGTAGAGTATTTATCCTAACAAGGTTTATATTTCATTATAAAATATATTATTTGTGAACAATATGTGAGTTTCAAGTAATATATAAGTAGTATGCATTTAACTGATTTTTAGTTGTAAACCTATAAATTTAATATGATATCAAAACTTGATTACACAGCCGTCAATTCGAACTGAATTGATCTAGTTCATAGAATGATCAATCGAATACGAAACTAATATGGGTTAAAATTAATTCGGCCAATTTAAACTAAAATAAATTATACAATAAAATATTATCGAAATTAATATTTAAATGTATTATTTTAAAAAAAATGCGATGAATATTGAACATTGAAAATATAATGAAAGTAAAGGAATATTGGTGAATCCAAACTGATTTTGAATTGAAATCAATAAACTTAACAATATTTTCAAAAAATAAATGAGAAAGCATAACCATTTAAAAACTACCTAAATGTGAGCTTTGAATACAAAAGCTTTAAAATGAAAGCGAGAAAAGAGTTAAAAAAATATATATAAATGATGTCAAATTATGGAATATTGTAATTCAAAATCAATTGGTATATTAATTCCTATCTCTTATAAATTAATCAAATTTAATATAAAATTTTGATGTTTGAGATTGGTCACACACCTCTTGGAACATGATCCATCTAATATTAATTTTCACTATATATATATTATATAATTAATTTTAATTTAAATCGACCATTTTAGATTTGACAATTTTGATACAATCATATTTTTTGATAGATCAAATCGATTTCAATCAAGTTAGATAGTGTATAATCAAATTATCATACCAACTCAAATTTTAAAATTATAATTCAAAATCAATTGACAATAAAATAAATCGATTCATATCGTTTATATATTTATCAAAATTGATTTGATTTTTTATAATGAGATATTTTCATAAACTAAAATATATTTAAAATCAATCACCGATTCAATAATAAAATTTTTAACCTTGTTAGGAATATAAAATATTTGTGTAGGAAGGGGAGGGAGATATTAAAATGCAAATTTTTTTCCGTATACCAAATAAAAAAACTCAAATACATGGCGCCGCCAAGGTGGTCGATAAGATTTACAGGATAAGAGATCCGGTGATGTAAAAGCAACTGTAAGTGATCCGGTCGGGATATCCGGTTAGAATCTGGTTTAGGGATAAGGTGTTCGGTCGGTGCGGTGCGGTGAGGGACCCACGAAATACACGGACCACATAAGGACTCTATTGGACCCACCCACTTTTAACTACGAGTTTGGTTTTACGGTGCGACAAGTTTGTTGTGCCTAACTCCAAATTCCAAATTCTATTTGTTTACATTTTAATATGAAAGTATTTGTTTACATTTTAATATGAAACTATTTGTTTGATAACTCCAAATTCTCACATTAAATCCTAATCAGTCTAATCAACGAATTAAACTACTCAAGTTTCCTTTGATTTTTACGCATTTTAAATATAGTAAAATAATCTACTAATATGTTTTAGTAATATAGTTTAACCGGTTGCGCATTATAAAACAATATACTAATTTGTTATAGATTAAAGTTTGACACAAATAGAATATAAATGGTGTGAACATAACATTATTAGCAGTCTTTTAAGTTTGTTTTCTTCCAATTAGTTTTCAAGACAGTGGTCGGTCCATCCAAGATTCGCACGTCTACATCATTTATTTTTGCTTTTTACATATTTGTGTAGTTTCAAAATAAGTATTTCAATATTTAAAATATGTTTTTAATCAAATTATATATCAATGCAATTCAAAGCCAATCATAATTAACTTATTATTAGTTAATAACCTCTAACAACTTATATATTCAAATAATATAGTATTGTATTTTGTATTTGGTAAATTTCCTCTTTTAAAAATCTTTCAATAATATTTTTAAAAAAGTAATGGTTTTTAGTTTGGAACAAAAACTTTTTTGCAGTGTATTTGGGAATTGCCTTTGAAAAAAGGGTCTCACCTTTTTCCATTTAGTTGAGTTTGTTATCTTAAATCAAATGAGTTTAAAAAAAGGGAAATTAGTGATTAAACATTGCAAGAATATCCTCTTTATTCCAACATAAAGCAGTTAATAGAATATAGCGCTGTTTGTTTGTCTGCCGTAACGTCTGCAACAACGATCTGCGGTCAGATACTACGGTTAAACGCTGCAATATTATTTTTTATTTGATCGCCGCAAATTGCCACTGTAGGTTATAGCGTAATTGTTTGATCAAACGATACAATTTTGTAGTAATTAAAATTTTTTAGTACAGTTTTTTGCGATCGACCGCATCGTTTGATTGCAGAAATCTGCGACAATCAAACAAACAATATTTGGTCGTATTACGCATCTGCAGGTTCCTACAGCTACGAAACGAACAATCCTTATAACTTATAATCGGTTGAAATCAGAAAGACTAAACTCCCAAACAATTTAAATTATAGAAAAAAACACGAAAGAGTTATCAACAAAGTATCAATTGCTTATAAATGCCTCGTTAACCAAAACTTAAGACTATATATATTACTTATAGAGAAAATACTTTAACTACGGGCGTTTATAAAAAGAAACAAAAGGCAAAATAAGAGAAAATAAAGAGATTATAAGTAAAAGAAAACATATGTGGTGGCTTTTTGAAATCACATCAACTTTGACGACGATCCACACAATTACATGCAGGCTGTGATGGTGAGCCAGAGATTTTAGCCACAACTCACCACTAATCCGTTCTACCTCATTCCTTACCAAATTTCAGTTTTTTTTAGAATAAGAAATTATATATTCAAATTTTAATATTTTCTTAAATATAGAAATAAAAAACTAGGAATGGATTCGGGTTACATAGACTTCCTATTGTGTTAATGCAAAATAAAATAATATGCATAATTAAAAATTAACAATTTAGTAATCAGAAAAAAAAAATTAGAAACAAAATCTAGTTATTGGAAGATTATCTTCAAATCTTATAGTTATATCATTATCAAAACTGAACTATTTTCACATACATTGTGATTATATTATTAGAACAACATGTAATGATGTATTTAATAAAAGATTTTGCGCTTTTATTATGTTAAGGATCGTGTTTCTTATTCAAAATATTGTTTTTTGTTAATCATAATTATCATTAACCTATTAATATTCAATTTATTTGAAATTTTACCCGGATTATCCTAATCATTACACAATTTAATAAAAGTTTGAATATAATCTAGACAATATTTTTTGTGTCCCATTCTCATATGTTATCCACAATTTCTTGTCAAATCAATACTCCACCACTGTCTTCATACCGACTTCTACATTTTAAACTGAATCATATAAATTCGCTTATATTAAATTAGAAAATAAAACAACATTGGAAAAAGACAAACAAAAAAACATCATTAAGAATGGAATCACATAATGGTTACCTCTTATTACACACACAAGTTTTATCACCAATAGTTGTCACTATTAGAGATTGTCTAAACAACGAGCCAAATAGATTAAAACAAGAAAGAAAAAAAAGTAAACGATCCAAATAGAAAGTACAATACAAATGACTAAATATACCTTTATTTAGTGACTATATGGTCCCAATATCACCAATGTTCTTTTTGTTTACTTGTTTTATTCCTTATTTCACACTAATATTCTATTTTCATAGTTCAAACACACACAAAACTCCATAACAATTCTCAAGTAATAAAACGGACAAGAAACTGTTCATAAATTGGTACAGTTTTTTTTTCTCATCATATAATTCTAAGTGATTTATTGTTACTTTTGGTATGTTCCACATATTTTCTAAGTGTGAATCTGAGACTTTTGTTTTCGATGGTCGTAACAACTCTTTCTTCCACCGTCTTTGATTCTCAATTTTTTTTTTTGAAAACATATTCAAAATTATAAGCTTTTAAAATAATTTATTTAACCAATAACCAACTAAATTGCAGAATACAAATATCAAAAAAAACTTTGGATGGAAAATTTAAAAAATCACAAAACAAAGAAACTTGAGTAAGACATCCTTTATTATTATGAACGAAGAAAAAGATATTTATATTTTTGGATAATTTGTTATACATTTATCTTCATCTACACACCTTAGTGCTAACTGTTCTTCTCACCAATTGTTTGTTCGGTATAGGGGTGCAAGAAATTCTACTAATATGTTGGAAAATTGACTTTGTTAACTAAATTAGGAGGATTAAATGGAAAAACTTTGGTCATTTCTTTAAAGTTTTTTTTAAAAAAAAAATTCACACAAATTAACGAACAATTGATATTTAGCAGTAAACATAAAATATATTTTTACCCTTTTCTATACCTATAAGTTAATAATAATTTAAAGTTAAATATTATTAATTAATATTTTTAAAATCAGTTAATTAGGTATTCAAATACAGTAAAAATCTATTAAAAATTATAGAATAATAAAAATAATTAAAAGTGAATTTATTAAACACAAAAAGAGTAGTCTATTAGCGAAAGAGAATAAACGGATAAGCTAATAGTGCATGTTCTAACTTATCTGTCCAGCGATAATTATGCCCTCATTATTACAGACACATGTCAACTATGATCACGTCAATATTTAAATCGAATGCTAAAAATAATTACACTTATTTTGTTTTTGTTTAACAATAAACAACATTTTTGGAAATCTGAATAGGACTCTCCAAATTCAGCATCATCATTGAATGCTTATTCAAATCGATTTAACTGATGTAGTTAAAGTTTTGAGTATTTTATATTTTAATTATATATATATAGCCACTTTGTTTTATTTTAAATAATTTAAAGAATTTTGTAGACAAACTATTTATTTATATTTACTTCAAAAAATATTGCTTAATATTTACTTACAAATAATTCAACCAACAGCAAAATAACAAAACAAATAAATTAAGTTTACACTGAAAAATGACTCTTATTTATAATAAAACAAAAACTTGGCTAAGACATCATCTGTTATAAAACATAGTAAGTAATTGAAAAAAAACTAAATAATATAATACTTAAAACAATATTCATATATCATGTATTTAAAGCAATATATTGAATAATTTATAGAAAATAAACAGTAAATAATAATTTTAAAATAATTGTCGTATGTAAAATATCTTAATTCGACACTACTTATCATGAAAGATTGGATTAATAGAACACGGTAATAGTGCAATATAATATTATGTATGAAAACAAATTCAAAAAGGTCTCATAAAAAAGTCATCAAAGACTAATGCCAGAAAAGTCTAAATACTGTTTACTTTTATAATCACCGATCACAATTTAGGAATCTCTTAAATCATTGTAACCAGAAGGTAGAAATATTAAACTCTAATGCTAATCAACTTTCACTATAATATTAAGTGGTCTTCGACGAATTACGACTCATCGACTAATAAAACGTAATTAAACTTAATTATATAAGTTTGGATTAGGTGGCAAGGCGATAATTAGTGATTCATGATAACTGCATTTATACAGATTAAATTGAGTTATTAAAACTTGTTCATAATAAACAAGTATCATCTCATGATTTTCATCACCATCTTTTTAATAATTAACAATTTGAAATTATGTAATTTGTCTAATTGCTATCATTTGTTTTGATGAAATGCAACGTGAATATTGAATACTGTGCTTTTAGTGGCCGATGAAAACGACTTGGAAGCCACCGAATAATTTGTCCGTTTTGTAGGGTTTACCATTAAAAGACCAAGAATTCAAAGTAAACCATACAATAACCAAAGTTTGAACCCAAACGAAGAATGTTTATCAAACAAGACTCTCTTCATGCACTAAATTGAATTGCTGACCGTATTATTTACTAATAAAGTCATTTTAAATAGGCGTGGACCAATAATCAGAATCGAATCTGAAAAATAGATTTTAATTGGTATTCAGTTATAAAATATTAATCGAACGGATATTATTTTGAAAAACCATTATTATTGGTTACTAACTGAATCGAACTAAAAAACTAAAATAATATTTGAAAAACCAAATTATTTTTCGTTATTTTTGGTTATTTCAGATTATTTTTCTGTTATTTTTAGTTATTTTATATTATTTTTGATTATTTTTTTGTTATTTACGATTATTTTGGTTAACCAAATTATTTTTGATTTTTAAATTTAATAATCGAACCAACTAAAATCGAAATATAATCGAACCGAAATATAAAAATAATCAAATAGATTTTTAATCTTTTTATCCAAAAAATCAAAATAAAAAATAATCATCTAAAACTAAACCGATGTGAACCTCTATTTTTTATTTTATTATTTTGGACTATAATGAGCTAACCCATTAATCTATTTAACTTTATTATATAGGAGAGGAGACACAACTCCAAAGTGGAGAATCGACGGATGTATTCTGCATTATTTAATAGGCCCATTATCAATATTGGGCCTATCGTTAGCTGTCGTCAAATGCTAATTGTTAATTTGACAAGTATGGGGTTGTTGGGTACATTTGAAACTTCGTGTCAGAATTGGTAGAGCTTGTAAAAATAGGGTATATTTAAGAAAACTAGCGAAAATGAAAAAAAGATATAATAACCGTTCGGAGAATTATCTGCGCGAGGGATAAGAGAAAAATGCAAACGCTTCTCAGTCAGCCATGTAAGTGTCTTCCTATTTTCAAAGTTTCTTCTTCTTCGTCGATTTGTGGCTACAGTAATGTTCGAGAATGCATCTACTTTAGAGCATTCGAGAAAGCTTCGCAGTTTCAATTTCAGAGAATCTTAAGCCCCTTTCCGTTTCGTAGTTTTATTTCTTGTGATTTTGCTGTTCGTGGAGTTAATGGGACCAGATTTTGCTCCCGAGATGGTGTTTCCAATGTTCAGAACGGAAGAATGTTGGCGGATAAGGAGGAAGATGAGCTTGAGCTACTGAACAAGCCCAATCCTGTACCCCAATCAGACGGATTTTCTTCAGAAGACGAGAAGGAGCGTGGAAAAGCAGACGAAGACGAGATTCTGGAGCCGTTTTTGAAATTCTTCAAACAGGAAGCAGAAGGATTCACATCGGAAGTTTCCGAGGAGACAAATAGAGTCAGTGTGGAGTATTACGACCCTAAACCTGGTGATTTTGTGGTTGGAGTAGTGGTTTCGGGTAACGAGAACAAGCTCGATGTGAGTATCGGCGCGGATATGTTGGGAACTATGTTGACGAAGGAGATTCTTCCTCTGTATGATAAAGAGCTGGACTATTTACTTTGTGATTGGAAGTACGATGCTGAAGAGTTCATGGTTAACGGGAAAATGGGGATTGTTAAGGATGATGAAGAAAGTGTTGAAATTGTGGAATTTGCACGGCAAGGTAGACCGGTGGTGGAGATCGGGACAGTGGTTTTCGCGGAGGTTTTAGGGAGGACGTTAAGTGGAAGGCCTCTTCTTTCTTCCAGACGCTACTTCCGGAGAATCGCATGGCACCGTGTGAGGCAGGTTCTTTTCTTGTGCCTTGATTATACATTCTCTAGATTCAAAGCTGTTCTTGGTTGAGATATCAATAAGCATTTCATGAAGAGGGAATTGTTTTTGACACAGATCAAGCAACTTGGTGAGCCTATTGAAGTTAAGATAACAGAGTGGAATACAGGAGGCCTTCTCACTAGAATTGAGGTACTCGAATTTTCGTCTAGATCTTGAGGCTTCATATGCGCTTAGACAGTTAGACTCCATACCTTAAGTGAATAATCCATAGCTGTTTGTTGAATTTTTTTCAGGGTTTGCGGGGTTTTATTCCGAAGCAGGAACTTGTGAAGAAAGTGAACAGTTTCACCGAGTTAAAAGAAAACGTAAAGCAAGAGTTTCTTCTTCTACTGTAACAATTTTGTTTTTCGCTGAATCGAAGCAAACTTTTTGCTCAGGCTTATTTGTTGTTTCAGGTGGGTCGTAGACTCGTCGTGCAGATAACCCGATTGAACGAAGATAAAAACGACTTGATACTGAGTGAAAAAGTCGCCTGGGTTGGTTTCTCTTTTGTCTTGATTGTATTGTCTTGTCTGTATAATCAACGAGGGGACTAAGAATCTATTGCATAATATCTCTCAGGAGAAGCTGTATCTTGGAGAAGGAACACTCTTAGAAGGAACAGTTGCCAAAATCTTACCATACGGAGCTCAAGTCAAACTCGGAGATAGTAGCAGAAGGTCAGTTCCGTCTATTACTTACATAAATTCGTTGTTCTTAATGACTAGAAGTTTCAGATTAATTCTGTTTGCCAATAAATGTTTCCACAGTGGACTGCTACACATTTCAAACATAACTCGCAGAAGAATTGGATCAGTGAGCGATGTGCTTCAAGTGGACGAAACCTTAAAAGTTCTGGTTGTGAAATCTCTGTTTCCAGACAAGATCTCTCTCAGGTAAAAAACCTTAGACAAGGACGCAAAATCCAGAACTCACAGATCCTCAGTAAACACCATTTCTTCTGTGGTTTTTCTTTCTACAGCATCGCAGACCTTGAAAGCGAACCGGGTTTGTTCGTCACAAACAAAGAGGTACAACTTGCAGATATTTCTATTGACAGTGTTCACTCATATGAACCTAATTTGTTCATCTTATAGTACATGAAACCCCCCATTCATGTCTGTACTCTAAAAGTGACTTTGTCGATACAGAAAGTGTTTTCGGAGGCTGAAGAAATGGCAAAGAAATATAGAGAAAAGATGCCACCGGTGGCTACAAACAAGACTTCTGATGGTTCTCCGATAATAAGCAATTTCCCTCAGGGAAAGGATGAAGAAATCTATGCTAACTGGGACTGGTTCAAGTTCGAGAGTCAGTGACAAATCACAAGCTCTGTTAACAATGAGTTTTTGTATTTGAATTTTAATGAGTAAATGATTCAAATTTTCTTCCTTTGAAAAGCGTGTTCGTATACAGAAATGTGTATCAATGCAAAGATTTTGACAACAATGGCTCGTTATCCAAATCTTATTCGATGAAGAAAAGGAAATTTCGGCTTACCTCTTCGTTTTCCACAAAATCTACATCGTCAATCTATCATTCATTCAGTTGCTGAAGCTCGGCTTTTAGCTGTCCGATCTTGAGTCCCATGGATCGTTGCAGGGATTATCTCTCGTTTTCTGTTACCCTCCCGAGCAAACCCTAGAACATCTCCAAAACCTCCGCCACGGAGGTTCTTGAAACACCCTTTCCGGATTATATCTCCGAAGAGGTTGTTCCCTTTCGGATTTACCAAGGAATTCCGAGTCTAAGGTCCATATTTTAGGGTCTCTTATCTAGTTTAAGTCCGCTTTTGAGTTATTCTGAGATTCATGAGTTTTTGTTAGAGTCATTTATAGAGTCATATAAAAGATCCGGAATTTTATTGAATTATATAAGTAGGATTCGTTACAACATGATAGTTGGCCCGAAGGCTTACATATTCAACAATCCTAACTACCCGGATCCATACACCACCCATATACTCGGATCACCAGTCTTGCGCTCAGGCCAAATCCTTACCACGATCACCATCTTTTCCTGAAAAAAGCCAAAGCCGCTTAATTATCTTGGACTTAGCCAATATTACCCGAAAGGGCTTAGAAACATGCATGAATGAATGCAACTCATGCAAAACCCGTTAAGTCGCTAAGTTCAACTTAGAATTCGACCAAGACAGACTCGGATCGGACTTGGGCAGATCCGATCGACCAGCCAGCCAAGGTAGGCATCACTCGAACCCTTTGGCCAGTCGCTACTTGCCCTAAAAGACTCGATCCGGTCTAAGGGAAGTCCAAGCCGACTATCTGTCCGGAAAGGTTTCACCCAATCCCGATCATTCAGCCAAGTTCATCCACCAATCCCGCCTTGGATTCCCTTACTTACCGAACCACCGGGGAAGAGGAATCCCAGCGTAAAGGGAAGTGGATTACTTACCTTACCACGCCTAGCCTTTAATCGCGTACCCCAAAGTTGGTCTCCCGATCACAGGTTCACAATCTCTTACCCCACTCGTTATAACTCTCTCGAATATTGCCTTAGGAAATTTCTAGGATTTCTTCCTCTCCCAGCGTGTGTCCTTGTATCGCCCCCAAGCCCTCTATTTATAGGGCTCGTGGTAGTTTTTTTCACGAACGGTCACGGCCTTTGCTCGACCAATCAACGTTTCTGGCCGAACCGTTGTGCCTGGTCGTGGCACTGGTTCGGCACCAACTGCCCGAGCCATTGCTAGCTGGCCAGTTGGCCCCAACTACCAACCAGCTCGTCGAGCTCACTGCCGAGCTCAGCTGCCGACCAGCAGCTACCGGCCAGCTCGCCCAGCTACCGCCAGCTTGCCCAGCTACCGGCCAGCTAGCTACCGGCCAGCTCGCCCAGCTGTCGGTCAGCTCGCCCTACCGATCTTTACTGAGGATCGGGGGTGTTACAAGTCTCCCCCACTTGAAGTGGATTCGTCCCCGAATCCAGACCAAATACCTGTTTGGTTTCCCACTCCTCGAACCACTTAGGAAATTCAGCCTTCATTTTGTCTTCGGTTTCCCAAGTGATTTCTTCGGTCTCATTGCACTTCCATACTACTTTGACCATCCGAACTACCTTTCTTCTGGTAACTCTTTCCATTCGGTATATGATCCGAACTGGAATAGCTTCTAAGGTTAGATTTTCCCTTAGTTCAGCAGGTGGTGCAGAAATGACTATGTCTTGATCCGATAGGCACTTCCTTAGTTGCGACACATGGAAGACATTATGGAACGTGTCCATTTCGGGTGGTAAGTCCAGTTTGTATGCCACTAATCCAACCCTTTCTGTGATTTTAAACGGGCCTAAGTACCTTGGATTCAACTTCCCACTCTCCGAAGTTCGATTCCTCCCTTTAAATGTGATGGTTTTCAAATATACCCAATCACCCACCTCGAACTCCAAATTCCTCCTTCGTTTGTCCGCATAACTTTTCTGTCTGTCTTGTGCTTCCTTCATTTTGATCCTTAAGAATTTGATCTTTTCGGTGGTTTCATCCATAATATCTGGTCCAAGGGTCCTACGCTCCCCCACTTCCGTCCAACACAATGGGGTTCGATAAGGCCGTCCATACAATGCTTCGTAAGGAGACATTCCGATGCTCGTGTGGAAGCTATTGTTGTATGCGAACTCGGCCAAGGGCAAATATTTTTCCCATGATCCGCCCCAATCTAAAACACATGCACGCAACATGTCCTCAAGTGTCTGGATGGTTCGTTCGGATTGCCCATCTGTTTGGGGGTGGTAAGCCGTGCTCATGTTCACCCTCGTTCCTAAGGCCTTTTGGAATGCCTTCCAAAAATGGGCCGTGAATCGTGGGTCCCGATCTGAGACAATGCTTACCGGAACTCCATGCAATCGGACTATCTCTTCCACATAACGTGCTGCAATTCTTTCAGCCCCATCCGTTTTCTGAATAGTCAGGAAGTGTGCTGACTTGGTCAGCCTATCCACGACCACCCAGATAGCATCATGCCGTGCCCTTGTCCTTGGTAACCCACTCACAAAATCCATTGTGATATGGTCCCACTTCCATTCCGGAATGGGTAAGTTTTGCAGCAGACCACTCGGAACTTGGTGTTCTGCCTTGACCAGTTGGCAAGTCGGACACTTAGCCACCCATTCAGCTACATTCCTCTTCAGTCCTGCCCAATGGTAGTACCGCTTCAAGTCTCGGTACATCTTACTCGCACCCGGGTGAATTGCGAATCTGGACTGATGTGCTTCCCTTAGGATTTCTTCTCTTAATTCTGGTACATTAGGAACGCACACTCGTCCTCTTATCACAATTGTCCCGTTGTTCGATTTCCCATACTCGGACTGATTGTTCTGGACCGCTTGGTTCAACAGTTCATCTTTTTCTTGGGCTATTCGGATCTTACTCAATAGATCTGCCCGATTTGTTGCGTCTCTACCCAACGGTTCTGGTTCGTTTGATATTGCATTCAAATGCATCATCTTAACCAGTCCGACAAGGGTTTCCGCATCTTTTCCCGCATGAACATCCGAACGCCTCCTACTCAAGGCATCCGTCACAAGATTTGCCTTTCCCGGATGGTAGGTAATATCTAGATCGTAATCAGCCACGAATTCCATCCACTTTCTTTGCCTAAGGTTCAATTCGGGTTGACTGGAAATGTACTTCAGACTCTTATGGTCGGCAAAACCTTGCACTTTGGCTCCATACAAGTATGACTACCAAATCTTTAATGCAAAGATTACTGCCGCCATTTCTAAGTCATGAGTGAGATAGTTTCCTTCATGTTTCCGTAATTGCCTTGATGCATAGGCAATCACCCTACCCTTTTGCATAAGAACAGCACCCAATCCAGTTCTGGATGCGTCTGTGTATACCGCATAAGGCTCATCCGGTTCAGGTAGTGCCAAGACTGGTGCAGTCGTTAGCATCTCCTTCAACCATCGGAAACATTCCTCGCACTCGGCTGTCCACTCGTACTTAACATCGTTCCCGGTTAGACAAGTCATGGGGTAAGCCATTTTTGCAAACCCATTGACAAACCATCTATAGTATCCGGCCAAACCCAGGAAGCTCCTAATCTCAGTTGCATTCCGAGGCCTCGGCCAATCCTTGATAGCCTTAACTTTTTCCGGGTCTACTGACACCCCTTGGTCGGACACAATGTGTCCCAAGAACCCAATACTTTTCTGCCAAAAGCTACACTTGCTTAGCTTGGCGTAAAGCTTGTGCTCCCTTAACCGTTCCATCACCACCCTTAGATGATTTTGGTGCATTTCGTGCCCCTTTGAATAGACGAGGATGTCATCAATGAAAATGATAACAAACTCATCTAAACAATCCCGAAATACCCTATTCATCATCTTCATAAAGGCTGTCGGTGCATTGGTTAAACCGAATGGCATCACTACAAACTCGTAGTGTCCATATCTTGTCTGAAAAGCTGTCTTCCGAATATCCGATGACTCAATCGGAATTTGGTGATATCCTTGGGCCAAATCAATCTTTGAGAACCAGGTCGCACCTCTGAGTTGATCCAACAACTCATCAATTCGGGGTAATGGGTATTTGTTCTTTACCGTAACCCGATTCAATCCCCGATAATCGATGCAAAGCCTAAAGCTTCCATCCTTCTTTTTCACAAACAGCACCGGTGCACCCCAAGGTGACTCACTCGGCCTGATGAATCCTTTATCCAACAGTTCTTCCAACTGTTTCTTTAACTCAACCATCTCGGCTGGAGCCATACGATAGGGTGCTTTCGAGATTGGGGCAATCCCTGGTTCCAATTCAATCGTGAATGGATCCGCCCTATCAGGTGGTAACCCGGACAAGGTCTTGAACACATCCGCGAATTCATTGACCACTGGGATATCCTTTAACTCCCAACTCCTCTTATTTCCCTCGGTGCTTATCGTGGCTACATAGGCCTCGCACCCTTTCTCTAGCATCCGTTCTGCTTGGATTGCTGAGATTACCAAACTTCCCGAGGTGGGTTGGATCCCTTGGAATTCCAATCTCCCTCCCTCTTTCTCAAACCGAACTCGGCCCCTATGACACTCTAGGGTCGCCTTGTTCATTCCCAGCCAGTCCATACCCAAGATTACCTCGTAATCCTTGAGTTGGACGACTACCAAGTCGGCCGGCAAATTGGCATTCCCAATCATAACCGGGATGTTCCGCACAATTCCCAGGGAATTCATTATTTGCCCTCCAGCCGCTTGTACTTTACCCATTCCAGAGATGAGTTCTCTTTGAATCCCACTCTTTTTAAACCATTCCGGGCTTACAAAGTAATGTGAAGCCCCAGAATCAAACAGGACGTGTGTTTCAACACCGCCCACAACCAAGGTCCCTACACATTCATCCTGAATGCTAAGTACCCTACTGTTTATGCATGCCATGCAATGCTCAATTTTTATTTAACAGTTAGGGTTATGTACGTACCAGTGATCGAGCTGTACCTGCCCATATTGCCCATGTCCCGCGATAGCTCATAAATCCGTGGTGTTACGGCCTGCCTCTTAGCCGCTGGCTCGATTACCCCACGGTAGTCTTTTTGTTCGGGTTGCCTTTCGGCTGTCCCTTTGGGACAATCCTTCCTGATGTGGCCTGATTTACCACAGTTGAAGCAAGTCCTCGAGTCATCACTCGGCAGTCCTTGCTGTCCGTAATCCCTCCTTGGGCAGTTGCGGGTAGCATGTTCCTTGTTACCGCAACGTGCACATGCTCCCATCGCCTTCCAGCATTCCCCACCGTGCCTCCTACCACACGTCTTGCATTCCCTAACTTTTCCTAGGGGTTTGTTGGAGTCTTCAACCTTATCCCACTTTCTTTTCTGATCACCACCACTTGACTGGCCGTATCGATTCGGGAATTTGGATTCTTTCAACCGGTTCTCCTCCTCGATCCCCTCCTCGATCAAGACAGCCCTTTCCACCAATTCCGTGACTGATCCGAACTTCTGCGCCAAGCAGTGGTTACGGATTTCGACCCCTAGTCCACGCATGAACCGGCGCACTTGCCCAAGTTCATCCTCAAGATCTCTTCCCGCATAACGCCTTAAGCGGTTAAATTCTTCTTCATATTCCCGGACAGTTCGGTTCCCTTGAACCAATTCCAGGTATGAGCACTCCAATCGGTCCCACGCCTCTGGTGGAAAGAATTTCTTATTGAATTCTCCTTCAAACTCCTCGAAAGTTCGAATCCTTTCACCCAACCATTTATCCACGGCAACCCACCAGTTATGCGCATCCCCTTCCAGGAAGTGGACTGTGATATCTTTGCGGTAGTCACCGGGACACCTTGTTGATTGAAAGTTCCTCACCAAACGATTCTTCCACTCATCAGCCTTAATTGGGTCAGATCCCCCAGCGAAACTACATGTTTTAAGGTGTATCATGTGTTCTAGGATGCTCAAATACTCCACCTTCTTTCTAGCGGACTTAGGTGCGCCATCTAAGATGACCACATCCTGGTTCTCCATAGGAGCTGGTTCTTCGCCCATGTGTGGCACCTCAGGAACCGGTGCCTTGGGCTTAACCGCCTCAGTCAGTATAGCCAACTGACTTATCACGGTTCTCATTGTGTTCCACATTTCTTGTGGGCTCGGAACCGCATCAGGATTTACATCCGCGGCTTCCTGGTCGCGTTGTCCTTCTTCACCCGCATGTGTGCGATGAGCAGTAGACTCCTCATCCTCACCCTCCGGATGGTCCTGCTCAGTGGCCGCCACATGCGCCGTCGAAGGATCAAATACATTCGGATTCGGCAAGGCTCCAATGTTTTGGCTCGGTTCACCACCTCTTGCCTTATCCTTCTTGCTTTTCCCAGTCTTGCCACTCTTGCCCATCTGCAAAACCGTTTAGTTAGTCTCAACGTTTAACATGCGCAAGACCTGGTGCCCAATGAGTGGTGTCTACTTAACCCAAATCTAACCCGTCCTAGGATCGAGCATGCTGTGATACCAACTTGAAACACCCTTTCCGGATTATATCTCCAAAGAGGTTGTTCCCTTTCGGATTTACCAAGGAATTCCGAGTCTAAGGTCCATATTTTAGGGTCTCTTATCTAGTTTAAGTCCGCTTTTGAGTTATTCTGAGATTCATGAGTTTTTGTTAGAGTCATTTATAGAGTCATATAAAAGATCCGGAATTTTATTGAATTATATAAGTAGGATTCGTTACAACATGATAGTTGGCCCGAAGGCTTCATATTCAACAATCCTAACTACCCGGATCCATACACCACCCATATACTCGGATCACCAGTCTTGCGCTCAGGCCAAATCCTTACCACGATCACCATCTTTTCCTGAAAAAAGCCAAACCCGCTTAATTATCCTGGACTTAGCCAATATTACCCGAAAGGGCTTAGAAACATGCATGAATGAATGCAACTCATACAAAACCCGTTAAGTCGCTAAGTTCAACTTAGAATTCGACCAAGACAGACTCGGATCGGACTTGGGCAGATCCGATCGACCAGCCAGCCAAGGTAGGCATCACTCAAACCCTTTGGCCAGTCGCTACTTGCCCTAAAAGACTCGATCCGGTCTAAGGGAAGTCCAAGCCGACTATCTGTCCGGAAAGGTTTCACCCAATCCCGATCATTCAGCCAAGTTCATCCACCAATCCCGCCTTGGATTCCCTTACTTACCGAACCACCGGGGAAGAGGAATCCCAGCGTAAAGGGAAGTGGATTACTTACCTTACCACGCCTAGCCTTTAATCGCGTACCCCAAAGTTGGTCTCCCGATCACAGGTTCACAATCTCTTACCCCACTCGTTATAACTCTCTCGAATATTGCCTTAGGAAATTTCTAGGATTTCTTCCTCTCCCAGCGTGTGTCCTTGTATCGCCCCCAAGCCCTCTATTTATAGGGCTCGTGGTAGTTTTTTTCACGAACGGTCACGGCCTTTGCTCGACCAATCAACGTTTCTGGCCGAACCGTTGTGCCTGGTCGTGGCACTGGTTCGGCACCAACTGCCCGAGCCATTGCTAGCTGGCCAGTTGGCCCCAACTACCAACCAGCTCGTCTAACCGCCGGCCAGCTCACCCGACTGCCGGTCAGCTCTCCCAGCTGCCGACCAGCTCGCCCGACTGCCGGTCAGCTCTCCCAGCTGCCGACCAGCTCGCCCAGCTACCGGCCAGCTCGCCCAGCTACCGGCCAGCTCGCCCAGCTACCGTCCAGCTCGCCCAGCTACCGGCCAGCTCGCCCAACTACCGGCCAGCTCGCCCAGCTACCGGCCAGCTCGCCCAGCTGTCGGTCAGCTCGCCCTACCGATCTTTACTGAGGATCGGGGGTGTTACAGTTCTCGCGCACTCTGCCTCTTCGTTGAAGTAAACCGTCTCCTTCGCATCCATAGCCATTTCGATCTCTTCACGCGCCTCAGCGAACTTGTGATTGATCTCGTCCACCACCTTGTTCACATCTAGCGGTGACCACCACTAGGTCAATGACGCTGCGTAGAAAACCACAAGATTACAAGAGCACCTGAACCAGAGCCAAAAGCTTTCTCACAGACTCGCGAACCACTTTATTTCCATTGTCTTTTAAGCAAACTAAACTCCTACGTAAACCCCTGAGATCAAAAGCAGCATCAACACACAAACCTGCTTAATTACTATGATCCGGATTACCATTTGTTTGTTGTGTCTGTTTATTGGAATCTAACGTAATGGTATTGTTATGTAAATATGAATCGTATGAAGTTCTTGCTCAAGACATATATCACACACCTACATGCATTACCTTTTCCATGAGAATCATTGTACAGATTTTGGTGTTACAACATCCACAATGGTGAAAGACTATTTTATGTCTCTCATCAATATATTAGTAGTATTTTTAATATGGTTTAGCTATATAGTTAAATTTAAGATAAAGAAACAGGTTGAACCAATCAATATAGAGACAAGTGTTAAAAGGGTTACTCCATATTTCAAAGCACCAACACGATTTGGTCAGAGAGTTGTCTTGAAGGATGGTGATGTCGGAGAATGTGGGACAGAACAATTATGGAGATAAATTCAGAATACCAGATAGTAGACGACGAGTTACATCCAGATTTCATGTGAACAGAGATTTAGTATTAGAGAAATGCTAAGAGTAGAGATTCCAATCAAAGCTGGAAAAGGTGTAAAAAGAGTTAAAGTCAGTAAATAGAGTCGAAATGGAACTAGAATAAGAGCTAAGAGTCAAAATCTCAAAACAAAAATCAAAGAGAAGTTGCTACGGAGAGAGAGAGAAACAACAAACTAGTCAAAGATTCGTAAAGGTTTTTAATTAAAGAAATTGTCTAAATAAAGGCAGAAGAAATTATCGTCTTGTCTTTCACTCAGTTTGGGAGAGAGGCAACTGGTCAACAACTGAAGACGCAGCAGCTGGATTAGCAGAGAGTCTGAGAACATCCAAAGCCTCAGAAACTTTAGCCTTTAGAGCTTCAGGTGACTCAAGAAGGTGCAAGATCTCGGCTTGGTCCATCTCCAGCAACATACCTGTAACTTTAGCAGCATGAACTGGCTCGTGCTGGTTCACAAGTGGGTAAAGCTGCTCCCCAAGCATCTGTAATCATTTCCCGATTAACCTTTAATTTAGCTTTGCATTGAAAAAGACAAATCTAATCTAATGCAACTCTCAGATGAGATAAACCTGTGAGTGGTTGGTGGGGTTAGCCAAAGCCAATGCAGATGTGAGCTTAGAAATGGGGAGGAGTGGAGGATTTTTTGGGTGTTGAGGACCATTGTGAGAGATAGAAGAAGCTTCCAATGGCAAAGTCATGATGCCTTGTGGAGCAGATGCTTCCATTGCATTAATCCTCCTATTGCCTGTGCCTCTCATGAATCTCCTTCCCGAGCTTGCGTTTTGCTGCAGAATTTTTCAGTTCCACATAAACAACAAACCTTAACCAATTTGAAGATAACGAAGTTTCTAATAGCCATGGAGCTGATCAGGATAAAAATTTATATACTTGTTGTTGCTGTTCATGCTGTCGCATGTTACTTGCGCCACGTCTGAACCCAAAACGTTGAGTTTGCTTTTGAAAAGGGTAAGGCACCATGAAGTTGGCCGGACCCGTACCTGGTCGCACCCCAGGCATGAATTGAAGTTGGGACCCATACCCCATCAAACCTTGACCGTTCTGGCCCATGTACATTGGATGGTATGTTCCTGACATTGGCCCTCTTGGTGGGTGATGATGGAACCCAGGCATTGGTGATGGCATTGGCGACACTGTCGCAGACTGTCTCACTTGAGTAAACAGATTCTGAAACAAGTGAAAACATAAAGAGAAATTAGTGTCACACGAAACAACAAGTCAATTGGAGATTTACAATTTATAGTTTAGAGAGAGAACCTGAAGTTGTGCCTGTCTCTCTTCTTTGCGTTGAGCCAAAGCAATGTAAAGAGGTTTCTTTCCTATTAACTTCCCATTCATTTTATTCAACTACATGATCATAAATTTCCAATGAACATTTCTGTATGGTTATAATATGTGTATAGTGTAAAAAGATTATGAATTTAGTTCAAACATACAGCTCTTGTAGCTTCTTCAGGCTTGGAATAAGCAACAAAACCAAACCCTCTGCTCAAACCTTGTGAATTCAACATAACCTAAATACGACCACAAATCAAATAAAAACATTTTAATTAGTACAATATTGTATGGGGCATAAACTACTGAATCGTTAGAAGAAGTGTTTGTTTAGGATCACGAACAAAACCTTGGACGAGGTCACATTCCCATACTCAGAGAACATCTCCTTGAGCTTCTCATCATTAACACTATCATCAAGGTTTTTCAAATACAGATTCGATCCTTGCAATTTCTCAAACCTACTTATCCTTTCTTGCTCAAACTTTCTCCTCAATTCCTCTTTCCTCTCTGATTTCTTCTGTGCCCTCCCAACGTACAACACATCATCCCCGAGGCTAATACCGTTCATCTTCTCAACCGCAGCCACAGCCGCTTCAGGGTTCTCAAAATTCACAAATCCAAAACACCTAGAGTTGCCACTCTGATCCTTCATCACAACCGCACTTGAGATATCTCCGTATTTCCCAAACGCATTCTTGAGCTCGTCATCAGTGATATCTTTGGGGAGATTTTTAACGTACAAGTTAGTGAAACGCGGAACCATACCGCTCTCACCGCGAGTTCTGTCCTGGCGGCGGACAAAATGACCCACAAAGACTTGCTTGTCGTTAAGCAGCATCCCGTTAAGGTTGTCTACTGAGGCCTGGGCAGATTCTTCTTTCTCAAACTGGACAAAGCCATATCCTTTTGACCGTCCCGACACGTCCATCGCTACCTTGCAAGAGAGAATAGTCCCAAAGCTAGAGAACGTATCAAACAAGGCTTTGTTATCAATCGATGCGTCGAGGTTTTTGATAAAAACGTTGCCTTTTCCGCTTAATCTCGTGCTCGGATCACGATTCGAAAGCATGATCCTTATAGGTCTGTCTCTGATTGGAGTGTAGTTGAGACTATCCATCGCTCGCATCGCTGAAATCACAAAAAAAAAATTATATTAAAAACAGCAAAAGGGAAAAAAAAGGTACAAGTCCACATGACAGAATATTTTAATCCTCGTGCGTGTAATCCATAGTAATAAAAAAACAAAGATCTGTGTTACCATCATTAGGGTTAGCGAAATTGACGTAAGCGTATCCAAGCGAGCGATAAGTCAGATCGCGACAAACCCTAATTGTCTGAACAGGAGCCACTTGACTGAACAGGTCCAACAGATGTCCTTCCATGACAGTCGGGTCTAGATCTCCAACGTAAAGCGACGAGTTTGGGTGCGCCTGAAACGCCTCAGCCGCCGCCGCCGCGGACACTTGAGTTACGGCAGGGAATGGAGTCGAAGGAGGAGCCACAACTGTCGCCGCTTGATTAGGAACTTGATCAGCCATAACCGTCGCGGCAATTCCTGATGCAACCGCCGCCGCCATATCGCTGGTTCCTAGGGTTTTTTTTCGATACGAGCGTGCGTGTACTAAGACAGGGAGATTCTAGTTTTGTATTCCAAATATTTTTAGTCTTTTGAAGAACTTTTTTTGTTTTGATTATTTTCCTTTTCTGATTACTCCGGAGAAACTAGAGTAACTGAAGAGACTCGAGAGGCGCAAGGGATGTGTTTGGGTATTTATACATTTCGCTCAACGAGTCGGTCCCTATGGATCATGACGTGGCTTTTTCAATTTTTGACCGAGTTATATGGGATTATTTTTTATTTTCTTTATATATTCTCACACCTCCTGATTTTTAACTTTTCTTTTTGTTATGCACTAACATTTATTTTGGTTCTATGTATGTATAACATATTGTGGGATATCATGAGCTTATATTAAAAAATATGATCATTTAAATCAAAACTAATTGGCTACTAATTACACTATCTTTATGTCTATTCCAAAATTATAGGATTCGATTCCATCATGTTTGGTATAAGTATGTTAAATCTTTCGTATAAAAATATAAGAATATTAGGTCAATACGCTGTGGCGCAGTGATAAAAAAAATTCAAAACCAATTGTATGTTATTTTGTCGGTGTCAAAATCATAAAATTAGAAAATTTGTGTATTTTTAAGATAATATTTATAACTCGTGATTTAAAATATGAGTCAACAATTTTCGTCTATTTTTCTAACAAATGTTACAAAATTTGTGTATTTTCAGTTTTTTCCAATAAAAATACGATAAGAAAGAGAAAATTATACACAAGTACAAGTATTTCTTCATTCTTTCTTGTTTGTGAAGATTTTAGAATTTCAGTAGTAAATATTTTATTCATTCACTACACAAAAATATTCCTTTAACATATAAGAAGGATATTGAAGCTTTTCTTTTACAATCTGTTAATGTTTCAAATCAAAAAGGCCGAGTTTTTTCTTCTTCTTCTGATTCTCATGAATTTGAATTTAAAAAACTTAAATAACAACAACACAATGGAGATAATAAACTCCACATGTGAAAGAATCCAAAGTTGCCAATCCAAAAGCATCAAGACCCTCGTAAGCAACAATTATAACAGAATCCTTTTGATCAACAAAGAATTTGACATTTGAGGAGAATAAATAGAACAAAATTATCAGATAAAGATGAATGATTAACGGTTTGTTGGATAAGCCTTTGTTTTTCTTTCAGAGGTTTTATAAATGCTCACTTTAGAGAAGTCTCGTACAAGGATTTCTCTTACAAAAGAACAATGCTGTCATGAAACCATCACGTAATTCTTCATCATACCAAAACTAAAAGTTCAATAAGTTATAAAAACAAGTGATACCTTTTAGGAAAGTAGACATAAAACCAAACCCATGTGTATGTTTCAAAATTTTCAATTTTTAGTTATAATTTGTAGACACAAAAGAGAAGACGTTTATAGAATGACCTGAGCATGGTTTGTGCGTCTGGATCGGCGTTAGCGTTTGCGAAAGAAAAAAACAAAAAAAAAAGCGGCAAGGCGAGGATTTTCACTTTTCAGCGTTTCCAAACTTTCCATTGGAGTCGCGAGAGGAGACGAGCCTCGTTCCGGAGGTTTAATTGTTGTTGCTTTTCCACCTGATCTGCCTTCAATACTATTGTTTTCAGGATCTTCAGAATCAGCTAGAGCGGATAGACAACGACTAAGTAAACGCGGTCTTGAAGTTGGAGAAACTCAGGTTGGGTCTCGAATTTTGCTCTATAACTTCTCCGGTTGCGTCCATTTCACCTTTTATGTTTTTGTTTCAGATCTCTCGGTTCTTCTGTGCGTTATAGTGATTGTTTTGAGGGGAAATCTTCAATAATTTTGCTGTTGCAGAGACGGCCTTCAATTTAGGATTAAAATAAGGTGATCTTAGCAAAGATGATGGTCGAGGATCTTGGTGTGGAAGCGAAGGAGGCGGCTGTGCGGGAGGTTGCGAAGCTCTTGCCCTTACCTGAACTGTTGCAGTCCATTTCTTCAATCAAGGCCGATTATATCGCTCGTCAACAGGTTTTCCGTCTTGGTTTGAGTTGCAATTCCGTTATTTCTGACCGATGCTGGCTTTGAATTATGCTATCATTATCCGTTATTTTCCAGTTTTACGGGAAATGTAATGAACTTACTGGTGATGTTTGCTGTTCTTCCTCAGGCGAATGATGCACAGCTTAGTACAATGGTTGCTGAACAGGTAAAGCTTTGATCATGGTATTCTAAATTTCATTTGATTCCCTTGTTAAATAATCGCTGTTGACAAACTGCAGGTTGAACAAGCCCAAGCTGGATTGGAGTCGCTTTCCTCATCTGAGAAAACCATTTATGAACTGCGGGATAATTTCATATCTATAGACAAGTATGTTTAAGCTGGGCGAGATCTGAAGCTGAGTTGTCAATTCACGTTGTTTTCTTCTAAATTAACTGTTTGTACCACAGGCTTTGTCAGGAATGCCAAACTTTGATTGACAATCATGACCAGATAAAGCTGCTGAGTAATGCCAGGAATAATCTAAACAAAACTCTAAAGGTAGATACACCAACGAGCACTGACTATTTTGCTCAAAGAGTTCCTGGTTCAGTTTTGTCCTTCTAACTTAATTTCGAACTCAAACTTATAGATCTGCATGGTTGACTCAGTTGTTTGAATGCTTCAAAGTTTATATCAACTAATTTTGTACCACATTGCCTTTTTTTCCTAGGATGTAGAAGGTATGATGTCAATTTCTGTTGAAGCTGCGGCGGCTCGGGAGTCTCTGAGTGATGATAAAGAAATTGTTAACACTTACGAGGTAGCATGAGTTCTTCCCATGAATTCCAGGCATTCCTGACTTCATTACTTTTTGAGAAAGTGATCGCAGGTGTTAGACATTACATGTTTTTCTTCTTCCATAGAGACTAACAGCACTTGATGGTAAACGAAGATTTGCCTTAGCAGCTGCTGGAGAGGAGGTTGGGAGGCTAAGGTTGGTTTTTTCCATTCTTTTCCTTACTTTGCTTTTCGTACATAGATGAAGCCGGCTTGAAAGCTTTAGGTACGGCCTTCTAAATGATCAGTACATGGAGCTGTTGTTTTTTTTGTTATAGTGCCTATGATGATATGATCCCGCCTCTGGACTGTTTTTCTTTTTACATGATCACAAGCACCAATTTCTGAAGAGTTGTTTTGATGGTTCAGGGAGTATTTTGAAGATGTTGATAGAACATGGGAAACATTCGAGAAGACACTATGGGGTCATGTTTCCAACTTTTACAAACTTTCTAAAGAAAGGTATATTGAGTAAATATATGTTATGGTAGACTTTTCTGTCTAATTTCAGTTTTGTTGCTCTCTACTGCTCATTTTAGTATTATGATCCTTGCCAGTCTTTGATAAAAGTGAGGCTAGGAAACAACGTTAAATCAAGCAATAAATCTATCTCGATGGCTGAGAGGGACTTAGTTGGACTGTACTAGTTATTCGATAGCTAGATACGAGCATCTATATATGACACGACATAGTTTATGTAATGCTTTGCTCTCTGTTTTATGTTGTTAGCCAGACCTTAGAACTATTCATTGTTTTTATGCTTAATCCTGCTAATATATCAAATGTTACTGATCAACTACTTTTACTCTGTTACTGATGCATCTCTTTGTTCTGCAGTCCACAAACGCTGGTTCGGGCTTTGAGGTAGGATTTCCGAAAGCAAGAAAATATACTTTAACTTCGTCTTTGTCTATGGCATTTACTACCTAATTTTTTACTTCTTAGTAATTTTGATCAATGCAAATCTATTTTATAAGGAAGATTGTGTATACATATTTTCTGGTGATTAGTATCAAGATAAATTGGTACAGTAAGACAGGGAAGTTACTATGTTGCCGTGACAAACATTTGTGGGCAAGCTTTCTAATTCCATTCGAAATTCATAGCAATATCTTGAATTTTATGCTGGCATTTGAAGTTTCGTAAACACGGGATGATGTCTGGTACCTTCTTTTCAAGTGAATGGGGTAACTAAGTCTGGTACTAACTTACGATGGTCTCTTCTGTCAAAGGGTTGTTGAGATGCAAGAAATTCTGGACCAACAACTTGCTGAAGAAGCAGCAGAGGCTGAGGGAGAAGGTGTGATGGCATCTGTAGCAAATCCCCGAAGGCCTGGCAAGTGAGTCTGATAAGTTTTTGTTTATTTTCTTCTTGATTTGTGGTCTCATTTGTTACTGAAGATCTCTTTCACTTTTTAACTGTGGGTTTGACTAAGATATTTTGTGCACTGATCCCTTCTCCCGAAAGGCAATGGTATTTTAGTAAAGTCCCCATTATCACTTGTGACATGTCTTATATTTATTGTGGTGAATCCAGGAAATCAACTACAACGTCAGCTTCATCAAAGGGTCTTGCACAACAAAAGCTAAAAGTCATAGGGAAAGGTTACAAGGACAAATGCTACGAGCATATTCGAAAGGCAGTCGAAGATCGATTTGACAGGCTTTTGAATGTGAGGCTTTCTTCTTCTTTTTTTTTGCAAATTTTCACTTGGTGGCATAGCTAAAAGCTATATGTGTTTATATGTTCTAACACTGAATTATTGACCAGCTTGTATTTGAAGATCTAAAAGCAGCTTTGGAGGAAGCTAGAACGGTGAGAGTGACTACCTTGCTTGCATATTCTTCTTCTTCGTTGTCTCCGTTTATTATTTTTGATTGAAATTGTCACTTTTAGATTTTATTTCTACTAGGCATTTCACCAGATCTTTTTTAGTCGAATGGTTTTTTTGGTTTTAATGAATATGGTCGATGATCTAGTATGTTACTGGTCTGTTGCAAACGTTCCAAAATGAGTTGACCATTTTGTATTGCTGTTCCTGTTCCACAGACGATAATTCCCAAGGTTAACTCTTTTATTTTCCACGGTTGTAAAGATTGATGCCAACCTCGTTTCTTTAGTTAATTTTCACATTTTTAATTAACTGGCTTGACTTTCTTGCTATTGTGTTTGACAATCAGATTGGAGAGGAACTTGGAGATATGTATGACTATGTGGCTCCTTGTTTTCCTCCGAGGTTTTTCCCATATCTCCTTCCTTCATTTCCTCCAGAACAATTAGGGATAACAGCTTAAAATCTTATTTCATTTCCCCCCCAAAGGAAAAATGATCATTTTTGCAATCTTTCCTGTTGGCAGATACGAGATATTTCAGCTTATGGTGAACCTGTATACTGAAAGATTCATACAAATGCTCAGACTGCTCAGTGACAGAGCAAATAATCTGACAAATATAGAGATTTTAAAGGTGCGTAAAACTGGATTCTTAGTAGTGTTCTTGCCATGTGGTAGTAAAACTGGATTCTTAGTAGTGTTCTTGCCATGTGGTAGCAACTCAGTCTTCGCATATGTTGCTTTTGGTGCTTCAGCTCTGTGTTTCTGGTCGAATATCAAGGAAATTTTTAATTAGCCATGCACGATATTCAAGTAAATTTAAAAGGGGGCGATATGTTGTGGCGGGCATTTGTTTTACCATAAGTTATTCGCCACCTTTGTAATCATGCCTTAACGCTATCGACTCATTAATATTCCTCATTCATTTTATCTTGTCCTATAGAGAGTGATGTATCTTCGTTTTTCTTTTGGTTCTTGCTAGGTGACTGGTTGGGTGGTAGAATACCAAGAAAACTTGATTGCACTTGGTGTCGATGATTCACTAGCTCAAGTGTGTTCTGAGAGTGGCTCAATGGATCCTCTAATGAATGCATATGTTGAAAGAATGCAAGCTACAACGAAGGTAATGACAGCACGTTTAACCTTCTCTGCTGGTTTTTGAGTTCTAATAATTTTAATTTAGTTGCCAATCCTCTTTGGTTGCAGAAATGGTACATGAATATCCTTGAGGCAGATAAGGTGCAACCACCTAAGAAAACAGAGGAAGGAAAATTATACACACCGGCTGCTGTAGATTTATTCAGAATACTTGGCGAGCAAGTACAAATTGTCAGAGATAATAGCACCGATGTTATGTTGTACAGGATTGCTTTGGCTATTATTCAGGCAAGTCAGAGAGATTGCAAAGACATCTTTTGGTTTCTCCAATTTCTTTGTTTGGCTTAACTGCAATGGGGTTTAATCCAAGATATTTGATTTCCCTATTTAGGCTTTTTAATAACTATGTATTCAGCAATTTCATTTCATTCTTGCCTACTTCTAGGACTCCTGTGCAATTTAATGTTGGAGACTTTACCAGTTCCTACCTATCTATATCCCACCTAACTTCCAACTCTATTTTACCCCATTTTCCGCCTTTTTGTACTTTTTCCTAGCTATTGTGCTTAGGCTGATTGTAATTTTCCCTCAACAATTATATTTCATTTGTCGTCTAACTTCTAAGCCGTTTAATTTTCGTTTGATTTTTGGAATAGGGCATGTGCAGGTTTTATGTTTGATTCATATTGTTGGTTACTTCAGGTTATGATTGATTTCCAAGCAGCTGAAACAAAGAGAGTTGAAGAACCCGCTTCTGATATTGGTCTGGAACCTCTCTGCGCTATGGTATGACAGAACATACAATTGTTTTAATGGCTCCATTACTATTCTCCCATTTTTGGATGAATATTTGTATTTTTTAATACTCCCTATAGATAAACAACAACCTTCGTTGCTATGACCTTGCCATGGAGTTGAGTAATAGCACTTTAGAAGCTCTTCCACAGAACTATGCGGAGCAGGTTATCCAGCTGCCACTTTCTGATCTCAATTCATTACAATTTATTCGTTTATCGGAAGTGTCAAGTTCCACTGCACTATCCCCACTCTTAATTCCCCTCTACATTCCTCACCTAAATGCTTGCGCCCTTGTTTGCATGCTAAGAATATGCTTTTATACTGTGGTGTTTCTGTCAGGTGAATTTTGAAGACACGTGCAAAGGTTTCTTGGAGGTTGCCAAGGTAGGTCAGATTCCTATATCTTCCCTGTCTTCATTCGAAATGTAGTTCTTTCCTCTTAATTTTCTAACCTCGTAGTTGGCTAGACTGCTGTTGAGGTGAAATTTTTTTTATTTGATCTTACAATCTTTAAATTTTGTGATCATCAGTTTGTTTTTAAACATGTAAGTTGGATTTTACCAAGTGCCATTTGGTCCTTCAATTGCAGGAAGCAGTGCATCAAACAGTTCGCGTTATCTTTGAGGATCCAGGAGTTCAGGAATTACTTGTCAAGCTTTACCAGAAAGGTATCTACCATTCTGCAGGACTTACCTAGTAGATTTGTTAATGTGTGAATGGAGGCAGACGAGACTCTGTCATCTTCTGATAGATGTGGACTAGTCCCATCTGCATTTATTCTCGACATGTTTCTCAATGTCTTAGTTTTGTTCTTAATAACACAGATCATTTAAGAATCAAGTTATGCTCTTTCATCCATCTTATTTATTCCTTTCCTATTAAACTGCACTATGGACATACTATCTCTCAGTGAGATTTTCATTTTAACATCCCCCTCCTTTACTTTAGAATGGTGCGAGGGACAGGTTACTGAATACCTTGTGGCAACTTTTGGTGATTATTTCACAGATGTGAAAATGTAAGTTTTCCGTGTCCCCTTTTGTGTAACAAGAGCTAGCACCTCCATAAGTGTATTGAGGTTTTTGTGGTGAATGGTGATTCAGGTATGTTGAAGAAAGATCATTTAGAAGATTTGTCGAAGCTTGTCTGGAAGAAACAGTCGTTGTTTATGTCGATCATCTCCTAACACAGGTCTTCCCATCTACTCTCGGTATTAACTTTCATTTTTCATCAAGTGTGCATACGGGGACTGAATCTTTGGGGTTGTCACGTGTAATTACAGAAAAACTACATCAAGGAAGAAACTATTGAACGGATGAGGCTGGACGAGGAGGTTCTGATGGATTTCTTTAGGGAGTATATAAGTGCATCTGTAAGTGTGCTTTAGCACTTAAAACTCATTTCAACCTGAATAATTTTATCTCATGTAAATACTGGCACTGGGATTGTGTTGTAGAAAGTGGAGAGCAGAATCAGAATAATGAGTGATCTGAGAGAACTTGCATCTGCGGAGAGTCTTGATGCATTCACACTCGTCTACTCGAACATTCTTGAGCACCAGCCTGACTGCCCGGTAAATAATATCAAAGAAAAAGTCTGCTCTTGTCTTTTTACAAGATAATTTTTCCTCAATACATACACAACCTTTAATATATATGAATCGCAGGCTGAGGTCGTGGAGAAGCTTGTTGGACTGCGCGAAGGCATACCGCGGAAGGACACAAAAGAGGTAAACACCAAACTCTCTTTTTAGGAAACAGATTTTGTTTAGGACAGCGAGGAGTTGGTTTGCTAGGTGAGTCGCATGGATTTATATTTTATGGCTACGAGACTTGAAATGAAATGGTATGAAACAGTAAGAGAGTTTGGTTGAAAAACCAAGAACCCTTCATTGAGAAATGGTCAATGGTGATGAAAACAGGTGGTACAAGAGTGCAGAGAAATTTATGAGAACACACTTGTAGATGGTAACCCTCCAAAGACAGGCTTTGTATTCCCGAGAGTCAAGTGTTTATCTGCTTCCAAAGGATCTATCTGGCGAAAACTCACTTAGCGTTTACATACGTCCGTCAGTGCTTTTTTTGTGTGGGATGATGTTCTTTCTCCAATTTATGTCGTTTGCCTTCGTGTCTTCTCTTTTTCATCCTTTTTTTGTAAACTCACTCATTGCATAAAAAATTATTGTAAACAATATCATGAAATGTTTTGTGAAATGAATGTCTCCTTCTGTACTTTAGGTTTTGTTCTAGAAACCTTTTTTATCAAAATTCACCACATGGGCTATAAGCATAATGTTGTGATATTTAATGGGGCTAACAAATGCATTTGCTTTTCTTTGTTTTACTTTCTGCACTACTTGAATACGTTCATTGAATTGGCAAGCATCGGAAGAAAACTTCTTTAATAAAAAGACAAGACAAGTTTTCGTTATATTGTACAGTGAAACAGTAGTAAAAAAACTCATCAAACATGTCATACTTCTAAACAATGGAAACTACTCAAATTAGCCTTTGCCGTCTACACAGTTTCTTTCAGCATATTTTTGACAAAACTCAAAACTTCTTTCAATTCTATCCTTGCGAAAGTTCTGTTGTAAAAGACAAAAAAAACATCTACGTGTTTGGTAAACCTAATTTTGGTATTCAATAATATAACGATAAGTAGTGTAAAAATTAATGTATTTCATATTTTTGGTATGATAAACCGAACATCTTTGAGAACTCTTTCGATTTTAACTTTTTTCCAAATTGGGGTTTGCGAATCTTTACTTGAACTATTAATATAAGGCTTTCAGAATCAGTTTTAAATTAAGAAGAAAAAAACAAAAATGGGGGCCCACACAAGTTTGACCAGGAGAAACCGAGTGCGTAAGCCCAAAAGAGCTTCAAGCCTTCAACTAGTGCCTATTGTAAGTGACGTCGTTTTCAATGATCTCTCGAGCGAACTGGGTAGAACGGGCAGCACCGTTTCGGGCAGATATATTCCTCGTCTTCCTCACACTGCATGCCCTTAAATAAAGCCTCTGAGATTTACAAATAAAATATTTAAATTATATAATATAGTTTATTCTAAAAGAAAAATTTAAGAGAAAAGCAAAGAGAGAGAGAGTGAGGAACAACACTAATCATAGTTTCTCTGGCAGGCTTGTTGTTGCGGCTTAATAAGGATGCTAAAAAGCTGTTGCTATTATTATTACTTCACGTAGATTTTCCTAAAGCACTCTAAACTTTTTTGATCTTTTTTTTCTTCTGAAACTTTTTTTCTTCACTGAGAGATGAGAGAGAAAATGTGGTCTAATTGATAAAAGACGTCGAGAACGCCGGAGAATAAGGATTTTGATATTTACTCTGTGTTATCTGCCTAATGGGTTTTTTTTCTTCTGATGAATGACGGATTGACTGGAGATTTCTGTTGAGGTGTCTCTGTAAGGGTTAATGGTGGAGATTTCGGAGGTTAGGGTTTCTTGGAGATGATGTTGGATCTAAAGAAATAAATTAGGAGGCGGGTGATTCAGATTTAGCATTGTTTTCGGAAATGGAAGCGACATATGTGGCGCTTATCTTAGTTTCACTCATCTTCCTACTGAATCATACACTGTGGCTTGCCACTGCTAATTTGGAAGGTTTGTGGCAACTCATCGCGTACTTCACTCGTTTCTCATTTAATTCCTGATTTCGTTCCTCGATTCTTCTTTAGATGGAATGAATCGCTATCACAGAGTCTGCATTATCTCAATTCGGAAAGAATTTTGATGATTTTGTTTGTATTCGTTTTCAACATAACTATAGTGTAGTACTAATATATTCTAGAAACTTTGGTTTGGGTTATATAAGGTTTTTTTGTATCTTCTGAAATTTCTCTTCATTTTTCTTTTGTGAGAAGATCATGTTCTTTGTATGTTTTAGATTTAGTTGCCATTACTGTGAATACACTGTTCCTTTTCTTGTTCAGATCACTATACCAATTACCAAGTTTATTCTTTCCATGTCAATTGTGTAAATTCAAAGGGCTTTTTGCCTTGGTGCTGAAAAAGTTTGGTAAAAATGCCTCTTAGTTATTCCTGAATATTGTCTTGTAACAACTTGTTTGTGCTGAGCCTTGAATCAAGTTTGTTTAATAAAGAGAGGTCTGTTTGGCTAGTTCACTTGAATTATACTTTTTATCTACACTTACTCAGACATCTTGATGCTAATCTTGTAGATATGTGAATCTTGTTACAGGTGATGCTTTGCATACTTTGAGGGTCACTCTAGTTGATCCGAGCAATGTGTTGCAGAGCTGGGATCCTACGCTTGTGAATCCTTGCACATGGTTCCACGTCACTTGCAACAACGAGAACAGCGTCATAAGAGTGTACAGCTTTCTAATAATCCCTCTCTTTTAACTTTGAATCTCAAAGTGGTTTCCGACATCTTTGTTTCTTTTGTCCACTACAGCGATTTGGGAAATGCAGAGTTGTCTGGCCATTTGGTTCCAGAGCTTGGTGTGCTCAAGAATTTGCAATATCTGTAAGTGGTTCTTATGCATCATGTTTTAACACAAAAAATCCATGATTTATATAAGATACACTGGAGATACCTTTTGTATATATCCTTATCTTAAAAACAAATTCTTCTTTCCTTCCAGGGAGCTTTACAGTAACAACATAACTGGCCCAATTCCTAGTAATCTTGGAAATCTGACAAACTTAGTGAGCTTGGATCTTTATTTAAACAGCTTTACTGGCCCCATTCCGGAATCATTGGGACAGCTTTCAAAGCTGAGATTTCTGTATGTATATTTGCTTTACCTGCTCAGTTAGTCTTGTTTTTTTTTAATTGTGGCCTCAATATTTTACTCTTCGCTGAAAATTTTACATGCAAGAATAGCCGGCTTAACAACAATAGTCTCACCGGGTCTATCCCCATGTCATTGACCAATATCACTACCCTTCAAGTGTTGTGAGTGTTCTCGACAACTTTCTGCTGTACTCTCCCATAATTGGTTTGTTTGAGCTAATGCACTTACCTTTGATGGAGGCAACACAGAGATTTATCAAATAATCAACTCTCTGGTTCGGTTCCTGACAATGGTTCCTTCTCACTCTTCACACCCATCAGGTTATATTTCATTTATTTCAGTTATATTAGTTATTGCTTCAGTGCCTGAATTTATTGGAAACTGAAATTCCCTTTACCCGGTGCAGTTTTGCTAATAACTTAGACCTTTGTGGACCCGTTACAAGTCACCCATGCCCAGGATCTCCCCCGTTTTCTCCTCCGCCACCTTTTATTCCACCTCCACCAGTTTCCACCCCGAGTAAGCCGACTCTTGTTAATCTACATCATGGGAAACAGAAGATGAGATCTTTGCTTCTCTATCATCCGTTTTCTCATATTTTACCATTTACCATCTTGCCAATAAACAAGTTGAACATGTTCAAGCTTTTTGATGCTTTGAGTTTTATTGCAGGTGGGTACGGTATTACTGGAGCAATAGCTGGTGGAGTTGCCGCAGGTGCTGCTTTGCTTTTCGCTGCTCCTGCAATAGCCTTTGCCTGGTGGCGTCGGAGAAAACCACAAGATATTTTCTTCGACGTGCCTGGTCAGTTTCCGCACAAGTTTCTGCCCCATTATTTGATGCTAAACCATTATTAGCCAGAAATTTGCTTTATATATATAGTATTGCAATAATTGTTATGGAAATTAATAGAGAAGCCGTTGTTTTTTATCTGCTAAAAACTCTAAGTTAATATTTAAACTGCAAAATCTCTATACAGCCGAAGAGGATCCAGAGGTTCATCTGGGACAGCTCAAGAGGTTTTCTCTTCGGGAGCTACAAGTGGCTAGCGATGGGTTTAGTAACAAGAACATTCTGGGCAGAGGCGGGTTCGGAAAAGTATACAAGGGACGTTTAGCAGACGGAACTTTAGTCGCTGTCAAGAGACTGAAAGAGGAGCGAACTCCAGGTGGAGAGCTCCAGTTTCAGACAGAGGTAGAAATGATAAGCATGGCAGTTCATCGAAACCTCTTGAGATTACGAGGTTTCTGTATGACACCAACCGAGCGATTGCTCGTGTATCCTTACATGGCTAACGGAAGTGTTGCTTCATGTCTTAGAGGTTAAAAGAAGAAATTTGGTGCTCTCTTTTAATTCGTTCCATCTTTAAGAGTAGCTTTTTCATGTTTTTTTCCGTACGAACTCATTATTTTGGTTACACAAATGATGCAGAGAGGCCACCGTCACAGCCTCCACTGGATTGGCCAACGCGGAAGAGAATCGCCTTAGGGTCAGCACGTGGTTTGTCTTACTTACATGACCACTGCGATCCGAAAATCATTCACCGTGATGTAAAAGCAGCAAACATTCTGTTAGACGAAGAATTCGAAGCAGTTGTTGGAGATTTCGGGCTGGCGAAGCTAATGGACTACAAAGATACTCACGTGACAACAGCCGTCCGTGGCACGATTGGTCACATCGCTCCAGAATATCTCTCCACTGGAAAATCTTCAGAGAAAACAGACGTCTTCGGATATGGAATCATGCTCCTGGAACTGATCACAGGACAAAGAGCTTTCGATCTTGCTCGGCTGGCAAATGACGACGACGTCATGTTGCTTGACTGGGTAAAAAAACATAAACTTTCCGTTGAGCCCAACGCTTTTGATCCCCAAAGCCAATGAATCTGAGAATTTTTTGTATTAGGTGAAAGGATTGTTGAAAGAGAAGAAGCTAGAGATGTTAGTGGATCCAGATCTTCAAACAAACTATGAGGAGAGAGAATTAGAACAGGTGATTCAAGTGGCGTTGCTTTGCACGCAAGGATCTCCATTGGAACGACCAAAGATGTCGGAGGTTGTACGGATGCTCGAAGGAGATGGGCTTGCGGAGAGATGGGACGAATGGCAGAAAGTTGAGATTTTGAGGGAAGATATTGATTTGAGTCCAAATCTTAACTCTGATTGGATCGTTGATTCTACTTACAATTTGCACGCCGTTGAATTATCTGGTCCAAGGTAACAAAGCATTGACACTATTGAAAGAAAAATATATTTTTTTTTATATAAGGTAGGTAGTTTTTTTTAACTGTAAACCTTCGTTTTCTTTCTTTGTTCCATGTAATGAAAGTGGCATGTCAAAGATTTGTTGTGTTGTTGTGCTAAGGTTCGATAAATTAAAGATTTGCTGTGTAGAATTTAAGAACAAAATACCAAGTTGTTTTATGGTATATCCAAAAGCTGTTATACATACAACATGTTTAATGCAAAAAAGGTGGAAAACGACGACGTTTAAAAACTTAAAAAGGTTTTTGTTGAGGTAACCATGGAAGGATTTTTGTACTTCGTATCTTCGTTCCACCGTCGTGAGTGACAGGTCACACCTCTCTCTCCGCCACCTCGCTGCTTCTTCGTCGTTGCTTAAAAGACCTTTGTTGGAAGAAGAAGAAGAAGATGAATACTACATATATGAATATAATCTATCAGTTGAAGAAGAGGATGAAGTAGACGTTTTCCTTGGAGAATCCGATATCCTCCATGAAATCAATGTAGACGGAGAAGGTTTTTTTCTATTCATCTCTCTCTCTCTCTTCTTCAGTCGTGAACTTGTATTGTATCTACGTGTGTGTGACTCTTTTTCTGTGGATTCAGATCTTCCTGACGCAGATGATGATGACGATGACGATTCTGGTGAAGAATTTGGTAGTGACTCATCATCACCTCTTGTGTTTCCGCAGCATTTCATATGAATTTTCATGGCTCTTAATTCTACCAAATCTCTCAACTGCTTCATGGTTCTTTTTGTTTTGCAGATGAAAACGATGACTCCATTCACACATTCACCGGTCACAAAGGTTAATGCTTATTTTGTACTAGTTCGCAGCTTTTATCATTCTATTATCACTTAATGTTTGCAATTTTCATCAGTTAAGAAGATGTTTCTTTACAGGTGAGCTTTATGCATTGGCTTGTAGCCCAACAGATCCTACGCTTGTTGCAACTGGAGGTGGTGATGATAAAGGCTTTCTCTGGAGAATTGGCGATGGAGATTGGGCTGCTGAGCTTTCAGGTCATAAGGACTCTGTGTCTTCTTTAGCTTTTAGCTATGATGGACAGTTAGTTGCATCTGGAGGATTGGATGGTGTCGTTCAAATCTTTTATGCATCATCTGGAAATTTGAAATGTGTTTTGGATGGTCCTGGTGCTGGAATCGAGGTATAAAAACTTGTACTTGACAAAACAACAACACAAATACGTTTTCGATTTTTTATTGACTCATGATCTGGCCTGATGATTATATCATATTGTGAGTTTAGTATTGGTCTAATCATTACTACACAATGCTGATATCATCCGCCGGTCCAAATCTAGTACTTACTGTGTGATTTTTCAGTGGGTGAGGTGGCATCCGAGAGGACACATTGTGTTGGCTGGATCAGAAGATTGTTCTCTATAAATGTGGAATGCTGATAAAGGAGCCTATCTTAATATGTTTTCCGGTCATAATCTAAATGTGACTTGCGGTGACTTCACCCCCGATGGTATCAATATAAGCTTTTGCCTAATATGTTTTATGGACTGTCTATAAGTCTTGCCTATTTTCATTCTATTATTTGTCTCTGTGGGTATACTGTAGGTAAGTTAATTTGTACTGGCTCTGATGATGCAAGTCTGATAGTATGGAACCCAAAAACTTGTGAAAGCATTCATGTGGTTAAAGGCAAGCGAAACTCACTCCCTCTTTCCGTTCACCTGTTACTTTACAGGCACACTAAATATCTTGCCTTTTATGACTGGTGTGAAACGTTTATCTGTGATTTTGTGTAGGTCATCCGTATCATACGGAAGGGTTGACATGCTTAGACATTAACTCGAACGCAAGTCTTGCTATCAGTGGCGCGAAAGATGGTTCCGTTCACATTGTGAATATAGTCACCGGAAAGGTTCTTACTTAATACAGTACCTCTGTTACCTTAATACAGTACTTCTGTTAAGTAGCTATTCACCAGATTGGTTATGTTCTATATCATAAATCATCTAAATTGACATTTGTAACTGCTTGTTTCACGAAACAAAATCTTTTTTAATTTGAAACCTGCAATATTGACTCAAATGAAAATCTATTTGAACCGTCTTTGATCGAGCATTTTTTCTTCGAGTAAAACGGTGACCATCTTGTGCTTGTCATACCTACTCGACTTATCAACTTACGTTTGCATAATCATACCAATAGGTTGTGAGCTCTCTGACTTCTCATACAGATTCAGTTGAATGTGTAAAGTTTTCATCAAGCTCGGCAACCATCCCTTTGGCTGCAACAGGTGGAATGGACAAGAAGCTTATAATCTGGGATCTGCAGCATTCAACTCCAAGGTTCATCTGCGATCACACGGTACAAAACTTTGTAGTTTCTCTGATGAGACGGAAAAAAAAAACAGAGATTGAAATGAAAACAAGAAGCCATTCTCCTCGCTCACTTTTTGATTACAGGAGGGTGTGACATGCCTGACTTGGGTAGGAACCTCCAAGTACTTAGCAACGGGCTGCGCAGATGGTACAGTGAGCGTTTGGGACAGCTTATTAGGCAACTGCGTCCATACCTTCCATGGTCACCAAGATGCAGTCCAAGGCATCTCAGTCTCTACCAACTCGAACTTCATTGTTTCGGTCTCTGTTGATAACACTGCTCGTGTCTATGAAACATCTGAGCTCCTAAACAAAGTGACGTAGGCAAGTGTTCACTTCCTGACCAACTGGTGAAATAATTTTCTTTCCTCTCGTACTTGTGTTTTTACTTCTTAATCATCCGTTTTGTGAGGAAAATTTGAGGACCAGTCGGTCTTGATGAAAATTTAGTAATGTTTGAGTACGTCATCATTACATTTCTTAACTCCATATCTTAAATATACCTTTCGATAAATTTATAATTACATAGATGTATGTGTCATAGTCCAAAATCTTAATAAGATTCAAATTAACGAGAAATGATCAAATCATGTGAAACCCTTTGAAACGAACTGACCCATTACAAGCTTTACATTCAACCCACTATTCTTGATGATGATAAGTAGATAAAGAAAACAAGACGATCATTGCAATGAACAATCATGACTAACAATATTATATCTACTAATAGAATAGGTGGCAGCTTTTTCAATATTTAGACACCAATTTGTATTGCAACTTTTCATCATCAAAAAGTCAGGCATATGAAATGTAAGGAATCACAGTTCAGAGAAATTCCTTTCAATGACAACTGAGACAAGAAATCAAGCGAATACACTATGACACACACCCACAAAAGTCTGAAAGACTCGTTTTCACATTAAACAATCCACACAGGTTTCTCAATAAATCTGACTATAAAGATGATTGATACATTTAGCCGTATTCCGCTTTGACTCGTCTCTAAGCAAAAGACCACACGACAATGTAGCATTCAGCTGGATCAACAGATAGAAATGACAAGAGTAGTCACTTATACATTAAGCATCTCAGCTTTGCATGTTTAAATTGCATACCTTTATATACTCGTTCCACCATTTGTCCCAGTGGTTAGATCTTCTAATTCATCAACAATAGCGTTGTAGCAAAAGAAGTATTGATCCTTAAAGAAATAGTCAGAGTTGAAGAAGTTAGAACCACCATGAACAGCACTAATAGAGTGAGATACAGAAATTTTGTAGCTAAACATGTAACGCGATTATCTGTCTTGACAATTACCATGGTTTGAACCATGCCAATGCGTTGGCTGCGGAATATTGCAACCGTTTTAGCAAGATCCAATGCAGACATATCACCAGCAAGAATTCTCTGGATTGTATTATGTATCGCACAGTATGTTCCGGTTCTCCCTATACCTGCACTGAAAGATACAAACAATTCTCTCGGGATATTGAAAACACTTGCAATATAGACGCACCCACACAGTGACATGCATCGTACCTGCAGTGCACAACGATTGGGCCGAGACTAGGCGGCACTTGATATAGTCTTTTTAAAATTTCACGCACAGCCACAGTATCCCTGGGAACTCCATGATCAGGCCACTCCGGATACTGAATATGCAAAACATGAATAGGCTGATCCCCTGTCTGAAACACAACACCATACAGTTCAATTTTAAGGTGAAACATGCCAGACTTAAAAGAGAAAAATTGATCCAGTTTATAAATAAACATTAACAAACTGACACAAGATTCTTACCTCCTTGTAGCTAACCTCAAGATTGCGCAACATTAATTTAGTTTCAGTAGTCTTCATCCATTTTGTCTTCACAGATATGTTGCCAAATTCTTTAGGTCTATCTTCGGTTTGAAAATAGTCCCCGCATTTAACACTCTGTAACAAAGAAGCCATATAAGTTTTTATGAAAAACACAAAGTATACTAGTTCATAAATCAACACCAGTGAGATCGTTATATATTCGTCACCACTGTTTATGAAACATTAAATGGAAAAAGAGGGAATGCCAGGTGAGTATAAGGTCATAACCAAATGCTCATACATCGGTGTTAATACCTTGTGTCACTAGAAACCTCCTTACGGACTAGCTTTTAAGAAATATGTTCATCAGTTATCAAACAAATAAAATAGTGATATTCCTATTTTCTCAATCAACACAATTTACACAAAATATTGATAGAAATATGTTCATCAATGGAAAAGACTCGTAAACTTACATAAGCCAGACAAAGAAGTTTGAAACCCGTATGAGTTAATCCATCACAGTACCTTATAATTGTCAACCAATCGAGTGAGCATCACTATGATTGGGCAATGCTGCTGAATCACCATCTCCCAGAAGTCCTCTATCGTGTGTGGTAAAGGACCTTGTGTAGCTATGAACTGAGAAATATTCTCAGACGAAGACGTCTGCAAAACATAAAGGCATTTGTAAAAAAGTCTTTTAATATCAATCACAGGGACACTAAGGACTAATAAGAAATGTTACCTTAATGAGGCTTGCGTTCACATATCCCTCTGCAGATGACTGATAGTCTTTGCATGGATTAAGAACAATCCTGTTCTTGTCAACTAAATTCAAAGCAGAATAAAAGATTGATATGTAATCCGATTTAGAATCGTCACGCTACCCTAAGCAAAAGGAAAGGGAAGTTACATGGCACTACATCTCTGTATCTGTTTTTCTCAAAATTGACACTGTTCATAGCCACTGTACAGTTTAGCAGCATTTCCGATGCACGCATCCTATTAGCCTGCGTTCGGGGATAGTTTATACATAACTATGGAACAAAATAGTCGATGCCGAATTTGGGTTTTGGGAAAATTTGCCAATTCTTCAATCAGAGAGTAAATTTATAACCTGCAAATTGGCAAACTCACGAGCGATCGAATCCGGATCTTGGATCTTTTCCCTGAAAACAAGGAGAGCTTTGTGGCAGTGATTGAGCTGATCGGGCGAGAGAGAAAGTTGAGAAGGGAGCGAATCAGCGGATGAGAAATCTAAGTCGGAGGAGCTAGTGAAAAGATTCGCGATGGAAGGCGTCTTACTAGAGTTTGCGGTCGCCATAGCAGATTCCCGGTGGAATCTAACACGACGGCAGGAATTGAAATTGCCCGTCGTGTGAGACGGAGAGAATCGGTGTTTGCAGATAGAGGGAAAGATTTTGTGGATTACAGTACAAGCTTGGCTTTGATTTGGTGCCCTCTTTATTTCACTGTGATTTATTTCTCACCCTTTCTTTGATTTGGTGTATTTCCCTTTTTGGAGCATCCAAACGCAATGAACAATGTCTACGAATGATTTCAGAGGTTTTGTAATCCATTACAAATTATATCTGGGTTTGGATCAAATTGACCCAAAAATTGGGCAAATAGAAATAAACCGAATCGAATAAAAAAATAAATAGATTTTAATGGATATTTGATTATAAAAAATTAATCGAACGGATATTATTTTAAAAAATCATAGTTATTAGTTACTAACCAAATCGAACCAAAAACCAAAATATATCCGAACAAACTAAATTATTTCGGTTATTTTTGATTATTTTCGATTATTTCTGGTTATTTTCAATTAACCGAATTATTTTTGGTTAGTTTCGGTTTTTAAATCTTTCCAACCGAACTGACCATAACTAAAGTATAACCGAAGCAAAACCGAATCAAAATATAAAAATAATCAAATAGATCTTTAATCTCTCCAACCAAAAAAACCAAAACTAAAAATAACCAAATAAAACCGAAAATAATCGATTAAAACCGAACTAAATATATCAACGTCTAGGCTCAAAAGAAACCAAGTAAGATTTGATTCATGAGAGATCAACTTGGGATTACCATTTACTTTTTACGTTGCTAATCTAACGCAAGGAAGAGATTCTCTTGCGTTGCTCATCTACGCAAGGAAAAAAAGAATTTTTGCATATGAGAAGTACTTACACAGTTTCATCTTCCATACGTAAAGCTCAAAATTCATGAAAATTCACTTACTTGCAGACTTTCACATAGTTTTCATATCGAACAAAAGAAGTTCATATATGAAGTATTATTTAGATTTTTCAGAACAAAGGTTTCGCTCGATCAAAAACACAACCATCATGTGTTTTAACATATTCTAACATAATATATGAACAATGGCAACATTCTTTTTAAGGATCGTTCTCCTGTCATGTAAGAAAAGGTAGAGGCAAAACGCGATCAACAATGAGTATGACATGTGGGCTGTTGATGTTTTACACGAAATCTTCAACTTCTTTGTGTCGAAGAAACTGGTCTCGAGTTTAAGAAGACCACAAGTAAAAAAGAAAAAAAAAGCCGTTTTACATTATAATATAAGAATATTTTCAAAATGAGGGTCGATTCTTTTAAAAAAATATGAAGGGGCGCAAGCACGAGCTTGTCCCGCTTGATTCCATGACCGGCTCTGCGAAGAAGACTCAGAAAAATGCAATTGCATGCATCTTGTTGTGTTTATGGGTTTGAGAATAAGGTTTAAGAGACTTCTCCATGAACATTCCGGTTTCTTTGACTTAAACTTAGGACTCACATTGTTGTCATTAAAGATGCTTACAAGAGAACGAATGTTGATACAGAGCAATCAATCGGTGATAAAGTGTGTATTATTATAAAATAAGATATTATTTTATGTAATGATCAAGTATTTATTAATGCTTATATACCAAATATGAAGCTCGACTTGCAAAAATACAAATTGTAACAGACATATATATATATATATATATATATATATATATATATATAATTTTTCATTTGATGTATTCTTTGATTTATTATTCTATATATAAGAATGTATATGTACATGCATACTACAATATACCAAACACCTTTTGGTCATTCTCTCTAACTCCATTGGCTAATTTTTTATTATTTGGTCACAACGCAATGATATAATAATCTAATATTTTCATATGAATATTTAACATTTTTATACGAGAGAATATGAAATCAAACGCCATGTTTATTAAATGGATATAAAAATGATATAACTATTATATCCTTACTCTTCCCCATTGACTAATTTATTCGTGGTATTTTTTTAATTCAGCAGTTGTAGGCTTTATAATATTAGGTATGTTATGACTTACAATAAAAAAAAGTTGATGAAAAAATCGAAGTGGAAGGCAAATATCTTCTTATTACTAAAATTGGGAATAATGAATAAAATATTTTCTAATTTTTTAAAACTATTACAATACTTTCGGACAGTAACAATTCTTTGCTCGTTAGAAAATGACTGTTTACTGTATATTAACACTTTTTAAGTCATTAATATAGAAAAACAAATTCAAGTCATCTACACGATTTTTTGGTTGCTAAAAAGCCAAAATTTGATTTTATAATAAATTATAAATAATGCAATATAAAACAATTGTAACACGACTCGACTCGGCCAGTGCTTATGTTGACAGTGTCTCTATTTATTTGATTTCAGATAAAAATTAAAATTTGAATTCTGCTTTTACCTCTCTGATTAGGAATAACTTTTTCCCAGTTCTCTCTTAACGATTTAGGAATAATTTGTAATGTTATTTTAGTTTGTTTACCAAACAATGTTTGGAGTATTGCTAAAGAGAAGGCAAATAATAATCATAGACAAGCATATTGAAAGAGACACGACAGGAGTAGACACATGAGTCGAAGTTGATGTTTATGATATCTACACTAAAGCAATGCTGAGATTTCGCATAAATGGTTTTATTGATTTTTGAAAGATTCAAAGATTCTTAATTGAACAAGTGAAAGTAAAGTCGTAGTTCAATCTTTGTAAATATAAGAATTTGAGAGAAGTTTATATCATTCTCAAAATCTAGAATTTTACTTTTGGAGGTAAGATAGTTTTGATTTTGACAAATGAGACCCCATAAGGCCATAAGGCCATAAGGCCGTATGCGTCAACGTCATACAAATAAAGACCTTACAATCACAAAAACATGTCAATTAGGTTTTGATTTGCGATTTTAGTTATTGCGTGCCAAATGTGTAAACTTGTAGAGTTTTGGAACCAAATATGTTTTTCTTTCCATGTGAACTCTTCACTTACACAATTATTCGAATGAAAAACACATTGGTGTTTACATTAAACCATGGATAATTTGTTATTTTAAATAGCATCTAAATTATAAATTCTTAATGCAAAAGCTTGAATCGATAAACTATTTTAGCTAATTTGGTTAAAATATCTATGATTGACCCCTTAACCTGAATTCAAAGCTTCCATATGTTTTTAGGTTTTTTTCTTTTTCTTTTTGTCATAAATGATAAATTCTAATTGCAAAAATAACCCAATAGGACTTTTGTTATCGTTAATGTTTTATTGAATAAATTATATATATAGAATCCAAATGTTAATTTGATGATATTATCAAAAGACAAAAAATATATGGGAATCCAAGACGAACGAGTTAAAATTGGAGTAAAGAACAAAAAGAAAAGAATAGAAAATACAACTCAAGTCCATATGCGATGCGTCAAAAATTGTCAAACTTATAAGTTTAGAAGTAAGACATCCCATTATATGAGTAAAATTTTAAAAACATAATGTTATTTTGATGTATTATTAATACAAATATCATCATCTCACACGTATTATTATTATAATAATTTTCAAATAAATTTATAAATAAGGTTAAATTAATATAATAATTATAATATATGTAATTATTATTAATTTGATTAAAAAATAATATATTTTATTAAATTAACAAAAAATATTATTAAATTCGTAAAACAATTATTTTCTTTTTTTAAGTTACATATACAAAAATTAATATTAAAAATAATTTTAAATAAAATTTAAAATTAAATATTTAATTTATATTATTAATAAACAATATTATATAATTTACGAATATTTTTTCATACATAAGATGTGTATAAATCTAGTTAAATATTAAAAACATATCAATACAAATTCAACTCCAAATTATTTTGGTGAACTGATAACTAAACGAGTAAATATATTAATAAATAGATTGGTATTTTTGGAACTAATCGCACGCTACCTGCAAGTTTTTGTTTCCCTAATTTGTATTATTATGAACAACATAGTCATATATAGTCTTACAATATTCGTGTTTACTATGGACTAGATAATCTATATATTTTGAAATCTTGTTCGTTATTTAAAAATAATCATTTATATTTATCTAAGACAATTAGCTTTATAAAAAAAACTGTAAATCCATTTTTGTTCTGCAAATCCATTGTTATTTTAGACTTGGATTGTTAGTTTTCCCGTTTGCATTTCAACCAAAATTTATGGATATTAAAGCTAAATTGGCGGTTAAATACATTGTTAATTCTATTTATAATGATACACCAAATATAAGGTTATATAAATGTTTAAACCTATTTAAAATTTCATTTTTGTTTTATATTTGGATTGATAGTTTTAAGTTTGCTATTCACAACCAAATTTTTTATGGATATTAAGAATTAAATAGTTAAAATAAATTGTTAAAATAAATTGTTAATTCAATTTATAAAAAGATAGATAAATTGGCGGTTATGAAAATGGTTAAACCAATTTAAAGATTCATTTCGGTTATATATAGATCTAACCAAATTTGTGGATCTAAAACCAACTTTTATTAAGAAGAAAGGAAATGGTCAAAAACAGTGGTGAGATTAATAACAAAAGTATGTAGAAGACTTCGGTCTAGCGGTCAAAGATTTAAAGGTTTCTACACTAATTTTAAAATTCGATTGTTAGAGAATACAAATTTTGCAAAATTAATGGATGCAAAACTTATAAAAAAATTATAGAATGCTAGAGATTAAATGTTTGTCGTGGATTTATGTAATCGAAAAAGATATGTGTCACGAAGTCGTGTTTCGTGCATTATTCAGGATGTTGTAGATTTCGATTAATTAGTTATCATTTATAATAAGATTAAATCAAAATTAATTATGATGATTATATGTTAAGAAACAACAATACTAGAAGTCCCAAGTAGTGGAGACTAAAAGTTTCAGACAGCGTACCAACATGTGAAAATATGACTTATGTTTTTTTTTTAATTTGGTATTCCGAAAATAGTATATTTAAAATAAAATATTCAAAACAGTATATATTTTTTTTATAACTTGTGGTCTTTCGAAACTAAAGGTCGACACTGCTACTAACTTATAACTTTAGAGCCAAGGGAATCTACTCGAGACTATTTCGCAGACAACTATATAATCCAACAAGAATATTCTTTGGTTATTGAAATTATTATCGTCAACTCATTTGTCCACGTAAACTGTGTAAAACATTCCATCTTTGTGACTGTTCCGAAATGAAATTGAGTGTGTCAATTTGGTCAAATCTAATAGTTGTGAGAATTTTTTGAGTATATGAACATGAAATTGGGTTTCAATTGACATTTCCTTAAATATTATATTTGTTAAAAAAAAAAATGATTATCTCTACCGACTTACGTAAGTCGGTGAGATACCCTTATATATATGTATGCTAGTTTGAGAGTAAGAGAAAAAGCGACATCTTCAACTTCTTTTATAATCTTCAACTTCTTTTATATTCTTCAACTTCTTTTATATTATTTTATAACACGTTATCAGCACGAGTGTTTCTACCATCTACCTGAGATACTAAAATAAGGTAAAATTCTGTTTTATTAATACATGCGTATATTATATGGTAGGCTCTGCCTTCTGAATATTATATGGTAGGCTCTGCCTTCTGAATATTATATGGTAGGCTCTGCCTTCTGAATATTATATGGTAGGCTCTGCCTTCTGAATATTATATGGTAGGCTCTGCCTTCTGAATATTATATGGTAGGCTCTGCCTTCTGAATATTATATGGTAGGCGCTGCCTCCTGATTTATATTTAGAAATTATTTTAATTTATGTGTTATTATATTCACTAATGTTTTATATTTTTATCATAAATTAATTTATGTCATCATTATGTTTAAATTCTTAAAACTAATTATACATATTTATTAAATATATATATAATAATAATAAATTAAAATCTATACCCAAAATTTTATCATGATTATTTATTAAAAAAAATAATAATTATAAAATAATTTTTATAAAACTGATGTTTAACACATTGTTTTATTATGTGTATAGCTATAATGTCAAATTTGGCAAAACTCGAGATAGCTGCCCTTGATATATCTGGAAAAAATTACATGACATGGGCAGTAGCTGCAAAAATGCATTTAAAGGCAAAAGACCTTCTTGGCACCATCGATAGGTCGGAAACAACATCCGATGAGAAAAAAGCAAAAGCCATGATATTTTTATGCCACCATATCCATGATGGTTTAAAAGATGAATATATCACAAAAGAAGATCCTGTAGATCTTTGGCAATCACTCAAAGATAGGTTTGATCACCAGAAATATGTGATCTTACCAAAAGCCAAACATGAGTGGTTAAACCTCCGGTTTCAGGATTATAAAAGTGTAAGTGAATATAATTCCGCGTTGTTCGGAATCACTTCTAAGATGATATTATGTGGAGAAAAAGTAAGTGATTATGATATGATTGAAAAACTCTCCAAACATTTCATCCTGGAAATGTAATCCTGCAACAACAATATCGAGCAAAGGGATATACTCGTTATTCGGAGTTAATGCAAGTTCTCCTTGTTGCTGAACAAAATAATGAACTTGTGATGATGAACCATCAATCTCGTCCCACTGGATCAGCTCCATTCCCAGAAGTGAATGTTGCATCATCCAGTTACAATAATTGGCAAGGACATGGACGTGGTCGAGGTCATGGTCGTGGTCGTGGACGTGGACGAGGAGGTGGACGTGGACGTGGAAAAGGAAGATTTTTTCGTCCCAATGAATTCAAATTCGGGAGAAAGAATAAAGTCCACGAAAATGAAATTAGTCGCGTACCTGCTGTACGCCAAAATATACAATACGAAAATGTTTGTTACAGATGTGGCATGAAAGGACATTGGTCTCGTACCTGTCGTACACCAAAACATTTGGCTAATCTGTATCAAGAGTCACAGAAACAAAAAGGAAAAGAAAGTGAAACCAACTTTATCTCGGATGAACCCGGACCTTCTTTCGATGGAAATGCATATCTCGATGTTGCTGATTTTCTTGTTGATTCCGAAAATACCAAAGAACAAGATAATTAAGTTTAATGTTATATATATCAAGTTGTATTTAGTTTTCTTACGAACAAAAAAAAAAAAAAAAAAAAAAAAACAAAACAAAACAAAAATTAATGTTTGTTTTAAAAATATATGTAAGTTTGAACTTTAATTACTTTATGTAAAATAGTTTTGTTATAATATAAGTTGATTTTGAAATATGTGTGTTTAACACTTATTAATACATCTTTATCAATATTTTAATCCAGAAAATGTATCTTTTTGAGAATGAGAATGGAGATATATGCCTAGCAGACAGTGCTACAACACATACAATACTTAAAGACAAAAAGTTTTTCTCTTATCTTAAAATGAAAGATTCCGCCGGAAGCGTGAATACAATATCGGGTAATGCAAATATTATCATTGGCTCCGGAAGAGCTAGTTTTTCAATGCCAAGGGGAACAAAATTTGAAATAAATGATGCTTTATATTCCCCCGAGTCTCATAGAAACTTATTAAGTTTCAAAGACATCCGTACAAATGGATATCACATAGAGACAATGAGCAAAAATAACATTGAATATCTTTGCATTACATGGAAGCAGAAACAAATATTGGAAGAATTACCAATGATGTCCTCTGGATTATATTACACAAAAATAAATATAATTGAATCATATATTACGGTAAACCAGAAGTTTACGAGTACATTCAAAGTCTGGCATGAAAGACTAGGACATCCTGGATCAGTTATGATGAGAAAAATTGTTCAAAATTCTAATGGCCACCCATTGAAAAACCAGAAGATTTTTCAATCACGCGAGTTTTCGTGTAAAGCATGTTCTCAAGGAAAACTTATTACTCGGCCATCACCAACCAAAATTAGTAATGAATCTCCAGTATTTTTAGAAAGAATACATGGTGATATATGTGGGCCTATTCACCCATCATGTGGGCCATTTCATTACTTTATGGTTTTAATTGACGCATCTAGCAGATGGTCACATGTGTGTTTGTTAACCACACGAAATATGGCGTTTGCAAGATTCATTGCCCAACTAATCAGGTTAAGAGCGCAATTCCCTGATTATACTATAAAGAAAGTAAGACTTGACAACGCTGGTGAATTCACATCACAAGCCTTTAATGATTATTGTATGGCTCTCGGAATTGATGTTGAACATCCGGTTCCGCATGTTCATACACAAAATGGTATGGCTGAGTCTCTGATAAAACGGTTACAACTTATTGCGAGACCGTTAATATTGAGAACAAATCTTCCAATTTCAGTATGGGGTCATGCTATATTGCATGCGGCAGCATTAGTCCAAATAAGACCAAGTGCATATCATGAATATTCCCCATTACAATTAACATCTGGCCAGAAGCCTGATGTATCTCATCTCCGAGTTTTTGGGTGCGCAGTTTATGTTCCTATAACCCCACCACAAAGAACAAAGATGGGGCCACAGAGAAGATTAGGAATATATATTGGATTTACATCATCAAGTATTATTCGGTATCTTGAACCACGAACTGGTGATATGTTTACGGCACGATTTGCCGATTGTCATTTTGATGAAGAAGAATTTCCTACGTTAGGGGGAGGAATTAAACAACTGCAAGAAGATATTAAATGGTGTACGCCATCTTTGTTGTATCTTGATCCTCCCACAAAACAACGTGAAATGGAAGTTCAGAAAATCATACACTTGCAAAATATTGCAAACCAGTTGCCAGATGTATTCACAGATACAAAACGAGTGACGAAATCATATATACCCGCTGTGAATGTCCCATCAAGAATTAATGTTCCTGTAGAACATGTTGATGGCAATAAAATAAATGAACCCAGAGTTCAGTTAAAGAGGGGGAGACCGATGGGCTCAAAAGATAAAAATCCCCGTAAGAAAAAGTATTTGGGAGAACAAAATCAAAAGGTTCTGGAAGAACCTTACAAAAGGCATCTCGAAAATACTTGTGAAAAGATTATAGAGGAACCAACTCAAACGGAATGTCCGGAAGACATATGCAAACAGATTTTTGAAAACCGTGAAGTGGAACTCCGTCCAGAAGACGAACGCAATATAGAAACATATGAGATTTCAATTAACTATACCCAAAATAGAAAATTATGGGTTAGAAATGAAATAGAGGATATTAATGGAATATTCTCCTTTTCTGTGTCCAAAGAAATTGAAAATGAAAATGATGACGTAGAACCAATGTCTGTAACAGAATGTCAAAAAAGACCTGATTGGGAAAAATGGCAAATAGCCATGAGAAATGAATTATTCTCTCTACAAAAAAGAAATGTATTCGGACCCATTGTCATTACACCTGAAGATATAGTGCCAGTTGGGTGCAAGTGGGTTTTTGTAAGAAAAAGAAATGAGAAAAATGAAGTCATTAGATATAAAGCCCGTCTTGTTGCACAAGGGTTTTCACAAAGACCGGGAATAGATTATGAAGAAACATATTCTCCAGTCATGGATGCAATTACATTTAGATATTTAATGAGTTTATCATCATCCAAAAGTTTAGAAATGTATCTTATGGATGTCGTGACTGCATACCTATATGGAACCCTTGATAGTGATATATACATGAAAGTCCTAGAAGGATTCAAGATCCCAGAAGGATCAAAAATCTCTAAAGGACCCAAAGAACTATATTCGGTCAAATTACAGCGATCATTATATGGGTTAAAACAATCTGGACGCATGTGGTATAATCGATTAAGTGAATATCTGTTGAAAAAGGGATATATTAACAATGCGATATGCCCTTGCGTTTTTATAAATAAGTCCCCATCAGGCTTTGTGATCATTGTTGTTTATGTAGATGACCTGAACATAATTGGAACTCAAAAGGAAATTGATAATGCAAGAACTCATATGAAAGAAGAATTTGAAATGAAAGATCTTGGAAAGACAAAGTTTTGTCTAGGACTCCAAATTGAGCATTTCCAAGATGGGATATTTGTGCATCAATCAAATTATACGAAAAGAATATTAAAACGATTTAATATGGATAAAGCGAATCCTTTGAGTACTCCAATGGTTAATCGATCGCTAAATATAAACAAGGATCCATTTCGACCTTGTGAAGATAATGAAGACATATTAGGTCCTGAAGTACCTTATATGAGTGCCATCGGTGGACTTATGTATCTTGCAAATTGCACTCGACCAGATATAGCATTTGCTACAAATTTACTTGCGAGATATAGTTCATCACCTACACGTAGACATTGGAGTGGAATAAAACATATATTCCGTTATCTCCAAGGTACGATTGATTTGGGATTATTTTATTCTAGAAACCCCGAGTTTGGTTTAGTTGGTTTTGCAGATGCTGGGTATTTATCGGATCCACACAAAGCTCGGTCTCAAACCGGTTATGTTTTCACAATTGGTGGAACTGCGATCTCGTGGCGATCTCAAAAACAAACTTTGGTTGCCACTTCTTCAAACTATGCTGAAATCATTGCCCTTCATGAAGCTTGTAGAGAATGTATATGGCTCAGATCTATGACTCAACATATAGAAGGAGCAAGTGGATTAATCAACAAGAAGGAGCCAACAAAATTATTCGAAGATAATGCTGCATGCGTCACCCAAATCAAAGAAGGTTATATTAAGAGTGACCGGACAAAACATATTCCTCCGAGATTCTTCTCTTATATCCAAGAACTACAGAAAAATCAAGAAATTGACATCGAGTATATTCGTTCAAGCGATAATGCAGCAGATTTGTTCACTAAGGCACTTCCTACAACAACATTCAGAAAACATGTTCAGAATATTGGAATGCGTTATTTACGGGATCTATGAAGAAATTATATTCATGTTCTTCAGGGGGAGATTACGTATCTGCACTCTTTTTCCCTTATCATGATTTTTATCCCGTTGGGTTTTTACATGATAAGGTTTTTAACGAGGCAGTATGTAATAGTTTTATAATAATAGATAATCAAGGGGGAGTGTTAAAAAAAAAAATGATTATCTCTACCGACTTACGTAAGTCGGTGAGATACCCTTATATATATGTATGCTAGTTTGAGAGTAAGAGAAAAAGCGACATCTTCAACTTCTTTTATAATCTTCAACTTCTTTTATATTCTTCAACTTCTTTTATATTATTTTATAACAATATTCCAATTGTTAGCTTAGTTAGCAAAGATTCTTTCTATTGACCTGTTGACCACACCACCGCTCAAATCTCTGCCATGACACCACATTTTCTTTTCACCCATATAAACATGAAAATTCATATTTTGTTATATTTCATATTTTTAATAACTTTGTTTTCTTACTTTCCTTTTGGTCAACAATTTTTATATCATATTTTGTTGTATTTCCGAAAAATAAATTTAATTTATTTTTATATATTTGATCGTTTCTTTAATTCATTTTTAACTATTTAAGAAGTTTACAATTCAATTAACCAAAAGATATTATGTATTAATTTTTTAGATGACTTAATTTTAACAAATTCACTATAGTTAAGTAACTAACAAAAATTTAAAGTTAAAGATTATTAGTGTTGTAATCTAATCACGATAATAGATCATATTTTTTTAAATCTATATTTTAACTAAAAATATAGTTTTATATAATTAAAAGAAATATTATATTATCATATAAATATGATACTTTCGCAAAAGCCGAGTGAGTGATCGTAATCTCATAAAAAAAGAATTTCAAATAGATAATTTGGCTTGGTTTTGCGAATAAATCTAGAAACTAATTTAGGAGATTAGCTAAGTATTATTGGAACTAAAGAACTTTTAGAAAAAAGAGAAAACAACAATGAGAGAGAAATTGAATCACGTCAAAGTCACTGGCTAAACCAATTATAAATCCCGTTAAAACAGAAAAACAAGAACACAGGAATTAATGTCTTAACTGACACGTGGCATCTCCTTTGCAAACACACACGATTAATTTTTCTTACTCTGTCTCTTATCCGAAAAATAATCGTCTCCAAGTGTAAAAAAAACCCATCTCCTATCTTGTCTTCATCGCCTATAAATACAACTCCATTTTCTCATCCGTTACATAACAAAACACAACTTCACTTCCATCTCAAAAAAAAAACTCTCAAAAATCGAGAGAAAAGGCAAATAAGAAGAAGAAAAAGGAAAGCAAATCCTCTAAGTTTTACATTTTGTCTATGGGAGCTCTCCAAACAGAAAAAGCCGCAAAAGGTGCGGCGACTCTAGAGACAGAGTCTTCGCCGGAAGACTTCGATCAGCCTTCACCGCTACGAAAAATTATCTCCGTCGCGTCGATCGCCGCTGGTGTACAGTTCGGATGGGCCCTTCAGCTTTCTCTTCTGACTCCTTACGTTCAGCTCCTCGGAATCCCTCACAAATGGTCGTCTCTCATCTGGCTCTGTGGTCCCGTTTCCGGCATGATTGTGCAGCCCATCGTCGGTTACCACAGTGACCGATGCACCTCCAGATTCGGTCGTAGACGTCCGTTCATCGCCGCCGGAGCCGCCATGGTTGCCGTCGCCGTTTTCTTAATCGGATACGCAGCGGATCTCGGTCATTCCATGGGAGATAAACTCGAGCAAACGCCAAGATTTCGAGCAATCGGGATCTTCGCTCTCGGGTTCTGGATTCTCGACGTGGCTAACAACACCCTTCAAGGACCTTGCCGTGCTTTCCTCGCCGATTTAGCCGCCGGAGACGCTAAAAAAACGCGAGTCGCAAACGCGTTTTTCTCTTTTTTTATGGCTGTCGGAAACGTTTTGGGATATGCGGCTGGATCTTACACTAACCTGCACAAAATGTTTCCTTTCACAATGACAACAGCTTGCGATATGTATTGCGCGAATCTCAAGACCTGTTTCTTCTTATCCATCACTCTCCTTCTCATCGTCACCGTCACGTCTCTCTGGTACGTTAAAGACAAACAATGGTCCCCGGAGGTAAACTCCGAAGACGAAGAGAAAACCTCGAGTGTTCCTTTCTTCGGAGAAATCTTCGGAGCTTTTAAAGTAATGAAACGTCCGATGTGGATGCTTTTAATCGTAACGGCCCTTAACTGGATCGCATGGTTCCCATTTCTCTTGTTCGATACCGATTGGATGGGTCGTGAAGTGTACGGTGGTGATTCAGAAGGAGACGAAAGATTGAAGAAACTATACAACCAAGGAGTCCACTCTGGTGCATTGGGATTGATGTTTAATGCCATTGTTCTTGGTTTCATGTCACTTGCTGTTGAATGGGTTGGTCGTAAATTGGGAGGAGCTAAACGCCTTTGGGGAATTGTTAATTTCATCCTCGCCGCCGGTTTAGCCATGACGGTTCTTGTTACGAAACTGGCGGAGGATCACCGGAGAACCGCCGGTCCTTTAGCCGGACCGTCTCCTAGTATTAGAGCTGGAGCGTTAAGTCTCTTTGCTGTTCTTGGTATTCCATTAGCTGTAAGTCCATTGTTCTCTTTCTTTTTCCTACGTTTTGTTTTGTTTTGCTTAAAATGTTACATTAAAACAATTCTTTATTACTATTACAGATTACTTTCAGTATTCCGTTTGCACTAGCATCCATATTCTCAAGCAGCTCCGGTGCCGGCCAAGGTAAATTTTTTTTTTAATTTCAAACTTAATTTACAAAAGATGGCCTGAAATTAGCATTTAATTAGTTCAAACGTTTGATTTGAATAATTAATTGAGAAATATGTTTCCAACATAACTAATTAATAATAAATCTTTCTTTTTTGACAAGCATTTTGGTTGTGTGGATAATATAACAAGTTTATCTATAGCATTTAATAGGATGGGATTTATTAACTTAACTATATAAATAAAAGTCTTTACGTAACCCGTTAATATCTTTTAATAATCAACGAAATTAATTTGTTTAGGTTTGGAATTAATTTAATAGAAAAATGTGGTTTGTTGTTTACAGGACTTTCATTAGGAGTATTAAATTTGGCGATTGTGATACCACAAATGATAGTATCACTAGGAGGTGGACCTTTTGACGCCCTCTTCGGCGGTGGAAACCTACCGGCATTTGTGGTCGGAGCAATTGCGGCGGCGATAAGTGGAGTATTAGCGTTAACCGTTTTACCTTCACCGCCACCAGACGCACCTGACATGAAAACTGGAGCCATGGGATTCCATTAGTTTTATTTTTTCTTGTTATGAAATTCATCAAATACAGTATTACTGTGCAAAACTATCAAACCCAATAAGAAAAGGATAAAGTGATGAAATGTAATAACATTGGGTCGTCTGTATTTCACCCTTCTTTAGTTTTTTTTATGCTGTTACTGATTTTAATTTGGAATAGATTTCTTTTTGTTATTTTTCACCCCAATAAGTATTATGTGTAATTACGATTCTTACGGTTTAATTTGTTAAAAAAGAACCAATTAGAAAAAAATCCATTAAAAACAATTCCGATCTTTATTTATGACAATTCCTTATATACGTTGAGAAAAGCTGAATAATTTACAGTATACTAAAACTTACTCTGTCTTTTAATTTTTTTAATATTTAAATATGTACAACAATATATATACATACAATATACTAAGAACTTAATACAGCCAACTGTTTAAAATAAATACCAACATTAAACGTTAATTATCATATGATCATATTTATGAAAAAAAGAAGCAAACCTAAAATTTTCCAACAAAGAGATCTAACTACTATCACCATTGATGAAAGAAAAATTACCGTCACCAACAAAAGATTAATAAGATAGGCCTGTTCGTTTCGTAGCCGCAGGAACCTGTGGCTGCGTCATGCGACCAAACGTTGTTCGTTTGACCGCCGCAGGTTTTTACGGTCAAATGCTGCGGTCGACCGCAAAAAGCTACGATCAAAATTTTTAATCGTTGCGAAATTATAACGTTTGCGATCAAACAATTGCGATACAACCTGCGGCGATAATCTGCGATAATCAAACGAACAACAATATTACTGCGTCTAACCGCAGCGTCTGACCGCAAGTCGCTGCCGCAGACGCTGCGGCAGACAAACGAACAGCGCTGATATCAAAATATTTTAAATATTTGATTATACTATATAAATATAAAAACTTGAAGTCGTTTGGTTTTGTTTGATTTATTATGAATTTATATAATTGGATTTGGTTTTTAAGTTTTGTTTTTTAGTTAAATTGGATGTGAAAAATAATTTTGTGGTTTTCTAAATTTGAATTTACTTGGTAAAATAAAATAAAATTTTTAAAGTTGTATCAAAATATATTTTCAAGTTTCATATGTAGAATTTTATAATTATATAATCAAATATAAAATAAAATATGAAAGTAATTATTAATTATTAATACAATAAATAAAATAGTTTAAAATCCAAATTTAACATTATTAAAATTTATACCAAAGTACAAAATTTTGAAATAACTTTGTAGCATGCTAAATTTTAAAACATATACCAAACATTTTTAATTTCGACCAAAACATACTAAAATTTATATGAATTTTGTGGATTTCAATTAAAATTCGGCCAGACCAACCAATTTATATGCATATCTTTTTATATATGTTATCTAATCAAATTTGTCATATTAGAACTTCTTATTTGAATGATGTCCATTGAATTTTGCTAGTAAAAAATTCTAATAATATATAGATGAAATACAGAGAAGGTACATTTGATCAAATTCCATACAATATTGTTTTAAATATTTTGTTTTCAATAAATTTGGGATTTTTTATTCAATAAGCAACATGTTAGAATACACACAAACAATTAGATTTCAGCCTAAAATTTGTTGTGCAGTCAAAACTATGGTGTTAATAAAAAGTTGTTGTATATAGATTTATGTCTATTGTAATTGAATTTAGACATGTCGTAAAAAGATGAAATGCATTTATAAACCAAATTTCATTATATTTATTACTAGTGGCGCCGGAAAGTGACCGTAGGGTCGGGCTTTTACCCTCTGGCAGCGTTTCTGTTTTTGTTTTTGTTTTCTGTGTGCATTATTTCCCCAAATCCTCTCCAGATCTCCTCTCAACTTCGTTCACCGATCTCGATTTTCCGTACAAGAACCTCTGGTTTCTCACTAGAGAACCAGAAATTTCTGCTTCTTCTCTGATTCGATCTCTACATCTAAAATCCCTACCGGTGGATTAAGGGTTTTCTCGTCTGGGTTGAAGCTATAAATGGGGGATTCGGGTGGAGGATGGCGGGATTCTTATAAAGGAATGTCGTCTGATAACATCAAGGGTTTGGTCTTGGCTATGTCTTCTAGTTTATTCATCGGAGCCAGTTTCATCGTTAAGAAGAAAGGACTTAAGAAAGCCGCGAGCACTGGGACTAGGGCAGGTATATATGTTGTCTTCTCTTGGTAGGTTTAATCGATGTTTACTTCTCAATAATGTGTTCGGGATGTCAATTCTGGTGCTGGAATTGTGGACGTAGAGGTAAGAATTGTGTCCAAATGACCGAGCAGCTTTTGTATCTCTCATAGATTGTAAGGAAATTTCGCTGATAGGAGCAGTTGAGTATTGAACTTATATCAGTATTCAATTAGCTATGCAGACGTTGTGAACAAATGGAAATTTTGTTCTCTTTGTCTTTCTTCTGTTGAACTTCGTTTACTGACCCACATTGCTTTACAGACTTATACTTGCACTGATTACATTGTGGCGTGTAGGTGTTGTTCTTTTAGTTCTAGGTTTCGTTTCATAGTATAATACAATCTGATACTTGTAGGCGTTGGTGGGTATTCTTATCTTTACCAGCCTCTTTGGTGGATCGGCATGACAACAAGTGAGTCCTGTTCTTTCCTTTTTCTAATCTTCTTCTGAGTGATACTATTATGTTGGTAATATATAATCGGTTTCTGCTACTTCAAGTGTTACTTGGTGAAATTGCCAATTTTGCTGCTTATGCATTTGCGCCGGCTATACTTGTCACTCCTCTAGGTGCTCTCAGTATCATTATCAGGCAAGAGAATACTCGAATCTGACTCCTCTATCAGATTTCTATAAATTAATTTTTTTGCTTTTTCTCATACAGTTTGTTATCTGAATCTCAGTGCTGTCTTAGCTCATATTATATTACGGGAGAAACTACACATCTTCGGAATTCTTGGTTGTGCCTTATGTGTTGTGGGTTCCACGACAATTGTCCTACATGCCCCTCAAGAACGTGAAATTGATTCTGTGATTGAAGTTTGGAATCTTGCAACAGAACCAGGTGAGTTGCTTGATGGGCTTTTGATGCTCTACTGTATGGGAGATAGTCATTTGTACCACCTCACAATTCCTTTTCCCCTTTCCAATCAATTGTCTAACTTCATCTAGTTCGTTGCAGCATTCATGTTCTATGCCAGTCTAGTAATTGGGGCTGCTGTATTTCTCATTGTTCGTTTTGTTCCCCAATATGGACAGACAAACGTAATGGTCTATATCGGTATTTGTTCGCTTGTGGGATCATTATCGGTATGGAACTTTTTATATATCCAGTTTATAATCTTTAGAAAAGAATCTTGATTCACTTTTCTAAAAATGATTTTTTCGAACATGTGAACAGGTAATGAGTGTAAAAGCACTTGGAATAGCACTAAAGCTGACATTTTCAGGAACGAATCAATTATTCTATCCTCAAACATGGGTATTCACCTTAGTGGTACTTACCTGTGTGGTAACCCAGCTGAACTACCTAAATAAGGTAACTTTTAGTTGAGTGATTTGGAAGATGATCTCTTTGTACAATCTTGATTCAGTTTTTCCCTTTGTTACTAAAAGAATTGCATGTTGCATTTCTTTTCACTTGCAGGCTCTTGATACATTCAATACAGCTATAGTATCTCCTATATACTACGTGATGTTCACATCTCTAACTATTTTGGCCAGTGTCATCATGTTTAAGGTGGCCTTCTTTCCCAAAAATGTGTATATGGATGTTGAGGGTGTTGCTTTGGTACATGAATGAAATCACCGGTTTATGAACAGGACTGGGATCGGCAAAACGGTACTCAAATTGTCACAGAAATGTGTGGATTTGTTACAATACTTTCAGGAACTTTTCTCCTCCACAGAACAAAGGACATGGTCGAGGGTATGTTCCTTTCATTTATGGCACTTCTTATGCATCTGTGTATTCTTTATCCATTTTGGAAGACAAGTTTTTCTGACGGGAAAGAATTTTAGTATTCTTACATTCAATGAGGAAAGAATCATATGCGGATATGAAAAGAAATCTCACGTTATTCTACACACTCTCAGCTATGAGGAACATGAATATACATAATATGTGTATAGATGTCTGTACACATTCCTAGCTAGAATTTGATAAACATAGGTATTCATGGTTTTACAAAAGGAATGCCATAGGTTGTACATGTAATTATTACCAAGTGTATGTATCCCTCTTGCAGGTTCATCGGTAATATTACCATTGCGTCTAAGCAAGCACATTAATGAGGACGGGTTTGAATCAGAAGGAATTCCACTTAGACGCCAAGAATCTCTTCGATTACCTTAAAAGCTTTTTAGCTTTGTCTTCTGGTCTGCTGCGATCACTCCAAGCCAAAGAGCCTCAACCTTTTTCCTTATCTCGACAGACTATGAACATGGACAATGGTCCTGTCTAACAGTTACAGATGGTTCAAGATGACTGAGGAAGGGAAAAGGAGCGAAGAGGACGAGGTCCTCAGATCATCTTCTTCACCAATGTCAGGTAAGTATGCTGCGAGTTCAAGCACACAGCATTAGCACACACACTCACACCTAAACCCTTTTGTGACCTTTAGGATATTACGAACAAGTATGGGTTTTGCTTAATTTGGCATCACAAGCATGACTCAAACTAAGGTTCAAGATTTGCATCTTTAATTTTTGATCGCGTCTTCTAATTTCTCCGTTGGTTGGTTTAAACTCTTTGAAAAATAAAGAAATAGAGACTTTGAAATTTGAAGCACATGTTTTAGTCAATTGTTGAAGAAATAGGTTGTGGATGAGGTGGAGTTATAACATTGATGATAATAGATTGAGATAATGTTTTATTATGTTCATATTTCCTCAATCAATCACTCCTCGGGTAGATGGGATGTCAAATTAAATCTGCCTTATGTCCCTCTCATAACTCTTTATACAATTCATATAGTAGAGCTATTAACCAATTCAATTTCTTTAAACTATATAATATAGCATAACATCTCTAAATTGATGGTTTAAACTTTTAACATTTATATGGAGGGCCTAACTTAGGAAAACTGAATCATGACATGGTAAAAATTGATCGAGTTATTATCGTTACAAATAGAGGAATACGTGATCCCTATAAGGCTAATAAAGTATAAACTATAAAAAAAGATTACAGTTGATTGATTGAAAAATAAAATCGTTTTAAAAATATCTTAACATATAGGAAACCTCACATGAGACAAAACTTAGGTTTGTTGAGAAACTAAAAAAAATTAAACCCATCTAACAAAAATCACCATAATTACAGATTTTTGGACTTAGACAAAATTTTCGTTTTGTAGCAGTTGAACTAGAAAGAACTGAGAAAAAAAAACAGAGTAACGAATCAAACATCACCAACAAAACACAAACCGTGTGTTTCTCTTTGGTCCTCTCCACTTTATTTCGTCATTTAAATAATATTTAATTGGCCTTATAGTTTCTTGATTCCAGAAAATGGCTCTGAACAGTGTGTCCTCCGAAGAATTTAGCTTCCCTGCGCTCGCTTCATCCCAAGTTTCTTCCCATTGCTCCGGCCTCGATTCACCTCCACTTTGGAAACACTCACCGGAGAATTTATGCCAGGAGGATTACAACGAAAGTTTCGCGAGATTAATCATCGGAAAAGACGATGATAACGATCAGACGAAGAGTTTCTCGGACGTGGAGACGAGAAGCGTTTGGAACAATAGAGAAGAGGAGAAAATGGATATGTTGTGGGAAGATCTCAACGAAGAATTGCCGACGAGAAGCCAGAGTCTTAGGATTGAACCCGGGGGCGATGGCGGAGAGAAGAAATCGTATGTGTTTTCCGACGAGAGCTCCGCCGTAGCCGTAGGGTGCGGGATTAAATTATCGAAGAAGATGCCGCCGAAAAAGAAGAAGAGACCGAACGTGGTCTTACTAAGGGTTTTGAAGAAGCTTCTTGATTTGCGGAGTTTGTCTCAGCGATCGCCGGCAAAAAACTAATCCACGGTGATCGCACTGTGAAATAGGATGCTCTTTTTGCATAATTCATAAATTATTGGGCTTTTCTGGAGAAAACTGTAATCATCTCTGAAATTTATTTGTAGTTTTGGGCCCTAAATTTTGAAATATATAACAACTGAGTTTTGTTTTGTTGAGGAATATAAGCTAGAAATAATGCACCATTCCATTATCTTGAATAGAAGCTTCTGTTAATGGTGGTTCTCCTTGAAACTTTTGTTTTTTGGTCTAGATAACATTCTCAAATTATTGAGGTAAATGTCTTCACAAATTTTCAATTGAAATTTATAGTTTTAGTGATTAGTCTCGTTTATTTTAACTATTTAGGATCATATATTTGGTTTTTTCTCTTCTCTTTGTTTTCTTATTTTACGAGACTTTTCTTCAAAACCACGAAATTCCAGGGGTTTTATGTATTAAAATCGTATTTCAATTGACTAAATCGGTATGATATTAATATAAGTTAAGTGGAGAAAATATACATATATAATAAGATTTGTGGAGGACTTGCCAACCTTTTCTATAAGTCAAGAGAAGTAAACGGCACTATTCTTAACTACTCGATCGGGCACATTCCAAAGTAATAATAATCGGGTTCGTTCCACCTCTCTGAGCTTTTAGAACCCGAATCTTTTAGAGCCGTTACGGATTCAATTTCGGGTTCCCAAAATTGGGTCTGAATTCATAGAGTCCGCGAGTAAAAAAATTCCAACTTTGTCCGCGTATCGCAAGTGGGTCATAGAAAAAATTGTAGCTTTTGTCTGATTTCAGTGTCTCTGGTCTCTGCCACACCACTTCTCGTTTTCTTAGGGTTTTCTCAGTGAAGCCATTTGCCCTCTCTCTCTCAACAACTTTCAGGTATATTACTTGAAAATATTCCTAAATCGGATGTGCAATTTCACTATATCACTAGATTGAATTTTATTCCACCTTTATCTGTGCAGACAAACAAAAAACTGATGGGTGTGATCAATGTTCAGGGCGTTCCATCGTTCTCCATTCACTATTCAGAGGCAAATCTTGGAAAGACTCGGTTTTTAAGGAAAAACATCAGTAGGGTTTATTGTGTCCAGGCGCCAAGTGGATCTGTAGACGAACCCAGGAAGTTAATCATGGGAGACTCTTTTATACGTCCACATTTGAGGCAATTGTCTCCTTATCAGCCCATTTTACCCTTTGAGGTGATTTCAATACATCCCCCACACTGTTCCCCTGAAGTTTGAGTGTCTTCAAAATGATTTGATTGGGTTGGATTATCTTTTTTGTAATTAGGTATTGTCTGCTCAATTAGGAAGAAAACCTGAGGATATTGTCAAATTAGATGCGAACGAGAACCCATATGGTCCTCCTCCAGAGGCAAGTTATATCTTTCTTTCACTCACAGATAAGTTTTTGATAAAAAGAAGAAGAAAAGTATTATCTGTTTGTTGGTTCCTCCCTGATTTTAGGTTTCAGATGCTCTGTAGGTTTTTGAAGCACTAGGCAATATGAAATTCCCTTACGTCTATCCTGATCCACAAAGTCGCAGACTTCGCGATGCACTCGCTCAAGACTCTGGTCTTGAGTCTGAATACATTCTTGTAGGCTGTGGCGCTGACGAACTAATCGATTTGATCATGAGGTTTGGCTGGAGGATTTGACTTTTCAGTAATTGAGTTTCTTCCTCACCAAAGCCGGAATTTCTGACTACACTGTGGTTTACAGATGCGTGTTGGATCCTGGGGAGAAGATCATAGACTGTCCTCCGACTTTCTCAATGTATGTGTTTGATGCTGCTGTGAATGGAGCTGGTGTTATTAAAGGTATATGATAAGGGTTTCACTCTCTTCGATTATGATCTTTTCTATCTCTGTTTTTATAGTCGTAGACGCCTTGGTCTTTGTTTGCTTTACAGTTCCAAGGAACCCTGATTTCAGCTTGAATGTAGACCGCATCGCTGAAGTTGTAGAACTTGAAAAACCTAAATGTATATTCCTAACTTCTCCAAACAATCCAGATGGGAGGTAAAACACTACTCTAAACACAAAGGAAATAATATATGTTGGCCATTCATGAATATTCCGAGCTCTTTTGTTACAGTATCATCAGCGAGGATGATCTGTTAAAGATTCTTGAGATGCCAATACTTGTTGTTCTGGATGAGGCTTATATTGAATTCTCAGGACTTGAATCAAGGATGAATTGGGTCAAGAAATATGAGAACCTAATTGTTCTCCGTACATTTAGCAAACGAGCTGGTAAAATCCAGGTTTACTCACAAGTGAACTATATAATCTAAACAAGACATACAAAAACTCTGCATCTAAGAGTTCTTATGACATTTCAGGTCTTGCCGGGATTCGAGTTGGCTATGGAGCGTTTCCATTGAGCATAATCGAGTACATGTGGAGAGCGAAACAGCCATATAATGTCTCCGTTGCAGGGGAAATAGCTGCTTTAGCTGCACTTTCAAATGGGAAATACTTAGAAGATGTGAGAGACGCGTTGGTACGCGAAAGAGAGAGACTATTCGGGCTTTTAAAAGAAGTTCCATTTTTGAATCCTTATCCAAGCCATTCAAATTTCATTCTCTGTGAGGTCACAACTGGAATGGACGCAAAGAAGCTGAAAGAAGATTTGGCGGTAATGGGTGTGATGGTTCGTCATTACAACAGTAATGAGCTTAAAGGTTATGTCCGAGTTACTGCAGGGAAGCCTGAACACACAGATATTCTCATGGATTGTCTTAAGCGATTTTATTGAATTCTTGAAACAAAAACAAAACTGAGTTTTTCTCCACTCTTTTGGTTTGTTTTCACTTGTTGGATTTCAATGTTTCATCAGGTAATATTGCAATAAGGAGAAAGTTACTTGTATTTTACTATATGGATTGAATAATGGGGCCAAAGCCCAACTCTAAAACTTGTTGTTAAAGCCCATTCAAAAATTGAAATATTAGAAAAATGTTGTCTAAGTTCCATGAATATAATAGCCCTTGCCTTGGCTTAAACTAGTTCTTAAACTAGTTAAAAGGTGTTTTGTAAAATAAAACACAACTAGATTTATATCCGTTAAAAAATATCTACAAATTATATAATATTATTTATTAATATATATAAATTAGATATTTATATAATTTTTAGTTTTTATTTGAAATTATTTTTAATATTAATTTTGTATATATAAATTTAAGAAATAAAAATAATTATTTTTATGAAATTAATATTATTTTTTAGTTAATTTAATAAAATATATTATTTTTATAACTAAATTAATAACAATGAAATATATTATAATTATTTTAATAACTTCAACTAATTTATATATGTATTTGAAATTAATTGATAATATGATAAGATAAAATTATTTTTTAAAAATATTTTTTAAATAATATTTTAAGAATTTTGTCCCTCCTTCAATAAAAGCCATCTAACATATTTATTTGTAGTAAGTAGTTTATATTTTAAAGTAATTAAGCTGTAAAGGAACCTAAAAGAAAGACAAAAAGAAAACAAAAAGAAAAAGAATAAGTATGAGATAAGCAATAGGATGAAAGAGACAACCTGGGGCAGTTGGGGCCGACATGCCATCATAAGCCTCTCTGTTTCATTCATACCTTAAATGTATCTTAAATGAAGACATTAGAGAGATGTATCGTAAGCCACATGACAAGCAGAGCCATGAGGTTGAGGAATCATCATGTCCTCATATATCCTTCTGTTACTTTATGTACTTACATGTGGAGTTTAAAACTATTAACGAGTTGGTAGATATAAATATGAAATAAGATGAATGTGGACATAATTAACATGGCAGCTTTTGGGAGAAATATAAAATTGCTAATGTGGACATAGTGAGAAGTTCCAAATAACTTTTTTGATTTTATATGTACAGATTTAGGAAAAGATGTGATATTTTTAGAATGTCCACTAAAAATAAAAAAACCACATATATACAAATCATATTTATGTGAAAACACACAAATTCAGTTTCTATAAATCATATATCATTGATATTACTGAGTGCAATATCATTGTATATCGAAAAGTAACCGTAATAACTAAAGTTGTATAATAATAATAATAATAGTATTTAAAATTAAATCCCAAGAATTTTATGAGCAGTCCCACTAAACCGCCTAAACCGCCTAAACCGCCTAATACAAAATACATATATGCTCGCAGCTTTCTTTTCACCACCAAATAAAGGTCTAAATTGTTGACAGTACTAAATATCTAAATTCGGATTTTAATAATGAAGAATCATAAAAGTTGTTCGCTGTATAAAATTATGGTTGTATCATACAGTTAAACTTTGTTCATTTTACCGTCGTAATTTTCTACAATCAAATATTGCGGTCGACTATAATAATTTACGGTAAAAATTTATAATCTTCGTGAAATTATAGCGTTTACGATAAAATAATTATGATAAAACATGTGATGATAAAACAAATAACAATACTATAGCATTTAATCACAGATCAATGGTGCAAACGGTACGACAAACAAACAAACCGTGCAATAATATAAAAAATGAATGGTTGATAGGAAATCTTAAGTTAATGGTTACGAAATAGGATGTGGATTTGGGATAAAGCATAGGAGTTTGTAGGGGTCACAAAATATATACTAAAAGGTTCACAATTTATAGATATATATATATATATATATATATATATATATAGTTTTTATTCGTTTGCTTGCTAATAGTAATTATAGTTACGATAATAGTTAATATTGTGATTATAACTGTGATATATATTGTTTATTTGTTTGTCGCTGGTAATTATAGTTATTGTTGATTATAAATTTTTAATTAGACTACTGTTTTAATCTATGGTTAAAAAATTACTATATACATTGCAACAAATACAAATATAAATGAATAATAATTCATTGGCACAAGTATAAAAAATTGTGGCTTGACAAGTATATTATTTTAAAAGAATTATTCATAAAGTAAAAGGTTATTGTCATACATAGGTAGGTAGGAGAGAGAACATTCTCACATAAAGACAAATTTGAAATCAATATATGAGTATTACTAATTAGTGGATATGTTATGGACTCACTATGATCAATTGCCAACATTTTATTGGTGGATATGTTATCTTTGAGGGTGCAATACATATAAAGTATTTCTAACGAATTAGAATTATAATCTCGATTATATATAAATTCAACAATATATGATTTTATTTAAATTTCTATTTAAATCCAAATATAATCTATTTTTTAGAATATAAAAATTCAAAATCCAAAAAACTTGAACCAAACTTAATTGAATCGAATTAAATATCCACTTATATATATAGGATATATAAGATATTTCAAGTAAAGTCATTTTTTATGTTATAAAAGTGGTAAATGAAAGAAACGTATAGAGAGTTGTTTGTAGATATAAGTCGTTGTCAAAGTTCAGTTACAATAGAAACTAAGACAAGATCCTAAGCTAACTCTTTCAGCCAAAGCAAATATCTTTTCTTTCTTTCTCAGGAAACTTTCTAAATTCATTTATTCTATACTTACTAACCTTTCAATCAATCTCTCAAACACTGATATTTGCTTTGTTCGATTCAGGTACTTTGATTACCAATTCTTTTTTCCTCAATAACCAATTGTTTGTATAGTTAAATTAGTGATCGATGTGCAAAAACAAGAGTTGATAACTTGATGCATTTACCATCATATATTGTTGATTTTCTCACGCATAAATGTATTATATAATATTATGTGACTAATATTTGAAATGATCAATGGTAAGAAGGTGAGTTGTGGTCATTATTTTATGGTACAATATAGTATTATATATTGGGAGTTTGATGAGCAGTCCAATAGAAATAGACTACAATATAAAATAGGTAAATGAAAGGTCGGCAGATCACATCAGATTGTAATGATTTTATTAGATTAGGTTCATCATTTACATTTTTAATGAGACTAATTTAAGTGAACATTCTCCTTAAATTTTCAAATTAGTTTATTAACCGATTAGCTTGGAATACAACCAAATAGTTCATACATTAGTTGAATAATGAGATTAAATAAGACGTACCAATTTGTTTGCAGTCTAATTTAAGACTATTGTTTAGGTTGGCTAATGATTGCCAAGAAGACATTTTGTGTCCTATTTACTTTGATGTCTTAAAAATGTGTATCCCTACTTGAATAATTCCAATGGTAAAAATGGAGAAACGATTTTGTTTTACAAGTATATGAAATAAATGAGTTAGAGTGAAAAAAAATTACGCATAAACGAAATTATGTTGGAGTTAGTTGTTTATTGCTAGAATCGTAGATTATTCAAAACTCAAAAGTCTACATGTGTTAATTATAACTAAACATGTAAATTGTTTGCATACCATAGAGCATATTAAAGCTTTGATATTGAAAATTACAAAATAAATTATTTTTACTTAATGTATTAATTTTACATAATGTCTAACAAAAGAAAATTACAAAAGAAACTACAGGTTTTGTGAGGAGTATTATTCTGAAAATTAGAAAAAATAGAGTAATAATATAAAATATTATTTTTTTAAATATAAATTTTTTTAAAATTTAGTACAATTAAACTAAATTCTAAATTAGCATAAACATGTTTATGTGAAAAAAATGTTTTATCCTAAATTAGATACAAATAAAATTAACGTTTGGATTCTTTTTTATTTTATAGTTTCTTGTCAATTAAAAATATATATTTAATAGTAAAAATGTGTACTATTATGAAAAAATAAAATAATATTGTTAAATTTGGAATAAAAATTCAAAATATTATTATTTCAGAAAATTATCCAAAAAAATACATATGTACTAAAATGTAATTGTCGCATTGGAACTTTTGGTCAATATTCTATCTCCGGCCACAAAATTATTCCAATAACAAAACTCAGCATTCGTTTTTAAAGAAACAAAATTATCACTTAACCAAGTAGAGACATTTTAGCTATGTTGTTTGACTATATATATATATATATATATATATATATATATATATATATATATGATGTCTTAAGATAATGGATTTCGTCAAATTCTACAACATACAAAAAGACTTACCTTGGGGGTGTTAATTTGGATCAAAATTGTATCATTGTTTTGAAGATATTGACAACCTTTTAATTCATGGACGGTAAAGTGGCAGCCTCCAACAATGTTTCAATTACTTTTGTTTCTCGTGCTTTAACCATTTCGCTTCTTTGTCTGATTAGATGTCGTAAATATTGGAGAGATAGATATGTCAACCGAAGTCATAAATCAATAAATATCCTACATTATTAAACCGACCAGCCATTATATATAGTTAGAGGGGTCTCACTATCCTCTACAGTTTTATTTTCAGTGGATACAAAATTCATATAAAATTTTATTTTATTTTTGCACGAAGCATATATTTTCCTATTGGATAAAAAAATTTTGTAACACAGACAATTTACAATTTAGAGAAAAGAATTTCAGAAAATTCAAATAAAAAACAGCATCTCGTTGACTCTCCTCGATGAAAAACAAGACTAAAACTATTTTTATAATACAAAAGAAGTGTAAAACTAAACAGTGTACATCGTTAATTATTTAATTAACTAACTTTAAGTTACTAACCCCAATTATTTTCGAATAGTGACAAGTACGTACATATTATGATTCTGGATAGTTCAACATATCATCATTTATAAATATGGAAATCAACACAGTCTCATATATTAACTAATAAACACTATTATACTTATCATCCTAGCATTATATTGGGGGAGAGGAGCATGATTATATATGTTGGCTTGATTATTTATACATGCATAATTACTAACAAGTTAAACCAAAATGAAAGTTAAAAGTGAATTCTTTAATACATGGGAACTTAGATGTCATACACAAATGAATTCGCAAATATGATCTGGATGCAAAAAAGAGGATGTAACATATATATATAATGAAAGTTAAGACATTATGATTACAGAAAAAAGAAGTTTAGAGATTTTTACTGAATTTCCACCAAAGTTTAGTGGAAAATATTTTTTTATTAATTTTGAACAATCAAAATTTTTTTTCAGAAAATTGCAACTAATTACTGAAGAAATTTCCACCAAATATTTTCTTGGGATTAGAAATATTTTAATTTGGCTATATATACATATCTTTTGGTTAAATTTCCCTAAACTTTTCTACTTTTTGAACCAGTATTCTGAAAATAAATTCAGTTATCAAGCAAACATGTTTCGCAGCAGCAAAATTATTGTCCATTTTCCACTATTTCTTAATGGAATATGCTACAATTGATTTAAAAAAATACATATATGACATGCATATATAAACCTTTGGGACTTGAAACAAAGGGCTCTCTCAGTCGACAAGTATACATGCAAGCGAATTTGAATCCGAATGCAAATCCAGTTATCTTTCTTCTCAATTTCTCTAGCCTACCTCCTTTCCCAATTCCTGTTTTGGTATTATTCTTTTATAAATGATTTCTTATCCATATATCGATTCTCCTCGAGCTTTGTGTGTTACCTTGACATATCAATCTTTTGGAATTTTGTTTTTGGACTACAAACTAGTGTAAAGTCAAAGAGTTATACTGAGATGACGTCACTTTAATTAGAAAGAAGCCGAAAGGATGAAGTTCAAGAAAAACGAGAGCCAACGGTTTTGGTGGGACCCGCAGAGATGAGGCAAAAATGATTAGTTGTACCAATATTATTGTGACATCTGTCCGAGGACGGCGCCACCAAACTAGACAATGGTAGCTGGACTGCTGGCGAAAGACTTAAGAACACATTCCTCTGTTTTACTCTTCTCTTCATTTTTTATATTCATTATTCTTCATGTTTTTTGCCAACCTTCGTTCCTTTAGCTCTACTATAAATCTTAAATTCTATTTTAATCATTTAGGTTTCTTTTATATTTTTGTTTCGAGTGGATCTAAACTTAAAGATTTAATTTGGATTCCCTATATAACATTATAAAATTTGATGAGAGAGAGAGTATATTGAGTGAGATTTACGTAGTAATCCATAAATGTACATGCGTGTAAATCTTTTCGATGTTAATAGTTAACCCCTTATATATTTCTCCATACGTGTCTTATTTATGGGAATAATTCCACATAGGAATCACTAATCATATATAGCTTAATTTAAAATATAATAGAAAATAATGGAATGTAATAACTATAAGCATTAGAAAATAATTATTGGGGTTGAGTTGTGCAGTAATTGCCGGTAAAGTGGAGAAGCTTTGGAAAAACTTTAACCAAAAAATTGGTGTGAGTAAGAGAAAGAGCCGTCCAAAAAATAAGCCGTAGATGTTTATCCCACGCGCAATCCGATTCTCCTTCTTCTTCTTCTCCTTCGACTAATTTTATCATCATTTTGCACTCACATGATGACACATATTTCCGTTTATATATTAACATACTCACACATATATAAATTAACCTAAGATTTCTAGATTGTATATTAACAATCGATCACACCAGAGATCTCAATCAATTCCTACAAATTCTCCTTTCCTTCTTGCTTTTGCTACTCTTTTTAGTTAGATCCTTCTTGTGGAGATCTTCCAGCAAATAATATACCTTTTCCGACGAGCTCTCCGCCCAATCTATTTTAGCTCGTAAGTAAGTTTCACTCTCATTGTTCCTTTTAGTTTTCTTTTTTCCGAAACCAAGTACCGGTTCTGCCATGCATGAAGCATATGCTTCGGGCATTCCTGTTTTGCATTTTTTCAGCATATATACATAAATATAGTATGTGATAATCGTTTTGTATATGGGTAGCTGTATGAAATTTCATATTTTGAATAGTCTACGTACATACATATATGTGCTTTTGTGTGTGTGTGGACATTGACCTACGAAATATCGAGTAAACCGGGGAACTGAAATGAATGGTGAGGATTTCGGAAGCTATGTTTGTATGAAATTATTGTTTCTTAGAATTTAAATGCTGCTGCACCATTATAATTTAAAATATATATTCAAATAGTATTAAGGGATAGATATAACTGAGGACAGGAGTGTGTAATACACTCAAAGGAACATGACCCGTCAAGCTTTTCGGCTATATATTATATATATGATTAACTTACATATATATATATATAGTGCTTATAAATGTTTGATCTTGTGATACCATCTTATGCTATTATATAGTAATTAAACCTAACGTCTCACTAAAGAAAATACCAAAACTTTCACTATCAAACTTTTGTGAACAATTCTTTCTTGTAAAATAGTAAGAACTCCTCCATTGGTGGGTGGTCCCATGGCAATACATCATAACTATCATCAATAACATATAATAGCTATAGCCTTAAACTTGAAGATCCAAACTTTTGGATATAATTAATATCCATATATCTACATGTGAAGTCATTTCATATATGTGTGTGTATGTATTTATAGGTATGTAATATGTTATCATGTGTGTCCGTCTGTAACATCACTATCATTACCCAACAGAGCTTTCTGAATTTCATTGGACCCAAGAGCCATCCGATACCTTTTGTTATATTTCAATATAATGAAGCTTGTATTAGGCTTTGGTTTTGGTCTATAAGACCAAACTTTAAGGTTGTGTCTTGTTTGTCTAAGGTTTTCGCAATAGCTTCCAAAAAGACACGTTTATCTTTATATAAAATACATTTCCCTTCATATCATTATGTCTTCTCCCATTTCTCCATCTCGTTTCTTACTCATCATTTCTCTAACAATTTCCCAATATTTATACGTTTAATTTTAAGATTATCGTGGATGGATAATATAATGCAATCTTGTATGCCACCGGGATTCCGATTTCGTCCGACAGAGGAAGAGCTCGTGGGTTATTACCTAGAGAGGAAGATCAATTCAATGAAGAAATCTTTAGATGTAATTGTAGAGATTGATCTCTACAAAATGGAGCCATGGGATATACAAGGTAATCAAACGTGGCTTTTGTATAATCATAATTACCATTAATTAATTGATATGTTGCATGAAATTGTCTAGTCATGATATGATCTTTGAAAAACCAAAAATATGAGAAAGCCTACTTTCTTTGACTTGAAAGATGTTAACGGAGTTGTGAAAAGAATATTACAAAGGAAAATTAAGAGTAACACAATCATAAACCATAGTACATACCTTTTCTGAAATTAATTCGGTTGAATTTTTTTCGTTGAAAGTTGGAAAATGGAATCATATCATCTATATAGCCCAAATAACAACTCATCATGACCAAATAATTATGTCATTCTTGTTTTATCATTTCCTAATATGGCAATTGTATAAAATATCATATTTTAAATTTTTTATTCCAAAAATACCATTATTAATTTAAATTTCTAATAATAGCATAAATGTAATATTAAAATATATTAAAACTATGTTTTAATAGAAAAAATTAAACACTAAATTGGAAAAAAGGAATCTAATTATAATAATTTAAGTTTATGTATAATTTATTTAGATTAAATAATTATTTTTACATAATTATTTATATTATTTTTGGAAATTTAATTTTACGATGGTAGATTTAGAAAAAAAATTTAAAATATACTATTTTAGAGTATTACTTTTCCTCTAATATTTTGTGATATTAATTTAAGAAAGATGTGACACTGATAACTTATGCACTACAGCGAGGTGCAAACTAGGATATGAAGAGCAAAACGAGTGGTACTTTTTTAGCCACAAAGATAGGAAATATCCGACAGGAACTAGGACTAATAGAGCCACCGCGGCCGGGTTCTGGAAAGCCACGGGTAGAGACAAGGCAGTGCTTTCAAAGAACAATGTCATAGGAATGCGGAAGACACTTGTCTACTACAAGGGTCGAGCTCCTAATGGAAGAAAATCCGATTGGATCATGCATGAATATCGCCTCCAAAACTCCGAGTTTTCCCCTGTTCAGGTACACATTAAAACACTCTAATTGAAACAATCACTATAATTCAATCAAATAGTAAATACTCATCTCGGGTCAACCTAAACTTGACACCACACTACAATCGAACAATATGAATATATTTAAACATCTATATCATGAGGCATGCAAGTTATTAGATTCGATTTAGCTTTAGCAGAATATAGTAAGAACACACAAGGTATGGTTGTAGTACCTCTAGAGAGGAAATCTATTTTCCTCAGCCAACCCTAAGTTTCGGAGAACTCACACTATAAGAAAAAAAAAATTGGCCGTAAGCACATGATTGTTTTGTTTAGCTTCAAAGTAGGTACTCGTACAAAGGTGTTAGAATAACACAACAAGTCATGAATGGATAGGTATATATATATGCATCTTTAAACCTAGTTATAATATTCTTGTTGTAGATAATGTGATGGGCTTCGAGAAAAATAGTCCAAACCAATTCTTGTTTAATATCTATAGGTCCTTTGTTGTATGTTGGCCAAGGTTTTGGTTTGGGTCAGCACTATATAATCGATCCAAAAATGTTTAACAAAGCCCAACCGGACTAAATTAAGAACCGGTTATTTGTGAACCATATATAGGAGGAAGGCTGGGTGGTGTGTCGAGCATTCAGGAAGCCAATTCCAAACCAGAGACCACTAGGGTACGAGCCATGGCAAAACGAGCTCTACCACGTCGACAATAGTAACAACTATTCATATTCAGCAAGTCATCATATCGGTGCCTCTTCATCGAGCCATAACCTTAACCAGATGATGATCATGAGCAATGATTATTGCAATACTAGTAATGTATCCTCATCGATGCATCAATATGGCAATATCATCGAGATCCAGCAGCTGGACAGCCCGAGCTTGTCACCGAGTCTAAGGACAAATAAAGACCAGAACGAGAGTTTCGAGCAAGAAGAAGAGAAGAGCTTCAGCTGTGTGGATTGGGGAAAGCTAGATAGCTTGCTTGAGTCACAAGTCACACATCAACAAAACCCTAATGCCCTTATGTCATCGTTCGAAACGCAGTCGTATAATCCGGCACAGAGCTTTCCTTCCATGCATCAAAACTATAGCAGTAACGTCGAAGCTAATTTTCATCATTCTCTTGGATGCTTCCCTGACTCGTAATTCAAAGAAATTTGTATTCTGTGATTTAATTGTTCAATCTGGAAAATTAACACTAATAACTGTCTATTTGTAAAAGAAGTTTGTGTTTAATACATAGAAATATCTTGGTGAATTTCACAATTATCCCCTGCGTTTCTTCTATTCATCGCCCGAGTTTGTAATTCATCTATTCTGTACCCATTAATTGGAAAAGTGCACGCTTGAGTCAGAACCCTCTCATTCATTTAGAAGTTCTGAAGATCAATCGTTGGTTCCTCTCTGACTTCCAGACAAAAGCAGTTCCGTTAAAATATTTCCATTTTCGTTTGCTCTCTCTTATTGTACGTTAATCTGAAGAAACAAATAACGTCATCGATATTATTTTCGTATCTTAAGGTTCATGAATGAAATTGCAATGCCATTAAATCTGTGCAACTAGATGCGATATCTCTCAGATCTAATCCCCTCTGTTTCGTTTTCCGAGAAACCCACGAAGCATCTCGAATTTTCAGGTCGTTGTTGTTTCGTCGCCGAACCCTCCAGATGAATCAAGTTCCCACCACAGTGGAATCGTAAATTTCCGTGCTTTTTTATATTTGCATTGGGAGATGGCTCCGACACGGATTCTAATCAGGGACGAAGAGCTTGGGGCGATATCTGACGATGATGATGACTCGCCATCAGGAAAGCGATTATTGAATGTTGATCTTCGAATGTAAAACTTTCTTATTATCAAAAATGAATCCCTCTTACAAAGAGTGTATAATAAAGATTATATACATATACCAAACTAGAGAAAAGACTCTAGTTGAAAGAGAGTATTCACTATCTAATACACCCCCCTCAAGCCTCAAGAGACAAAGGCGTAGACGGTCGAAAGAGGCTTGAAATGGACATTCGCTGAAGCAAAGAGTGAAAAGGACCTGGTTGTAAAGGTTTAGTAAGAATATCAGCATGCTGATTATGAGTAGAAACATGTAAAACCTTCAAAAAACCTTTACGAACTTGGTCTCGAGTAGTATGACAATCGATCTCAATGTGTTTCGTTCTTTCGTGAAACACCGGATTGAGAGCAATATTCATGGCCGACTTGTTATCACAGAAAAGCTTCGCCTGAGTAATAGTAGTGACCTGCAAATGATCAAGTAGCTGTTGCAACCAGAGCAGTTCACAAGTAGCCAATGCCATACTACGATACTCTGCCTCAGTGCTACTCCTGCTAATCGTCTTTTGTCTTTTAGATTTCCAGCTGATCAATGACGTGCCAAGATAGACACAAAAACCTGTCAATGACCTGCGAGTATCCGGACAAGTCCCCCAATCAGCATCAGAAAATGCATTGAGACATAAGTCAGTATTGGAAGCATAAAAGAGCCCTTGTCCTGGATTTGCTTTGACATATCGCAAAACTCTATACGCTGCTTGTAGATGGACGTCAGTAGGTGCTGATAAAAATTGACTCAATCTATTCACAGCATATGTGATATCAGGCCGTGTAATGGTGAGATAAAGCAATCGACCAATGAGTTCTCGATATGTAGTAGCATTATCAAGCAATGTTCCTGTCTCCTTACTGAGTTTAAGTGAAGGATCCATAGGAACAGAGCTTGGTTTAGATGCCAACATACCTGTATCTTGGAGAATATCCAAAGCATACTTACGTTGAGAAATGGAAATGCCTGAAGAATTCCGAGCTATCTCAAGACCCAAGAAAAACTTAGGAACTCCCAAATCTTTGATGCGAAACTCACTCTGCAATATGTCCTTCAAAGTACCAATAGCAGCTTCATCATTACTAGCAATTAGTATATCATCAACATATACTAAAAGAGCAATGAAAGTAGACCCATTCTTCTTGACAAAGAGCGTAGTATCTGCCGAAGATTGTACAAAATCATGTTTCAACAAAACAGCAGAGAAACATTTATACCACTGACGTGAAGCTTGTCTTAAACCATAGATAGATTTAAGCAACCGACACACTGGATTTGGTGGCAATGTTTCAGAAGATGCAGGAGTATAACCCAATGGTAAACTCATGTATATCTCTTCATCTAACTCACTGTGTAAGAAGGCGTTAGATACATCCATTTGTGCAAGAGACCAGTGATGAATTGATGCCAAAGCTAACAATAATTTGACAGTAGTCAACTTTGCAACAGGAGAAAAAGTATCCATAAAATCAATACCTTCAAGTTGAGTGAAACCCTGTGCTACTAACCGGGCTTTGTGTCGATCAATAGTCCCATCAGCATTGTATTTGATGGTGTAAACCCATTTACATCCAACAACATTTTTGCCTGTAGGAAGACTCTCTATACACCAAGTGTTGTTCTGTTGCATTGCCTGTAACTCACTATCCATAGCAGCTCGCCGAATAGGTGATGTTACAGCCTTTTTGAAAGTCTTAGGTTCTGTTTCAGTGGTAATAGAGAGAGCAAAAGACTGATAGGAAGGTTTTAAAGATGAGTAAGATAAAACAGATGATAAAGGATGTTGAACCGAGGAAGAAGAACTAGATGAAATGGGTTGTATAGTAGGATGTGTAAGGAGAGAACAATGATAGTCAGACAAGTAGCCAGGGGTCTTAACTGTTCGTTTGGGTCTGGTATTGTCTCTTAATCTTTCACCAACATCTAAAGCAACAGTCTCTTGAAAAGGTATATTACTAGACTGTAAATTGGTATTATTAGATGCAGCAGATAATGAACTAGTAGAAAGATCAGAGTGCATGTTCAGAGAAGAATCATCAGCAATATAAGGAGTAGACATAGGTAGAATAGTCTCAGAAAAGAAATTATCCGGTGGAGAGGAAAATTGACGATTATGAAATGGAAAAATGTGTTCATGAAAAACAACATTACGGGATACAAAAATCACATTTGTGTCCAAATCCATAACCTTGTAACCTTTATAACCAGATTGATATCCTAAAAACACACAGGGAGAAGCTCTTGGACTAAACTTATGTCTATCCTTAAGAAGGGTGGATACAAAGCATAAGCAACCAAAACTCCTCAAGGATGTATACTCGGGAATGCGATTAGTAAGAAGTTCAAAGGGTGTCTTATGGTTTAACAGTGGAGAAGGCACTCTATTGATCAAGAAAACAGCAGTCAACACACATTCACTCCAATAGATCAAAGGCAAATTGGATTGAAAAAGCAATGCGCGTGCTACATTTAAAAGATGTTGATGTTTGCGTTCAACTACTGAATTTTGTTCAGGAGTATAAGCACAAGAATATAAATGGAGCATGCCATTTGCTTTGACAATATTAGTGAATGCCAATTCAGGAGCATTGTCACTGTGAATCACTTTAATAGAAGAGCCATATTGAGTCTTAACCAGTTTAATGAAATCAAGAAAGATTTGATGAACATCACTCTTATGTTTTAACATATAAACTCATGTAACTCGTGTACAATCATCAACTATCGTAAGAAAAAACTTAAAACCATCAACAGATTCAGTTTTAAAAGGACCCCATATATCCATATGAATCAAATCAAATGGTTGAGCAGAAAGGCGATTATTAGATGGAAAAGACAAACGTTTTTGCTTAGCTAAAGGACAAATAGAACATGGTGTATCAAATTTCAGTTTGGAAACAGAAAAACGAGATGATAACTGTTGCAAAATAGCAGGTGATGGGTGTCCCAGGCGTTGATGCCAAAGGTATCCATCAGCCGGCATTGAACTACAAAGATTGGTAGAATGGGAGATGACATAAGGCTCTAAAACATAGAGATTATGTATAAGAGTTCCTCTACCAATCTTCGAGTCCTGAATATGCTCCTGTATAAAGCAATGATCCGAGTAAAAGTGAGCAGAGAAATTCTGATTTTGAAGAAGAGTACTAATACTAAGTAAGTTGAATTTAAAAGAAGGAACATGTAGCACATTATATAATACTAGAGATGGTGAAAGATGTACTGTTCCAATATGAGTAATGGGCAGTCTAGTGCCATTAGGTAAAGAGACTGTTACATTTGATATCGGTAAAACATTACTAAACATTGTGAACTCAGAACAAACATGCCCAGTGGCACCACTATCTATAATCCAACTACCATGAGGAATTGAAGTTTGAAGAGAGATAAGGGATAAATGTTGAAAGGTGAGGGAATGGTTTTCGTATTTCAGGCTAGAAGAAGGAAAAGGGAATGTACCTGAAACAGAAGACTCTTTGGCTGTAACACCTTTTTCAGTAATAGATGCTTGAGCTGTTTCTGGAGAGGGAGCTAAGACATCTGCACTGTGAACATGAGCACTCAATTGTTGTATGAGAGAATGTACCTGATCCTTATTGAACTGACTAAGATCCAATGTGGAAGTAGATGGAGCAGGAGGAATATAGCCAACGTTCTGAGTCAGTACATTAGCCATAACACTCGGTGAAACACCCCTTCCTGGACTTCCAGTCCGTAAAGGTTGTCCCCTTTCGAATTCCCAAAGAATCCGAGTTGAAACACCCTACCTGACCATCCTTAGGCTACGGTAAAGGCATTCTGGCTCAGCTCACCTTCTAGCCGAGCTATGAGCATTGGATCTCACATTTCTCTTATTCCCGTTTGAGGTTCAACTTTAGAATCTACGACTTTACCTAGCCGTTTTCTAAGATTGAATGCAATAGGCATTATTGTTATGCAGCGGAACCATTTTTATTATTCTCACCTTTCTAGGTTCAAGTCATTCCCTTTACGCGGCGATACACTTAGGAGTCTAGATTCCATCTATCTATAACCAAGTTAGAAGAAGCTGACTACGCACCTTAGCCCATTCGTATCGTGCACCATCAACGGAATCCACCCAAGGGCTGATTAGGTCGAACCGATCCCTTTGGTACTTAGTCATACAACCAACCATCCCCACAGACCAAGCACACAAAGAGACCGGGCTTTCCCCATTCCCGATTCGTCCTTCTCAGACCGGATCTACTTTCGATGTCTTTAGGTTACTCTAACCTTGGACAAAGGACACACCTGTTCCGGCCAAAGGACACACTCGTTCTGGCACATGGACACACCTGATCTCGCCAACGGACACACCTGATCTCACCAACGGACACACCCGTTCTGGCCAAACGACACACCCATTCTAGCCAAAGGACACACCCGATCTAGCCAAAGGACATACCCGATCTAGCCAAAGGACACACCCGACTTCCAGCTGTAAGGGTCACCCCAAGTCTGGCCAATGACATTCTCAGTCCGGTCATACGACACATCCGGCCAACCATCCGTCCGGAAGGGATCACCCAATCCCCCGGCAAGCCAATCACTCAGATTGACATACTTGGTTCGGTCACAGGGCATACCTAGTCGACTATCCAGCCGTGGAAGGGATCACCCATTTCCCATGGCCAGCCGATCAATAGGACATTTCCCCATGTGTGCAAGTGTGTGTGTGTGTGTCTCTATGTGTGTGTGTGTCTATGTGTGTGTGGATATCTGTGTGTATCCCTCTGAGTTTTCTGTCCCAGCGTGTGTCCTTGTGTCGCCCCCCAAGCCCTCTATTTATAGGGCTCGTGGTAGTTTTTCACGAACGGTCACGGCCTTTGTTCGACCAATCAACGTTTCCGGTCGAACCGTTGTGCCTGGTCGTGGCACTGGTTCGGCACCAACTGCCCGAGCCATTGCTAGCTGGCAAGTTGGCCCCAACTACCAACCAGCTCGTCTACTGCCGACCAGCTCGCCCAGCTACCGACCAGCTCGCCCAGCTACCGGCCAGCTCGCCCAGCTACCGGCCAGCTCGCCCTACCGATCTTTACTGAGGATCGGGGGTGTTACAAGTCTCCCCCACTTGAAGTGGATTCGTCCCCGAATCCAGACCAAATACCTGTTTGGTTTCCCATACTCGGACTGATTGTTCTGGACCGCTTGGTTCAGCAGTCCATCTTTTTCTTGGGCTATTCGGATCTTACTCAATAGATCTGCCCGATTTGCTGCGTCTATACCCAATGGTTCTGGTTCGTTTGATATTGCATTCAAATGCATCATCTTAACTAGTCCGACAAGGGTTTCCGCATCCTTTCCCGCATGCACATCCGAACGCCTCCTACTCAAGGCATCCGCCACCAGATTTGCCTTTCCCGTATGGTAGGCAATATCTAGATCATAATCAGCCACGAATTCTATCCACCTTCTTTGCCTAAGGTTCAATTCGGGTTGACTGGAAATGTACTTCAGACTCTTATGGTCGGTAAAAACTTGCACTTTGGCTCCATACGAGTATGACCGCCAAATCTTTAATGCAAAGATTACTGCCGCCATTTCTAAGTCATGAGTGGGATAGTTTCCTTCATGTTTCCGCAATTGCCTTGATGCATAGGCAATCACCCTACCCTTTTGCATAAGAACAGCACCCAATCCAGTTCTGGATGCGTCTGTGTATACCGCATAAGGTTCATCCGGTTCAGGTAGTGCCAAGACTGGTGCAGTCGTTAGCATCTCCTTCAACCGTTGGAAACATTCCTCGCACTCGGCTGTCCACTCGTACTTAACATCGTTCCCGGTTAGACTAGTCATGGGGTAAGCCATTATCGCAAACCCATTGACAAACCGTCTATAGTATCCGGCCAAACCCAGGAAGCTCCTAATCTCAGTTGCATTCCGAGGCCTCGGCCAATCCTTGATAGCCTTAACTTTCTCCGGGTCTACTGACACCCCTTGGTCGGACACAATGTGTCCCAAGAACCCAATACTTCTCTGCCAAAAGCTACACTTGCTTAGCTTGGCGTAAAGCTTGTGCTCCCTTAACCGTTCCATCACCACCCTTAGATGATTTTGGTGCATTTCGTGCCCCTTTGAATAGACGAGGATGTCATCAATGAAAATGATAACAAACTCATCTAAACAATCCCGAAATACCCTATTCATCATCTTCATAAAGGGTGCCGGTGCATTGGTTAAACCGAATGGCATCACTACAAACTCGTAGTGTCCATATCTTGTCCGAAAAGCCGTCTTTCGAATATCCGATGACTCAATCGGAATTTGGTGATATCCCTGGGCCAAATCGATCTTTGAGAACCAGGTCGCACCTCTGAGTTGATCCAACAACTCATCAATTCGGGGTAATGGGTACTTGTTCTTTACCGTAACCCGATTCAATCCCCGATAATCGATGCAAAGCCTAAAGCTTCCATCCTTCTTTTTCACAAACAGCACCGGTGCACCCCAAGGTGACTCACTCGGCCTGATGAATCCTTTATCCAACAGTTCTTCCAACTGTTTCTTTAACTCAGCCATCTCGGCTGGAGCCATACGATAGGATGCTTTCGAGATTGGGGCAATCCCTGGTTCCAATTCAATCGTGAATGGATCCGCCCTATCAGGTGGTAACCCGGACAAGGCCTGGAACACATCCGCGAAATCATTGACCACTGGGATATCCTTTAACTCCCAACTCTTCTTATTTCCCTCGGTGCTTATCGTGGCTACATAGGCCTCGCACCCCTTCTCTAGCATCCGTTCTGCCTGGATTGCTGAGATTACCAAACTTCCCGAGGTGGGTTGGATCCCTTGAAATTCCAATCTCCCTCCCTCTTTCTCAAACCGAACTCGGCCCCTATGACACTCTAGGGTCGCCTTGTTCATTCCCAGCCAGTCCATACCCAAGATTACCTCGTAATCCTTGAGTTGGACGACTACCAAGTCGGCCGGCAAATTGACATTCCCAATCATAACCGGGATGTTCCGCACAATTCCCAGGGAATTCATTATTTGCCCTCCAGCCGCTTGTACTTTACCCATTCCAGAGATGGGTTCTCCTTGAATCCCACTCTTTTTAAACCATTCCGGGCTTACACCGGAATCAAATAGGACGTGTTTATCTACACTCCCCGACCTTGGCCCCTTCCTAACCAGATCAATTCATTTTCTGTTGACTTTCTAGGGTAATCTCTCGGTGCAAGACCACGCCTTAGGAACATCCACCGTTCCTAATCGTATTAACCGGTCTCACCATAATTCCCTTTATAGTCTAACACTTTTCCCAACGGCTTTTTCCGTTTATTTTTCCCAACTCCGAATCTGTACCCGTGCCCATACACTTGATCATATGTAGTATTTCAAGCTTTCGGTAAGTAAATATTGGCTTTATCGACTTGCTTTAGCAAACTTTCTCAGTTCCTAAGCACTAGTACACACTGCCTCAACTTCCGTTCAGCCATGAACTTCCCTACCTTTATCAAGATCTTTGGTACATCATCGAGTTGTTAAACTCTTCCCGTTTTCAAGGTCCCTCTCTTTTGATAGTTCATCTTGGCTCAGCAGATATGCCTTGGCAACTCGCCTGGTTCCAAGAACGATATCCCTCCTTGCCTCAACTTCCAGTTAGTTTACCTTAAAACATACTGCACCATCCTTTGGGCAGTTTACTATTTGGCATTGAACTTCTCTAAGTCATTTGCCACCATTTCCATTAATCGCGGTTTAACAATAAACCCGATCTTATAACCGACTTCAACCTATCAATGGTAATGTAACAAAGCCTTCGGTAAGTTTCTTGGTAATCGTACAAGTTTCGGTGAGAACACTTAACTCCCGAGTGACTTATCTCGATCCTACCTCAACTCCTGAACAGCTAAGATTATTACATTGATATGGTATAGTCTTTTTATTTCCTCATATCATAGTCAGCTATGATCATCGTGAAGTCGTTGGACTTTACCGGACTTCACCCTTGTCCTTTTAATCCGAGCCTTGGTCCATACTAGGATCAAGCATGCTCTGATACCACTTGAAACACCCCTTCCTGGACTTCCAGTCCGTAAAGGTTGTCCCCTTTCGAATTCCCAAAGAATCCGAGTTGAAACACCCTACCTGACCATCCTTAGGCTACGGTAAAGGCATTCTGGCTCAGCTCACCTTCTAGCCGAGCTATGAGCATTGGATCTCACATTTCTCTTATTCCCGTTTGAGGTTCAACTTTAGAATCTACGACTTTACCTAGCCGTTTTCTAAGATTGAATGCAATAGGCATTATTGTTATGCAGCGGAACCATTTTTATTATTCTCACCTTTCTAGGTTCAAGTCATTCCCTTTACGCGGCGATACACTTAGGAGTCTAGATTCCATCTATCTATAACCAAGTTAGAAGAAGCTGACTACGCACCTTAGCCCATTCGTATCGTGCACCATCAACGGAATCCACCCAAGGGCTGATTAGGTCGAACCGATCCCTTTGGTACTTAGTCATACAACCAACCATCCCCACAGACCAAGCACACAAAGAGACCGGGCTTTCCCCATTCCCGATTCGTCCTTCTCAGACCGGATCTACTTTCGATGTCTTTAGGTTACTCTAACCTTGGACAAAGGACACACCTGTTCCGGCCAAAGGACACACTCGTTCTGGCACATGGACACACCTGATCTCGCCAACGGACACACCTGATCTCACCAACGGACACACCCGTTCTGGCCAAACGACACACCCATTCTAGCCAAAGGACACACCCGATCTAGCCAAAGGACATACCCGATCTAGCCAAAGGACACACCCGACTTCCAGCTGTAAGGGTCGCCCCAAGTCTGGCCAATGACATTCTCAGTCCGGTCATACGACACATCCGGCCAACCATCCGTCCGGAAGGGATCACCCAATCCCCCGGCAAGCCAATCACTCAGATTGACATACTTGGTTTGGTCACAGGGCATACCTAGTCGACTATCCAGCCGTGGAAGGGATCACCCATTTCCCATGGCCAGCCGATCAATAGGACATTTCCCCATGTGTGCAAGTGTGTGTGTGTGTGTCTCTATGTGTGTGTGTGTGTCTATGTGTGTGTGGATATCTGTGTGTATCCCTCTGAGTTTTCGGTCCCAGCGTGTGTCCTTGTGTCGCCCCCCAAGCCCTCTATTTATAGGGCTCGTGGTAGTTTTTCACGAACGGTCACGGCCTTTGTTCGACCAATCAACGTTTCCGGTCGAACCATTGTGCCTGGTCGAGGCACTGGTTCGGCACCAACTGCCCGAGCCATTGCTAGCTGGCCAGTTGGCCCCAACTACCAACCAGCTCGTCTACTGCCGACCAGCTCGCCCAGCTACCGACCAGCTTGCCCAGCTACCGGCCAGCTCGCCCAGCTACCGGCCAGCTCGCCCAGCTACCGGCCAGCTCGCCCAGCTACCGGCCAGCTCGCCCAGCTACCGGCCAGCTCGCCCAGCTGTCGGTCAGCTCGCCCTACCGATCTTTACTGAGGATCGGGGGTGTTACACTCGGTCTTTGAAACTGTGGATAAGGCCTAACAGGTGGACGAACTGTATACTGAAAGTTGCCTCGAGGTTGAGGAAGTTGGGACTGATTAAACATTGGACGAGTAGCTTGTTGATTTGGATTATGGAATTTATGTCCAGGAGGGTATCCATACAACTTAAAACACTTATGCACAATATGTCCAGCTTGACCACAATGAGTACAAATAGGTCTTGGCTTCGGACGATGTGCATTATATGTAGCAGCAAAAACTTGGTTCTCTGACTGAATTGAAGGTGCATTTTCAGAATGAGTAGTCTGAAAAACTGGGTTATCCGTAGACACTGTGGGTTTAATATTCTTTTGCCGTTCATCTTGAGTAACCATGTTAAAGACCTCTTCAATAGACGGCATGGGCTTAAGCATAAGAATATGTCTCCGAGTAGATTCATATGCTTCATTAAGTCCCATTAAGAATTTCATTACTCTGCTCCGTTGTTGTAATTTCTCCCACAATGCAGCTGCACTACATTCACACTTGCCACACGTGCATAAGGGAAGTTCAACATAATTTTTATGTTCTTCCCATAAGGTGACAAGTTCTGTATAGTAAGTACAGACATCAAGATGACCTTGCTGCAAAGAATTAAGGCGTTGTTCTATTTCAAAAACTCTCGGTGCGTCGTCTTGTTTGAAACGAGACATAAGGTTCTTCCAAATTGCCTCAGCCGTAGACAGAAACAACAAACTTTGGCCAATCTTTTTAGATACTGAATTCATCAACCAGGTTGCTACCATATCATTGCAACGAGACCAAGCACCATATTCCCTATCACTAACAGAAGGTTTAGGGATGGTACCGTCTATGAATCCAAGTTTATTGCGCACATTGAGAGCCATACGAATTGAACGTCTCCAAGAATGAAATTCCGCAGCAGTAGTTAACCTGTCAGAAACCAAAACTAAGCCAGCATGATCTGTACTATGTAAGAAGTACGGATTTTCATACTGATCGACAGATTGTCGATTACTCGTCAATGAATGTTGCGATTGTGAGCTGGAATCCATCGATTGAAATAGAAATCGATGTAAAAAACAGAAAAGATTATGCCAAATGCGAAAGAGAAAACAAGAAAAAGGCACAATCAGAGGTCAATCAACGAAAAAGAAGCGAAATAGAAGAAACTACAATCGCAACAAAGAACTTGGCAATTTCAAGAATCGCCATGAGAATTACCCGAAGAAAATTCGGAATTATTGTTCGGTATGAATCACTCATGAGAAACGATTCAAGAACAACAAATTCAAGAATTCTAGATTGAAAGCTTACAAATCGAAAATCGAATCAAGAAGCGGAAAAAAAAAATTTTTGGCGCTCTGATACCATATTGAATGTTGATCTTCGAATGTAAAACTTTCTTATTATCAAAAATGAATCCCTCTTACAAAGAGTGTATAATAAAGATTATATACATATACCAAACTAGAGAAAAGACTCTAGTTGAAAGAGAGTATTCACTATCTAATAGCGATCTAAGCTCGATCGCTTCCCTCTTAGCCGGTGGGAAATCGCGGTGTCTCTCGGTCTCTTCGTTGTATTCTCCTCCGGACTCTGCGGCATCTACGTAACCATGCCTGCCGCCGAATTTGGCAAGCTCAAGCTTCCAAGAAGCATTGCTGATCTCCGCTTGCTCAAGTAAATTTCTTCTTCACCTCAAACATGCTTCTAAGGACGCAAAATTGCTAAGATTAGATCACTCATATATATATATAGGATCTCATCCTTGGATAGTCGAACTTGATCAAATTCTGTATACAGTAATCAGAATTGGATAAGGGCATCTTGCAAAATGATTTCAAAAAACAAATATTTGATCTTGTTGTTTCAGGGACAATCTAGCCAACTATGCGAACGAATACCCGGGGCAATTCGTGTTAGGGTACTGTACCACCTACATTTTCATGCAGACCTTTATGATTCCAGGGACAATCTTCATGTCACTATTAGCTGGAGCTCTCTTTGGGGTATTCAAAGGTGTTGTTTTAGTTGTTTTCAACGCAACAGCAGGAGCTACTTCGTGTTTCTTTTTGTCTAAGTTGATCGGCCGGCCACTGATTACTTGGCTTTGGCCTGACAAATTAAGATTCTTTCAGGCAGAGGTAAACTCCACATAATGTCCCTTCTTGGTGGCAGTAACCTTATGAAATTCTTCACTTGGTACTGATTAGTTATGGTTTATATTTCAGATTAGTAAGCGTAGAGATAAGCTTCTGAATTATATGTTGTTTCTGAGGATAACACCAACCCTGCCAAATCTTTTTATCAATTTGGCTTCTCCAATAGTTGATGTACCTTTTCATGTCTTCTTTTTGGCGACATTGGTTGGTCTCATCCCGGCTGCTTATATCACTGTCAGAGTATGTCATTTCACTCTCTCCCCATCCCCCTCAAGGATACTGCTGCAGTCCTTTCTCCAAGATCCATGTGTTACCTTTCTTTTTGGCATCTAAACAGTGCTTAAGGTCTGTTTTTTTTTTATATTGTAGGCTGGCCTTGCTATTGGAGATCTCAAATCGGTGAAGGATCTCTATGATTTCAAGACATTATCAGTGCTTTTCCTCATCGGGTTTATCTCCATACTTCCAACGATACTGAAAAGAAAGAAGATATATGAATAGCCGACAAATATCTTTACAATACACATTCTAACCTTCAATGTCATAGCCTTACAAGAGGACAAGAATACACTTAACTGGTTAAAGGACACAACAATACAATTTTTAGTTACTGGATTTCACAAGAAGAAAGATCATCAAATATTTTTGTTCGGCATTATCAAATTCTTTTGGAATTAATAAATATCTCTTACATAACATATCGCAATTACAGGGAACAACTCGAATCAAAGCAACTACAATTGCATTATGTTAGTTAGATATAGTTCCAAGCCACAACATGACAACAACATCAGACCAGTTTCTCTAAAGCTAACAGATTTAGTTATATTATACAGTTACGGTTTTAATCATGTTATAGAGTTACGGTTTGGTTCTAGTTTTATACAAATAAATTGATAGCCTCAAGTAGATTTTTATTCAAATGTTAGAGCTCCTATTGGTTTTGACAACCAGAAATTATAAATCCATATATAATGTATTAGAAATATCAATTATTAATTTCAATCAAAATAATTAAATTTTTAGATTTGTGACCATTTTTCTACTTCTATTAATTTTTGTTCTCTAGTAATTTTTATGAAAGTAAATTTAATTAATTGGAAACGTGACAGTAAGATATCGCACACAAGAAACAAGATTAAAATTTGAATTTGGTGTTGAATGTCTTTTAAAAAAAACAAGAGTTATAGCCACACAGTAATACTACAAAATTTTTGGCTGTTAACTTTAAAAATAATACTCTATAACTTTAAAAAACAATTAAACTGTTAAAAATTATGAAAAAATTAGAACTTTAAAATACGTTGATTAATTATTAATAGACTTTAAAAACTTTTGAAATAATTTAGAAATCTCTACCCCTCCGAGCCATCGAAAATATTGAGCCTTCAACCGACCCTGAGGCCGTCAAATGGATCCTTTTATAATCACACAACGTTATAGATGAAATCTATTTACATTTTTATTATAAATTGTCACTTTCATTTCACATGTTAAATTGAACCATCGAACAAACTAAACCCCTACCCGTCGCCAAATCGTTAAATTACAACTAGCGACAGCTTAATTTTCCAAATTAAAGCCTACAAATTAATTTTACACACTCATTATTTTATTTAACTTTTCCCTTTCTTGCCTCACTTTAACGTTTAATACGTCTCAAAGCTAAGTACGCCAATACTCTGTACCCAACAAACATCGAAAACAAAACGCTAACGCTCGTCCACAACCCAATATCTCCGATCACTTCCTCCTCCAAAAACCGACATCCAGCTGTCTCCGCCATCGCTGCTCCTTGCGTTCTCTTCAGCTCGCATCCAAACATCCGCAATATCTTGTCCCCATTTCCGTATTGAATTGCTATTAAAAGACGGTAACAATAAAACGTTGTGGAAACGTATTTCATCCACACCATACCAGATGGCACTTTGTTGACGTAGTAGCCGCCAGTTAAAACAAACGCCAGCATTATCACGGTGACAATCGTGGACGCTTTTTTAGCGTCCATGATTGCTGCGCCTAGGGCAAGTCCAAGTCCTTGTGATGCTAAAACGTATAGCAAGAGTACTGAAACGGTGAGAAGGAATGGGACAAACCCTGGGCGTAGACCGACCATCCAGTAAGTTAGTGTCAAGAATGCCGCCGGAAGAACGAGCTCCATAGAGAACGATCCGAGAACATGGGCCATGAAGTAAGAAGAGAGTGTGTACATACCGGACGCTCGTTCTCGAGAAAAAATCGCTCGTTCTTGCGGAAACGTGAAAACTGCATTAAATGACGGAAGTACACCCCAGAATATGGATATAAAGAAGAGTAGTCCTAATCGGTCCTGTATAATAACATCATTGTTAACGAAAATACGCAAATTAAATCAATGATTTTTCTTTGTATATATGATTAAATTATACTTACGTGTACATCTCGATAATCGGAGTGCCACCACATGAAACCAGAGAGCAAAGAAGCTGCGAGGACTTGGAAAACACGAAGTGCGTCGAATGATTCGTGACGTCGTTCTTTTAGTAGTCTGTGGAGGAGAATGCAGAGTTGGTTGAACCATGTTGTGATACCGGACGTTATTCCACCTTTGATTGTGGCGTTTTCTCGCGTTTTATGGAAACGCGCGTTTTCTTGAGGAGAAAATGATGCTTCGATGAGGGTTTTAACTTGTGGTGCTAACAATGTATCGTATGCCGCGGTTAGCGTTTGTCTCACGTTTGGCTTTTCCCGTTCCGTTACGCCGTCAATATGACAAACTCCTGTAGAATTCAAAATCAACCAGTTTTGAATATTACATATAATTGATAAATAAATTTTGGATAACTATTTAATAATCCTCATTGAAAAAGACAATTCAAAGTGGCATTAACACAGAACAGAGGTGAGAGTAAATCGGCCAATCGCCTTCTTCGGATCGACCAAACAAATAATATTAAAGAGGTTTTGACACTATATTAGAACCAATTTTTAATTAACCTAATGAATTTAAATATCTTTAAAATAATAATAAATCGACTAATTAACAAGTAAAGGAGACTGGATTTGCAGTAAAGCTGACGAATCACGGTGGAGGGGTGAGGGAGTCCACCCAAGAAAGCATACGATTTTTAAAGCTTTTCATTGGTATCAAGATTTATAAAATGGAAAAGTTTAAGCATAAAAAAATCATATGAATTAACTTTCTCTAAGATAAGCTTATGCAAAATATGGTGAATATGTGTACTTTCCTAACACGTGTTAAGCTTGAATGTGGAGCAAAAGTAAGTCAATAAATAAAGAACAATGCATAGTCTCAAACACTCGACAAGTTTAATCATCAAAAGTGTCACTGGCCAGCTTTAAAAAAAACAATAATTTTGGAATCTACGAATTAATTTCGGTTGTTCTTTTTCTTTCAAATAGATCAATAAGTTAGGGCAAGTGGAGTTTACTGTAGTGATTTGACGTAGAAGACCAATATCTACAACATTTCCTAGTGAAAATAATATAGCAAATCATTTAAGAAATATATAATGTAATAATTACTTAAACAAGATTCTGCTGAGTAGATAATGTGATTATCGACTTTCCAGCATGGAACATCATATACAAGCACACATATATATAGGTATATGCTTTCAAAATTTAATATCATAGTTGTATATTAATAGTTTGGGTTTTTATTCAAACGATAATAATACAAAGAAAGATTGATTAATGTGGTTCGTGGAGAAAAAATCAAGCAGATTAATTATTATATTAAAATAGAATAATATATATGCCATCGTGCGCAACAAACTAATTTTAAGTGCCATTTGTATAGCCCCATCCTATTAATGCCTTCTTACTCTACCAATGGCGTCACCATAATAGTATACACAAACCATGTGCGAGCATAAATACACATACATGCATATATGTGTATAGGTTTGTCCTAATAATAAATAACATCTAATAAATTTTGGAAAGTCAACGACAGAGACCAATACAACCTTATGCGATTTGTTTTGGTCTTCAGAAACGCAATTAGTTATTTAATTCGTTTAGCAACCCCAGAAAACATTAAATCATGCGTATGTATGTCTGTGGTGTGCATGTCCCTAGCTATCTATTTATAAGGACCATGAATAAATATTATAGTCAGGCAACATTTTCTTACTTATATTTTTCATAAAATTATAGATTTAATCTACTTCAGGCGGTTATCCACTGAAGTTCAAAGTTTACCAAATCAAGGATGCATGCAAATACGGAAGTGTAGACAATCAAACAACGCGTCAAAGTAAACGCTACTTGTGAATAATAAGAACGGGAAAAAGAGAGAAAGACTGACAGAAGACTGGTTTTGATTAATGAAAAATGATGATTTTTTTGTTGGCTAAAATAGAGAGTAAAAGTTATTTGAAAAGAGATAAAAATGAAAAAGCTTAGATAGTGCAAAAAAAAGAACTAATTTTGAAAAAGTTGGATAAAGAGGAAACAGACAACACAATTGTCAGAGCCTGAAACCATATGTCATCTTGTAACACCCTTAGACACGTGGTATCTTATAAGCCCTTTTTAAATTATTAAAATATCATTTAAACTGTTTATAATAGGGTAAATGTGTAATACGATAAGTTTTTTTTAAAATATTTATTCAGAATATAATATGCCAAATTGAGACCCAAAAATGTGGCTTATAAATCATACTCGAAAGGAGAGAAAGACATAACACGTAGTCGCAATGGCAAAATAATTATTAACATAAAAGCCACCCTTCAGTTATCAACTTTTTCTTTTAATTTGTATACTTTAGCATATACGATTATTGGAAATATCGGTGAGAAGAAAGATACAAAAAGCATCTCAAACAAAATATGCATTTGAATTTCTCAAAAATAATCAATTATAATAATATTCTAACGAGTAAATATTCTAAATAATGAAAAGTGTAACCCAAAAATTCTTATTTAAGATAAAAAATGTTTATTACTAACATAATGTTAGATCAATATTAGTGTACTTTATTTCTTTATAGTAAGATATATTTAAACAAGTTTTTTTATATTAAAATTTTACAGTTTGTATAATTATTTGTTGAACAATTTTTAACAGATAAAATGATTATTTATTATATAAATTTTTTAAAAGTTTGTTTGTTATTAGTTGAATAGATAATATGATAATTTAGTTTACAGAAATTAAATAACTAAATAATTTTTTTAAAAAAATTAATACATTTAAAATAATAGTTATAGACGAGGGCGTGTTTACCTCCAAACACAAATCGACGCACCGTCGACGAGAGATATATCAGAGCGTAGACTTGTATTAACTCTCATCGTGAGTCGGCGATAACCATCATAAATATGCATTTATTACTCTCTTTTTTTGGTCCGAGCTGTTATTTTTATAGTATTTTTCTATACAAATATCTAGCCTCCGGGTAAAAATATCATTTTATGTTTAGAAATTCTTTGTATTTTCATAATTCAATTCATGTAAGATTACCTACACATGAATATTGAAACATTTTTAATGTATATATATCCATTAAGTTAATGCGGGAATCATAGGTCTAATCATGTAGTAAGATATTCGGGTTTTTTTCAATCAAAGAATGATCATATTATATAAATCTATAATCGTGGTGTTAGTTCACTATATTAGAAAGTCATGATTAAAAGCGGAAATAAAATGGGAATAGTAGTAATGGACGTACCGTTAGCAAGATCGAGAAGGAAATCAGCCGGATTCATTGGAAACGCCGGCGAGAATCCAACGGAATCGAAATAGGACATGACGTCTCTTCCTTTCCCGAAAAACAAACACCTTCCTTCGCTCAGGAGAAGCACAGTATCAAACAACTGGAAGACACGGCTCGACGGTTGGTGAATCGACGTCACCACCGTCTTCCCTTTCCCGTGAGCCATTCCGGCGAGAGTTTGAACCAGCCGGAGTGCCGCCGTAGCGTCGAGTCCTGACGTCGGTTCGTCGAGAATCAGAAGGCTCGGATTGATGAGTAACTCATGAGCGATGCTCACTCGTTTCCTTTCTCCGCCTGAGATCCCTCTAATGAAGGTGTTTCCGACGACGGTATTCTCGCATTTCGCGAGACCAAGCTCCGATATAACCGATTCGACGGCTCTTATTTTATCGGCTCTGTTGAGATTTCGAGGGAGGCGGAGCAAAGCGCAAAAAACTAGGGTTTCACGGACGGTTAAGTGAGGGTAGAGGAGATCGTCCTGCGCGACAAATCCGGTACGTTTTAGTGACTGTTTCGTTAGTTTAGAGTCGTTAGCGAGTATTTTTCCAGTGAGGGCTGATCCATGGAGTCTCCCTGCGATAGCGTTTAGCAGCGTCGATTTCCCGCTACCTGACGGCCCGAGAACGGCCATAACCTCGCCGGGTAATACCATTCCCGTGACTCCGTTAAGTATCGTCCTCTCCTCCATTGATATCGTCTCATCGGACGGTGGGTGTTCCAAGCCCAACAATCTCTTGATCTTCTCGGAACCGCCAGTCTTTCCATTGATCTTCACTCGGTAACTAACATCGACGAACTGTCAAAACGAAGGCCAAAGTCAAAGCGAGTCAATAATGAATGGGAAATGAATCAGTGAGCTTATTTAAATATAAAATTCTATCAAATTAAAAATGAAGCTGAGGTTATATCGTGATCTGTATTATAAAAACTAAATAAATAAATAAAAACTGGATTTCTAATTTTTGTTTGTGTGCTGATTATTACCTTGAGGGTGATTGGGAAACAAAGAGATGATGATAATAACGAGTGAGAAGGACGAGGTGATGTATCTGGACAGTTGATTTGATTTTCAACGCCGTCAAAACGTGGCATTATTCTTTCCTTTTTAAGACGGAAAACTTAGACGGAGTTAGTGAGAGTGAATGAGAGAGAGAGAGAGAGAGCTGAAGAATGGGAGGGGGAGATGCTGAAAGCTGTATTTAAGGAGAGAGGTTGGAAGGAGAAAGCAAGTGCGTGCCACGTCAGCAAAGTAATGGTCGTCGAGAAAATAACACGTGGCGAAAGGCATAACGCCAGCTGGCTTATTGCGGAAAAGAATCGGAGAAAAGTTTTATTTATTTTTCCTTCTTTTTCTATCTTTTTAGTGTAATTTGGCACTTTAATTATTTGTCTCTTTTTCAGCCCTTCTTTTTTTGCATCAAACTTATTTTCGAATATACAAAGCTGTATTTCAATTAGTGTTTTCCACTATAATTGTCAAATTGAGAATCACCTGATCTTTTTCTTTTGAAAAAGAAGATTGACGTATTTGGAAGATAAACGATCATCAAAATACTATATTTTGGGTTAGTATGTCTTTAATTTCTTTTTCTTTTTTCTAGTTAATTCCTATGTGTGCTGTGGTTTGAATTGTCGAGACAATTGTATAGTCACGATATTTTTATGTCTCCCGATCACGAAATTAGGAAATTTATCAGATATAATTTTAAACATCGTTAACCTATTGTGATGAAATGTTTATTAACATAAATTCATATTTTTTCCTGTTTGAAAACAGAACGTTGTTGAACTTATTCTGTTGGCACTACCTGAAATTTGTTGTTTTTCATTATTATTTAACTTTTTGCATAGGCATGAACAAATAATTCGAATCGAATAAATCGAAACTAAATTGATAAACAGATTTTTGTTGGTATTCGATTATAAAGTAATAATCGAACGGATATTATTTTGAAAAATCATTTTTATTAGTTACTAACAGAAATCGAATCAAAAACCAAAATAATATCCGAAAATCGAATTATTTTCGATTATTTTCGGTTATCCAAAAATATTTTACATATTTTGGATATTTCAGTGATTTTTAGTTATTTTTTATTATTTTTGATTATTTTTGGCTATTTTTTGGTTATTTTGGTTAATAACCAAACTGACCAAAACCGAGATATAACCGAACCGAAATATAAAAATAACTGAATGCATATTTAATTTTACCAACCAAAAAATTGAAATCGAAAATAACTGATCAAAACCAAACCGAATATCCAAATGTTCAAATCTATTTTTTCATGTTGTTTAGCGAACTTGTTGATTGTTTACAATCCAAAAAAAAATAGAGCGATTTGTATAAATTATAGTAATTTGTTAAAGTGAAACAAACGTTTTGAATACTGGAGAATCACGAAGTTACACGTCAAACTAAACTGATCACTGAAAAATAATGAGCAAACGAAAACCAAAAACAAAAAGAAAGAAAGTTAATGATAGCTTAGAACCGAATGTTTGGGTGGACCAATTCAAATAGGGTACAAAGGCTATAGCTCTATCAGGATAGTGATATGCAATCAAAAAACGTATATTAGTATATGTGCAATTATTTTTGATAATTAGTTTTCTAGTAAAAACGAATAATATATATACTAACTTAGATTCTTTTCTTTTACATATGATTCCTCTTATTTCTGTTTTCGCTTCTCTCCAAAATATATAGACCATAGGCTATTATTTTCATTTCTCTGAATTGAAAAATATTGGTTAAAAAAAACTTCTGATTTTCTTTGTTGCACAGGAAAACTTTTGACCAAAATTAATTGTAATAAGTATTGAAATCGAAGTAATTTATTATGTTAGTATGTGAGTTGCAATTTTTTACAATTACTATGGTGGTAGATTGTTGTTTATTTATTTATCGTAATTATTTGTGATTAATCCAAGCGGTAAAACGTTGTGTTTTGTGTAGTATTTTTTTACCATTGATTAAAATATTAGTGGAATTAAAAATCTGTAATCAATCACAATTACAAAAAGTAGTGTGAGATAACGAATAATATATATCGAAGTTATAATCATAATGATTATAATTACAACTATCTACGACAAATAAACGAATAAAATTATGATTAATTTAGTCAGACTGTGATTCAAGCTCAAGATAGACTAGACTGAGTTCCAAGATAACGATTTAAAAACTGTTATATAGATATTTTTTTAAAAAACGGTTTAAAAGTACTTAAAACGTTTACCGATTGCTGTGACAAAAGTGATTGATATGTCCATTTTTGATATAGAAGGGTTTCTCTAAAAGTCATTAGCTCATTAGATAGCTAGACAAGCGACTTATCTAGACACTGAAAATTATATTTTTCGATCTGAACGCAACACTTGTCTACGTGTAACTGTTGTTGTCTTGAGTCCATGCAGAATACATAATATATTATTATAGATATATATATATATATATATATATTTATATATTATTTTTATTTAATATAATTGTAAATTGAGTATTTCAAATCTTAAATCATTCCAACGGATATTAATTTTTATATTTTTTAAAATTCATCAAATACTCTCCGAAATTTCATTTGTGTTTCGTTTACTCATCGTAAGCGGTTGCTAATATTATTAGTTATATAGTATATGTTGTTAATTTATTTATCATCAGTAGTTATAATTTTGGTTAATCGTAAAATTTTAAAATTATTTTAATCGCAGTTAAAAAAAATTAGCTATTGTATAATTCTAGTTCTACTGTCTCCTTACATTGTTGTGGGTAGTAAATTACTCTCACATGAAGATATTTTAAATTAAACTAACATTATTTTGTAACTGAATCATATATATACTACCCATAGTTTTTTTTTCAAATAGAGTTTTTTTTGTTTATGATGCTTAAAGTTCATGTCCCTAGTGACTTATCACAATGACCAATGTCGTTTTCATCTCTTACGTATAAACCAATCAATTCCATTGGGTCGCCATTCTCAAATTTATTTCATATTTACTTGCAATTCATCAACTAATACAATCATATCTACCAAAATCTAATCATCTGTTTAAATCTCTGTGCATTTTTTTTCCTTACCTAAATATTTTATTGCAAACGTATAAACAGAAATAATAATAAAAACAATAGTACTTGGACGTAATCATATTTTGGCTTTTTTTGTCACAATAGAATTATAGTAATCGTCTGAACAAAACTATTTTGGACAATTATGTCCTTCTTTTTCCACAGGTTAAAAGAAAACTCAGAGGAGAACCAAAACTAAAGGCCAAAGAAGAGATTGTTTCTTCGAATCACATTATCTCCTCTTCTTCCTCATGGATTCTTCAAGAACCCGAATTGTATCTAAACGACCCGATTCGGTTAACTTTCCGGCAAAGGCTAATATTTCATCCAGAAGATCTTTATCTTCTTCCTCTTCCTTTTCATCTCTTTCCTCCTCTTCCTCTAGCTCCCCCGTGTTTTCCGGCGACTCTCCTTTATATTCTCCGGCGTCTCCTCTTCGTCCTCTCGGCGTACCTTTCTCATGGGAACAGCTTCCCGGCAAACCCAAAGACAACCCTCACAGACTCAGCCATCGCCAAAACAGCGAATCTTCAAATCTGTTACCCCTCCCTCCTCACCGGAAGACCCACTTTCCGGCCACCGGGAAAAGCTCTATGTCTGGAAATTCCACTAAAAAGAACAGCTTCTCCTTGACAGTGAGAGATCCCTTCGCGGCTGCATTAGTGGAGTGTTCCAAAGACAAAGGAAACAGCGAGGAGGAGGACGACGATGACAAAAGTGAAAACTCAAGCAAGGCCTTTTCAAAAAGAAGTATAGGCAACAGATTTGGGTTAGTGAATCTGTACAATTCTTGTCAGAGAAGTTGTACAGTTTCAGAGTCCATTGTTCATCTTCCAAGGTCAACAGCAAAAGCTGCGACGTACAATAATTTGCTTCTTCCACGACGTCGGCGTTGAACTCTCATGTTTTGTGACTTGTTTTTTCTTTCTTGGCTTTGTTGTATATTCTCTATAGTTATTCTGATGTGACATATGGCTTCTATTTCACCCTAACTAACCATATATAAATCCATATAAGCATATGAACTTACATTTTGTTTTTTCTTCTATGGAGAATCTTGAGAGCCTAACCTACACAATTCCCTAGAAACTTATGATATTCTTTTCTTTTCTTTTTAATTAATTTAATACATTCAAACAAACATGGTAGATATTTCGTATAAAAGATATTGATTAATTTGTAGTCCCTTGATTTCCAAGATGACATTATTCCGCTATACAATAGTTAATAACTTTCATGATGCTTTTTAAAGTTTCTTTTCAATTTTCATTATATTACATTCTTGAGCAATTATTTGAATTTAGTGGAACCAAGTTTGAAGGTTCTATGATCTTTAGCTAGTTTCCAATCCAATACCATGTGAGAGCAAGCTAAGCTATATTTGCAAATACATACAAATTAACATAGATTCATTTGTTATAGAACTTAAAACAAGTAAGGACAACTTTGCATTGATTTCGTTTCTTTTTACCATTTAGAATATTATGTTGACTTGAGTTGTATTGTATAATAAATAATATTAACTATTGATAGTTTAACTTTGATTAAATATATTCTCGAGAGAGTCTTTTTCAAGTTTTGAAAGTCTGTAAAGAATGGCAATAAAACTAAGAAAGTAGTTGAGCAACCATGCATGTATATGCACCAAGTAATTTATACGTACGTTTTAAATCAATTGTAAACAAAATTTCTCCTAATATATCTGGACTTTATATTTTTTTTTATAATGGTTGAATAAGATGAAATAAATCGGTGGGTAAAATAGGAGTGAGAGTTATTGATTTGTGGATTTTAATGTATTTAAATATCCAATAAAGTAATAGTTATTGGTTATATGATTTATAAATAGTAATTCAATCATATGCTATCCAATTTTAAAAATTTATTTATGGTTTTGATTTCACAATGGTTTTTTTTTGGTGAATTTGGAAATATTTCCATGTTCGAAATATAAAAACTGAAATCCGGAAGAAAATTTATCAATTTACAAATATTAATTAAAATTCACATATTGAAATTTGAAAATCAGTAAATTTTACAAAGAGTTGTAAATGTTATACGAATTTATAAATCAACTAAAATACAAACAAACACAACACCCAAAATATTCATCATACATCTTATCTTCATTATTACATTAAACAGCTTTGATATTTCATCAGCCTTTTCATAAACAAAATATATTTCGCATATCATGCCATTGAAGCGGGTGAAGGAGGATAGCAGAGATCATCTATAAAAAAAATCGAATTCCAAAATTCAAGACTTCGTAAGATAAAAATTTGAAAATGAAAAGAAAAAATGATATAAAATAAACTCAAGTAGGAATAGCTGACAATAAAATGTCACAACATAGTATTCGACAAAACACTTACGAATCATGAGAACTTCAAAATAAAAATTCATGTCATTTTCTACTATCAACACGAAATATATTTTCAGCTAATTCTTGTTCTTGAGGCCTTAATGCTTCAAATCTCCTTTGACGAGTAAACCAGCTTGAAATATACTTTTCAATCTAAGAGAAAAGGATTGATGGGCTTTAAAGGCTATAAAAGAAAAGCCCAAGTTTATCAGGTCATCTCTCATTCGGAACAAATGGCTTTTTTGCTCGTAGAATTCGCTATCTCAGCTCCTAAAGTACGGCGTTTGATAAATCCCTAGTTTTTGTGTAGACAGTCAGAGAAAGAGAGAGATGTCAGAAGAAGCGAACATTGATGCGAAGTCATCGGTGACCAAGAAAGACATACGGAATTATCTCTGCGAGTATTGCGGAATCAGCAGATCGAAAAAGTATCTCATCACTTCACACATACTTTCTCATCATAAGGTTTGGATTTCTCTCTGATGTTTGTTTTAACGAAGCATTCGATGGATCGTTGTAAAAAATTTGAAGTTTTGAGCCTGATGGGACTTGAACCCAGGAATTATAGATCGACGATAGTTTGTAGAGTTAAAATTTGTCTGATTGTTTTTTTTGCTTCTGGGTATTTTCTGTTTGTTTTAGATGGAAATCGAAGAAGAAATAAACGATGAAGCTTGTGAGGTCGAAGAAGAGGCTTCAAGTAAACATACTTGCCAGGAATGTGGTGCTGAGTTTAAGAAATCTGCTTACTTGAAGCAGCATATGCAGAGCCATTCGCTTGAGGTAGAATTATGCATCTTCCTTAATTCTTCTCATGTGAGGTTGAATGTTTCTTATTCTGTTTATAACAGCTACTCTTGATTTCAATGTCAGCTTCTTTATCTAATTTAAGCCCTCTACTGATCGAACCGTATGCAATTCTACCGCAAATGGATATGCATAGAGATCCTTGTGGATGTGCTTAGTTTTGAGTATTGTTCTTATTACGAGCTAAAATATGCCTTTTGCAGGAATGAAAGGGCCTTTTGTTAATATAAAGGCCTTATTTGTGTAATTGCGTGAGGCATTGGATCCCAAAGAGAGAACTCCAAAATGTGAGGCTACATGTGATGGACTAGTATCAGGTAGGGAGACCTCCTGAGAAGCTCCAGCAAGTAAGCCTTTATCACGCAAATGGTTTGAGGTCTGATGTTCAATACCTTTTCGTGCTGCTCATTGTTTTGTATTTTTCGTCTTCTATGGTCTGTGTTTCTTATGTTTTTTTCATTTATCGTACAGAGACCTTTTACCTGCTACATTGACGATTGTGCTGCTAGCTACAGGAGAAAGGATCATCTCAATAGGCATCTTCTTACCCATAAAGGGAAGCTCTTCAAATGTCCAATGGAGAATTGTAAGAGTGAATTCTCAGTACAGGGAAATGTCAGTAGGCATGTTAAAAAATTTCATAATGGTGGTGATTGTGGTAAGGATGATAATGGAAATGGTGAGTCTCAGCCTTCAGAGTGTTTAGCTAGTAAGAAGCAGCATGTTTGCCAAGAAACTGGTTGTGGAAAAGCCTTCAAGTACGCTTCACAGCTGCAAAAACATCAGGATTCTCATGGTAACCGCATCGTCCTACTGTTAATAGGGGTACTACTACCTCTTCTTCAACATCTGAAAATTACTTTCCAATTTAAATTTACAGTGAAATTAGACAATGTAGAAGCATTTTGTTCTGAACCTGGGTGTATGAAGTACTTTACAAATGAAGAATGCCTCAAAGCACACATAAGATCCTGCCATCAGCACATAAACTGTGAGATATGTGGTTCGAAGCATTTAAAAAAGAACATCAAGAGACACCTACGGACCCACTATGAAGATTCCTCACCACAAGAATTCAAGTGTCAAGCTGAGGGGTGCTCTTTGTCATTCTCAACGGTAGGTTAACGAAACATCCTTAAACTTGTAGCCCAGAACAATTATGCTTTTAATGTCCCATATTAATATCTTTGATTAAAACATATTGCAGGCGTCGAATCTTCAGAAACATATGAAAGCAGTGCACGAGGATATTCGTCCATTTGTTTGCGGATTTACAGGTTGTGGAATGAGATTTGCTTACAAACATGTAAGAAACAAGCACGAGAATTCCGGACACCACGTCTACACCTGCGTAAGTTCATTACAAACTTGATTTTTGTTACAAACTGAAAACACTAGAAACTCACCTAACATTGAATTTGGTTTCAGGGTGATTTTGTTGAAACCGATGAAGATTTCACGTCAAGACCAAGAGGTGGACTAAAGAGGAAGCAAATTACAGCGGAAATGCTGATAAGGAAGAGGGTCGTACCTCCTGAATTTGATTCACAACTTGCTAGTTTATAATCCTTTATTGTTATTATTGTCGCCGGAATTATGTGTGAAGTTTTTTGTGTGTCGGTAGAAGTGAATATAGATCTACAATACTAATTAGTAATGTAAAATTGTGCTTTGAAAAACCGATTATGGTTTCATACTCTTTAGTCGTTTGGTCAAAGTAAGCAAGAGTTTGACTTTTATATCTCAAAAAGTCAATGGTAGGGCAAAATAAAAAATAGCTTTTGTGTAAACGAGTAGAAGCGAAATCCTCCTAGAGAAAGCATGGCTACAAACAGGACTTGGGTGATGTCTCAATTAGTAAATTGTTCTTTAACACAAAAAGACAGAGAAAACTACTAACATTAGTTTAGTTAGAAATTAAACAATCATAGTTTCATTTATTGCTACAACAAAGACAGCAATCGCGTGTCTACATGATGTGTCTTTCCTCTGGCGATAGCAAGCTTCCTCCAAGATGTGTCCTAAATCCAAGTAGAACAAGAATAGATTTGCGATCTAATTTTTTATTTTAAAAGTTTATTTTTTTTAAAAAATTATTCAAAAAAAACGATCTAATTTTTAATTTTTAACTTGCAATTGTTGTGTTGTTCCTAAAAATTGTACCCTACATCTCTCTCTGATTATACTTATATTGAATGTAACAAATGATTATTTGTTTATTATTCTACAAAGAAGTGTGAACGCCTGATGGAATCCCTCCTTCGAATCCCATCCATTCCTCCCAGTCTTCGGTTTCACCCATATCTGTAGTCTCTTCTTCTTCTTCTTTCTCAAACTTTTGCATCAAACACTGAAATGTGATGTATACACGATAATGTTTTTGATGTTAGAACCTTAAAAGGGTATAATTGCATTTAATAGTTAAAGATATAAAATAAAAATAGATGAAAAAGTAATGAAGTAATAGAAGCAAAACAGATCTTTACACCAAGGCTTTGTAATTAAACTTTGTTAAAAAAAAAAACTTAAAATCCAAGAATAAAGAAAGAAAACAAAATAACCTCGTAAGCGGATTTGATCTCTTTGAAATCCTTCTCCTGTCCCTTGTGCACATCTGGATGGTACTGCAGTCACTCTCTTATTATTATTATTATTTTTGTATCCACTTGATTTGATTCGGCAAATAAAAAGCTCTCGGATGAAAAGACATTTTTTATTAAAAAAAACAAACAAAATGAGACATTAAACCTTAAGAGCGAGACGTTTGAATGCCCGCTTGACTTCGGCTTGGGAGGCGACAGAGGTCAGGCCGAGAATCGTGTAATGGATGAGGTCTGGTTGTGAGCATCTCGTCGGAAACCATATTAACCGGCGACTTTCGGTTTGGATAGCTGAACCGTGATGGTTATTTGGAGATCTGAACCGGAAATTTCGTATCATCGTTCTTCACAGACAAACCATTGAGGGTTTGGGAAATATGTAATGGATTTATAAGCAGATTCGTAATTTTATACCCGACGGTATGGCCAATTGGATATCCTATTCACACAGTCCGATGTTATTTCGGTGATTATTTTTATTTTTATTTTTCAACTTGTAATAAATATATTCGTTATTTAGACACTACTAAAAAGTTTTATGTTTTTGCTTCATCAATGCTGGAGACTGAGTCCAAATAAAGGTCAAACTTGATTTTCTAAATAAATGAGACATAAAACTCACGAGAATTTCTATTTTAAGTATTAAATTTGAAATTCTCGATAATTCTTGTGTTAAAAATTAAAATGGAAGTTCTGAAGGATAAGTGTATTTTTTTGGGTGGGGGAGGGGAATCTAAATAACATTGTTCTCTTCATTTTAAATACATTACACCACCATGCAAAGACACATTAAGCTTATGCATGCATTTGTTGGCTGTGGATAGTTAAATGGTCTTACCCATTTTGAAGCATGTTGATTGTTCATATAGTTGGGGTGTGTTGAAGATATATTAGTCACTTCTCTCAATTCAAGTCGAAACCGATGAAGATTTTTCTCAAACAGTTGGGCTTATCAAGGATTCAAGTTTCCTCAAGTTCATAGATAAGCTCAGAGATTAGGTAAGCTCAAATTTTTTGTCAATCATCTAACCTGATTTGGAAAGTATTTCGTCGGGTATTAATATGGATGTGCCATTTATGATATAGGGACCCCAGCAGCGAAGATGAAGAAGGTACAAAGTAAGATAGTGAAGCAACGAAGCCGTGAATTGACTTGTGTCTTTGAAGCTTTTACACCTTACACCGGAATGGAGGGCAGAGAGGAGAGAATATGTATGGACAATCGAAGTAAACCGACCCTTCCTATTTTCTTATCTTATGAAATCGCTTTAATCGTCTTTAACAATATTTAATTCGTTACAATCAGGCCTCAATCAAACAGAAACAAGGCCCATATTTATGTGGTTACGACCGTATCGGGTGATGTGCATCAAAACTGCAAGATACTTATCGTCGAGCGGTCGACATGTTCACTTTTCTCGATCAGGCGACACGTGCAAAGACGTGGCGATACGTGTCAGTCAGCAAGTAATATAAGAAAAGCGGAAAAGCTGTTACTTCTTACGGTTTCCCATCCTCCCAGTGTTTATAATCTTTAATCGGAAAAAGAGGAACAAACCGATGTATAATGACCAATCTATTGGCCTTGTCTCTTCTCTTGAGCACTTTACTAGCGGCGGAGGTATGGTCTCCGAATCCAGCCACCACCACTCACCGCACGGTGACGGAGGGAGACGTCATCGTTAAAGATGGCCACCGGGTTGTGGTGGTTGAGTACGATCGTGACGGGAAAACTAACACCAGAGTCTTAATCTCGCCGCCATCGACGGAAGAAGAAAAGGAGAAGGAAACTACTTTCTTTAGAAATGCTAAAGAGACAGCGAAAGAAACGGCGTCCTATTTACCACACGTTGGCCAAGGGATCTCGCAGCCCACGGTGGAAAACAGGGAAAAAGTAGAGGAAGCGCGTGATCACCACGCGACGCATGGGGAAGTCATATGCGACGCGTTTGGTAAGTGCAGGCGAAAGATCGCGAGTGTGGTCGGGCAGGTTAAAGATCGAACCGCCGATACCGTCGGCGAAACTGCTTCCCTTGCCGGAGAAGGCGCCTCTCGTAAGGCTCACGATGTGAAGGAGACGGTTGTAGGTGACGTAGAAGAAACGGTGGCAGAGAAAGCCCAATATGGTAAAGAGAAGGTAGCAGAAAAGGCCCATGATGTGAAGGAGAGAATGGCCCATGAAACTCTTGACGCTAAAGAGAATGTAACAGAAAAAGCCCATGAAGTGAAGGAGCAGTTGGCCCATAAAGCCCATGAATCGAAGGAGACGGCGAAAAAAAGAGTGAGGGAAAAGGCCCATGAATTAAAGGAAACGGCTTCTCACAAGTCCCAAACCGTATGGGAGGGAGTTAAGACGGCGGCGCGTGCGTGCGGGTCAACAATAGCGGCGGCGCTGAGTCCGAATAAGGTGGCGAGCATAGTGGGGCTGACGGCAATAGCGGCGGCGTTCGGGACGTGTGTGTGGGTGACGTTTGTGTCGAGCTACGTGTTAGCCTCGGTGTTGGGGAGGCAACAGTTTGGGGTGGTGCAGAGCAAACTGTATCCTGTTTATTTCAAAGCGATCTCTTTCGGAATACTTGTGGGTTTGCTTGGTCACGTGCTTACCAGGCGGCGTAAAATCCTTACGGACGCGACAGAGATGTGGCAAGGGGTTAACCTTTTGGCCTCGTGCTTTATGATCGAGGCTAATAAGTCATTTGTCGAGCCACGTGCCACCAAGGTTAGTTTACACTTCTTTGGCCCTTGGTTTCCATTTAATCGGAGTCCAATTAGAGGCTGGCAATTAGAGTTAAGATACTCTAATTGATTGTAGCCAAGATACTCTGTTTGCTCTATAGTATATTTCGGTTTAGAAAATCTAGGATCATGTAAGTGAGAATATGTTTTGGTAGTTCTATAGTGATTGTAGAGTGTAGACCATCGTTTTGGTCATGGGGATCTTCAAATGTTGGGTTATAATGTTGTGGGCAGGCAATGTTTGATCGGATGAAAGCGGAGAAGGAAGAAGGAAGAGGAGGAGAGAGGACGAGTGAGCAGGAGGTGAGGCTGAAGTTGGAGAAGCTGAGTGAGAGGCTAAGCAAGCTCAACACATACTCGTCTTGGTTAAATATATTGACGCTCATGTCTCTAACCTGGCATTTTGTTTATCTCGGCCAGAGACTCGGCGCTGCTTGTTGATGCATGCTCTGGTTAAATACTTACGCATGTGTCAGACTGTCAGTTTTGTGTGTTGTGTTGTTGAATGTCATATGTAGATATATCTTGTAATAATTAGTTTGTCTTTCACTTTTGAACTAGATCGATGGTTGTTTTCTTGCTTTAACGAAAGGAAATTACTAATATGGAAATTTTAGTACGTAGTTAATGCATATGTAGATTCAAAAAAAAAAAAACAGAAAACAATAAAACCAGGATGAGATCTAAGGCGAGGCAATAATGGGGGCATAAGCAGCTCCTTTGGATATCAAAAGATATTAAGCCTCTTCGAAGAAAATTTCATTGATTACTCTTGAAATGGACTGTTTGGATTTAGTAAAAGATGATGGAGACTGAAGTAGAATGATCAACTTTCCACTTTGAATTAGAGACTTTTTGTATTTTACAGTTTTATGTAAGCTACTAAGCTTAACATCACTGTAATATCGCGTAATTTAAATTATGTATAACTCGCTTACCTCCCAGACATTAAAAAAAGAAGTATAATTCCCTATACACATTAAAAGATGACATCTTTTATATATTAAAAAAATTAAGTTTAAAATTTTCTTTTTAAACTTAAAATATGGAGAAATATCACTGTGACATGATAACCTAAATTATAGATTTATTTTGAATAAAATATTATATTAATATTATAAATTAAATTGAAAAAATGAATGATATATAATATATAATTCGGTATTATAGGTCGTATTCCGAATTATACTAATAGAAAGTTCGAAAATAATGGATAATTTTAAGACAGTATATTTTAGATAAGTATCACAAATAATATCTAATATTTTATATCTAAAATATTTAAATTTAGAATATTTTATATCAAATGAAAATTAGAAAAAAACTTTTTATATTAAATAAAAAATGAGTTTAGTAAAAAAAAATTTACATGTCAAAAAAAATATTATATTAAAAAATTATGACATGACATTAATTCAAATGTTAAATCATTAAGAAATTTGTTTGAATGGATGTACATAAGATATTGTTGATGTAACGACGACATCAGTAATTTTTGTCAACAAAATTTATCTAAAAGTATTTTTTTTTAAACACGTTACTTAAAGTATAATTCCATGTGAGGTATTAATACTTGGCAAAACACACACAAATACCCGAGTTCCCTTATAGGTACCTCTCGAAAAGGAGAAACTTTTATTAAGAAAAGTTTACAAATAGGAAAGACCAAGAAAAACACTTTTGAATCAAAGAAAGCTCTCTCTCTCTCTAACTCTCTCTCTCACGTTTTTCTTCTGGCTGCAGGTTTTTTTTTCTCTGGGATTTTCTCACGGTTGACCTAGAGAAGTCTTATATACTGGAGCTCCAAATCTCTTAGGGTTTACCCTAAGAAAACCCGTTTGGGCCCTCTGGCCCAATACCAGAAATTAGTTGGACTCACAAACTCCACCTTTTATTATTAATTCAGATCTGGGCCTTCTGAATTTAATAAACAGGCCCAAATAATTCCTGAGTATTTAAGGCACGTTTTGGACAACCCTAATCTCCATTTCTCACCACTTGCCGTTTTTTTCTCCTGAAAAATCGATTTCAGGTTGTCCACTTTTCCTTCCTGCATTTTTCCTTTTTTCTCTCGCGAAACCTCCTCTCACAGCGACCTCCCTTTTCGGTTTTTTTCTTCCCGTCGCCATCTTGTTCTCCTTCTCGGTTTCTCCTTCTTGGTTTCTCCTTCTTTCGCGACCTTCCCTTCTTCGCGACATCTCTCACGCCATTGAAGCTTCTTGAAGCTTCTTTCGTGAATCTTGGGTTCGATTTCACCTTGCGTGAGTGAGATCTCCTCCGAGATCTGGTTTTGCGGCTCCTCCTCCGTTGCGTTTTTTTTTTTTTTTCCCGAGAAGACCTCCTTCTCCTCCTTGTTCTTTGCACCATGGAAGCTTCGATTTGAAGCTTTTCCGGAGCTTTCAAGTTTCCCGGAAGCTCCCTCCACCGTTTCGATCTTTTGACCGTGGGGATCTCGGATCTTTTCTTCTATGGCTGGCCGTGGGGATCTCGGATCCGACCTTCGCCGCCATTGGAGAGAACACCTCGAAGCTTCGGTTTTCACGGAAGGAGGCGACCTCGTTCCGCGCGTGAGATGCACGCGCCTGTGCGCGTGAGATGCACGCGCCTGTGCGCGTGAGATGCACGCGCCTGTGCGCGTGAGATGCACGCGCCTGTGCGCGTGAGATGCACGCGCCTGTGCGCGTGAGATGCACGCGCCGGCATTCCTCCGGCGCCGTTCTGGTCACGCGCCGGTAACGTTCCGGTGTACCGATCCACGCGCCAGTCTCACGCGCCGATGACCTTCGGCACGCGCCGGCGTCACGCGCCGGCAGGGTTTTCGCCGGCGGTCCACGCGCCGGCCACGCGCCGCCGGAGAAAGTTTCAAAAATTTCTGACCTGATTTTTTCGCCTGTTTTCCGATTTTCAGGTCCTTTGCCGTCTGGAGCTCCACCTTGAGAGATATGGTCCTCATCTCCTTCCCCTCGCTGCCTACTCACAGGTAACCTTGATAGATGGTACTGTTTTCATCTATACCCTCCATTGTCAGACTGGTGTACTAACCAATGTCGTTTTTCTTGTCTCTGCGAGGACGAGACCCTGACAATGGGATAACCTGGAGCGATGCTCTCAGTCTAGCTGAGATTTACTAGTTCGCAGCACAAATCAAACTTCTGGCCAGGTAAGCCTTTAGTTAGGAAATCTGCTGCATTTCTGCTAGTATGAATCTTAGATAGTCGAACCTTGCCTTCGTTTAGGATATCCCGGATGAAATGGTATCTAGTGTCAATGTGCTTTGTTCTTTCATGTTGAACTGCATTCTTTGCTAGCGATAGGGCACTCTGTGAATCGCAATGAATTGTAACACTTTGCTGTGTAAAGCCTAGTTCATCACATAAACCTTTCAACCATATGGCTTCCTTGACAGTTGAGGCGAGTGCCATGTACTCAGCCTCAGTTGTTGACAATGCCACAACTGATTGTAAACTAGATCTCCAATAGACTGTGTTCCCCCAAACTTTGAAAATGAAACCTGTTACTGATCTTCTCCTGTCTAGATCAGCTGCATAGTCTGAGTCACAGAATCCTTCAATGTTGAAATCTGAACTCCTTTTAAACACTAAACATCTCCTAGTAGTTCCTCTTAGGTACTTCAATACCCACTTCACAGCTGACCAGTGTTCTCTTCCTGGTTGGCTCATAAATCTGCTAATGAGCCCCACTGCAAAAGCTAGGTCAGGTCTAGACCCTACCATAGCATACATTAGACTTCCAACTGCACTTGCGTATGGAACTTTTTCCATATGCCAATCTTCCTCTTTCCTTTCTTCAGCAGTTAGACTTCTAAGTTTGAATTGAGTAGACGTTGGAGTGACTACTGCTTTTGATTCTGCCATTCCAAATGTCCTCAGTACCTTTTCCAGATATACTTCTTGGGATAGAATCAAAGTTCCCTTTTGCCTGTCCCTGATAATATCCATACCTAGAATCCTTGAAGCTTTCCCTAGGTCTTTCATCTCGAATTTCTGATTCAAGCTGTCCTTTACCTTCTTTATCTCATCCAAATCCACTGAGGCTATCAACATGTCATCCACGTACAACAAGAGATAAACTGCCTGTTTGGTTTGTACATTTCTCATGTACACACACGGGTCCAGTTTGCTTCGTACAAAATTTTGAGTCTTCATGAAGTTGTCGAACTTCAGATTCCACTGTCTTGGGGACTGTTTAAGACCATATAAGGACTTTTTCAGTAAACAAACCTTGTTCTCATTTCCCTTCTTGACAAAACCCTCTGGCTGTTGCATAAGAATCCTTTCTTCCAATTCTCCATGCAAGAATGCTGTTTTGACATCCATCTGTTCCAGCTCATAATCCTTGTTTGTCACTAGAGATAAAATGAGACGAATCGATACATGCTTAACAACAGGAGAGAACACCTCGTTGTAGTCGATTCCTTCCTTTTGAGAAAATCCCTTTGCTACCAGTCTTGCTTTATACCTTGGCTTTTCAACCCCTGGAATTCCTGGTTTAAGCTTGAATACCCATTTGCAGCCAATTGGTTTTGCTCCTTCTGGCTTATCAATCAGGATCCATGTTTGATTCTTCATCAATGAATCCATTTCTTCTTGAGCAGCGGATTCCCAGAATTTCTTGTGTTTGTTGAACCTAATCTCTGCAAATGACTTGGGTTCTTCCAAGTTGATCTCTTCAGCTGCAGCTAGAGCGTAGGCAACGAAATCAGAATCCTCAAATCTGGAAGGAGGGCGAATGTTCCTCCTTACTCTGTCTCTAGCCAGCAAGTAGTCAGACACTTCTTGCTCTGGTTCTGAGACATATTCCTGTTCATCTTCTTCTGAACTCTCAGGTTCCTGAGAAGAACAATCTCCACCTTGAACAAATATGTCTCTTTGACTTGTTCCACTTGGGGTTGGTCCCTGAATCAAGTCATCACTGAATGATACTTTCTTTTTACTCTTTTCTTTGATCTCGTTTTTGGCTTTCCCAGAAGTAAGAGTATCCTTGAATACTTCTTCTTCATTAAATATAACATTCCTGCTTGTTGCGCATCTACCTTCTTCAGGAATCCAGACTCTGTATCCTTTAACTCCAAAAGGATAACCCATAAAGACGCCCTTAACTGCTCTTGGGCTTGTCTTTTCTTGGACTATGTGGACGAAAGCTGAACAACCAAATCGTCTGAGGTGAGTCAGCTCAGGTTTTACACCTGTCCACGTTTCCTCAGGTAGCTTGAAATTCAGGGATGCATTTGGGGACCGATTGATGATGTAGACAGCAGTAGATGCAGCTTCTGCCCAAAACTCGTGTCCCAAACCTGTCTCAGCCAACATGCATCGAACCTTATCCATGATAGTCCTGTTCATCCTTTCTGATACTCCATTTTGCTGTGGAGTATATGTGCAGGTTCTATGTCTCTTGATTCCTGACTCTCGACATAGATTATCCATCTGTTGGTTGCAGAATTCTAGTCCATTGTCTGTTCGTAAGCATTTGATTCTTTTCCCTGTCTGATTCTCTACTGATATTTTCCAATCTTTGAAAGTTTGAAATACTTCATCCTTGGATTTCAAGAAGTAAATCCAAACTTTCCTGAAAAAATCATCAATGTAGGTGACAAAATACTTACATCCTCCCAGACTTTCTGGTGTAGAGGGAGATCCCCATAAGTCTGAATGAACATATTCCAACACTCCTTTGGAAGTATGCTTTCCTGTAGGAAAACTCTGTTTGTGAGATTTTCCAAGAACACAACTCTCACAAAACCCCAATTCTTCAACCTGATTCTGCGACAAGTAACCTTCCTGCACAAGGATGTTCATGTTTTTCAGACTCATATGACCCAATCTTGAATGCCATATTCTTGTCATGTCTGGTTCTGCTCTTGAGATGTTGACTTCCCCCTTTACCACTGTTCCCTGAAGGTAGTACAAACCATTGTGGTACTTTCCTGAAAGCACTTTCTGATCCTCCTTGTAAAAGTTAATCATAAAGTCTTCCCCTTGGTATTTGCACCCAGCCTTTTCTAACATTCCATAAGATATCAAATTTCGTCCCATTTCTGGCATGTATCTAACACCTGTCAAGATTACCATAGATCCATCCAAATTCTGAATTTTGATCTTACCTACTCCTTTGACAATGCAGTGAGTGTTGTTTGCCATAAGAACTTTGCCACCATCAAATTCTTCTAAGTCAAACAGCACTTCTTTGTTAGGAGTTATGTGGAATGAACAACCTGAATCCATGACCCATTCTTCACTTGAGTCATGAGTACTCACTGTTAGTACCATAGGCTGTTTGGGCTCAGCTGCCATGTTTGCTGATTCCTGAGCTCGATTCTTTCTCTCTGGGCAATTTCTCTTCCAATGTCCCTCTTTCCCACAAACAAAACAAGCCTTTGATTTGTTTGAATTTCTTTGTTTGGATTTTGATCTGCCTCTGCTTTTGGATCTTCCTTTACCATTGCTGCTGCTGCCTTTCTCAAACTGGCTGGTTGGTCTGCCTCTAGACTCCACATACAGCCCCTCACTCTGAGTTTTAGAAAGTTTCCCACTATCTATCAACTCCCTTTCCTTGGATTTTGCAGCAGCTGTCACTTCGTTCAGCTTCAGGGTGTCTCTCCCATACTTGAGAGTCTCCTTAAGCTGTTCGTACCTGTTAGACAAGGAACTTAGCAATAGGATTGCTTGTACCTCTTCTGAAACTTCGACTCCTATGTTGTTTAGGTCTGTGACCAGCTTTAGGAAGTCATCCACGTTCGTATCGATGTTCTTGGAGTCATCCATCTTGAACGTATAAAATTTCAGCTGTAGGTAGATTCTGTTTGGTAAGGAAGTTTCCATGTAAAGTTTGTTCAGAGTCGCCCACATCGCTGCTGCAGTCTCGCAGTTCGATATCTTCCTTAGGACTTGATTATCAACGTTGATCACAATCAAATCCTTGGCTCTTTCTGATTTCTCAAACTTTATTGGATCTATACCTGCTGTGTAGGTATCATCCTCCAACTCCTCCTTTGTGGTAGGTTCTTTCCTGAGTGTTTCATCAGTTAGGATATCCTTTAGACCAAGGACACCTAGGTGCGCCAGCATTCTGACCTTCCATAGGGAAAAATCCCCATTCCCATCAAATCTGTCCACCTCAACCCTTGAGTTTGCCATTGGGATACCTCAAAGTTTCTGTTCAGATAACCTGGATTGCTCTGATACCAATTGTGAGGTATTAATACTTGGCAAAACACACACAAATACCCGAGTTCCCTTATAGGTACCTCTCGGAAAGGAGAAACTTTTATTAAGAAAAGTTTACAACTAGGAAAGACCAAGAAAAACACTTTTGAATCAAAGAAAGCTCTCTCTCTCTCTAACTCTCTCTCTCACGTTTTTCTTCTGGCTGCAGGTTTTTTTTTTCTCTGGGATACTTCTCACGGTTGACCTAGAGAAGTCTTATATACTGGAGCTCCAAATCTCTTAGGGTTTACCCTAAGAAAACCCGTTTGGGCCCTCTGGCCCAATACCAGAAATTAGTTGGACTCACATTCCATTTTCCAAAGTAAAAAAGTTAGTTCATGGGTATTAAGCTATTTTCCCAAAGCCTTCTTTGTGCCCTTAATATTAGCTTAAGAATCCATTTTAGCGTCACCATGATTGCTTACACAATAACAGACTGCTTCCTACATAAACTTGAAAATTTTTAAAATGTGTAAGATAATATATACATGAAAAGTCAGTTACGAGGATGTAAGCACTTATAAGAAAACTAATATATTCAAATATAATATAAAATATTAATTCGTATTCTAACATCAATCATTTGTTAAGAACGTATATTCAATAAGTAAGTGAGTAATGAAAGAAGAAAAAGGGCAAAACAGCTAAATACAATGCAAATTAAGATAGCAGAAAACCAACCAACCAACCAACCAAACAAACAGCTTCTTTCTTCTTTTTCTTTTGACAAAAGCAACCGATGGAGAATTTTTTTAACGAATCAATCGACGGTCCCGCGCGATTGTACCAATTTTACTTTTTCAAAAGTATTTTACTAATGATAGTTCTATTCTCTACCAATAAAATTTAGTTAATTAATAGATGCAATTCAATATTTATAATTTAAGTTAACTACTCAACTTGCATAATTAATTTCTTATGTCATACGTAAAATATTGAAATTTAGTTGAAATTTTTGGAGACATGATATATCTTTGATTTTTGATTAAATATCTGTTTCTATAATGTAATGTAATATAATGAATAAAGATAAATTATTTAAGGCAAGAATATCATCGATATATAAGAAAATATCAAATCATCAAATTTTATGAATGAATATACTATAAAGTATTGACAGAAATGGGATATATATAGAAATAGAAAACAATGTAATGTTAATTGTTGAGAGAGTGTATATATTGGTAATGGTTAAAATAGGAAGGTTAATGATGAGGTGTAATATTTAAATTCGTGAAGCAAAAGACTGCCGTTGGAGAAAAGAAATGGGATCCATTGAGAAAGCGTTACAGTTAGCTGTCATAACAGCTCCGACCAGACTGTTCCCTTTTGCGTTTCAATTACCATATTCCTCTGTTTTATAAACCTCTTCTTCCTCTCTTCTCCTTCCTCACAAGTTTTCTCTCTCTCTCTTGAATTTCGAATCAGAGATGGCTCAAGAGGAAGCACAGAAATCAGCTGATGTCCCCGCCTCAGCCACGGAGAAACCAATGTCCGATAATGAGGTGACGATTCCTGCTTCGGTGACTGAGGAGGTAGCTGCTGCTCCTGAATTGGTTGCCTCGGAGGAGAAGGTGGTGCCGGAGAAGGAGTCTCTGGCCTCACCAGCGGAAGCGGAGAAATCTGCTCCGGTGGAGGAAGAGAAAGTTGTAGCTGAGAAGGTGATTGTTGTATCCACCGAGGAAGTTGAGAAGAAGGCACTGGAGGAGTTTAAGGAGCTTGTGAGGGAGGCTTTGAACAAACGGAAATTCACTGCTCCTGTGACGTCGCTGAAGGAGAAGAAAGCTGCGGAGGAAACTAAAGGAGATGAGAAGACGGAGGAGAAGAAGGAAGAGACATGGACTGAGGTGAAGAAGGAAGAGGAGAAACCGGCGGTTCCAGCACCAGAAGAAGCCGCTAAGCCGGAGGAAAAATTATCAGAGATGGCTCCGGAAGATACCAAATTAGAGGAGGAAGCAATGGTGCCACTGCCAGCCACCGAGAAAGCCTCCGCAGCTGAAGAAGACGGAACCAAGACTGTGGAAGCAATCGAAGAGTCGATCATATCCGTTTCCCCTCCTGAATCCGCCGCTCCGGTCGTGATAGAGACCACCACCGTCACTGCCGAGGCGGAGCCACTGGAGCCGGAAGAAGTCTCGATCTGGGGAGTTCCTCTCCTCCAGGACGAGAGATCCGACGTGATCCTCCTAAAATTCCTCCGTGCGCGAGACTTCAAGATCAAAGAAGCCTTGACGATGCTAAAAAACACCGTCCAATGGCGCAAGGAAAACAAAATCGACGAGCTCGTCGAAACAGCTGCAGAAGAAGCGGGCGAGTTCGAGAAGATGGTGTTCTCACACGGCGTCGACAAGGAAGGTCACGTCGTGATCTACAGCTCCTACAGCGAGTTTCAGAACAAAGAACTCTTCTCCAACAAGGAGAAGCTTAACAAATTTCTCAAATGGAGGATTCAACTACAAGAGAAGTGCGTAAGAGCTCTCGATTTCAGCAGCACCGAATCAAAATCGTCGTTCGTGTTCGTCAGTGACTTCAGGAACGCTCCTGGACTAGGCAAGAGAGCGTTATGGCAGTTCATCAGACGCGCCGTTAAACAATTCGAAGACAATTATCCAGAATTCGCCGCTAGAGAGGTAATTAATTACAATTAGAGATAGTATAATCTTAATTAATCACGCGGAAATTACGAAGATGTTTGTGCCTTTCACTTTTTTGTCTTCTTGTAATATTTATAAATGTTTTTCTTTGTTGTAGCTGTTCATCAATGTCCCATGGTGGTACATTCCTTACTACAAAACATTCGGATCTATCATCACATCACCAAAGACTAGGAACAAAATGGTCCTTGCTGGTCCGTCCAAATCTGCCGATACAATTTTCAAGTAATTAACCACTAATTCCTACACAGTTTCATATTTCTTTTTCATTTTTTTTCTTTTCACTAAGGCTTATGTTGAGTGAAACAGATACATAGCTCCTGAACAAGTCCCGGTTAAATACGGTGGACTTAGCAAAGATATTCCTTTAACCACTGAAGATACCGTATCCGAAGCCTTCGTTAAACCAGCAGCCAAAATCATCATCGATTTGCCTGCTTCTGAGGTATATATAAATATAATTACTGTAAAAAATCTTGTTAATTAATTAATTAATTAACTAAGAGGATTATGAATTTGAATTGTGTTGCTTGTGGCAGGCTTGCACGCTCTCATGGGAGCTTAGGGTTTTGGGTGCAGATGTGAAGTATGGAGCTCAGTTTGAACCGACCAGCGAGGGAAGCTATGCTGTGATCGTCTCTAAGAGCAGGAAGATTGAGTTGACCGACGAACCGGTGATAACCGATTCTTTTAAAATTGGTGAACCGGGAAAGATTGTGATCACAATCGATAACCAGACTTCCAAGAAGAAGAAAGTGCTCTACAGGTTCAAAACTCAACCAAGGTCTGATCTTTGAAATTTAATTCTAGACCATATGTTACTTTTGCCTGAACCCAAATCGAAGGATGAAGAAGAAGAATGATTTTTTAAATTAATTTAATTTAGTTTGTTATTCAATATGTAATTTTGAAATCTCAAAAGGTGATTGTGTTTTGATGGGTTTTGCTTTGTTTTGGTATTGGGGAATGTTTTGTGTGTGTGGAGAATATGTGATTAAAATTCAAAAGCAAAAAAAAAAAAACACTTTGTTTCGTTATTTTACTTTTGTATTCCTTACTGTTTTTACTGTACAATTTGTGTAAATTTAATGTGTTGATTCTTTAAATATTTTTCTTTCTCTATCTTTTTTTGTCAACCTATCTTTTATCTTTACTTGTTGATCATAAAATTGATTCTGAAGCAAGTCTTTTATCATCAATATAATTAAAATGTTCAGTGGATAGAAATAATTAAGAAGAAGAGACGTATCAACCCTGGTTGTAAAACTTGTTCTTATATCGAATATTGATAGAGAGATATGAATATGAATATGAAAAAAGCTCCCACTTTATGTATAGACAAGAAAGTGTATAACAACACTGAATGAGACATTAAGGACGAGGATTAATGAAAATGGACCCTTGTCGTTGAAATATGGACTTATATAATTCTTAGATGAGAGACGGAATCAAAGCACACATCATATTTGACATGACCAGAAGAAAAGTTAGCTTAAAATATTTAAATTTGGTGCTTAACATTTCTTTGAGCTCTTCACATTAGCAACAACTAAGTTTATAACATGGAATATGCACCACGACATAAGTTATACAACAAATTAAAAAAGGCGGTATAGATGTGAATGTTATCAAATGCGAACTAATTAATCACAGCTGGCTATGACCTAGTACTCATAATAAATCCAATAAGACTAAAGTCAACACCAAGTTTGTTCTGCATGTTTATCAAAGTAATAATTACATAAATATAATCTACCACCTCTTTATATCATTATACATATATTTTCGTCTTAAATTATAATAGAGAAAGAATATAAAATACCAAGTATCATTAGTATGTTTTCAAGAATAACAAAGAATTGTTATATGAAAATTCTTGTTTATATTAAATAAATTATTTTATGTTATTCTTCTTCTATATGTTTTAATTTAGATTTTAGATTTGTTTTTCATTTAAAAGATATTTAATATTAAAGTGCACTATTTCTAGAAAAAATTATAGTGGCATTTTTGAAATAACTTTAAAATATAATATTTTGGAGAATTGCCCATTATAATATTATCATATACATGTTCTTCTTCGTCAAACTTACATCATTATTTTGAAATGATAGTGTAATCTACGACTAATATTTGAAATTTAGGCGTGAAAAACGTGACATCTTAACATGAATTCTATAACTAATTTCGAAACTTTATAATTGCCTTGTAATTTTGTAGAACTAGTTAAAGAGAAGGTGTTTCCAACAAAACTAATTTTTGCCAAACCGTAAATGCCAAACATGGTACGTTTCAATACCAAATGTCTAATTTCTAATGAACTTTTTTTTTATTTAACCGTGAATCTAACCTGAAATGATATTTTTTTTAGAATTCAATATTTTGCGTATGTAAACGTAAATTCGTTGATTTCAAACTGGTTCTCCCTGTAAAATAGTATTGTACAACAATTTCAATGAAAAATCATGTTCCACTAAGAAAATCGAAAGCTGACGAATGCAGTGTGAATTTGAAAACAGCTAAAATTGGGTTATTTTTAAATAGAAACATGAATTTTTAATTTGGTTACATAAATGAATAATATGTAAAAATGGGAGTGATCATAATGTCGGAGTCTAAATTATGGTGACACATGTATGACAAAAAAAAAATTATGGTGACACATGCGTGAATTATAATAATTTTAAGTAATAATTTTCTTTGCATTTTTATTAATAAATAGACATATCAAAATCTAAACCAATAATGACAAATATCTAGTAAATTATAAACTAATAATGACAAATATTTAGTAAATTATAAAGTCCTTTGCTACGATCAACTAATTCCACACGTAGAGTTACGGGTTCCTATTCGATAAAGAAACAATACATGAAAGTTTGTGTTTTAGTGATTATTCAGAAACAGAACTATTGTGGAATTATTGTTGAATTGTTTCTTAAACCTTTAAGGATAGATTAATACCAAATGTAAAATCTTTTTATTATATCTCAGTCGTTTTGGACTCATAATTCAAAATGTTATATCAGTCATTTGGAATGAGACAGATTATATTGCATTAAGAATTATCTGTTTAATTCGGAATGAAATGATGTTTGCTTTTAGTTTTGAGTGTTTGTTTTGAATGAGGTTCTCTATGCTACGAACATAAAGCTTTCAGTGTCACTTATCTTTTTATCTTAGGAACATTTCAATCCATCACTATAACTCTTGTTCAACCTTTTTAGGAATTTGTATTATGCTTGTGTAGAGGCATGGATCTACATTACAGCTAGCGATCTACATTACACCTAACGATTTATATCCATTTATATTTAAGTCTACATGTACTCGTTAGATCCGTTGGATTCGTTTAGTTACAAAAAATGAATCCGTATTGATCTGATATACCCGTTGAACATACATTAACCCGTTAGATCACAAAAACTACATGGATATGTTTCATCTACACGGGTATATCTCGTTTACAAAGGTACGTTTCGTCTCCAAAAATAATCCACAATCTGGAAAAGCAAAATTACAAACTTTTACTTTTACATCGATCGATAAAGGAAATAACTTATAAACGTGAATGGAAAAGGTACACGGTTTGAAAGATGGAGGTGTGCCACGCAAGTGATAAGATTTCATAAAAAAAAAAATCTAAATGGCTAAACAGGTTGATCCGTTTAGTAGTGGATATGTCCATTAAACCCGCAAGTCATAACGTATTATTTTGTAAAAATCCGTTTAGTTTTTTATGTAATTAGACGGATCACATATTAAAATATTTACAATCGATCCGTTTAAGTCTGCGAATTTCTAATCCATTTTAATATCGCTAATTACAGCCATGCAAATGCCCTTTTGTGTCCCAATTAGTTTGCTGGTTCCTTCATACGTCAAAATGATGAGTGACCGTAATGACTACACAATTCCTCACGTTCTTGCTAATCTTGAAACATGCAACCGCTTTTTTGGTGGACAATCAAGTAGTTTAGTTTCAGATATTTGTTTTCCTATCTTTTTTATTGTGTAATCTTTGTGGAAAAACTAAATGTGTGTTTATTAAAGGAGATACATAAGAATTCTATGAACCCCCCAAATCGCTCATATGTAAATTCTTCTGAAATTATACGTCAGAGTTCAAGAACTAAGAGTTGTGCTTACCTGTTTTTTTTTGTGTGTGGGTATTTATCAAATACCCTTCATAAATACACAATTGATCTCTTTGTTAATTTTGAGGTTTGACCATTTGACTGAAGAAACTGAGAAATGGGTAATGGTATAATGTGATCATACGATTAGAACACAAACTTTATATCAATTTTCGTTCTCAGCCATAGATCAATTATTGAGTGGTCCTCTTCTAGAAACCTTGATTGATGGATTCAACCTTATCTCAGTAGTTGCTGAAAAGTTTTCACGAGTGTTTACGATATTCTTTTATATAAAGTAAAGATATATTAACTAATTCTCGAAATTGTTGATAAGTTGGTGAAATTTGGCACTCAAAAAGTGTTTGTTGTGGTCAACCATGAATTAGATCGTATTAATATGATCTTCATATTCATTGTTTTATATTCTTTCAAATGGTCTCCCCATCAGTCTCTGAACAATTATATAAATGTCATAATCAGTAATAGAGAGACAACTCAATGTGTTATAGATGACTGGACCAGAAGATCGAACCACGACATGGACACACGTGCATAGACATAGCTTGGGTGATTCTGTTCACATGTAATACTCAAAACATATACGCGTGCGTGACAGACTCATCTTTTTTTTTACCTGTGCATATGATATTAAATATCAAGAAAACAAAAAGGAATTTGCTCCACTGAACTCACCGCCTAAAACCCATCTTCAAAACGTGTCTCCTTTTCTTTTGTCCTGATCCATTTAAATGCATGTTGATCGACATTATTTTCCTCATGGTTCAACATTATTGGACCAAAAACACATAGAAAACTATATGGTAAATATTTTTTTCTTTTAAATGGAATTGACACAGTGATATAACGGTATTAAAACTAAAATGTAATTCTATAAAATAGTACTATTTTAAAAAATTTTATTTTAAATTTAATATCATTAATTTATTTTCAACCATAACACAAATTTTAGTATTAAAATATATGTTTAATATCAATAAATAAATTAATAAATTTTAAATTAGAAAACAGAAACCCAAACATAATATTTTAATTTTATTTGTAATTAATTTATGATAAATAACTATATTTACATAAAATTTTATTCTGATTTTGGAATTTTAATTTTATTGTACTAAATTTGAAAAATATTTTAAAAAGTATTATTTTATGGTATTACTCAAACTCTTAAAATTTATTTACCTTTTTAATGTAATTTTAAACATAATATTATGACAAAACAATAATGGATTAACATGATTGAAAGATACTAAAAAAAATCCAAAAAACTAATCCCCACTGGATCTCTGTTTAATTGTTAGTTCTTTCACTAGATGGCTAAAGAAAATTTGAACAAAGAGTATTATAGATAAATATATAAAAGAAACATAATGAACAAAGATAACGACGTGACGTGGTGTTATTAAAGGTATGGAGACATTTACATTATTGTGTATAAAATTATATTGTTCACAAACTTGGGGCCTACTGTCACAATTAGCTTAGGTATTGTCTTCTTTCAAAACCCACATCTCTTCAATGATAAAGTTAGCATACACTATTTCAAAAACTAAATCGTGATAAAGTTTCCTGAATTTTTGTAAACTATAGGTTTTTGTAAACTCATACGAATATCTAATACATGAAAAAAAATCGTATTTGATACAAGATGAATGAGTATAAGAGTATAGGTCTGTCTCTAACGATGTCTACCTATCTCTTTTATTCTGGAAAAAATATAGAATATAATTGTTTTTGGATATATGTAAGTGTTGGCAAGAAATGGAAAGCGACGGAAAAGAAAGGAGGCAAATACAGCTGGGGAAGTCAGTATCCAACATCTTTCTTTGATTCTCACATAATTTAAGTCTTTCCAATTCACCCACGTTAGGTGTTTATTACACACTTTTTATTATCACTAATGTGATATCTTTAATTTATTAATTTCTTTAATATATTAATTCAGAAATATTTTTTATGTTTAAAGTATTTTAAAATAAATATTACATAAAATATAATTTATTAAATTTTTACAAAAATAACATTAGAAAAATATTTAACAATTGTAAATCTCTAATATTTCGCCATAAAATATAAATATAATATAAAATAAAATATTAGAAATTTTAAAAATTATTCAAACAAAATACAAAATAAAAATTTAGAATAATTGAATATTTATGATATGTACAATTATTTATCTATTTAATACTATTGTCTTTCCAAAATATAGATAATTTAAATTCATTTGTATAATAGAATTTTATTGTATATTTATCTATCTAATCAATATTAAAAAATTTAAATAAAAAATTAATTATATAATACTTATCTAATTTATATTTACTAAATAAATAATTAGTTATAATGTTTGAATATTTTTCTCCGCGCATAACTTTAATCTAAATCTAATTTTTCTTAAAGCTAAACACTGCCATAAGTCTTTGATATTCATAGAGAGGATTAACCAGTTATATTAAAATCAGAGATAGACTTGAATTTGAACATTTTAGAGATTGATGTAGAAAGAAAAGGACATTGAGGTTGTTACACGATTCTTATCAAACTTCACTTTAAAGGGTAATCCACGCAATGAACATCCCTTTTTATCCGCCTAATTACATGGAATCAATTCCATTCGTTAATTCATCAACAACTCTTATTTCTTTATTTCATCCATTTCTCCAACTTTTCAGCCTTTTCCAATAAACATTTACGTTGATATGTTTTAATTGAAGAGTTATGTTGTTTTAGAAAAGCCATTTTCTATGGTAAACTAACGAATTCAATTAACATTGTGGTTGTAATTTTTACTATGAATTAATTAAACCAATAACTATAACAAACAATTAAAGGTTACATGTATGATAATTTTGTAAATGTGAAATCGCTCGAGTATTAGTTCCGAAAACTAACTTTTCTTTAATAAGTTTGTTAAATTTAAAATCAGAATTAAAAAATCAAACTAAGATAGTTATTCTTTAAAAGCTTTGGTAAATTTAAGTCCTATCTATGCATTTACCACATATATCATAAATAAACAATTACTTTTATTTTTAAATAAAATTAAATTAAATATCATAATTATTATAATTTAATCACTAAATGTACCAAATATATCTTATTTGTATATAATTTAATTATAATCGAAACAAAATCTAAACTTATATATTTATCTAATGTTTAAAAAAAAATTTATATTACGATAACCACCATACGCTAACAGATAGTTAATATTTTCAGAATATAAATTCGAATTTCATATTTTTATAATAAACGTAAAGATAGTGCAAACACTAATTCAGTTACTATTCCCCAATTTGTTTAATCAAAAATGAGAATAACAAATATAAATTTATTTTTGTTTACATTAATTGTTTCATAGAATTTCATTACACTACAGGAAATTAGTTACGTAAGAATGTAAACTTATTTACATATTACTAATCATGGAATTAACATGATACATAGTATCGAAAATTTAAAATCCAACAGATAGGTACTTCTTATTTATATAATATTTTCACTTTTCTGTTTCGCATATCCTATAATGGGTAATATTTCATGCTTAATCCACGTATATAATATAAATATTTCACGTATCTAACTTTTTGGATACACAATTAGCTGATACGCATTCCAATATCATCAATTATCGATTTCGTCAAAACAAAAACGAGACAACAATGTCACATTATCATTTTTTTAATGTGTATTACAATGAATCTCAACTTATTATCCTCAATCCATCTAGAAACATTAACCGAAAGATAAATGTTTTTAAACAGTTGCTTGATATCTTTTATATTAAACAATATAAAGCACTAATGGATTTTATTATTAACTGAAAACGACACTATGACAATTAAGAAGATCATCACACCATATGTCGAAATCAGTACAGTCAGATGATTTTAACTTTTATAAAGTTTTTAGACCTTTCATGAACATGAAATTGTATGGTGAGAAATCGAGATAGTCGATTTAAATAAATGACGAACCTTTTCGGCTTTCATATCTCAACGACAACGTTTTCTTCTCTCTTGTCTCTTCTCTTTTCTCTTTCTTCTCTCATTCTTTGGGGACATCTTTCTGTATCAACTTTTCTTCATCAAATTATTGTGAACCAGTTTATCTGAAAAATCTCACAAATTTTACCTTCAATGGATTTAAGAAGGATCGTTCACTAACCTGAGATTCTATATTGTTTTCATCCATTTCAGGTACAATTCTTCATTATCTCTTTTGTCCTTTTTCACTTTTAACCTATCTTTTTGTGTATTAGGTTGCTTTTGTTAAAGTATAACTAAATTCTGTGAAAAAAGTTGATCATTATCCACTAACTACGATCTGTGAATGATTTTCAACTTGTGTTTTCAATCATTGTTCCTTAATACATACTCAATGCTTTTTTATTACAGATTTATGAGGGAGTGAAAGATAGATGATTTACTTTACTTTCAAAGCAAATTATTAAACTAATCATTTAGCAAGATAAAAATCTTTTTGCAATTTAATGAGTACCTTCAAAGCTCACTTATGGAGTTTGTGTATGTTTACTGCATAAGCATGCTTTATATGTCCTTTTACATATATTTTTGTTCATTAATTAACTTTATATTTTTGTATAACCATTTGGTATGTATTACAACTTTCTTTCTGTTTGAACTTCCCATTCTTTCTAATGAAAAGTTGTTGACAAACAAATTTATTACAACTTTAAACGATTAATTATACAAAACTAGGTAAGAATCCCATGAACCCAATCTTCTTTTTTTTAAAATTTTTTTTTATCGTGATTGGTTAATATTCACTATTCATATTTTTATCATAATAAACAAATTTGGCAAACCATAATACTTTTGGCTAATATATTTTTCTAAGTAAATTGTTATTATTATTTTTTTTTTTGGAAGTGAGTCATTCACTGAGACCTATGGATGATAAATTGTGACTAATTTAATTCTCCTCCATTTAGTATATACATTTTCTCACATGAATTATAATAGCGGTCGGTTTTTGTGCGTAGGTGAATTCCAATGCATCGACCATAACGAAGACCTAAGTTGGTAATCGACCGTGTTCTTACCACTGTGAAATGTCGAGAAGACCAAATCTCCGACGCGTAATGCTCGCCATTGTGGCTGTCACGATTCTCCTCTTACTTTTCCCGCCAAATGTTGTATCGAACGTTGAGACACAAGCTTTGCTTCGCTTTAAAAACCACCTCGACGACCCTCACAACGTTCTACGATCTTGGAAACCCTCAGTCCAACCTTGCGGGTTTCACGGTGTTACATGTGACCCTTTCTCCGGCGAAGTCACTGGTATCAATCTTGGGAACGTAAATCTCTCGGGTACCATTTCTCCGGCGATTTCGGCTCTTACAAAGCTCTCTACGTTGTCTCTGCCGTGTAATTTCATCTCTGGGAGAATTCCGTCGGAGATACTCAACTGTACAAACCTCAAGGTTCTCAATCTCACCTCCAATAGACTTTCCGGTTTGGTCCCAGACTTTTCCCCTCTGAAGACCTTAGAAGTTCTCGACATCTCCTCGAATTTCCTCACCGGTGAGTTTCAGAGCTGGGTGGGTAATCTGACTCAGTTGGTTTCTCTTGGCCTGGGAAACAATCACTACGAAGAAGGTCAGATTCCAGAGACTATTGGGAGTTTAAAGAATCTGACTTGGTTGTTCTTAGCTCGCTCGAATTTGAATGGGCAGATTCCAGATTCAATCTTCCATTTGAATGCTCTCGACACTTTCGACATTGCCAACAATGCAATTTCTGGTGATTTCCCAATATCGATCACGAGATTGGTAAATCTCACCAAGATTGAGCTTTTCAACAACACACTTACTGGTAACATCCCTCCGGCGATCATTAATCTAACTCGTCTACGAGAACTGGATGTTTCTTCGAATCGGTTGACTGGTGTTTTGCCTCGAGAAATCGGATTTCTTAAGGAACTTCGGGTTTTTCATTGTCATCAAAACAACTTTACCGGTGAATTTCCCTCCGGTTTCGGAGATCTGCGTTTTCTCACTTCGCTGTCAATTTACAGAAACAACTTCTCCGGTGAATTCCCGGCGAACATCGGACGATTCTCGCCACTAAACACAGTTGATATATCTGAAAACAGGTTTACAGGTCCGTTTCCTGGATATTTGTGCCAAAACAGTAAACTCCAATTTTTGCTCGCCCTGCAGAATGATTTTTCCGGCGAGATTCCGAGATCCTACGCCGATTGCAAATCCCTCTTGAGACTAAGGATTAACCGAAATCGTCTAAGTGGTCATGTTGTAGAAGGATTTTGGGGTCTGCCGCTTGCCAAGATGATTGATCTCAGCGATAATGGACTCACCGGAGAGATTTCTCCTCAGATTGGACTTTCAACGGAGTTGAGCCAATTAATTTTGTATAACAACAGATTTTCCGGCACGATTCCCCATGAACTCGGAAGGCTAATCAATATAGAGAGGATTTATTTGAGCAACAACAATCTTTCTGGTGAAATTCCGACAGAATTTGGTTATTTGAAGCAGCTGTCTTCTCTACATCTAGAAAAGAACTCATTAACAGGATATATTCCCCTCGGGTTGACAAACTGTGTCAGACTTGTTGATCTAAGTCTAGCCATGAACTCTTTGACAGGAGAAATCCCCAATAGTTTATCTCAAATCACTTCTTTAAACTCGTTGGACCTTTCAGGCAACGCGCTAACGGGTGTAATCCCTGCGAATCTCGTGAAGTTGAAGTTAAGTTTCATCAATTTTTCTGAAAATCAACTTTCAGGAAGAATCCCACCGGATCTCTTAGCAGTGGGAGGATCAACAGCATTCTCGCGCAACAAGAAGCTCTGTGTCGATAATCAGAACGCCAAAGCAAACCAGAACTTGGGGTTAAGCATCTGCAGTGGTTACCAACCTGTGCAGAAGAACCGCTCACTCGACGGAACACTCTTGTTATTAGCTCTTGCACTTGCCTTGGTATTGCTCGTAACTGGTTTGTTCACGCTGCGTTATAGAGCCGTGAAGATACGCGAACTTGACTCCGAAAGTGGAGATATCAACAAGACGGATGCGAAATGGAAAATCGCATCTTTCCATCAAATGGAGCTGGACGCCGAAGAGATCTGCAGATTAGAAGAAGGTAACGTAATCGGAGCCGGAAGTGCGGGAAAAGTGTACCGGGTAGAACTGAGAAAAGGTGGTGGGACAGTGGCTGTTAAGTGGTTGAGAAGAGGAGAAGTTGATGGAGCAGAGGTTTCTGATGCAGAAATGGATATTCTTGGGAAGATTAGACACAAAAACGTGCTAAAGCTGTACGCTTGTTTGGTTGGAAGAGGTTCTAGCTACTTGGTGTTTGAATTCATGGAGAATGGGAACTTGTATCAAGCTCTTCGCCGGAATATTAAATGCGGATTACCAGAATTGGATTGGCACAAGAGGTACTATTTGAGTATTTGTTCTCTACTCTTTAGTAGATATTAAACAATTTCAAATGGTTTAAGTGTGGATCCTAGATAACAAGACAAAAAAATGATTATTTTGTACCTTTTTGTTAAACATAGGTATAAAATTGCAGTGGGGGCTGCTAAAGGAATCGCATATTTGCATCATGATTGTTGTCCTCCGATCATTCACAGAGATATTAAGTCGAGCAACATTTTGCTTGACGAGGATTACGAGTCAAAAATCGCAGATTTTGGAATTGCCAAAGTTGCAGAGAAAGGATACGAATGGAGTTGTGTTGCTGGGACTCATGGCTATATGGCTCCCGGTGAGTTTTGCTGTTTTCAACTTAACCCATCAATTTGGTTTTAAATATAACAGAAAACTGGTTTCGCTATAAACTCATTTTTTCTTTCTTGATAATTGCAGAACTGGCTTATTCTTTCAAAGCGACGGAGAAGAGTGACGTGTACAGCTTCGGCGTGGTTCTTCTGGAGCTAGTAACGGGACTTCGACCGGTGGAAGACGAGTTTGGAGAAGGTAAAGACATCGTTGACTATGTCTTCTCTCAGATTCAACAAGATCGGAGGAACCTTCGAAACGTCTTGGACAAGCAAGTTTTGTCGTCTTATGTAGAAGAAAGCATGATTAAGGTTCTCAAGATGGGTCTTCTCTGCACTACGAAGCTCCCGAATCTCAGGCCGAGCATGAGAGAGGTCGTGAGAAAGCTTGAAGATGCTGATCCATGCGTTGCTTATTCTCTAGATAGAACCGAAAAAATTACAGTATAGGTATAATTTGGTTACCCGTTTTAGTTAGATCCCCTCGAGCAATATTTATAAGAAGAGAGCACTATGAACTACATGTGATAACAACCGTAATCATTCATCACAATCAAATCGACCTTTTTTAAAATGCGGGGTAATCCAAACGAATTGGAGTAATTACACATAAATACAAGGTAGATATTTTCAAAGAAGATCGTGGCGTCGTTTTATTTCGAATTTTTCAATAATAATCTTTCGACATTCAAATATTCGGTTCGATTTCGATCGGTTATTTTCGGTTTAAGTTTTTTCAGTATTAAAAATTCATTCATTTATTTCTATATTTTAATTCGGATTTGGTCTGGTTATACCTCGGTTTCGTTTATTTCAGTTATTAAATTTAAAAACAAAAAATAACCGAAAATTCGGGTAACCGAAAATAACCGTAGTCACCTAAATAACCGAAAATAATAAAAAATTACCGAAAATAATTAAAAATAACAAAAAATAACCAAAAATAATTAAAAATAACCAAAAATAACAAAAAAATAACAAAAAATAACCGAAATATCTAAAATATCTTAAATATTTTTAAATAATCGAAAATAACCGAAAATAATTTATTTTTTATATTATTTGATTTTTTGTTTGATTTTGATTAATAAACAATAATTATAGTTTTCTAAAATAATATTCGTATAACAAAAATTTATTTTTCAGTTTTGTTTCGGTTGGATTCGTTTAATTCGGATTATTTGACTGACACCTAAAATTTTGTCAGCTTTATGATGTGGGGCACTGCTTCCTTATTGAAAAGGGCCTTGTGGCTTGAATTTCAAGTTAAATGGACCAGACCGTTTAATAAGCCCACATTATATTAATCTGGCCCGTTAGTTTGTTGGTGAAAGCAGCGATTATGTTGGGGTGAACAAACAAATTGAGACAGATGCCTTTAAGACCAACATCGTACTGCACAATAAGCTTTGAACAATATATTACATCTCAATCCACTTTGATCGACTTAACCAAGTATGTCTAGGAGTAGATTCAACTTTGTAATTATGTGTTTTATCTATAAAGCACGACATGACAAGAAAAAAATGTCTAGTGGAACTATTGTGTGGTACTGAATTAGTTAAAAAAATCCAAACGCGACAAATATATTTGTTTAGTTACAGATTTGCCATTTGTAATTAAGAAAACTATATAATGTAGATTTATAACTGGGAAGAAAAATATTTGTAAATTATATAATATTATTTATTACTAAATATAAATTAAATAATTTTAAATTTTATTTAAAATTATTTTCAATAATAATTTATATATATAAATTAAAGAAAAAATAATTATTTTTTTTACGTATTTAATAATTTTTTAGTTAGTTTAATAAAATATATTAATTTTTTAACTAAATTAATAACAATTACATGTATTTCAATTATTTTAGTAATTTATATATTTATTTGAAATTCATTGTATTGATAACAAATTATCATGACATTTTTGTTAATGACAAAATTATTTTATTAAAATATTATTCAAATAATATGTTAGGAATAATTTTCTGTTTTACAACTAGTTAAACTCTCATTCTTTTTTTTTTGTCACGTTAAACTCTCATTCTATAACCATGATCTGTGTGGACTAATGGTATCACATAAATTTTAGGATAATATCCATATAGTTCCTAATGATAGGAATGATTTCACTAGTCCACCATAATAGCATAGGGTGTCCGTCATGGATTTTTTTTGTCGTCAACTCAGAAATATTATTAAGAAAACTAACCCAATGAGATATACATCCAATCCGACAACATAGAAAGCTCTAGACTCAACACAAAGTAGAAACACAATCCATAAAAGATTAAACAAGATCGTCCCAAAGAGAATGCTGCTAATCCCATAGAATGGGACAAAAATTCCCTCTTAAAGCATTGTTCTATAGTTGTGTCATGTGTGTATATTATTAGTTAATTTTGTTTTTATTTAGTGTTGTTTTCAACTTTGTGTTGTGAGAAAGCTATCTCAATTGAGTGCATCTTCCACCAATGCATTTCATAACGGTTTGTTACCTTATTAATTGGATCTCGTAAGATATTTATAACATCTAATCATAGAACCACTGAATAAAAAGTATTAGAAAATGTCGCATATTCTGAAAAATTCACTAAAATTGTTTTACATGATCATAACATAACAATAACCAAAAAGTTAGTTTAATAACTTATTGAAAAAACAAGATGAAAATATATGTGACTGGATCAAGTTTTTCTTTTCTTTTTAGCATAACATTTTTCTAGCAATATGAAAGATCAATTTCACAATATTGTTTTCGAAATATTACACTGCTAAAATCAATTTATGTTAGCCACATAACAGTTAACCTATTTTTTGTTAATTAGTAGGAGATTCAATTACCTGATTGTGTCAAAAAAAAATTCGTTGTAATTATTGTGTAGGTTAAAATGTTTAATGTCATTTTCGCGACAATTGAAAACAAAACATCAAAAGATTTTGCTGGCCTTAAAAATCGTGAGACTATCTTTCCAACTAGACTTCTACTTGGATGGTTTTGAAAGATTATTATTGTATCTTTTAATGGTGGAATAAAAATAAAATAAAGAAATAAAGGTACAATAGACTCAAAGGAGACAAGAGTATATCATAGCTTAATATTTATATTCCATCAGGTTTCTAAATAGGATTCCTTTGATCAAATGATTTATCCTCTCAGATTTTTTTTTTGGATGACATTTAAGTCTTGTTCTCTTTCTATTGGTTTAAGCAGGTTGTGTCATGATCTAAAGTGCTTTTAGACATTAATTTTTATATAATTTAAGGACATCAAATTTTGGAAAAATGGTAGTAGTGCATTGGGCTTGTCCCTTTTATAGTGGTCGAAACTTTTAGGACAACTTTTGAAAACAGTTTTGGTTTTAGATGAAAATAAATTTTGTTTTTTAGGTATAAAATTATATTTGGTATTATACTGTTGTTCGTTTCACAGTTGCAACCCACAGGAAAGTTGCAGCTGGGTCATGCGGTGAAACAATATTCATTTGTACACCGTTGCATCCTACGGTGAAACAATATTCATTTGTACACCGTTGCATCCTACGGTGAAACAATATTCATTTGTACACCGTTGTTTCCTATGGTCAAATACTGTGATCGATCACAATAATCGGCGATATAAAATTTTAATCGCTGCTAAATTTTAGCGTTGCGATCAAAAAATGCGATAGAACCCATAAATGATAAAAATAATTTTATTTCTAATGATTAATTACACATAAAAATCTAACCCTAAAATACGATCAGTCGCACGATTGTCAAACGAACAAATCTGCGGAGATAATCTGCGATTAACTGCACGATTGCCAAATGAATAAACTTACGGCGACAACATGCGATAAGATGCTACGATAATAAAATGAACAATAATATTACAGCGTTTAACCACAGTATCTGAGCGGAAGTCGTTGTCACAAACGTTACGACAGACCAAAGAACAACACATATGTGTTAAGCGGCCAACCAATTTTGCTACATAGCAACTCTTAGTCCTATGACTCATATCATAGCCATCCAATTCTCATGTTTTTTTATCGGATTAAATTCAGAATTTATTGATAAATATAATGCTTAATTATAATTAAAACTAACAGAAAGATGCCATCTAATATTTGATTTTCCAAATTAAGTTGGGCCATCATATCTTCTTAGTTATTTACTTACGTCAACATCAAGTATACTTTGTTTAAACTAACATTATAAAGTATATTATTAAAGCAATTACACCCACACACGAAATGTTATTCTTTATTAATCTTGACAGTAATTGGAAAGCCAATGTGATTTTTAAATATTTAACTCAAACCAGTTTCAGAAGTTCAGGTTGTTAACGATTTTTTACATGTTATTTTATAAACTAAAATTATATATAAAATATTATGTACATCAACATTATGTCCTGTTGTATGAATGTTTTTCTAGAAATAAATTTCTTATAAGTTTGTCAATATTCTAGTATTTTAAAAGCCAATATTTAGTGAAAAATTAGTAGCTAGTGTCGTGAAACTAATTTGTATTACAATGTTTTCTGTTGTTTAATATAAAATCTAATACCTTATATTTATACAAGAATTTATCATTTTTATCTGTATCAAAATATATTATAATCCCGTAAAACATATCTAAATTTTTGATAAAATTTATAAATATATTTGTATATATTTATGTCTAATAGGTAGTGTACAATTTACATATATGTATTGGTTCAAAAGAATTTTTCACTCTGTAAATCGTGAAATCAATATAAAGGCAATATATGCTTTCGGACCCATGCATGGTTTTGATGTTTTTTTTTTTAACGTTTATTCCATTACAGGTATGTTTATATATATGTGACAAACGATATGATATCTTGAAAAAGAATAAACAATAAACGAAAAAGAATAAACAATAAACCGGTCATTGTCTCCATGGTTCGGGTTCAAATATTCGTATAACTAAAGCTCTTACGTTTCAAATTTATAAAGCTTTGACGTCGGTTGATACTAACCAAAAAAGGATGACAAAACACTATTTTTTTTGGAATGTAATACTTTACTCCAACCAAAAAAATTAAATACCTTTTTATAGTAACTGTTACTGTTTATTTTAAAAACACATGAAATAATTGTGATATTGTGTAACTAAGCCTGCAACAACACACATAATCTTTAATTTGGTTTTGTGGACTGGTCTACAGTTTCACATGCAAAACAATATATTTAGTTTTGCCAAAAAAAAATAATTTTTTGTTCGATTTTCTTGGGGGATTCTATTATTAAAAAACAGCTTTATAACATCGCAAAGCTACTCGTCCCTTCCATAGATCAAACCGTAAGTTTGTTTGATATTGCCTGTTTCTTTTTTTTCTTTCTCTTTCCTTTCTTCTTCCACTTTGCTAAAGTTCTATTGGGAAAACTTTTCTATTAATTCTCTTTTTACAATTTTAATTACCCCTCTGTGTCCTTACCTTTTGCCTTGTCTCCCTCTCAAGACAGAAAAGAGAAAGACAAACAGTTCTCTCTCTCTCTCTCTATGTAGATCTCTCTCTCTCTCGGACAGTTTTTGATATTTTTCTGAGTGTAGTGTTGAATTAAACATCTTTTTCTAGCTAAGTATGGCCTTGGAGGCTGTTGTTTACCCGCAAGATCCATTCTCCTACGTATTTTTCAAAGATGCTCCGTTTCACGACTTATACTTTCCAGAAGAAGAAGATCGAGATCCACAAGACACTAAGAACAAGAGCAAGCTAGATCAAGAGCAAGGACAAGGATTTGCGAGTACTAGTTACAATGTTAAAAGAGGAGATAACAGTGATGATCATAGTTATTACAAGGAGGATCAGCTTCAACAGGCGGGAGACAACTTTCTTTATGGATCCGCCGTCGACAACGAGAACCAGTCTCCGCCGTTGGATGTGGCGGCGGGAGGAGGAAGGAGGAAGAACAGGAGGAGGAACAAGAGTAGCAAGAATAAGGAAGAGATCGAGAACCAGAGAATGAATCACATCGCTGTCGAGAGAAATCGACGGAAACAGATGAACGAGTACCTCGCCGTTCTCCGTTCTCTCATGCCGCCTTCCTATGCTAAAAGGGTTAAGTCTCTACAAATTAACAAAAGTCGTTAGATGTGGTCTCTACAAATTTCGTTAGTGGAATTGTGGGAATGCATAAATAAAGTCTTGAAACATCATTGCACGAAAAAAAGACAAATACATATCATACGAAATGGTGACATAATATTTAAATAAATGAAAAAAAGAGTACGAAATGCATAAATTAATGTTAGATTAATTGTTTTTTTATAAACCTTTTTGTAACGTATGCATGGTTTGATGGTTAAAGGGAGATCAAGCGTCAATAGTAGGCGGAGCCATTAACTACTTAAAGGAGCTTGAGCATCATTTACAATCAATGGGGCCTCCCGCCGCAGAAGACACCGCAGCTGACTGCGACCAGACCAACACAATCGCCGCAAGCTCATCGGCACCATTCTCGGAATATTTTGCATTTCCTCAATACTCGAGCCAGCCTTCGACGTCATCATCGGCGGCTGAGGGGAGGGCGGAGATAGAGGTGACGATGGTGGAGGGTCATGCAACTCTGAAGGTACTTGCAAAGAAGCGACCGAAACAGCTTCTTAAACTGGTCGCATCGATTCAGAACTTAAGGCTCACTCTTCTCCATCTTAACGTCAGCAATTGGGACAAGTATGTCCTCTATAACATAAGCGTCCAGGTACGTTATTTTTCTCTCATTTTTTCATCAATCATAGATTCATGCTAACTAACGAAATTAAAGTGAGATATAATACTGTTTAATTTTAGGGTTAGTGGGTTGCAAACTTACAATCCAAATTAAAGTGGTATATAATAATGAGTGGTTCATCACTATGTACTGATTGTTAGTTTTGGCTTCGGGTGAATGATTCAATGATTCTCCTCCCATACAAATGATTTAATCTATCTCTGTTTCGTACGGTTGTGCTTTATTTGTCTGTGCCAAAAGAGGTTTCGCAAAGCAATAATAAATTCGGTCTCGTTTTTTACTTGGTTAGGGCTGGCCTCAATTAGTGGGAGTTAAAATCATTTCTTATTATTATTCTTAATTTATTATTAACAAAAATACCTAATTATCAGAATAAATTTTAAATAAATATATAAATAATTTTAAATTATTAAAATAATTATAATATATGTTATTATTATTAATTTGGTTAAAAATCATTATATTTTATTAAACTAATAAAAAATATTATTAAATTCATAAAAAATAATTATTTTTAAATTTTTTAATTTATATATACATAATTTTAATATTAAAAATAATTTTAAATAATAATTAAAATTATATAAATATTTAATTTATATTTATTAATAATGAATATTATATTATTTATAAATATTTTTCCCCCATATAAATCTACTTTATCCTAATAAAGAAATTTGACATAACTATGGTTACTGTAAGAATCAGAGACGAGAGACGAGAAACTTGACTGTATATGAGAAACTTGACTGTATATGACTATATATATGTATGCATATATATATATAAGCTTCTTTCTCGAAATAATAAATAATTTAATTTTATTATATTATACTTTTCTGAATTACTATATCACTTAGATAATTTTTAACAAGAAAATGGGTTGATTCAGGTTGAAGAAGAGAGCAAATTGATTACAGTGGAAGATATTGCAGCAGCTGTGAATCAAATCCTAAGGAGGATTGAAGAAGAGTCATCCCTTACCTAATAATATAGTTAAATTTTAGTTATTACGTATTTAGAAAAAATCTAATTTTTCATATATATATAATCTTTTTACGCTCTTTTCCATATTATAATAAATAAAAATAATAACTCTCTACTATTTTTGTTAAGTTTAATTCTATGTGACATATCTTAGCATGTTCAAAATGATGTCATTGATTGAAATGATATTTATATCTACCTGATATTAAATTAATTTGTTTCTAACTTTGATAAGAGAAATCATAGTAAACCTATGCATACATAGTTAATTTCAACTATAAAGGTTCTCGTGAATTATTTTATTATAGTTAATATCAGTTATAGTTAATAAATAATGCTGACGTAATATAGTATTACCAAGCTCTCTATATTTTATTCCACTAATTTTAAGGTTGCTATTCAATTATGAAATACAATTAATTATTTTGGATAATTTACTCATAAAATCCATTAAAATTCATTTCAAATAAGTTAATATACAAATATTTTCAAAGTTTTTTAAATTTGAATAATAATGAATTTTTATGAAATATTAAAAATCTAAACTGAATACAGAACTTTAGAATCCCTTAAAATATTATTTACAAACATAAAATTTATTATTACTATATCTTTAAATATAATTTAGAGTTGTTATTTTTTCAATATTTAGACTTGTTAATGGAATAAAAAATTATAATTGAATTTGAATTCTATTTAGAATCAATCATTTAATAACAGTAAAATATATTTGAAGAATTCTATTAGAATCTCATTTAGTTCCGTTAGATTTTATGACGATGCATGCGAAGTGGGAATTTTTCAAATGATTCATTAGCATTTCCATACTACGAAAATATTGGAATTTAAAGATTATGGTTACGATAAATTTTTTACATACATTATCGGTAACTCGTAGTATACTACTAAATTGTTTTCAATATCGGTTTGAGTTTTTAAATTATCGAATAACATAAGAAAAATAAAAAAAATATTTATTTATAAATTTTGTTAGATTGTATTATGATTATTTTATGAAAAAATAATATAATAAAATGTTTAGTTTAACTATTAGAGAAATTAACAAATAAAACTAAAATTCATGAAAATTTAACATATAAAATTGAAATTAATGAAAATTTACAAATAACATTGAAATTAATAAAAAATGACACATGGATATTAAAGTGATATATGGATATGTACCAATGAAATCAATTCCACATCTCCCTACCCTTTTTTATGTAAACATGTATTCCATTTAATGCATTTTTATATAAACATATACTATAATTAATGCATGAGAAATAAAATGTTACAAAACCTTTGATTTATTAAAATGTTAAAAAACTTTTGCTCTGATACCATGATAAGTATTTGAATTTGTTGATTTATTATTGATTCATCTTTTAACTATTTATACATGTGAAAGCTAACTAGATAAACATGAATAATATAGAATATTCTTAAATATATTTGAATATATAGAATATTTTCTAAGTATATTCTATTTTTTATGTAAACATGTATTCTATTTAATGCATTTTTATATAAACATGTATTATATTTAATGCATGAGAAAAAATGTTACAAAACCTTGTGGCCCAATTAGTTAAATAGCGATTCCAATGTAAATGATTTTTGTGATAGAAGATTAAAGGGTCTATCATTTTAGGAAAGTATTTATTTCATTCGGGTTATAAATTGACCGGTTCAATATTTCTGTATTTTTATCCGGAAAAAAATAGAGTCAACTTTTATATATGTGGAATAGATATATAAATAGTAAAATCACCAAGTCACTTGCTTTTCCTAAAAAAATAATTAAAATCGCAGAATTTTGGTAATATTTTTCAATTTTCGTAAGAGCTGTGTTATATACTTGTCATTAAGGATTTAATTGTAATTAAGATACACAAGGGATTAGCTAAATACAAATAAAAAGGGTGGTCGGATTATCATTTCAAATGACCTTTTTGAGAGAAGGTTCAAAAATGTGATTTGATATCTTTTAAAGAACAGAAATGTTATCAAATTTGGAGAAATGAATTATTGATAAATTTGTTATCTTAACCAACAGTAATTAGCCAACATGAATTTTTCATCAAAAATAAAAAACACCATTTAATTAGAGCATGAGTCAACATATGGCTTATATTGTGTGAAACACGATCAGGTTTTACAAAACGAATAATGATGAGTCCAGAACAAGTTAAGCCAATTATTAAACAAAAAGTATGCCAAACTTACGATCATGAACATAATGGATGATGACAATGATATATATCCATGATTGTTTTTTATTCCCTTGAATTAATTCTTTAACCTTTTTATCTCTTTAAAGCTTTGAGGCATAGAATCACATGAGATCAAAGTTAATTTTAAATTTTGTAGAATTGCAACTAAAAAAATGGATCATTTTAAATATTGTTTAAAAAATATGAACTTACTCGAATTCATGCAAGAAGACGATGATGATTGTCGTCGTTAGAATACTGTTTTTCTACTTTTAGGGTTAAAAACCATTAGCCAGAAAAAGTAAAAAGTAGAGACTACTGATGTGATTACACCAAAATCAAAATATTATTCCCTCTATTTTATCAATAAGAAGGACCTATATTATATAGCTGACTGTTTTATTTTTATCATCTTTTTCATGATTTTGATTTAGAATCACTAACTGTTCTTTACTTTGACTTGACTAATTTTTTTCTGTTTAAATGTGATTGAAATGGATATATTTCCTCTCGGATAATTATATAATCTAACTAGAAAACAAACAAAATCACATTAAAGTGAAAAACAAATTGAAACACCATAACCTTTTTACATATCTAAGTCCCATCATAGTGTAGCAGGCTTTAATTACATAGGTAAACGACAGCGTTTAATATAACCATCGGATTGAAATGAGCATAGTTTTAGGGCCTTAGGCCATTTGAAGATTTGGGCCCTTACAGGTTCCACTATTCCTTTACAAGTTAGGCTCTTACCCTTACGCGATCGATGTTTCATTATTTTTTTTGGTTTAACGTCATTCATGTCCAGGCGGATCCTAAACAGAATGAGGTTTGCGGTTTAATCTGTGTTCTGTGAGAATGTTTCATCTTTCCTAAATGTTTAACCGTTATTGAATCTTGCATAAATTATCATTTGCTTGTATGAAGTATTTATATTTTCAGTTAGTTATGAGCAATATCCATGCTAGAAGCAGTGTTATTATTTGGTTCTTGACTTCTTGTTATGATTCATTATCTCAAACTAGATTTATATCCACAATAGTGCTGTTCGTTTCATAGCCGCAGGAACTTGCGGCTGCGTCATGCGGTCAAATATTGTTCGTTTGATCATCTGCGGTCAAACGCTGCGGTCGACCACAGAAAACTGCAGTCAAAAATTTTAATCGCTGCAAAATTGTAGCGTTTGCGATTAAACTATTGCGATACAACATGCGGCGACAACCTACGGCGATCAAACGAACAACAATATTGCAGCGTCTAACCGCAGCGTCTGACCGCAGATCACTGCGGCATACAAACGAACAACGCTAATATAATAAAAATTAAATTATATAATATTATTTATTATTAAATATAAATTTAATATGTATATTATTTTAAATTTTATTTAAAATTATTTTTAATATTATATTTTGTATATGTAAATTTAAAAAAGAAAAATAATTATGTTTTATGAATTTAATAGTACTTTTTGGTTAATTTAATAAAATATATTGATTATCTCACCAAATTAATAATAATGATATATATTATAATTATTTTAATAACTTAAGTTTATTTATATATTTAATTAAAACTAATTGTAGTGATAACAAGTAAACATGACATTTCTTTTAATTCCAAAATTATTTTGTTAAAATATTATTCAAATCATATATTAGGGATATGTTTCCTATGCTTTGTTTTTATATTTGTTTTCTCTACTATAATTCCATGTTACTACGAGCTTTTGATGAAAAGTTGACAAAAAAAACACAAAATACTTTATTACATAACTAAATTACGAAAATCTAGATTGAATTTATGAAAACACTTAATTATGTTGAGAAAGTTTGTGATTTATGATGAAAATGCTGAATTTTTAGATGCAGTAGTGAAAAACGAAATTTGAAAATATTATATAGGAGTAATACCCTAAAAGCATTATTTTAAATTTATTTTGCAAATCTATTACAATAAAATTAAACTTCCAAAATAGCATAAATTATTATGTGAAAATAATTATTTACTTTAAATAAACTATATATAAAATTAAAACATAATGTTTGGATTCATTTTTTCAATTTAAGATTTAAATTTTTTTTATTAAAAATAATTTTTAATTATATTAATATTAAATTTGTGTTATTTTTAGAAATTTAAATGACTAATACTATATTTGGAACAAAAAATTGAAATAGTGTTATTTTAATCAATTCCCCATATTATAATGTTTAGAGTTTTTTATTATCTAGTTTGTGAATAATGAATACAAATCTTTAGATTGTTATTATATTAGCTCTAAAACTTAATGTTAAATAGAAAATATTTTATAATCCTAAAAAGAAATTGTACCATACGGCAGATTCATTTTTGTAGAAATTCATTAAATTTTTGAATCATTTTGACCAATATAAGGGCAAAAGCATTTCACGTGATGATTCTAATTAAATCAATATGTTTTGATTTTTCTAATTTTTTTGTGTAAATTTATAAAATAAGATGATAATCATTAATCACATTGGTCGTTTCCTATCAAATAGAATACTTTGGAGACAACTCTTTTTCGAGTGTGAAACTAAGAATATTTTAAGCGAATATACATATATAAAATATTGATGAATGATTGTCAAAAGAAGTAAAGGATTGACAAGTGTCACGAGCGGTTAACAGTCGTGACACGGTGACAGAGACAGACAGATGGGCATTGACCTCGCAGGCATTTGAGAATAAAGGCCCAATAAAACTTAGCCCACCGACTAACCTACTTAGCTGGACCCACCGGATCGTTTCTTACATCTAAACCGTCCATTTAAAAGACTCAACTTACTAACAACCACTTTAGATCTTACAACAAAAACCAAACACAACACAAAAAAGTTTGTGCCAAACATTAATAATGTTTGCATCTACTTTACCAACTTTTGTTCTCATTCACATACGAATATTACTTGTTCATATATTGATGCTGATTAAGGTTCAAAATCAACTAGTTTTTTTGACTAATCACAGACGAAATGTGTCAACTAAATTCGATTAAACATTTTCGTTTGTAAATTGTGGTGTGGGCCATCCAATATTGATTTTCACCTAGCTGCTTTCTCCTTTTTTTATTGCTTTTATAAAATGAAAAACAAAGCATAAGACAGAGAAGGATCTCGGAAACATCTTGAAAAATCAAAACCAGCTTTGCATTTATTACACAAAGCACCTATAAATACAATACGAAAACGTCAAAAAAACAATGAAAAAAAAAAAACACAGACTGCAATTCATCAATGGCAAATTTCCTCATCACCAGTAGATCAAGTCGAACGAGGCGAGTAATGAAATCAAAGAACCCTGAAGAGAAGAGATCAGATTGCAATTTCAATTCAGAAAATAACTTCTCCTGCAAGAAGCACACAAAACACAGACAGTCTCCTGGAATCTGTTCCCTCTGTCTTACCGAGAGACTCTCGAAGCTGTCTCTAGAGTACTATGAGTACACTAAAAACGTAGCTAAAACGGTGTCGTCTTGCTGCTCATCATTATCTTCTTCCTCGTATGTTTCGTCTTGTTACTCTTCTTCTTCAGTCTCCTCTTGTTCGTCTCCTTTGCAATATCGATCTAGAGAGAAGAAGAAGAAGGATGCGAAGAAACAAAACTTTTTGTTCAGATTATTGCTTGGATCCATCGTAGATTAGTTCTTTTATTTTCATAGTTTGTTTTGTGTAATTTTATTTCCATAGTTGTTACTCATACTACTCTATATATTCTATCTTCCTTGATATTTGTTCACTTGGGAAATGCAGAGAATCAGCCAAAATGCACAGATTTTTAATTGCATTTCTTTTCTTTTTTCATACATCACAAGTCTCTCAATGTATAAGTCCATCTCGAGTAATCTATATATATATATATATATATATATATATATGTATATATATATAAATACATAGAGCCAAAACTCAAGATCCACATCCCATATTAGGATCACAGTTTGCTCCCCAAAAATCCCAACATCAAGCTTACAAATCCCATGCATAGGACTCTCATTTGTCACAATATGTGCAATATTTGATGATTTGTGTTCCACCTCTAGTTAAAATACTCTAAAGCAATACGAATCTCGGCTGCATAAAATCGAAAAACAGGCCAAGCTTTAGATCTCTTGACAGCTCCCATGCTTGGTATTTGAGTCCATTTAAAGATGGAAGCTGAGAGGAATGTTGAGTAGTGTGTTTTTGCCATACCCAAAATCCGGAACACTTACAACCGGCAAGTATTTCGGTATACTGATGATAATTGTTAATTTTTTTGTGTAAATACTGATAATATTTTAAGAAAAACTGAAGTTTGAACAAAGAACACCAACAGACTGAACAATATTTTCATTAAAAACTCATCTCCGAACATTACCGAGAAAACTTAACACATATATAGAAGAACACATAGAATTTGAACTAGGTTAACCTAACAGATATAACTTAAGTCTTGGACTGTAACTGCAGAAGTCTGAACCGATTCCTGAGCTCAACTGCAGCAGTATGGGCGCTCTGACTCGTACGAACTTGATCTGCTCCAGCATGCGATGTACGTCCCTGTATTGAAGACATTGTAGGAGCTTTCTTCACGTTTTGTCGTTAGACGGTTTGGATCTCTAATGGGCAATTGATCTTTGTTTGAACTGGGCCTACGTCTCCGAAGCCCACATTTCTTCTCTTGTGTGTGTGAGCCTGCTCTGCTTCATTTCCTCGAAACAGAGTAACACCATCTCTGTTTCCAACATCCCCCTGCAAATTTGTGGTGGGAAGAATTCCAACACCAAGTTTGTGACGCTAATGTAGAAAGGTCTTACGAGGTAGAGGCTTCGTGAAAATATCCGCTAACTGCTGATCCGAGGAGATATGATGTACTTCTATTTGTCCAAGAGCCACCTTCTCGCGAATAAAGTGATAATCGATCTCGATATGTTTCGATCGACTGTGAAATCCCATATTGATTGATAAGTGAACAGCAGATAGATTATCACAACGTAGCAAAGCTGGATGAGGTTGTACAACACGAAGATCTTTCAGAATTGCATTAACCCAAGTGAGTTCAGACACCGTGTAAGCCAAATCCCAGTACTCTGCTTCTGTCGAAGATCAGGACACCGTAGGTTGTCGCTTTGCACACCAAGATACAATATTTGAACCCAAAAATATGCAAAAATCGGTTTTTGATCGTCTTGTGTCTTGACATCACGCCCAATCACTATCACTGTATGAAAAAATTTCAAGAGAACTATGTCGAGATAACCGTAGACCATAATGAATTATACCTTTGACATATCGCAGAATTCTCTTGAGCAATGTGAAGTCTGTTTTCGTGGGCTCATGCATCCTTTGACACACGAAATTCACAACATATTGGATGTCGGGACGAGTTAGAGTAAGATATTGTAATTTCCCGGCAATGCTCCGAAAGAATGACGGGTCAAAAAACAATTCTTTATCCTGAAATACAGCATCAAGACAATTTGGTAGGGGTGTAGGCATAGGATGAGCATCAGTCATACCCGTTTGTGCTAGAATTTCTTCAATGTATTTTGTTTGATTAAGAAATAATCCATCTTCATGTGTAATCGACTGTATACCAAGGAAGTAGTGCAGGGAGCCAAGATTCTTCATAGCAAAATTCTAGCTTAGAACGCCGACTAGCTCAGTAATAAGCTCGGGTGAGTTCCCTGTCAAGAGCACATTGTCATCATACAACAAGAGAATAACCATTCGATCACGGTGATGATATGTGAATAAGGATGAATCGGATACACTGCATTTGAAACCAAACTCGAGCAAAAAGCGACTAAACTTATCAAACCACGCTCTTGGTGCTTGCCTCAATCCGTATAATGCCTTTTGTAATTTGCACACGTACTTGGCCTGTTGTTCATCTTCAAAGCTAGGAGGCTGAGCCATAAACACATCTTCTTGTATTTCACCGTGTAAGAAGGCATTTTTCACATCAAGTTGAATCACATCCCACCTTTTCACTGAGCAATACTCAAAACTATACGTATAGTCGACGTCCTCACAACCGGGCTATAAGTTTCCACAAAGTCCACACCTTCCTTTTGAGCAAACCCCTTAGCAACCAACCGAGCTTTTAGCTTGTCTAAAGAACCATCTAACTTGAGCTTCACCGTATAAACCCAACGACATCCTAACACATGCATAGATGGAGTAGCTAGAACCAAGGTCCATGTACCATTTAAATGCTGAGCTTTCATTTCTTCAGACATAGCTTGCTTCCATCCTGGGTGTTGTAAGGCTTCTTTATTAGTTTTTGGTATCATATGTTGACCATTACTACAAGCCAAGGCATACGTTGGATTAGGTTTTCGAATACCCTTTTGTAGAGACACACCACCTGATTCCGATATAGGCTGAGCTGGAACATCTTCTTGTTGAAACACAGCTGGTTCCTCTCGAGCAGGCTGTTCAGAAGCTACAGATGGTGGTGAAACTAGCTGCCTCTGTTGAGTATGATCTTCTGCTCTGCGAGACACATTGGAGGAGGTCATTGGAACAAACCGAAAGGATGACACCGTGTCATGGGGAATAGACTGCCATGCGTTTAATAAGGGAGTTGCATACGGAGTGACTAATTCCTTGTACCGATTTTCGAAGGGAAAACAACCCTCATTAAAGATCACATGGAGAGAAGTGTAGATTCTGCCTGTGGGGGGGGGGGGGGGGGGAGGAATAAACACCTATACCCCTTGAACCTCGAGTTATAACTAAGAAATACGCATTAAATAGACCTCGGATGAAACTTATGTCTCCCATACGACCTTAAACAGGGGTAGCACTCTGTTCCAAAAACTCGAAGGAAGGAATAGTTTGGTTTTTGTTTGAATAGCTGTTCATGTGGACTTAGATTACCCATTGAGACTATTAGCAGTAGGTTTCTCACAAAGTTGGGTGTGTAGAATGCTTCTACCCAAAATTTTAATGGAGTATTACTTTGATAAAGCATCGATAACCCCGGCTCAGTGATATGACGATGACGTCTTTCTCCCATACCATTTTGCTCGAGTGTTGATGGGCAGGACAAGAGATGACGAACTCCACAATTGGCCAAATGATTACGGAAATGATGACTGATGAACTCACCTTCACCATCACTAAGAAAGGTTTTAATTTTGCGATTGGATTGATTCTCAACAAGCTTTTGAAAGGCAGTAAAAACTTGAAAGAAATGAGACTTTATTTTTAATGGAAACAACCATGAATAACGAGAAAAGTTGTTCACAAACACGACATAATACTCTAACCCCTGAACTAATACAATTGGCGATGGCCCCCAAAGATCACAATGTATCCGATCTAGAGGTTCTGAACAACTAGTTAAAGAAGCATAAAACGGCAGTTTAGAGCTCTTTCCCATCTGGCAGGATTCACAGACTGAGCTTGCACTGCTTTTATTCACTGAAATCGCATTGATATTCTTAAGATGCTGAAGAGTCTGGAAGTTAACATGTCCAAGCCGTTGATGCCACACCATCTCACTTGCCGTGACTTGACGATTTGAGAAGAAAACTTCAATTGTAGGACTCTCCAACACATAAAGACTCTCACGCCGAGGTCCTTTGATCACCACTCTCTGGGTTTGCAAATCAGTTACATATACGAAATTAGAGTCAAAGTATACCCCACTAGGATAATCCTGACAAATCTTCCACACTGAAAGTAATGAATTTTTTATATGAGGGCAAACCAGAACATGAGATAGAGGTAAACTACCTGTCGAGGTGTTGATGACCGTAAAACCAACATGAGTAATGGGAAGATGATTACCATTACCCACCATAACTGTCTCATTACCATTGTAGGGTGTAGAATTCTGTAGAGACTGACTTGTGGAGGTAACATGTGCAGAAGCACCAGAATCTGGGTACCATTCATTCCCAAAGTTCTCTGTTTCATGTAAAGCCGAGAGTGCTTGAGGTAGGTCCTCACTCTGATAAGCATTGTCGAATCTGTTCCAACACTTCAGGGCTGTGTGTCCAGTTCGACCACAAATCTGACAGGTAGGTCGTGACTCTGCTGAAGGGGTTTGATTCCATCCAGTGGTGTTTACTTGCTGAGAAAAACCTCGGCCTTGTGTAGAAAAACCTCCTCGTCCTCAGTTACTGCCAAATATCGAGTAAGTACCTCTGCCTAGTTGATAAAAATTGGTTCTTTGTGCCTGAAAAGCTAAGTTCTGAGACATATCTTCCGTCGTTTCATACGACTTCAGCTTTAACTCAAAACTAGAGATTTCAGACATTATATCGTTGAAGCTCGGTGGTGTATATTGTAACACTGAACTCTGTAGAACTGTGGTGATTGGGTCATATTCTCGACCAAGCCCGTTCATGAAGGTAAAAATTTTTATTGCCTCCTCTACCGGCTTCCCAATGGAACTGAGCTGATCACAGATGGCCCCGAACTTTCTACAGTATACCAGAAATTCCTTGCCACGAATTGTCAGCAGCTGGAGCTTCCTTTTTAATTCAAACTCTCTGGCAACCGAACTTTTATTAAAGTTATTAGAAAGTGCAAGCCAAACATCTTGTGAGGTCGCCAAACAATGCACATAACCGAGAACTTCCTCCGTAAGAGTCCCAAAAATCCAAGATTTAACAAGTTCATCAGTACATACCCACGCTTCAAACAGGGGATTAGGAGTTTTAACCAAGGCATCCTCTGTATTTGTAAGAATCGTTGGTGGAGGTGCTAGAATCTGTCCATTTATGAATCCCAGAAGCTTTTGACATCTTAACAAAGACTCGACTTGAGTCTTCCACAACAGATAGTTTGTATCATTCAACTTCAAGGTGGCTGTGCTCGAAACATAAATGTGATAAGGGAAGGGGTAAGGATTCAAAGCTTCGGCCATGATAGCACCAATTTAAGGTTTAACAAAGCTCTGATACCATGATAATATTTTAAGAAAAATTGAAATTTGAACAAAGAACACTCACAGACTCAACAATACTCTCAATACAAACTCATCTCCCTTAAGAACATTACAGAGAAAACTTAACACATATATAGAAGAACACATAGAATTTGAACTAGGTTAACCTAACGGATATAACTTAAGTCTTGGACTGTAGCTGCAGAAGTCTGAACCGATTCCTGAGCTCAACTGCTGCAGTATGGGCGCTCTGACTCGTACGAAGTTAGTCTGCTCCATCCTACGATGTACGTCCCTGCATTGAAGACATTGCAGGAGCTTTCTTCACGTTTTGTCGTTGGACGGTTTGGATCTCTAATGGGCCATTGATCTTTGTTTGAACTGGGCCTACATCTCCGAAGCCCACATTTCTTCTCTTGTGCGTGTGAGCCTGCTCTGCTTCATTTCCTCGAAACAGAGTAACACCATCTCTGTTTCCAACAAATACAACATATAAGATACTTAAACAATGATTTTAAAATTGCATTTTCTTCATGAAAAATAATAATATGATAAAATATCTTATATGATTTCCAGTCCAAAATCTGTATGTATTGACATATTCTTTTGAAATTAAATTTGTTTGGACTAAATACGACTAATTTTTTGTTTGGGTTAAGATAAATACAACAAATATTTTTATTATATTATTTGAGAAACTTTTTAAGAAAATAATTTTACCCTAATTATTAACAAAAATGTTTGCTAACGTATAATCATCAAAGTGAATTTTAAATATATAAAAAATAGTTTTAAATTATTAAAATAATTATACTATATGTAATTATAATTAATTTGGTTATAAAATTAATATATTTTATTAAATTAAATAAAAAATACTATTAAATTCATAAAAATAATTATTTTTATTTTCTTAATTTATATAAAAAAAATCAATATTAAAATAATTTTAAATAAAAAGTAAAATTATATAAATATTTAATTTATATTTATTAACAATATTATATAATTTACAAATATTTTTTTCAATTTGTTCTTAAATGCGTAAAGCCACCACCATCTCTATACATTTAGAGATGCAGCGATGTAGCTTTATATTTGTCTATGCCATACTTAGGTCATTATATAAAAATATTTGATATAAAATAAGAGAATGCACAATATATATAAAGACCATAACATGATAGTATGATAGGCTGGCACATGACTATAGTTGCCAGAAAAATGTACGGTAAGAGGACAAAGACGTGTTATACTTTCATATTGTATGATTGTTCACATTGCATACAGCTGGGTTATATTTTAAATATACTGTATCACTACTAATGTTTTGATACATACAATCATACATATTTACAGATATATGGTTGGATTTTACAAAATATATATACTACATGATCACCGTCAATGTAGTCATGTGAAACTTCTTTGAACATTACGTGTTTTGTTATTAATTTTCTTTCTAATCACTAATCAATTAACTATATATTTCTTTTTATCTTAAATCTCGTAGGCTGGGATATATGGACCGGATCATGGCGAGATTAACCCCAAAATCTTGCTTCTTCACCCGAACATCACATCATATATTCATATGCCACATTTCTTCATCTTAAGAGATTTTAACTTGAACTTTGTTTACTAAGTATATTGGTCAGTACAAGAACAATATTTTTTGTCAACTTAACTCAATATACGTACTTTAATTTCTAACATATATACATATATACTTTATAATTAAGATAATGGAAAACATATATACCTTTTATACATACAAATGGTTCAATGAAGAGCATAAGCTTCAATGTTTGTTGTGGTTAAAGAGGTTGGAGTCGAATTGTAATTAACAGTTTGGTACATTATTGCATTGTTTCATATGGTATAACAAATATTTCGTTGTTCAAATGCCCACATATGATGTAGGTAATGAGAAATGTATTGTTTTATGTTAAGCACTTAAGCTTAAATATTTCAGAATATTATTGTTTCTTTAACAATCTAACCGCATCTTGTGTAATATTGAGAAGGTGTGGGGTGAGACGGAATTGGTATTGACCGAACGAAATACTACAAATTTTAATGAAAAAAATTACATTATTCACAAGTTATGCGGTGTGAAATAAATATTTGATTAGTGAAAATGACACAAATGATGTAGACCATATATTTTGGAGAAATATTTTTAAAAATAAAATAAATATAGTAGTATAACTAACTATTGACATACTTTAAAAATATAAAATGACCAACATTATATATATATATATATATATATATATTATTTACAGAATATTATAAGAAAAAAATTTAGAAGTACAATAAATACATAACTAATTATCATTAAAATTAAAAAAATATAAATACATAAGAAACTCGATAAAAATACAATATAATAAAAATAAAATAAAGAAAAAATAATTTAACGTTAGCTATTTTAATTTTTTTATAATATATTTACATATGTTATTCGTTTATCTATCGTAATCACGTGCGTAAAGTCGTATTGGTCAAATAATGCATTATGCATCGTAATTTTTTACCGTTGATTAAAACAATAATGTGGTTAAAAATTTTCAATGATATAAATATAATCTCTGATAATAGACAACAAACAATATCTTTTGCAACCATAGTCTTAGTTTTAACCGCAACTGCATCTACCGATAGTAGACAAATGAACATGATCATTATTATATCTTATGTATGCAATGTACTCTGCATTTTTTGCATTTTTTAAAGATAATTACGCACACTTAACAATCCCATTTATAAATATATTTGCTATATATACATAATACATTTTATTAAATTAAATTGAAAACCTTTTATTTTATTATTACAAATTTAGTTGTATTTTCATATCCCTAATATATTATTTGAGAAACTTTTTAATAAAATAACCTTATCGTGACGTGTTAATAACAAAAATATCATGCTGACGTGTTAACACCACAACGAATTTCAGCTTAAATATATAAAAAGGGTTTAAATTATTAGAATAATTAAAATACAAGCCACTGATATTAATTTGGTTAGAGAATAAATATAATTTATTCAACTAACCAAAAGATACTATTACATTTGCAAAAACAATAATTTTTATTTGTTTAAAATTTTTAACGTTAATTTATAAATAATTTCAAATAAATATAAATAGATTTAAGTTATTGCATTAATTCTTAATATATTATTTGAGAAATATTTTAGGAAAATAATTTTACTCTGATGTATTATTAACAGAAATACTATACGAACGTATCATCATTACAATAAATTTCAAATAAATATATAAATGAGTTTAACTTATTAGAATAATTACAATTATATCATTGTTATTAATTTGATTAGAGAATTAATATATTTTATTAAACTAACAAAAAATACTATTAAATTCGTAAAAAATAATAATTATTTTTTAATTTGTATAAACAAAAATTAATGTTAAAGTACTTTTAAATAAAAGTTAAAATTATATAAATATTTTATTTATATTTACTAATACAATATGATATAACTCTAGTAGTTTAGTATTACTAATGTAATTCTTTTTAGCAAAAATAAACAAGTAATTGCAGTCGATAAAATTAGTTCAATAAACTAAACAAATATTTCTTAGAACCATATATATAGAACCGTATTGACGTCCTATTTAGTAAATTTATGTGGTCTTATTAATCTTTGGCAAGTAAAAAAAATCATTTGATCCGTTATGTCCGTTATATCGCCACGCGTAAGTAATTTAGCCTGCCCGTAAAAAGTGGTCAATCATTGCCCGGCTACAGATGTAAACAATTTCAAATTTCAAAGGAGAGCAAAAGGATCAACGGTCGTCTAATAACGTTAAAATAACCGCAACGGAAAAAAGGATTCGATTCTTAGTTTCTTACCTTAACCACAAATATTCTCTTCTTCTCTTCGCCAAATTTTGAATCTGTTCGCTCTCCAATACTTCCTTTTGATTTCTATTCTTCTCTTCTCTCTCTTTTTTTCTCGGGAAATTTGTTGATTTTGGACTTTCGATGGAGGATTGTTGTGATCAGTGGCACGATGGATTTCTCTCAACTGATGCTTCTTGGCTACGTGAAAACTCTTTCTCTTCCTGTGAGATTCGACTTTTATCTCTTGGAAAATTGTTTTCAATTTCAGCCAAGTTTTGCTCACTGTTCTGATTTCTTTTTCATCAGCAGCTGAAAAAGCGTTAGTATCGAGCTCAAGGACTATGAAAATGGTAGATCTGGATTCTAATTACGAATCAAGTAACGGTAAGTCATTGGAAATTTGAAGCTTAGGTATGCTGAATACAGAATATGCTTCTCTTTCCTTTACTAATTATGGATTCAATTTAGATGTTCATAAATCAAGCCCAGGATTGATGAAAGTGGAACAATCTAGTGATCCCATAGCGTTAGATGGTACTAGAAACGTTCTTTTTCATTTTTTTCGAATTTAATAGCCTCGCTCTAGAGATTAATTGCATCGATTGTGTTCCAGGAAAGCTCGTCTTAGGGTTTCCTCTAACATCTCCCGATCTAGTAAATTGTGGCGCTTCACCTGATATGCCGAGAGGTAGCTTTGGAGAATCCCCCGAATTAGATCATAAAAGCAGATTTTCCACTGAGCTTTCTCTGGAGAATGGAATCGATGGTCCTACTACAAGAGATGGCCGTAAAACTCCAGTTGTGAAGTTCTCAACAATCTGTCAAACATTTGGCTTTGAGTTGTCTCCGGAGTCTTCCTTTGAATTACCGTCACCGCCTGGAAACTTTCGGGAGAATACAATTCCTGTAATAAGTATTAACACTGGTTCTACAAGCACGGATGTGACTGTGTCTAATGTAACTTTCTTGAAGGATGATTTTTTCAATGGAGGTGAAACTGTCACAACTGATGCTGTTGTTGGCAATGAAGACGAGCTTCCGTTGTACCAAACAGCTCGACTTGGTAATTTCGCTTACAAGTTTCGGTCTTTGGACCCTGGAGACTACTTCATCGACTTGCATTTTGCTGAAATCGAGTTCACGAAAGGTCCACCGGGAGTTAGAGTTTTTGATATATTTATTCAAGGAGCAAAGGCAAGGCATCACTGCATTTAAATTTTTCTTGACTTCTTATTCAACGCATATCATTTATGATTCGATTGAAAAACTATTGCAGGTCATATCCGGCCTAGATTTGTTTTCACAAGTAGGAGCTAACACACCTCTTGTGATAGCTGATCTAAGGATGCTCGTTGGTCGGGAAGGAGAGTTATCTATACGTTTAGAAGGAGTTACAGGAACCGCAATTCTATGTGGCATTTCTATTAGGAAAGAGGCAACGGCTATTTGTATGTTGCTTTCTGACCTTTTTGTTTTTCTATTCATTATGAGATATTTGCTTTCATATGGTGCTTGAAATTCATGGAACATTTTTACTTGGTAAATCAAACTTCAATATCCAGGACTTTCCACAACTCTGATCACAATTTTCTTCTTTTAGATGCTGAAGAAGCTGAGGTGCTAGCGGTTAAAGGAGCAACTGATACTGTTCTGTCCCAGCCAACTCAAGTGAGGGATTATGTTTCTAGTTAAGTTCGAGGTGGTTACATAAGTTCCAAGTAGCTAATATGTCAAACTCTTTGTAGGAAAATGTTGATTGCAGGAAAGAAGAACAGACCGAAGGGATGAGAAGTGACTGTGAGCAGCAGAAGAAAGAGATGGAGGATATGAAGAGAATGGTTGAACAACTTAAACAGGAGAATCAACAAAAGAGTAGGGAATGCGAAGAAGCATTGAATTCTCTCCGTGAGATTCAAAATGAGCTTATGCGCAAGTCGATGCATGTCGGTTCTTTGGGTATGTACATCCCTCTCCTTTCTATTTTGTCTTGCAAGCGTGAAATTTGACAATGCAGTACTTGTTCATATCTAGCGTTTGCTGTCGAGGGACAAGTAAAAGAGAAGAGCAGATGGTTCTCTTCATTAAGAGATTTGACAAGGAAATTGAAGGTACACGGAAGAAAACTTAAAATACTATCAACAACCGCAAAGTCTTATGCCTCATTTTAACGAATCTGGATTCGCAGATCATGAAAGTAGAGCAAATTAAGCTGTTGGAAGAGGCATCAACATACAAACTGCTAGTCCAGGATATCAACGAGTTCAACTCTCACATTCAGGCCAGAGGTGGGTCTTTTTCTTGCTGTCATTGGACATACCACCAGCATAATTTTTACGTTTACAACTGTTTCAACAGTAAAGCACGACGCAGAGTTGCATGAAAATCTTAAAGTCAAATTTGTAGAGGGGGAAAAAGAGCGGAAGGAACTATACAACAGGATACTAGAGCTAAAAGGTTTGTGTATATGTCCAATATAACTTCTAGAGGGTTCTTCTTGACCAAAATTGGCAGCCTTACAACTTATACGGTGATCATTCTTTCCTCCAGGAAACATCAGGGTCTTTTGCAGGTGTCGGCCCCTAAACTTTGAAGAAATTGAAGCAGGAGTATCAATGGGAGTTGATGTTGGATCAACCAAAAGTAGTGAGGTCATAGTCATGTCAAATGGGTTTCCCAAGAAAAGCTTCAAGTTCGATTCTGTTTTTGGTCCTAACGCTTCCCAAGGTGATCTTTGGCATCAATTATCACCCCGTTGCTACTTGTCTTGCAGGAAATCTCATCTTATAAATCTGACATGTTGTTTCCTATTTTTTTTTATCTATTATAGCTGATGTTTTCGAAGATACTGCTCCTTTTGCTACGTCTGTCATTGATGGGTACAACGTTTGCATCTTCGCCTACGGCCAGACTGGTACTGGGAAAACGTTTACCATGGAAGGAACTCAAGATGATCGTGGTGTGAATTATAGAACACTGAAAAATCTGTTTCAAATAATTAAAGAACGAGAAAACCGCTACAATTATGAGATCTCGGTCAGTGTTTTGGAAGTTTACAACGAGCAGATAAGAGATTTGTTGGTATCAGCTTCACAAAGTGTATCTGCGCCGAAAAGGTACCACATAAGTTTTGTATGCTTTCCACCTCGGTGTTCTGTTCTATGAAATTAAGCATGCAAAGCCCATGGTTCTTTTCTAGTCTTCGTTGGGTATAGCTTGACGTTTCAGTCAGGACTATAAGGAACATTTTGCTGCTTTTGAAGTAGAATACGGTGAAATGGTTTCTACTATCACTAATAGTGCTCGACACTACTCTTCTTCGCAGATTTGAGATAAGGCAAGTGAGTGAAGGAAACCACCATGTACCAGGATTGGTTGAAGCACGCGTGAAAAGCATAGAAGAGGTTTGGGATGTGTTGAAAACTGGAAGTAATGCAAGGGCTGTTGGGAAAACGACCGCTAACGAGCACAGCAGCCGATCTCACTGGTATGCTTACCTGATCTGTATTAGTCTCCTTTTTTCAGAAACTGATTTTTTCTATTATTTTCTTTGCACAGTATTCACTGCGTGATGGTAAAAGGAGAGAATTTGTTAAATGGAGAATGCACGAAGAGCAAACTATGGTTAGTTGATTTAGCAGGAAGCGAACGGGTTGCAAAGACAGAAGTTCAAGGAGAACGGCTCAAGGAGACTCAGAACATCAACAAATCATTATCTGCTCTTGGTGATGTCATATTTGCTCTTGCCAACAAAAGCTCTCACATTCCTTTCAGGTCGGTATGATACATCTATTTTCCTTTGAGTTACTGAATAAAGTTACAACTTTTTTTCATCCAGTTTGACGTTTGACTTGCATTATTATGCAGAAATTCAAAGCTTACGCACTTGCTTCAAGATTCTCTAGGTAATGACTTTGTTCTCAAAGCCTGCAACCATTTTCTTTCCATATATATATATATATATATATATATATATATATATATATATATATATATATCTTTCATTTAACTATTCTATTATGGAGTTTATGATGAAATTCTGAGAAGGGACTTATGTGTGATCAGGAGGAGATTCAAAGACCCTCATGTTTGTACAAATCAGTCCTAACGAGAAAGACCTAAGTGAGACACTGTGCTCACTGAATTTTGCTAGCAGAGTGAGAGGGATAGAGTTGGGGCCTGCAAAGAAGCAGCTAGACAATACTGAACTCTTGAAATACAAGCATATGGTAAGCTACCTCCACGTATTATCCAGCTCAAATTTTCAGTATTTTCTGAGCTCTGTTAATTCTAATATAAGGCTGAGAAATGGAGGCAAGATATGAAAGGAAAAGAAGAACAAATGAAGAAAATGGAGGAAACAATGTACGGTTTAGAAGCAAAGGTTAAGGAACGAGACACTAAGAACAAAACCCTGCAAGACAAGGTAAACAAAACTCACCACCATAACCAGAAGAAGAACATGAATGATAACATTTTCAGCTTAGTTGAAATCACCACATATCTACCCATACTTGTTAGATAAAAGAACTTGAATCACAACTTCTGGTGGAGAGGAAGCTAGCTCGTCAACATGTAGACACCAAGATTGCTGAGCAGCAGCAACAACAACAGCATAATGAAGATGAAAACAACACATCAAAAAGGCCACCACTGGTAAACATACTGTTGGGAAGCTACAAGAAATCAAACGAAACAGCGTGCTCGAAAGAAATGGTGAATCTAAACAGCTATGATCTACCTCCGTTACCAAATGGTGGCATTAAGTACAGTGACCTCATAGAGAAGGAGAACAATCCAGAAATGGCAGAGCAAATGCAAATACCAAAGAGAACAGGACGGTTCTCTATTTGTCCCAAACGTATTCCACCAGCTCCAGCTCCAAGAAGGAGTTCTCTTGCCCCAATGCCATTTCTTGCAATCACATCGCCGCCATTAAGACTTCCACGCCAAGTTATAGTAACAAACTCGCCTGATGAAAAGAATGGCACTAACCAAATGCTCTGCATCAGCCCCAAGTTGAGTAACGGTAAGAAACTAAGCAGCATACTGAGACGAAGCATGCAAAAGAGAATGCAAACAAAATCTATCCCTAGACAACAACCGTTGAGAAGATGTGGCATTAATGTCGGGATGGAGAAAGTTAGGTTGTCTATAGGAAGCAGAGGAAGATTAGCACATAGAGTTTTGCTAACCAATGCTCGAAAAGCTGGTCTGAAAGAGACACAGCAGAAGGAGAAAGAGAGATGGGTTTGAACTATTTAACTGGTTTTTTTTTTCTGAACTTGATGACTCAACTTTCTCATCATACTAGACTTGTTGGAGAATGATTGATATTTTATCATCCTCCTGTATAGATGGATTCAGCTTTTGCGAGTTTGTTCATTCGTTATGTTTTTAAACATTGGAAATTACTTTATTTGGAATCTCTATGAAAGATTTGATTTTTCATTTAAAAGGTAAATTGTGTTTTGATCACCATTTCTATTGGAATATTGCCTATAAGCCAGTTTTGGAGAGAAGAAACAGAGACTATTAAAGTCTAATGTGCAAGACGACCAAAAACTGCAAACTTATCTTTCAACATGTTTCTGTATCAGTTGATAAATAAGCAGTCTCTCTGTTTATGAAATATGACGATGGCTATCCATCCTAGACCTGTTCTGATTCGTTTGTGTTTACTGAGGAAAACTAATAATTGTAATTCACCAGAAGGAGACAGCTAAATCCCAAATTCTTCTCAAAAACAAAATGGAAACAACAAGTAGATTCCGATCATTTCGTGTTATTGACAAAGTTGTCAACATTGCTTACAAACTTGATTCTTCCACTAAGAGCCGCAATACACAATATCTTCCACGTTAGCCAGCTCAAGCTATGCCCAAATCCTTGGTTGATCTCGGCACAACAAATGAACCAGAGCTTATACTTAAGTAAACTGTTTATTGGTCTCAATTCTTACTGGCTTTGTTTTGTTTGATTGAGAGCTTTGTTTGTTAACCAAGTAATCATTTATCTATTCCAAGGAAAATTGAAACTCAAAGCTTTTGCTTACTGAGATCAACACAAGAGTCTTATTGTGTCTCTAATCACCTGATAGTTTAATAAACGTGTCAAATGTGTTTAGAAAGCTCAGTCAACCACACTAGCAAAAGACATTGACATGTTAAACCAGCATCCGGTACCACCTGTCCTATCACATGATCCTCATCTTGACTACATATAATTTCAGGGTTAATCTGCTAATGAATGTGTAAATGTGAGGACTATTCAGTGATTAGATCCCAAAAAGTTTATTCGAGCAATATAATAATCTATAAAGCCGCAAAAAATTGCAATCTCTCTTTGTTTTCCTCTTTAACCGAAAATCTATAGATCTTCAAAGAAAAGAACAGATCAAAAAGAGAATTCAGAATGAAGAGACTCCATACATTCGGCATCAAGAATAATGTAGAGGTAGTCAGGCAACAGCTTCCATGGATTTAGCTTCTACTCAAGCAGTGAGTAAATTGCAGATAAACAGGCTGAAGAAAGAGTCTCCAAGAGGTGAAAAACGAAGAAGACAGCTTCCAGAGAATCCCAAGGAGTGGTAACAGCCCTATACAGAAAGAGTAAACACAAACAACACCAATCAATTTTCAATCTTTACGCATCCCACATGGTTTTTGCACATCTCTGAGTGTATTTGTAACAGGAACGATCTCCTAACAGATGTAGGAGGAAGTAATAAATAGCAAATCATAGCAAGGGAACCATAGATTTCCAATTTGTTTTCTCTTGGATCTTTATTTTTGTAAAGAATATTAACATTATTTCTGGATGCTCTACTGTAATTCAAACATAAGAAATCTAATAAGCTTGCTACTGTCAGAAGTTCCTGAAGTGGGCTTTTAGACCTCTATAGAAGTTCGTTTGGAATGTAATAGGAAAAGTCTCTTTACTGGCATTCCTGTGAAAGTAAATCTAGCCAGAAAAGGCGCCTTCCACTATGCTGTCATCTTCGTTACAATTTAGAGAAAAGATAAATGTGGCACTATGATAGAGTAAGACGTCTAACCTTCAAATTCTCAATTTATTTGAGTGCCGATTCTTTCCAGTCATCTCGCCAGAAAGGAAAGGTCTTTTCTTGGTAACTGGTTTATCTGTTGCTTCACTAGTTTTGTTCTTTCTCTGTTTCGTCCTTCTTTCCCCTGCAAAAGGTTCAACCTTATCCCTTGCATCTTCTTCTCGGTGACGCTTAAACCCGGAAGTAGGAAGATGTTCAATCTCTTTCCTTGTGTTCTTTAGTTTTATTTCCTGAGATGCATCCTCAGATGCGTCAGAGACAAAGGTGTTTTTTGGAAAATTTGATTTGCTGGACCAAAATGCAGAGCAAAATTCGTTATATGTCGATTGCTTAGCTTCTTGTCTTGATTTCCACTGATCAGGTCTGCTGGCATAACTGCAACAAAGAAGAAATGATTCTATAGCATATTAAAATAATAAATGAGGTAAAGATACAAAAAATTACATGCATGCATCAACGCTACCAATATGCCCCCTTGACTTATTCTCTGGGGACTTTACTTAATTTTTTTATCTGAAGTATAAGTTTGTTGGTGATACCAGCTTTCCTGATGTGTTGCCACTTCGGTTAAACAAAGCAAGGTAAGATTTTTTTTCTGAAAAATATCTTACCCATCGATATCTAGTTTCCTATGCAGAAAAGGCCCTTGCTTTGTCTTCGAGAGATCAGCTTTCACATCCAACAGTTCAGTTGCAATGGCTTCCCTTAGTGTCAAGTTACATGCATCGAAGCACTTCTCAACAGTAAATGAACCAGACGTGTGTAATGAGAGCTCGCCAAAATGTCCACGTAACCTGTCAGGAAGTCATTGGTTAAAAGAAAAATCATCAGAATAAAGAACAATTGCTTGAAAAATAACTGACAAGTAGCCCACGAGACTGAGTGAAGAAAAAAAAACACGGAAGGAAAAACAGAGTAAAAACTCTGACATTCACAATCTAATTCTCTATGCTCAGTTTTGGGTATTGTAATTATATAAACAAAGCTATACTGTGGAATCTATCGGTCTTGAAATAAATAAATAGCCATATATGATATAACAAAAGAAACAAAGCTTACTTTATAATTAGCCTGCGTTTCTGTTTTGTAGCAGCATTTGAGGCAAGAAAGGCTTCAATGACACGTGCTCCGCTAGAATCTTTTGCTGTTTCAATGGTACGCTCAGCGTTCATAGAAGCTAAACTTATTATGTATGGCTGTATAAGATCCTGTGAGAATGGAAAAGTTGGGAAATACTGTGAACGCGCATGAACAGCCAAACTTGGAAGTTAAAACAAATGAACCAATTTTTGTCAACGCAAGAAGAAAGGAAACATACACTAGAAAACTTGAAAATTTCCTGTAGGATCAAACAACCCATGACATGCATCTTTGCACCAGGTGCCCATTCCCACGTAGATTTATCTTGATAACCAAAGTAGTTATCAAGAAACAACAACCGTGGAACAATGAAGATACGGGATTCATTTGTGGAGCATAGTGCACCAGCAAGGGCCTCGCAACACTGTCAGATTAGCAAGAATCATTTGTATAAATTATCTTAAGAACATTTTTGTAACAAGAGATGAAGTAAATTTTCCTTTGAATATCGAAAACATAAAAACCTTAGTTTCATGACTTTGAAGCCTTTGGCTAAGAGCTAACAGAGAAGCCACAACACCCGACTTCCCTTGTTCAAGAAGATCCTTGAATTTTGGAGCTAATTCTTCCCATATTAAACCCATCTTGCAGACAAAGGAAATTGAACCTAAATTTACCGACTTCAAGGAAATAGCACAACAGAATAAAGACAAAGTGTCGGAAGGATAAGAATACCTGCTCCTGGTCTCTTGCATGGGAAATTAATGCTTGAATAACAAAATTTGCACATCGATCCAGTGAAAGCTCAAACAAAGAATTCTTGAAAACTTTGTTGAACATTTCGTTATACAAACTTTCAGGGGCCACTTCCAAAATCACCTGAAAATGGCACGCAAATGCATTTAAAAAGGCGAGTAAGAAAATTATACAGGACAAACCCCACATTTTAGATCATGTTTTGCACGGACTAAAGCGGGTAATACGTCCATAATCAATCTTTACTTGCAGGGTACCACAATTTGGTATAAACAACTCAGTCAGAGGCTAAACTCAGCTACCTCCACCAAATGACTGAATGAAGTATCCTTCATTGAATCTAAAATTTCTTTGGCAACATCAGTCTTTATATGAACCCCCTCTTCTTTTCTATTTACGGAACTGCAGCCCAGAACACGAGGAATAATTTCAAGCAACTCCTCATCTTGTTTCACCATTAGTCTGAGAGCCGTCTGTCAAAAGAAGATTAGTTAGCATCGCCGTGAACCAAAAAGCGGAAAATAACAGTCGATACTAAGAAGCTGCTTCAAGATGATTAGACAGAGAAATAAAAACACCTGTAAGACCAAACTGCTATACTGATCTACTTGAAGATACTTCATGTCCTCTCTGCTACAATTTAATAGTCCATCTAAAAGGTACTTGAGCAAATCTGGAAACCCTTGATGAGGGAATTCTAGATTATTCTCATCTAACTGAGACGTCTTCAAATTCAAACGTTTAGCCAAATTTTTTGATGATTTTGCGCCATGGAGCTCAGGGGAATCTAAAGAGACTCCCTTGCAAAGAGAAATAAGCCTACGAAGAACATGCGAACCATAGCAGTTGCACATCATATCAAGAGGATTATCCACAATCACCTGAACAAGGGAAATATTTTGCCATCACAATCAAGATCAATTACCAGTTTCATAAGTAGAAGCAAAAGTATACTTGTTAAAGCCAGCAAAAATTGTATATGTACCTTGCATATAGAATTTAAAGCCTCCTCAATAACAGAATAAGCATCTGGATTTTCCAGATGTGTGGCCAAGGATTTGAGAGCAGACTCTGCAACATGAGAACCAGATCTATCCATTGCAATGGCTGGGAACACCGTTGCACAATTTCGTAGGAAACTGCAAAGCTGGTCAAGTTCACATCCTTCCAGTAGAGTTTGCAAGACATGACTTATGATATAGTCTGTTGCAATTTCATATTCCCTCCCTCTTGTTTCTTCAAGGGCGTTTCCGCATATTACTGAACGTTCCTCTAAATCAACTTCATTACTATCAAATAGATTCGCAATCTCAGAGAAATACTTTGAAGTTTCTGGATCAATCTCTTTCCTGCAAAAAATTATACCAATTCACTAGCACTTCTTATGGTAACAAATAAGAGCAAAAGCGCAGGGAAAATCTAATAAGCCCCTCTTCAAAGTCTAGCTTACCTGACAAATTGATTCTGATGTTCAAATTCGGATTGTTTCTTTGATGTTGCCTTTATATTGGATGCACCACCGGATTGCTTCCTCTTGTTAATATCTCCATCAAATCCTCGACTTGCTTTCTGGTCCTTCCTACACATTCCATTTTTCCTTTCACTGTGATTTTTCCTAGAACTTTTATGTGCACCCATCAAGCTATCTTCCTCAATGGCCCTGTGCCTCCTAGACGGCAATGATTTGGAGCCAACTGAAACCATGTAATTCTCAGCCGACTATGTGAAGCCCCAGTTAAACCCTACAAAATTTACCCACGAAACACATTCAACATCAAACAAACAAACAGACCATAATAAACAGTTTTAAGAACTATATTGTCCTAAATTACACAAAAATACAGGCCTAACAAAAACACACATCCACAGAAATTCATAGAGACAAGCATAAATAGCTCTAGATTGTAGCCTAAAGTTGAAACATGAATCTGAACTTCTATTCGAGGTAAAGATACAATAACTGGGTTTCGTTAATAAATTACGATACACAATCTAACAACTTTAGAATAATATAGGTAAAGTTTGTACTATCAATCTCTCTAGATAATTCCTCCAAGCACTGCTTACTTTGAGACCGACACAACACAAACCTGAGGGTGCGAAAACACAGTTGGTGCTTGATAGGGAATTAGACGGAGAACGCTGCGCTTAGAGCTGGACGAAGCAAGATCACAATTCACAATTCACAATCACAAGTAAGAAAAGCGATGTGGTTTCTACCGCTTTAGGTGTTTCTACGTTACACAAATTTCCTAATTTTTAGGGCTTTACTTTCGTCCTACACAAATACGGCGTTGTTAAAAGCTGCGTTGTTAAAAGCTGTTTAGTGGCAGGGATATAACCCAACCACGTACCTAACATGATTGTTGGGTTTATTTCTGTTTACTGGTTAAACTTGTTTTCTAAATTTTAGTTTTATCCAAATTTTAAATTTTTTTATAGTTATATGCATACATATTTTTAAAACTACATGAATTTTTAAATTCACCACCGCCGTTAAATATTAAGAATTCGTTGTAAATAATATATTTTTATACATTAATTAAATTTGTCTAATTAAACATATTTTTATATTATGTACTTTACTCTTCTATAATAATTACGTAAATGAATACTTTTTTTTCTTAAAAATAGAAATTTTTGAAATGCTTCCTATTTTAATTGTACTGTTATATATGAACAATATCGATTTAAATTTAAGATATATTTGGTAATAATTCAATTTTGTTCATCGATTTTTTTCTCTTTGATGTCTTTTATAAAATCGTTTTCTCCTCGATCCACGTCATCTGTTATGTGTCTTTCATCGCCTTTCCTTGCCGGCGAGCATCGTCGACCAAATCTACTTGGAACCATCTTTTCATATGTTTTTACTTTAACTTTAGCTTGCCAATTTAGCTCCAAATCGTTTTTGTCAAGAGAACTAGATAAATATTCATATGGGACATTTTCGTCTTTGTTTCAGTTCTCGTCTTTTTAAGTTGACTGGTTGAAGCATAACCAAATCGGTTTAGTTTTACATTTTACGGAAACCATTTAATTATAATAATAAAATTAAAATTAGAACCATTTCAAAAATTCATGTGGTTTTAAGAAAAAAGTATGCATTTATATAGTTAGATAGCCCAAAAGTATGAGTGTCGATAAGTTTACTAAAACAAGTTATGAAAATGAACACCTAACTTTGAAATTAGGCTTACTTGTTACTAGTAATTAACAATGGTAGTAGATTGGAAAAGTTTCGAAAAATTATGTAGTTTTAAGAAAACAATATATATCTGTGCAAATTGGAGAAGAGTCTAAAAATATGAATAAAAATATTTTAAGACCACAAATTCTATAAATATCTTTATCTAGTAAATAAATAAAAAATCAAATGAGTTAAAAGAATTGATTTAGCTATTGATAAAACTTGAAAATTAAAAATGCTTAAACTACAATAATTTACAAATGGTGACATATTAAAAAATGATTTTCGATAGACAAAAAAATCATGTGGTGTTATAGGATCAATAAAAAGTTTATAAAAATTTCATAGTAATAAATCAACGGTCAGACGAATAAAAAATCAACGAGTTAAAAAACGTTGGGGACCTACAGACAAGAGCGGTAAGAGCTGTTATCAGAGTCGAAACGAGACCACTATGCATGCGAACTTACACCGAAGGGAATAACGATTTTTGTAAAGTGCAATATTTTGCTTTATTAAAAATAGTGGTGCATAGGAGAGTTTAGATCATTGATTTACCTAACTATATTATTTATGTGCACTTATTTTTTGTAATCAATTATAACATAATTCCAAGAGTTAAAGATGGCTGAGATGAATTTAAAGATAAGTAACTTATTGTCAAAATGTTTTTGATAATGTGTGAGTAAAATTTACTAATAAGAACAAAATTTATAAGCTTAGCAAATAAATGTTTTCATATTTTTCAAGATTATGTATGGCTGTCCAATGAGAGTGAAACCTACAAAACCAAAAGAAGGTATGAGGTCGGTCGCGGACAGTCATATATGTTACACATTTAAAAGGGATTTTTTGCCTAATCGATTAGGTAGTATTCGAATTTGCAAACATATGTTTAATTTTAGAAAATTTTATATTGGAACGAGTGTATATACACTACTTCTATAAATTTAACTAAAATATCAAAGCTGTGATAAAATATTATTCAAGTAGAACAAAAAGCTTTTATTTGGATATTTCATAGTCAATTGTTTTCAAAATCCCATGATTTTATTTGGGCAATTCTTTAAAATATTACATTTTTAAGTTTTTATTGTAAAATAGTATCGTTAATTTAAATTTACAATAATAACACGAGTTTAAGTTTAAAATACATTAAAATTTCATTTTAATAAAAAATTAAATTATAAATTAGAAAATAAACTCAAATACAATGTTTTAAATTTATATATAATTTATTTAAAGTAAATAAGTAGTTTTACATAACTATTTGTGTTATTTTTTGGAATTTTAGTTTTAATGTGTTAGATTTGAAATTTTTTTAAAATATATAAGCATTATACGAACTTAGATTTAGATGGTAACAAATTAACGGAATTAGCAAAAACCACATATTATTTTCCTACTTATCTTTTACATTATTTAGAATCATGCCTTGATATTATAGTTGCCAACAAAAAAGTTAACTAAATTGAAAAGTATTTTTAGGTGTGATTAAATCTAAAAATTGAAAAAATATATGTCAAAAATCGATCAAACGAGTTCATCACCATCGTATTAATTATAAAGTTTGAAAAATTATCGTTTTAATAAAATTCTACATTGTAACTAATAGTTGGAAAACTTAGAACATAAATTTTTACCCTAACTAGATTTCAGTAAGGATTGGATTACTCGGTTTCGGATTTCAGTCAATGGTTGTTTGAAGAGACTTCAACAACTCTTGTCAAATGACATGTCTTTTTTGGGATTAGTCGTGTTTTAATAAAAAGATAATAATAATTAAAAGAAAGATTATGTTGCTAAAAGCTCTATAAATATCAGTCGAAAATTTAACAAGGCAAAATCATATCTTTAGCATTGGTATCCGTCGTCCGGAATAATAATCTTGGGCTTCAGCAGCACGTCCCCATAAAGCTGATCGCAGATGCGGAGATTCTTGATTACCCAAGCCAAGACCCTCGTCGACCTTACTCGTCGTCAACATCACAAAAGTCGAAACATTCTCTCTCTTCCTTCTCTTGTTTCTCTCTCCCGTTTCCTGTCTTCTACTTCGGGGATGGCTGCTTCTGATTCCACTTCCTCTCTTCCCGTTACTCTTGACTCCATCAATCCCAAGGTGTGTTTATTAGCTCTTGATTTATCGGGAATTGTGGGTTTTTTTTTGTGTTCTTTCCTCGATTGATCTGGATTTGTTTCTATTTAGTTCAGAATTTTCAGTGTTGAGTGTGTAATTTCTGATTCAAAAACTTTCCTCTGTCCTTCTAGTTGTATACCCCAATTATGAAAACCGACAAACTTTGCTTAATGTATTCGGTTCTCTGTACTTAGAAATGGGGTTTATTGCACATCTTCGAGCTTTGCTTCTGCTTTTGCTTACGTCTACTCAATTTTGTTTGTTATGACTATATGATTCTTTGCAGATTCCACTTGTCACATATCGTAAATCCTAGTTTTTCATATGAAATTCCTGCAACTTGGAACCCTAAACCAGTTTCTGTGAGGTGTCACATTTTGGAAATTATGTAACACTTTCACGTGCTATGTCAATGTTATTGCTTTGCCTTATTGATCATATTAAACCAAACTAGAACTTGGTTTTAACTAAGAGGGTATTTTTTCCTGGTGGCAGGTTCTGAAATGTGAGTACGCTGTTCGTGGAGAAATTGTCAACATTGCTCAGGTGAGAGATACAGATACATGTGCTTTGTCTAGTAAGTAATATATCACTACCAAAATCTGTAAAATTGTATTTTAAGCTAACTAACTTGTGTTTTGCCTTTTGCTTGCATCTTGCAGAAGTTGCAAGAAGACTTGAAGTCTAATAAGGAAGCTTATCCCTTCGATGAGGTAAGTAAATCCCTTTCTTGATTGACATAGTCATATTCTATTTTGTATTCTTTGAGAGTCATGGTCGGCGGTTTTGGTTTGAGTTTCATAGAGTGTAAAATTTAGTGTTGATGTTCTTAAAACCTTTATAAAGACTTAAAAGAAGCATTCACCGCTTTTTGGCAGATAATCTATTGCAACATTGGGAATCCCCAGTCTCTTGGTCAGCTGCCTATCAAATTCTTCCGAGAGGTAAGCGGACGTTATTGGTGCTAGTTTTTTTGACACACTAGCCCCAAGATATAACTTCTATCATCTATATGTCTCAGGTTCTCGCATTGTGTGATCACACAAACCTTTTAGACGAGTCTGAAACACATGGTTTGTTCAGGTATCAAACGTGGTTCTGAGGTTTTCCTCCTTATATTTCAGCTTTAAGGCATGTACGCTCTTAACATTTGATTTTTATTCTGATATCAGTACCGACTCAATTGATCGAGCATGGAAGATATTAGACCAAATTCCTGGAAGAGCAACTGGTGCTTACAGTCACAGCCAGGTTTGTCATCAGGGTCTAGTTGAAAGTCCTAAACTTACATTTTTTTATTTGCTGAATGATTCCTCTCTTTTGCCTCAGGGTATCAAAGGATTGCGTGATACAATTGCAGCTGGAATCGAAGCCCGTGATGGTTTCCCTGCTGATCCAAATGATATTTTCTTGACCGATGGTGCAAGTCCAGCGGTAACAGTCCAAAACAAAATCCTTTTTATGCATATAATTAGAACGACCCCTTTTAATGATATGTTGCTAAGTGTATTTTTTTTTCTCCCCACTCATTCTATAGGTTCATATGATGATGCAACTTCTTTTAAGTTCAGAGAAAGATGGAATTCTCTGCCCGATTCCTCAGTACCCATTGTACTCTGCTTCAATTACTCTCCATGGTGGATCTTTGGTATACTTATCATTTAAAATACTCTTTTGGCACAAAAATTTTCGACTCGTCTTTTCTTTTGATTGTATTTTCTTTTTGCTTAGATTCCATACTATCTTGATGAAGCAACAGGATGGGGACTGGAAATATCTGACCTTAAGAAACAACTGGAGGAAGCTAGGTCAAAGGGTATCACTGTACGAGCCTTGGTGGTCATAAATCCCGGTAACCCAACTGGGCAGGTAAAAGCCGATTTTCAAGACTGGACTGACAATTTCTTAGAGTTTGCGATGCAAAATGCAACATTTCTGTCATTTTTTGCGTTATTTGTTGTGATTAAGGTTCTTGCGGAAGAAAACCAGCGTGACATTGTTAATTTCTGCAAGCAAGAGGGTTTAGTGCTTTTAGCTGACGAGGTCTACCAAGAAAATGTCTACGTTCCTGACAAAAAGTTCCATTCTTTCAAGAAAGTAGCTCGGTCTTTGGGCTATGGCGAAAAGGTTATACCCGTAGTCTCATTCCAATCAGTCTCCAAAGGTAAAGAAACAAATTCTTATCTGTTGGCATCTAAAAAATGGAGTTTTCTTTTTGACGGCCGTTTTTCATTCTCGGTTGACAGGATACTATGGAGAATGTGGAAAGAGAGGAGGTTACATGGAGGTTACCGGATTCACTTCTGATGTAAGAGAACAGATATACAAAATGGCTTCTGTGAATCTTTGTTCTAACATCTCTGGTCAAATTCTTGCTAGCCTTATAATGAACCCGCCCAAGGTAACACTCTCGTTCTCTCAAACCGGATTTTCGCCAAGTGCTTGCAACCGATAAGGACTTAAATCAGGCTTCTTATTTCTTTGATCAGCCTGGCGATGACTCATATGACTCTTACATGGCAGAAAGAGATGGAATTCTCTCATCCATGGCTAAACGTGCAAAGGTTAGTTGGAGATTACAGTACCCTTGGACGACACTTTTCAGTCTGTATTACTGTCATAAGCTTGACAATGAGTGTGCAGACTTTGGAAGAGGCTCTTAACAACTTAGAAGGCGTAACGTGTAACAGAGCTGAAGGAGCGATGTATCTCTTTCCGCGAATCAATCTTCCTCAAAAGGCGATTGAAGCTGCAGAAACTGCCCAGACAGCACCAGATGCGTTCTACTGCAAACGGCTGCTCAACGCCACTGGTGTGGTTGTAGTCCCTGGTTCTGGATTCGGACAGGTAAAAAGAACCAAATCTATCAATAAATAGTCTCTGTTTGTTAAGTGTTTTTCGAAAGGATGGAACTTGAGTGTGTTTTTACATTCACTGTGGTTAGGTTCCTGGAACATGGCACTTCAGGTGCACGATACTCCCGCAGGAAGACAAGATTCCGGGGATAGTGAATCGTCTCACAGAGTTCCACAAGAGCTTCATGGACGAGTTTCGCGACTAAAAGCACTGCAATTCCTGAGGATGCAGTCAAATACCTTTAGAGATCGCTAAAATGTGATCAATCTGAGTAATAAAAATCGGTCTCAGTTTTGCAATACAACTAAACATGATATCTTTTATATACTCAAACCTCATAAATTAATACACACAATTAATAACCACAATAATATAATATATTTTCTAAGTCTATGTTGGAGTAATGTAGAATTTAACAAATTCGATATGATAGTAGGGGAAATTAATAAAAATAACCTAAAACTTGTTTTCAAATATAATTTTAACACTTATGAAAATATTTTTGTAAAATTAATATATGAGGGTAGAAAAATTATTAAAAACTACTTTTGCCTAAAAAATAATGTACAAATGTTAATTACGTTTCAGTTTTTGCGTGTTTTTTTGGGATCAAACCAGACTTCTCGAGAAATCTGATTCAGTCGGAATAAACTGTTTTTTATCGCCAAATCAAATTTTTTGAGAAGTGTTCGAGGTTTATTCCGGCTAAAACAGAATTTTTGGAAAAGTCTGCTTTGATCGGAATAAACTTCGAACACTTCTCGAGAAGTCTGTTTCAGCCAGAATAAAATATTTTTTCTCACTAAAACAGACTTCTCGAAGAAGTGTGCTTTGATCGGAATAAACTTCAAAGACTTCTCGAGAAGTTTGTTTTAGCCGGAATAAACAGTTTTTCTCACAAAAACAGACTTCTCGGGAAGTCTTCAAGGTTTATTCCAGCTGAATCATACTTTTCGGAGAAGTCTGTTTTGATCGAAATAAACCTCGAAGACTTCTCGAGAAGTCTGCTTTGGTGAAAAAAACAACTGAATCAGACTTCTCGATAAGTTTTCGAGGTTTATTCCTATTAAATCAGATTTTCCCGAAAAGTTTGTTTCACCCGAAATTAACTTCGAATACTTCTCGAGAAGTCTGATTCAACCGGAAGAAACTGTTTTTGTCACCAAAACAGACTTTTCGGGAAGTCTGCTTCAGTGAGAAAAACAGTTTATTCCGGTTAAACAGAGATTTATTTCGATCAAAGCCGACTTCAAGAAATTTGCTTTGTATTTTATTTGTAAAGCAGACTTATCAAAGTGTGTTAGAGAAATCTGCTTTGTATTTTATTTGCAAAGCAGACTTCTCGAAATGTGTTAGAGAAGTCTGCTTTGTATTTTTTTTTATATAACATCATTTAAAGTTTTTTCAAAGTCGGTGAATCAAAATATCTCTCTAATTTAATAATTTTAATTTATTGATTAATTAATATCTATATAAAATAAAAAAAATTCAAAGTCCTAATTTATTATTTTAGAGGTTTAGTGTGCATTAAAGGAAAACATTAAAGACCATTTTTTCTTATGGTCAATTCAATAAAACATTTGACCTCTTATTTTTTAATTGTTTAGTATTCTTAAACTTATTATCAAACATTAATTCCACTAACTAATAAAGTAACTACGGCTAGTTATATAGCCAAACACAAGTCAGTTAAATATATACATTTAATAAACCAAATTAATAAAATATACATTGATGTAAATATCAAGATAATTTTTAGTAAATCGAAATTATATATATATATATTAACATTGAAAAATAAACACCATAGTTCAAAACTTTTTACCTAAATATTAATAAATATAATTACCTTAGCAAATTTTCATAATCATTGTATTTGCCATTTACTAATAATTTTTAACATTGAAAATGTATTAAATTATTCTATTTTATTTATCAATGCGAGTAATATCAACTCCTAACAATTCAACATAACTTTTTCTTGAGTTCACGTCATAATTTATTTGATATTAAAATATCGGAATTATTTTCTTTTATGATAAGATGTATTTTTCATTTAATTTTAAGAAATAAGTAAAGAAAATAAATTTATCAATAATCTTATAACTAGATTTACACATATGTTCAATATGGAAAAAATATTCATATATTATAATTATTGATTTAGTAAATATAAATTAAATATGTACATAATTTATATTTTTGTAAAATAATTTTTAAAAAAATTTTTAATATTGATTATATAAATAAAATATATATTAAAATCGTATTATGTAAATGAATTTAAATTGTCTATATTTTGAATAAATATTATTATTAAATAGCAAAAAAATTATAGATGTGATAAATATTCAATTAAATTATCAATTTATGTTTATGTTTTAATTGATTAATTTTTTAAAATCTATAATATTTTTTATATTGTGTTTGTATTTTATGTTAAAATATTAGAGATCTACAAATAATAGACTGTTCAATAATTTTTTAGTGACAGTTTTCGTAAATATTATAATAAATAATATTTTATATAATATGTGTGAAGATGGGAAACATTGTTGGGTGAAAAATCTATTTTAAATTCATTTGTGAAGGTATATGTCATTTGGTTTTTTTGTCTTTTGTGTGTATACGTATTGTATGTTATTTGTTTGGGGTTGGTTTAATTAGGACGATGAGGATTTTAGTAACTGGACCGATTTAGATTAAAAAATCGAATTGGTTCGAATTAGACCAAAAAAATCGAATTAACCGTATTAGATCGAGAAATTAATTCGAAATTCACTGAAAAAAATATAAATACACATTATTAAACTGAAAATTTATTTTAATTGGATTTAATTCGAAACATTTCAAAATGCTTAAAACCAAATCGATTAAAGCGAATAAATAACTGAACTGATTAAACCGAATAAATAACTGAACGAAACCGAATTTTTTTTTGGTCGACTTTTTTCAAAACCGAAAGAACTAAACCCAAAAAATCCAACCCGATTATCCCAACCCGATTATCTCAACCCGATTATCCCAACCCGATTATCTCAACCCGATTATCCCAACCCGATTATCCCAACCCGATTATCCCAATCCGATTATCCCGACCCGTTTAATCCGAAAAACCCAAAAAGTCAGGCTTACTTAAAAGATTGGCGAAGGTCATGTTTTCAGTATAAGGAAAACATAATTCGGTCTTTGGATTAGTTTGTTTGTAGATTTTAATCGGTTTAATGTATTCGTGTTAACAAGCATTAAAGAACTCTCCAGTAGCCAGTAGTTACCGATCTAAGAACATATATATCATATATATGTAATTTATAACTGAATTGACAATTCTTTTTCTGTGTAATTTTAAATTCCATATTCATTTGAGTGTAAAAAATTTGAAATAAAATAAATATAGCCAACATGAAATAAAATAATTAAGAACAGCATCAATATATACACGTAAAACTTTCATTATTTTAAGTATTGAGGATGCAACTGAAGTGCAAATTCTAGATATCCATTGTTGTTACCTGCATGACCTTGATCGTCCCAAGCCATCGGTTTGGAATCAATCATAGCCATCGGATTTGGAACTGTCGAAACATTCTCAACCCTCCGATCACCACCCATCTCACAAATCCTCCTCCACAAATTCTCCCTTAGCCGACTCAACGCCATCTTGTACTCTTCCAACTTCTCCTCCGGCACACTCTCCACCGGCCTCTCCCACCACATTAGACCATCGTCTTCCTCCTCTCTGGTTTCCACGTCATCACCAGAACGTGACATGAGCTTAACCGGAGCCTTATGCATGTAGTGTTCGATAAGTCTGTCGACGTTACCAAACACGTAAATTCTACCGCAGGGTGAAAACGTTATGATACCAATCTGTGCGCCGCAGAGAACGCTTAGTTCGGCCGCTTTTTTGAAAAGTCCGGTTCGGCGTTTCGAAAACGTCACATGCCTTTGGCTCTTCACATTGATCATCTTGATTTCTATCTTCTGTCGACCTTTGGTGGTTTTAGGGTTTTGTAATTTCGTCTCTTTTTGTTGGTTGAACAGCGAGTTAGGGTTTTGAAGGGGCGTTTGTTTCGTGGACGGAAAGCAAGTGGTCGTTGAAGCTTCACCGTCCTCCATATTGACGGAAAGAATGAGAGATGATTATTTGAAGACAAAGAGAGTTCTTTGAGATAAGAAAATATTCCGATTTATATTTATATATACATAGTTTGAAGTAAATAAGGAATCTGTGTTTCTTCGATATATATATATATATATATATATAGAGATTTTCAAATTTTTATGGAAATATGTATATATATGTGTTCATACTGGCATTAAATGCTCGTCCCAATAATTTAACTTTTTATGGAATGATTCCATAAAAAAATGAAAGTTAACTTTTCAAATCTAAGTTCGTAATATTATTTCCCAGATTTACGAGATATGCTACTTTCTATTTTACTTATTCAAAAAACTACCGATGATGCTTGTATATATATGGTCAAGATCCAATATTTTTATCAATAAAATTGGATGCGTTTAATCTAACTGTGACACAATTTCTTTTATATTTCACCGGATTATAATATTTGCCATTATTAATTCAGATTTTGATATACATAAAATATAGTGTTTTTAATATTATTTCACAAATATAGTTAGTAAATGTTTATATTTCATTTTCTCATCTACTCAATTTTTCCAATCATAAAAATAATAATTAGTTTCCATCTCTCCTTTGAAAATAATTAATGACATATTATCCATTTATTTACTTTTAAGTTAATCAAGGATCCATTCCAATCAAAATCAAATATGTAAATTATGTATTTATCTAATTTATATTTACTAAATTATAAAGTATAATTATTTTTCGAAGGTAAGTCTAAATCTACTGAAAAGTTAATCCATAAATCCCATTATGTGGCCATTATGAATATTTAATGCCGTTTTAATTATATTTCCACTTGAGATATTGATTACTCTTTTAATCAACAACTCAAAAATATACATTACCTTGTTGACAAAGCTTCAAAGAAAGGTTGATAAATTAATTTAGAATTGAAAAAATGATTAGTGGAGAAAACCATGGGTTAATTAGTAAGACTTCGTCTGGTTTCAAATCAATGCCCATGGCTAATCAGGACATACCCCTATAGTTAAGTTATTTGTATTAAATAGCTATTGTAAATTTATAATTAACTAGTTTTTATGTGTTTCATATTTTTCAATTTATATCAACTGCATTAAGGTTTTTATCACTATCTTAGGGATATTGAATCTTATCCAGGGATACGGGAAAGTTTGGGAGACGGAATATATATATTCAAAAACACGAAATAAAACCTATTACAAAACTAATAATCTCAATAGCAAAACTTTGGTGGGGTAAACAAAGAAAACATAAATGGATGCTTTGGACGTCGTTACTTAAATTCTGTTAGGTAATATCGGAAGGCAGACTTGGATTTCCGGAAACATAGAATTTTAATACAGTTTCACTGGCTAACACAACTTTGGCGGTTTATTGAACCACAAAGTGCATCATCTGTAATATAGATTATTGTTGAGAAGAACCACAAAGCTCAATTCTCTATTGATAAAAGCAAAAAAGAAAGAAATAACAATTCCATTCAAAACAAAAAATGCGCAACAGACTAAATGTGCGAAAAGCAAAACAGTTAAAATTCGATAACTCTTCAGTCCCAAGAGTAACAAAAACAGGACATGTCCATAACCATCAACTACTGTAAAGACTATCAACTTTACTCCCAACCAGTAGCTGGAGCAGCTGTGGGTGGCACGGTTGTGTCCCATCCACCATCTCCTGCTGGAGCAACTGGAACGACAAATAAGAAACAATTAGAATCAGTATCACAGACACAAATTATCTGTCATAAACTTACCGCTTGAATCTGTCCAAGAAGCAGCAGCAGGTGCAGCAGAAATTGGCGCCTGGGCTTCTCCTGGCCATGCAGCATCAGGGATCTGAGCACTGGTCCATTGGTCTCCACCAACCATTCCATATTCCGGAGCAGGAAGTCCAAAGTCTGTCTGAGGGGCAGCTTCATCCTCATCCTCTTGCTTAGCCTCCTCAGGCTCCCTGTAAAAGAACAGGTCCACCTGTACAACAACACAGCATGTGATAAAGGGAAAAGTTGAGACATATTGCAACTTAATGTACTGAATGATGTAAACCTTTTGTAACAACACAAATATTTCCTCAAAAATGATATCCTCTTACCATGACATCCCACTTTTGTGCTGGGCGAATGGTTCCACGCATCTGAAGGACCATCCTTGCGAGAAGCCAGAACAGGCAACCAATGCTGTGCTTGCCCTTGTTGTTGGCAGGGATACCAATGTCAACAAATCTCATGGGAGAGTCTGTGTCCGAGAAAGCAATGATGGGAATGTTTCCCAAAGCACCTTCCTTGATTGGCTGCAATCACACACAAGACATTAATCAAAGTAAAGACAATACCATCACTAGTATTGAATTTCATAAAAAGCTTACCTGGTGGTCAGTTCTCGGGTCAGTAAGAATCAGCAGCCTGGGTTCACTGAAGGAAGTTTGCATTTGATTGGTGAAGGTACCAGGAGTGTGCCTTCCAGCAATAGCATTGGCTCCAGTGTATTGAGCAAACATTAGAACAGCTCTCTGACATTGTTGACTTATATGCAATAAACGGACAGGATTCTAAATCTGGGGCTTTAGGGGTTTTTAGTTGGTTTTCAAGTTGTTAACTAACAATGGATGACCTTGAAAAGGCAATACTAATTAGCTTTGAATCGGGAGTTGTCGATTCGGCTTTACAGTCTCAGGCGGTTACTTATTGTCAGCAAATTAAAGAAACTCCATCTATATGCAGTATATGTATTGAGAAGCTCTGGTTCTGTAAGCTTGTCCAAGTTCAGTTCTGGTGCTTGCAAACACTGCAGGATGTTTTAAGGGTCAAATACGGATCCATGAGTTTGGATGAGCAGACTTATGTGAGGAAATCAGTGTTCTCCATGGCGTGTTTGGAGGTTATTGATAATGAGAATGCTGTGAGGGTCGTGGAGGGACCGCCATTTGTGAAAAACAAGCTTGCTCAGGTTTTGGTTACTTTGATCTATTTTGAATACCCTTTGATTTGGCCGTCAGTGTTTGTTGATTTTATGCCTCACTTGAGCAAAGGGGCTGTTGTTATAGACATGTTTTGTCGGGTTTTGAATGCGTTGGATGACGAGTTGATTAGCTTGGATTACCCCCGAACCACAGAAGAGATATCTGTGGCTACTCGCGTCAAGGATATGATGAGGCTACAATGTGTCCCTCAGATTGCAAGAGCATGGTATGACATTGTCTCATTGTACATGAATTCTGATCCTGATCTTTCTGCTACTGTGTTAGATTGCATGAGAAGATTCATCTCTTGGATCAACATTAATTTGGTTGCAAATGAGGCATTTGTTCCTCTACTGTTTGAATTGATTTTGTTTGGATTGTCTGATCAAGTTCGCGGTTCAGCAGCTGGGTGTGTCTTAGCCATGGTTTCTAAGCGGATGGATCCCCATTCAAAACTGTCCCTTTTGCAGACCCTTCAAATAAGTCGTGTTTTTGGTTTAATTTCTGAAGATCTTGATTCGGAACTGGTATCAAAAGTATCTGCGTTGCTCACCGGCTATGCTGTTGAAGTTCTAGAATGCCATAAGCGGTTGAACTCAGAAGACACCAAGGCAGTCTCCATGGATTTGCTGAATGAAGTTCTGCCGTCAGTTTTTTATGTCATGCGGAACTGTGAGGTGGATTCTACTTTTAGTATCGTTCAGTTTCTCCATGGTTACGTTTCTACTCTCAAAGGCCTCCCTGCAATAAAGGAGAAGCAACTCCTCCACATTACTCAGATTCTCGAAGTGATAAGAATTCAAATTTGCTATGATCCTATGTATCGTAATAACCTTAATTCACTGGATAAAATTGGATTGGAAGAGGAAGATAGAATGTCCGAGTATAGAAAAGATCTCTTTGTCTTATTACGTACAGTGGGCCGTGTTGCTCCTGAAGTTACTCAGCATTTCATTCGCAACTCACTAACAAATGCTGTTAAATCCTCATCTGATAGAAATGTTGAAGAAGTGGAAGCTGCGCTTTCGCTTTTGTATTCACTTGGAGAGTCTATGACGGAGGAGGCCTTGAAGACAGGATCTGGATGTCTGAGTGAATTAATTCCAATGCTCTTGACCACACAGTTCCCTGGGCATTCTCATAGACTAGTTGCACTTGCGTACTTAGAAAACATAACAAGATACATGAAGTTTATTCAGGAAAATTCCCAGTACATTCCCAATGTTCTTGGTGCCTTCCTTGATGAAAGGGGTTTACATCACCAGAACGTTCATGTGAGCCATAGAGCGAGTTACTTGTTCATGAGAGTCGTGAAATTGTTAAAAGCAAAGCTTGTTCCATTCATTGACAAGATCCTGCAGGTAAGGAACTAATTTTCTCTTTTTACAGCTTGTTTGATCCAGGACAGTTACTCATTTCTGTAAAAAAAATTTTGTTTTAACTTTTGTCTAACCAATGTATCGTTTTGGGAAAAATCAGAACCTCCAAGATATGTTGTCCCAGTTGACGACCATGAACTTTGCATCAAGAGAACATTTAGGAACTGAAGATGGCAGTCACATTTTTGAGGTTATGACTCACCCTTGAAGCTGCTGTCTTCATAATTGTATTTCTGAGTTGGAAAAGAATCATTGTTCAGCAAAACTAAAATCCCTATCTCCCAAACTGTAGGCTATTGGCTTAATCATAGGGTTGGAGGATGTCCCAGCTGAGAAGCAGTCAGAGTATCTGTCTTTACTGCTTACCCCTCTCTGTCAACAGGTTCGATTTCCACTATTCTCTTCTTTTTTTGCGTGGCACTGTTGGCATTGTTTAATGTACTCAGTCTCTTTCAATATGATTGTACCAGATTGAGACAGTACTTGTGCAGGCAAAAGTTGCAAATTCCGAAGAATTTCCTGTAAAAATTGCAAATATCCAGTTTGCTATTGTTGCAATAAATGCTCTTAGCAAGGTTTGTGGTTCTTTATTCTAGTTTTTTTGAGAAAGAAATCTTTTCGTATGTGATTTTTATTTGGTAATTTTGCCCCATTCTGGCCTTGCCCTTACAATTTTGTTTGAAATCAGGGTTTCAGTGAACGTCTTGTTACTGCTAGTCGTCCTAGAATTGGTCTCATGTTTAAGCAGGTTTGTTGTTTGTATGAGAGATGTGTTTTTCTCTCTCTTATGAATCATGTAGATAATCGTTTTCCAAACTGCCTTTCAATTGTCGCTGGCCTAATTTAAGCTGCCCTGTTTTTTCTAACAATTGGTAACCTTCTCCGTAATGTAGACCCTAGATGTGCTTCTAAGGGTTTTGATTGAGTTTCCGAAGGTCGAGCCTTTGCGGAGTAAGGTATGAGTGTATTGTATTTTAATAAGTAGACATATTGTGTCCAGTAGTGTTACATATTCTTTTCTATTTAAAGATTGATTCAATTCAGTGATTAGCTTGTTCCTCCTCTGTGCAGGTCACATCATTCATACACCGTATGGTTGACACCCTTGGTTCCTCTGTGTTTCCTTATCTTCCCAAGGCTTTGGAACAGCTACTTGCTGACAGTGAGGTATAACGAAAATTCAAAGCTTGCCTCATATTGTTGAATGCCCATTTTCGTCTCCTGAAAATAACAATTAGTTGAAACTCCTATGACTCACTTTCTTACCTGGGAGTAATATCTACTGATCAGGATACTTCATTTTGTGCAATGATACTGGGTTGAGCACGTTAGTTTTGTCACATTTACAGCAAAATAATCTGACTGTGTACGTATGATGTTGCAGCCAAAGGAAATGGTTGGTTTCCTGTTATTACTCAATCAGCTTATCTGCAAGTTCGACAGCTCTCTTCGTGATATACTGGAAGAAGTATATCCCATAGTTGCTAGCAGGGTTTTCAATGTTATTCCAAGAGATGTATTCCCCTCACGTCTTGGGGCTGTTACTGAGGTATTTTGTTTGTTTGTTTGTTTTTTAAACTCAATCTCATTTATTTCCAAGCATGATTTCCTGGTTATCTTGCAATTGTGTAAATTGGGAACCTTTTGATATTGTAGCACGTTTATATCCTGTGACATTCTAACATATCCTTTTCTGTGTAGGAAATGAGGGAATTGATAGAGCTTCAAAGAACGCTATACACATTTCTTCATGTGATAGCTACACACGATCTCTCTTCTGTATTCCTTACACCTAAAAGTAGGACATACCTAGATCCGATGATGCAGTTGCTTTTAAACAGTTCTTGTAATCACAAGGATATCACCGTACGTAAGGTTTGTAACACTTACCTTTTGTTACCTTTTCATTTACTGCTGGTAATCTTTTTTTGTTACTTATTCCCCTCTCTTTTTATTTCTTTGTCATGGAAATAGGCATGCGTGCAGATATTTATTAGGCTTATTAAAGATTGGTGTGCCAAGCCTTATACCGAGGAGAAGGTATGCCTGCTAAAAAATCTTTATAACTTCTACGTCTTCATGGAAAAACCATAAATGTTATAATCAAGAGATTGTATGTTTTCAGGTTCCAGGTTTTCAGAATTTCATGATCGAAGCTTTTGCAACAAACTGTTGTTTGTACAGTGTACTGGATCAATCCTTTGAGTTCAATGATGCGAATACTGTAAGCATAAGAAACTTCAGTTCTCTTTTTCTTTTGGCATTATATTTGTCAGTTGCAGTTGTATAACACAATTGACTGGATTTCTGTCTTTCCTATGTATCTGCCTTACGAACACAGCACGTGTTGTTCGGAGAAATCATCACAGCTCAGAAAGTGATGTATGAAAAATTTGGTAATGCATTTCTCATGCATCTTATGTTGAAAAGTTTTCCATCAGCACATTGTCCACAAGATTTGGCGGAGCAGTATTGCCAAAAGTTGCAGGTTTGATACGTTGTAGTCTCTCAAAACTAGTGTGAAGTAGATAAAAATCTTCTATCTTGTGCTTAAACATAGTTTCTCCTTGCCTTGTTTGGTAATTCAGGATAGTGATCGAGGCCTGAAATCATACTACCAATCCCTTATAGAAAATCTCCGACTTCAACAAAACGGGAGTCACGTTTGCAGATAGCATTCTGAAATACAGATAGTTCTACATAGAAAGGACTCAGGTCAATTCTGCTTCGAGCTCTAAAGGTTTTAACAACAAAGCTCTCTTCCTTAATTATCTACATTTTAGGGCTTGTTGTAATGTCTTTAATACAATGTCCCATCTCTTCAGGTTTCTTCAGATGTAAATACTATTGTCAATGTCTCAACTACTTCAGAGGTTTGTTTTCATTTCTAGATCAATCTTGTTAAAAGCTTGATAGAGATTTACACCGTTGTTGATTTCTTTTATTGTTCTCACTCAAATCTGCAGTTGTCTCTTACCAAACAATCATGTTATTGATTCTCTCTCCAAAGCAGTTACTCGAACCCCAAGGCCTTGCAAGGTCGTCCAATGCACACTCCGAGCAGATTTGCTGTTTTTTTGTTGTTGTGAAATTGTGTCTATAAAGCCTCCTTTTTGTCCCATCTCCAAATTTTGATTATGTCATAACTTTCTGCATCTGATGTTTCCTGAGTCGTGTCCTTGAAATACTTAGAAATCTGGGAGAGGAAAAAAGAAAACAGAGAAACAAAAAGTTTTGGCTGATTTTCCTCTCCTTCTATTTTGTTTTCTTTAATATGAAATTTTTTTACTCAACTCATTTCTGTTTGTGTGACTATTGCTTTTTAAAACAAGTCATCCGTCGACTTATTATTCCACTGTTTTAAGAACTACCCTGGTAAACACGAGATTGGACACTAATCCGGTCTGGATTTAATAGTAATAATTTGGTATTTAACATATGATTTAGTATTACTGGTTGAAAATATCTCCAATTAGATCAACTTCTTCTTTCTTTTCCTCCTAGGCTTCTTCTTGTTAACTACTCGGTTTTTAATATCTTCATCAGTTTGATCTCGTAGCCAGTCGGCGTGATACTTCTCATCATACGGGACAACCTCTCCATCGACAAACGGCTCTCCTGCAGAAAACTATGCATCTTTAAGATACAAAATAGTTCCAAGGGTATCTACATTTAAGGTTACGACCCCTTAGAGTGAGTGCAAATTCCAACAAAATGAAAAGAAACAAAACAAAAGCAGCATATCAAACCTCCATATCCACTGTCACCATCGACTATAAATGAATCTGGTAAAACCCATCTAACATCAGGCAGAGCTGCAATCAAAATTACACAAGCCAAGTTATAGCATTTGCCACAAAACTAGAAAAAAAATGAAAAACTAAATCCAAAGAAAGAAGACAAGTTTCCAAAAGATCTCAGTCAATACATTTGATCTTGTAAGTCAAAGGTTCATGAACCCTGCAGCTAAATGCATAATAGTACTTTGTGGAGACAGAATATATAGATTTCTTGGCCTCTTCTTCACTGCACACAACAAGCAACATCAATCATATACCACAACGCTAACTAGCATCTAGAGTTATATTTCAAACTAAAGCTTTAATTTTGTTTTACACAATAGACCAATCGATTGCTAGAACATCACAAAACGATAACCTTTTGCTGATAAAATTGAACCTCAGGGGTAATGAAAAGTCTTGATTAGTTTACCTCCCTAGAGCCATGGCTAAGGTTTTGACAAAGCATCGGACGATGTCGTTTCGAGGTGGGTATCCCTTGGGAGCCTTCATGAGCACAAGCCAGTGCTTGTAATCGCATCCTTCTACTAAACTCGGGACTCGAATTAACTCAGAGCAACGAGCCGCTTCCGAGTTAACAGAACTAGAACTTCCCGAGAATGGAAACGACGGAGGTAGACGAAACCGTACGGCCGCCGTCAAGTGTAACGGCCTTCTGATGATACTCGCCATTGATACGGCGTAAAACAAAACGATGAAAACCTGAATAATGTCATGTCAGACCCTCCAAGTCATCTGGAAGCTTTGCTTGCTTTTTTAAGCAAATTTCAACTACTCGAAAAACCTACGGCGGCAATAGATTCATAATTCAGGTAAATGCGCCATGGACGAAAAGGTAAATTGGCTAATATCCATCCATCTGATCTAACGCAATGGTCGTTCGATCAAGGAAGAACGCCTTAGAAAAAACAGTTGAGAAATTGTACTTTGAGCCAAAACCTTTTGGTAACTTATATTCAACAGACTATTTTAAATGTGCTTTTTCGGCAAGAGAATAAATAGTAACAATGAAATGGTCTTTTGACTCCTTTGTATTATCAAAGTACATCCTGTTAAAGAATCAATCTTTACAAGCAAATAGAAACCTTTGTGCCACAAACTTGAATCAACAACAACGTTCGAATTAAGAGTTTTTCAATGAATTACACAGTTTCAATCTTGTTTTTCTTTAATTATTACATGTTTTGCAATCTGTACAATTTTTTAAGTGCATGATCTGTAATATAGAGACTTGTTGACAAGAACCACAAAAGCTCAATTCATATCTTTTGATAAAAGCAAAAAGAAAGAAAGAACAATTCCATTCAAAAGAAAAACTGAGCAACAGACTAAATGTGCGAAAAGAAAAACAGTTAAAACTCTTCAGTTCCACGAGTAACAAAAAAAACAAACCATCAACTATCGTAAAGACTATCAACCTTACTCCCAACCAGTAGCTGGAGCAGCTGTGGGTTGCGCAGTTGTGTCCCATCCACCATCTCCTACTGGAGCAACTGGAACAGCAAATAACAAACAATTAGAATCAATATCACAGAGACAAATTATCTGTCATAAACTCACCGCTTGAATCTGTCCAAGAAGCAGCAGCAGGTGCAGCAGAAATTGGCGCCTGGGCTTCTCCTGGCCATGCAGCATCAGGGATCTGAGCACTGGTCCATTGGTCTCCACCAACCATTCCATATTCCGGAGCAGGAAGTCCAAAGTCTGTCTGAGGGGCAGCTTCATCCTCATCCTCTTGCTTAGCCTCCTCGGGCTCCCTGTAAAAGAACAGGTCCACCTGTACAACAACACATCATGTGATGAAATTGATAAAGGGAAAAGTTGAAACATATTGCAACTTAATGTACTGGATGATGTAAACCTTTTGAAAAACACAAATATTTCCTCAAAAATGATATCCTCTTACCATGACATCCCACTTTTGTGCTGGGCGAATGGTTCCACGCATCTGAAGGACCATCCTCGCGAGAAGCCAGAACAGGCAACCAATGCTGTGCTTGCCCTTGTTGTTGGCAGGGATACCAATGTCAACAAATCTCATAGGAGAATCTGTGTCACAAAAAGCAATGATGGGAATGTTTCCCAAAGCACCTTCCTTGATTGGCTGCAATCACACACAAGACATTAATCAAAGTAAAGACAATACCCTCACTAGTATTGAATTTCATAAAAAGCTTACCTGGTGGTCAGTTCTCGGGTCAGTAAGAATCAGCAGCCTGGGTTCACTGAAGGAACTTTGCATCTGATTTGTGAAGGTACCAGGAGTGTGCCTTCCAGCAATAGCATTGGCTCCAGTGTATTGAGCAAACTTTAATACAGCCCTCTGACCATAGGGCCTTGCTGACTGAACAATGATGTCCTTTGGATTCTCAATAGCAACAATAACTCGAGCAGCCATCATCAGCTTTTCCCATGTTTTTCCGAGGTTGAAGATGTATATACCTAAGATCAAAGAGCTTAAAAAAATTGAGTTCCATTCTATCGATTTAGCAGTGCAAAGTTAAAAAAGGAGCAGAACAATTAAAGCAAAAACAGAACTAACAAAAAAAGAGACTAGCACAAAGCAATCTCAAACATCGGAGAAAACGTTCAAACCCAAAGTTGATAACGTAGCAGACGCATAAGCATAGCTTCAATTCAAACGAAATGAAACGAGAAAGCTGCTCACTTCTTCACATATACCAAAATCATTTCACATATACCAGTTATTTTTGCAGCCATTGGGCATTTTCTTGTCAGCGGCTGTTTAGATCCTCCGCAAGTAAATTGTACTTTAAAAATGAAACTATGAGGAACTGAAAAACGACATACAATTCCAAAACCAATCTAAAACATACAAATTCGCAATATCAACACAGGAACTCGATACTCTATTCAACTATTCACACATACACACACATAAATATATGATGCATCAGAAAAAACATGAAAAATTACCGTCGTTGCGTCTCTTGAAAACGTAACGCTCCATCTGGTAATTGCAATTTTTGGTTCCGAGGTGAACCTCAGCAGCACACATCATCCGGATGTCAGCTTCCTTCTGGGAGAGCTGTCCTGAGCTCGCAGATCCGTTAGTCGCCATTATTCTTTTTCCTCTTCTGTCGTCTTCTTCTTCTTCTTCTCTGAGATAAGCGACTGCTAGGTCAAGAATCACACGAGAGGCGAGGAGACTAAAAAACTCTGGGGGAGAATGAATTTATAAAGAAAAACCCTAGTTTGTATAAAGTCTAGTTTGCCCCTGTTTCACCCCCGTAAATATATAAATGACCATCTCAACGTGGTAAAATTTTCGGCAGATGTAAATTAAACAGTTTTTACTGCTGACCAATGATCACTGGTATAATTTCCGGTTTGCGTTAGTTAAACCGAACGCCATAGTGTTAACAAACCTGGCAGCAAAAGATCATCTGTTTTCTTCTTTGCTACTCGTAATACGTTAGAACCCTAACGCATTTGAAGTTGTTTGATGATCTTCTCTGGAACGAGCTCATAAGGTTTCAATTTCTTATATCTTGTGAAAATCTTCTTAGGTTCTTTCAGTTTCTCGGATCTCTTCTCACTTTTATGTCGTTTTTTGTCAGTACCCAGACGGGTTGAGCTTGATCTCTAGAGAGAGTTCATGGGTGTCTCGTTTAAAATTTCGAAGGTTGGCAGAAAGTTCCGTCCTAGGATTGCTTCTGAAGCGCCTACTCCTGAATCTCCAGAACAGCGGAATTCGAAAGAAATCGTTCTATCAGGAAAGACAAAGGTATTTACTGATATATATATTTTTTCTTAATTTTACCGCTGAAAATCGGTAAATATACGTTTCCTATATATATATATATATATACATATTCTAGTTTTGGAAATCTTGTTTTAGAAACTTTATGCTGTGAATTTATGTTTATACATCTCTGTGAATGATGGATCGAGGATAAGAGTTATACCATGTAGCTTTGTATTATAGATTGACCAAATCTGTTCTCTTTGATTCAGGCCTCTGCTGAAAGCCATGCTTGTGGTGATGTTTCTGAGTTTTCGCAGCCATGTGCGCCTGATATATCTCCAGGTTAGCATCTCAACTACTTTGAAATCTCATGTTTTGCTAAATTCAAGCCATGTTCAGTAAATTGAGTGCATTTGCTCTCTCTGCAGGGCATGAAGTTTCCTTTATATTGAGCCTCTACCCGAACGGCTACACTGTAGGAAAACCCTCCGAGGTATGCTATAGAACTTCATGTGCCGAGAGTCTGTATGAATATGTTTATCATGAAAACCCTCCGAGGTATGCTATAGAAATTCATCTAACAATTGTTAAACTTTCAGAAGCAGGCTGTGCAACAGACATCATTTCGTGATGTTCCAAAGGTCTTACTTCCGTATGATAGGGCAGCCGAGAATCTACTTCCGGTAAATATTTCGCATAAGGAAAAATAAGTTACATGAAATGTGCTATTTTTAAATGATACTAAACATATAGCCAAAGTTTTGGTGAATGAATTCAAAGTACTTGGAAAGTAATTTTTAAGTTTGTATGCATTAGTGAGGGCCACTATATATGTAGTTCAATGTTTTGGTCGATGTGTTTTCTCCAAGTTTTTGGTGAAATCTCTATTACAGCCGTCCGTTTTCAAGAATTTATTCTGAGCTTTGCTAGTTGGGTTCTTATGCCAGCGAATATGGTTGTTTTCTGTATTAAATTTAGCATATGTGAAGATGAGGCAATGAATTTTTTCATCACTCAACCCAAAATAATCATTTAACTGCATTACATGCTTGTTCTTTTTGTCAATTTTTTCTGTTCAACCTATCTCTTAACTGAGTGGATGTTTTTAATTCTGCTGGATGCTTTATAGGCTATTGAGGCTGGCAGACTTCCTGGGGACATTTTGGAAGATATACCTTGCAAATTTGTCGATGGGGTGGTTATATGTGAGGTGAGTGATCGGCAGTAATTTATTTGAATAAAGATTTCCATGACCTTGCAAATTTGTCGATGGGGTGGTTATATGTGAGGTGAGTGATCGGCAGTAATTTATTTGAATAAAGATTTCCATGACCTTGCCATCTATTCAGAAGAGTAAACTAGCAGTCCAGACTCCTAAATGGCCGTCCCAGAATCTAAGAAAAGTGTTCTTATGCCTTGAGAATATTGTAATCACAATGTTCTTGTTCCATCGCCTTCCATAAGTTCTTGGAAACTGTTCGAACTAAGTATTCACAAAAACTGTGTTAACTTTTACTGAAACGAATATTACTCTTAGCGAACCAAGAAAATAAATTGTGTCGTAAACGTGTTATAAGTGCATAAGAGTTCGTCTTCAGAATTCACTACTACCTTTTCCTAAAGCAGATCCATTATTTGATTTTTCTGTATTGCTCGTATTCTGCTTACCATGAGCTACTGAAATACACTGGAGTAATTAAATCAGTAGAAAACATATCATCACAAAAGATAATACCTAGACTGCTCAGGTATTATCTTACACATCATCACATTTTCATAAACTTTTGATTCATACTGTTGTAGGTGCATGACTATCGGAGACATACCCCAGAGCAAGTCTCTCCTATGATAAATAAATTGCGCCTTAAAATGTCACTTGAGAACGTGGTAAAAGATATTCCATCGATGTCAGACAACTCATGGACGTATGGGGATCTCATGGTAATAACAGTTGCTCTTGGGTTATTGGTCGTATAGCTGAGCACTAAAACTATTAGCTTCTGTACTGATCCTTACATTAAGTGCAGGAAGTGGAGTCCAGAATATTGAAAGCCCTACAACCTGACCTTCGTTTGGATCCTGCACCCAGACTTGATAGGCTGAGTACAAACATTGTGTCTACTAAGGTAGTATCTCATTTAAAAAAAAACATTTTGTGGTTTCTCTTCTCAATTGCTTTTATAATTTTTAATATGGTTGTGTTTCTACTCCGTAGCTCGATTTGTCTCTTTCTACTTTGCGGAGAAAGAGATTAAGGCAACTGACAGAAGTTACAATCATATCTCAAAACAAGATTCATGGGAAAAAGGTTTGCATTGATCGGATTCCTGAGAGTTCAGAGCGAGGAACCATGCCGGGTTTGTTAATGCATCAAACCCATAACAACCAGGCTATTCAAAATCCTGGAACTAATATGCTGGCAGGATTAAAAACTCAGACCTTGCTGCAAGATGCACCAAATTCCTCACTGCCCTTGGTAACACCTCAGCAGCAAAGGTATATGGTAACTGGAAATATACGAAACATGCAGGATCAAGGATCAAATTCTGTCAGCGTATCTGGAGCTTTTCCTGGAGGACTAGATGCGATGTTGTCTTACTCCTCTGATAGTATGAACCCCGGTACATCTTTTCATAGAAAGAGGGAGAATCAAGAAGGACAAATGTGTTCTATGCCTAATTCAAATAAGCGGACACGGATTTCACACATGGGTCCTGATGGTGTTCCACAGCATCAGTTAGGGCAACGCATGGATGGCCTTCATGGAACCGATACAAATTGGAAAAATGCGCTTCTACAACAGCAAGATATGCTAGGCAGAAGTATCCAATACCCAAACTCAAGTATTCAGAGGTTTTCGCCGCAGCAAATTGAAGGGGTTATTAATCATCAAGGTCCCATGCAGTTTCCAGCTGCACAACAGGGGGCAATGCGATACACTTCTAAAGAGGAGCCATCTGAGACTGGTAAATTTGACGGTAACAGCAGAAACAATATGCCGGGAGTGGTAAGTGATGCAAATGATTTGGATCCACGTAACCAGTCAAGGATGCCCCATAATGCATTCGTGAGATCAAATTTCCCTCAAACATCCTGGAATGTTAGTCCTGGGCAGCAAACTGAAAAAGACCCAAGAAAAGAAGAACAATTCAGTAGAAGAATATCTGCTCAGAGTCCTCGTTTATCGGCTGGTGCTCCACCACATTCTCCACTTTCATCGAAGTCAGGTGAGTTTTCTGGGGGTTCAATGGGGACCCACTATGGAGCAGTTGCAGCTGCTCAAAAGGATAAGGCTGTTACTTCTGTTCCTGCTATGGGTACTACTCAGTCAGTGGGTTCTAGTGCCAATGATGCTATGCAGCAAAGGCAACACCAAGCCCAGTTGGCTGCAAAACGGAGGACAAATTCTCTTTCTAAGACACAAGTTATGAGCACTGTTGGCTCTCCTGTAAGTGTGAATACTATGAGTGTTCCGGTTAATGCAAGGAGCCCTACAGTGGGAACCCAAACTTTGGGCGATCACGCAATCCTTGACAGATTCTCAAAGATTGAACGAACTGCTGCAAGGTATGAATTTTATGAAACCTGTTTTGTTGAGGTTGTTCCCAATAGGAAATGTATTGCTTAATAACACTGAGAGGAAGGTATTATCCTGGAGTCTCTCCCGTCCCTTACAATCTCATTGACCAGACTTAAGATCCAAGATGCCTTTCCCTTCCTAGTTACATTTCGTTTTGTAGAACTTAATCCTTATACCTAGAATCCACTGTTAAACAGTAAAATGACTTAGCTACTGCAGTTGTTCTTCCATACTTACTAAGTAAAAGATCCAAATAGAACAAGCCCATGCTCAACCTGACTCATCGCCTTTAACCTTGATCCTGCTCGTTTCTCAGCCACTTTGCTTTTTCCTTCTTGCGTATTGATGAATAATTGGAGGTGTGTAGCGTCAAACCTATCACGTGTTTGCAAACTATAGCTTTTTTATAATTTTGACTTTCACATATGTGATAGTTCTGCCTTCTGATTCTGGCTTTACACAGGCATTGTCCCACTCTATCTCATTGCATTTACACAAATCAATAATGTTTGGTTGGTGCATGAATAAGTTTTTGATGTTGTATGTTATAGATTTTATGTTTTTTGTCGGTTGACCCAGTTTCTCGTTCCATTTCTAGGTACCAACTAAATTGCAAAAAGCATAAGGTGGATGAGTACTCTCGAAGACCTCGCTCGTATGCTCAACAGTCCCTGATGGTTTGTTTCTCAAACCTGTCAAACAACGAGGACTTCAAAGACGAGGAAAGAGCATTATCAAAATCTATTCTTGGTGGCAGTATGAATACATGCAAGACGAGAGTACTGAACTTTGTTCGTGTAGACCGTGTAATGCAAGGTCTGTTTTAACAAGATATCTGGAGATTGGTACATATCTCTATTTGATTGAGTCTGACTCCTGCATCTTTTTAGGCACTGTGTCTTCCTATGTCCCTAGAATAAGAACAAGACTGGTGATGTCTGAGAAGCCTGCTGATGGGACAGTAGCATGGTGTCAAGGGGACATAGATGATGGTGATGTTTTTCCGGCGGAAGATTATTTCTTAGCGTTGCCAAATACTGTAAGTCCACTGGAAATTGGCAGTTATCTCTTAGGCTTATGTTATTGTTGTAAATCCTTTGTGTAACTATGAACATGGTTGGTTTATGGATACATCTCTCTTGTTAATTGCTCCTGCTTGTTTCTTCCTACTCGATGAAAATGGGACGGACAAAGGATGATTTTATATACAGCACTTATTTTTCTGGAAATTTGTTGACTTGCTTATTTGTCCTTGCTGTCACAGCACATTGCCGATCTACTTGCTGCTGAATTCAAAACACTGGTATTTTTCAAATTCTGAGTTGATATGATCAAGTCCCTGGTTCTGTGGGAAATCTATTTACAGATTGATTTACATGGTATGCAGATGGCCCGTGAAGGATACCTCATGGAAGAACATATTCAAGCAAAACCAAACCGTGGGGATGCTGGGGCAGGCAGCAGCCAAGTGAATTCTTCTAGTAGTTTTCCAAGAGGTAACTCTGCAAGTGATATGCAACAGTATGGAGATGCAATTGCAGGACAAGCGTCGAGCGAGGCATCAAAACAGGGAAATGCTGGAAGCGCACCTATAAACTCAACCCAGAATATTCTTGCAAATGCAAGGATGCTTCCACCGGCAAATTCTCAAGCCTTGCAAATGTCTCAAGGCTTGCTGTCTGGTGTCTCCATGCCCATGCAACCACAGCTACTTGACCCACAACAGTCAGCACTACTGTCATCACAGCCACAGCAGAAAAATCAACAGTCCATGTTGACACAACAACAGCATCCACAAATGCAGAGGCCGTCCATGGTAGTGCAAACAAATCCTCTATCAGCCATCAACCCAATGAGCCAGAGCTCTGGTATGCAGCCTGGTGGTCAAATGGCCAACAAGCATTCGCCTCTCCAACTTCAGATGTTACAACAGCATCAGGTGGCAATGCAGAGGAAGATAATGATGGGGCTGGGATCAGGTGTAGGCATGGGTATGGGTATGGGTATGGGAAGCATGGGCAACAGCATTGCTGGGCTCGGAGCTTTAGGCAACCAATTGAATATGGCAGGAAGAGGGCTTGGGGGAGCCGGAATCTCATCATCGATGTCTGTTCCTGGCATCGGTAATATGGGCCAGAACCCAATGAATCTGAATCCAGCATCGAATTTGAATGCTATAAGCCAGCAAATCCGATCCGGCGCATTAACACCACATCAAAATGCTCTGTTTACAAATATTAGGATGGGCATGGCGAATCGAGGTGTAATGGGTGCTCCCCAAGCCGGAATAAATGGCATGTCAGGTGCCAGGCAGATGCACCCTAGCTCGGCTAGTCTTTCCATGTTGGATCAGAATACATTAAACCGAGCTAACATGCAGCGAGCTGCTGCTATGGGTAACATGGGCCCACCTAAACTGATGCCTGGAATGAATCTTTACATGAATCAGCAGCAACCCCAACAACAACAGTTGCAGCATCAGCAACAGTTGCAGCAGCCTATGTCTCAGCCATCTCAGCAGCTAGTTCAGTCTCAGCAGCATCAGCAGCATCTACAACAACATGAGCTGCCTCAACAACCGCAGCAGCAGCAGCAAGCAACAGCCTCCCCTCTTCATTCTGTGTTATCACCACCCCAAGTCGGTTCACCATCAGGTGGGATTACCCAGCAGCAGCTGCAACAGTCAAGTCCCCAGCAAATGAGCCAGAGAACTCCAATGAGTCCCCAGCAAATGAACCAAAGAACTCCAATGAGTCCTCAGACAAGCTCGGGTACAATGCATCCAACAAGCACAAGCAACCTTGAGGTTTGTCCTGCGAGTCCACAGCTAAGTTCTCAGACACTTGGATCTGTTGGTAGCATCACCAATTCACCAATGGAGCTTCAAGGTCCCAAGAACAACTCTGCGGGTAATAATTCATAATCACCAAACGTATCATTGGGTAACAAAAAATCATTGATCTCCTCAGGAGTTGTAATCTAACTTGGGTTTTAGTTGGCAGTCTTAAGTTTTTCATGAACGTTAAGGTTTTGAAACTAAGATTAGGTTCATGATAAGGATCTGTAGAGAAAATAAAGAATATGTGCTCTGCAAGTAAAAGTGTCATTATTAGGTTATTGATATGTTCAAATATGTAACAGAAACAAAGTATGTTAATAAAACTTTCGAATTGTCAAGTTTTTGCACAAAAAACTTCACCTAAAAAATGCAAATCAATACTGCAACCTTCAATAGTATTCGTGATATATATTTTGCGTGTAGTGATGACGTGGCAATATATATATATATATATATATTTTTACGTGGCAATATTTAATAACACAATTGATTTCGGAGAAAATATGGTTTCTTTCGCTCTCAGTTCAATCTCTATCGGTTCTTGTCTTATGGATCATGTGTTTCCTTCTAACACTATTCCGTAATTTTTGAAACTGATTGTTCAAATCTAGAGAGGCAGCAAGTGAAATGGCCAGCTTTTAAATCGGACTAATATCACTTTCTATATTTCCTGACGAGATTCTCGACCTGCATAATTAGAATTCTATCCTATCCTCAAACCTCCGTGATAAAGAAAGCACACGTGAGCGCCGGATTGGTTGCCAGCTAGTGTTAGGATAATGATCCCAGGGTTAGATAAAGATTCTATTATTGATATGCTAAACAATTTCAATTACGTAATGATAAATTATTATGATAAATACGTAGTGAACATATTTCTAAAAAAGTAATTCTTTAGAAAAAAAACTTCTCTTTTTATTACCCCCACCGTTGCGCAACCACGGGCACCGTCGGTTAGCATCAACTGTGGTGAGTACGGCATCGATATCAACAAACGTGGTCGTTTCATAAATCCCATTTCCTTGCCCGTACAGCCCACTCTATAGCCCAACACCGTCTCTCGACTAGGCTACAAGCCATTCGTGTTCGAATCCAATCTTAATTAGAAATTGGCATTTGAATATTTGGCAGATTCTAATATCTTCTATGCTCAAAGTTAAATAAACAACCCATAACAATTTACTTACCAGACGAATTTATACAAACTAATATATATATATATATATATATAACAGAGATGTAATGAACAAGACAGAAGTACAAGTCCCATGAAGTTTGTGGAACGGACACCGAGTGACTTATCAATCATTAGCTTGTCGGAATCAATCATGAAGCTTAATTAAACTTCACAAAAAAAACTTATACTCTTGTTTATTTTAACCTTTTTGAAACATATAATGATTAGAACTTCGTCGTACTTGAAATTAATTAAGATAATTAAAGTTTGGTCTAACTAAGTATTTTTCTATCTAAATCCACAAGACTCTTTAAAATACTCGAAAAAAATATTATACTAATACACTAATTGTTTACCAATTATTGTTATGCGCATATTAGATTTCTATACATTAATTGTAGATAAAACAAATGACATTAATTTCCGTGCGTCCCTTTCATCACCACCTCGAAATTTAATGTTATTTATTTTACAACAAATTAATATTTAAAAATCTGTAAACATATAAATAAATGTTGAACTAGTGTTGATAAGCAATAAGAATTAACTATAAACTTATTATGTCGAGTAATTGACCTGTAAGCTTTAATAGACCAAATTTTTATATGTGAAAGTTGAGGAATATTTAAAAGATAAATATATAGAATATGCAACTAGAAAGAAGATTAGGAGAATGAAATTGTGACCAGCTCACCAACGCGTCATGAGAGCGACCATTATTATTTTCTTTCAAATATTTGCATATGACTTTCAATTTTATACGTAATATATGTATGTGTGTGTTTGTGAAATAGACCATACATATGATAAGCAGAAAAAGCACAATGAATTTCAATGATACGAATCATAAAAAAAAAAAATCATCACCGCTAGTCATATTATTCTCAAAATAGAGCAATCTAAATTATGTGGATTTGACGTTAAATAAGAAAAGGAAATTTTTATTTGACCGTCTTAATATATTAATTAAGAAATATTTTTAGAAAATAACTTTATTACAATGTATTATTTAAAAAAGTATTATTATGTGTAATCACTATAATAAGTTTCAAATAAATGTATAAATAAATTTAAATTATTATAATAATTATAATATATGTCAATCATATTAATTTGGTTAAAAAATCAATATGGTTTATTAAAATAATTATTTATTTTAAGAAAATAATCTTTTTTATTTTTTTAAGTTTCACATACGAAAATTTATAAATAATTAATAGTCAATCGCAATATGTTAGCATATATTATAAATTTGATATTTGTTATTTAAATAAAAACAATTATCATTTATAATATTTTACGAGTGAACATATTATGTATAGAAATTATTTATTATATTCAAATAAAATAAAAGTTACCATTACATTAAAAATAATAATCAATATTTTTTGTAAACATAATCAGATTTAAAATTCTAAATAATAATATTTCACAAATAACTATAACAGAAATTATAACTAAAATTATATTATAATTATTTTATTCCGTATATATAAATCTAGTGATATCATATTCAAGCAATTTGAAAGATCACTAATTAAAGGACCTCTTTATTATGTCATGAGACTCATGACTCAATGAGAAAAATGCGTACGTACGTTACAAAAACGGATACAAAAGTTTATTAAAATAAAATAAAGAAACAAACCCAACCAGAAAAACAAGGTTGGTTTTTGTTAGGAGAAATTTAAATTTTGTTGGTTGTAACAAAGTAAGAAACTAGATATGATCATTATCATAATAAAACTGCTAAAAAAAAGAGAAGCAAAATGACATGGTTTACGAGATCACGTTTGGATCACACACCGCATTGAATCACAATACAAACCAGCAACAACAAAATGTATTATATAATACCAAGTAAAAATCAATCAATCGTTGTCAATAAGTATAGAACTCAGCCAATTCTTCAACAGATCCTCCTTCTTGACCAGTCTTGAGCATCCACAACAAGTGCTCGAACAAAACAACTTCACAAGCTACAACAATCTCATGATTTTGTTCCATGGATCTAGGAGAACGATCAACGAGTTCTTGAAAGAGTGGGTGAGAGATGATATCTGGTCTAAGCATGTAAGGTCTTCGAGTCTGACCAACATAAACCACATGGAGATTGTTGTCCTCTGAAACCTCGTCGGAGACTGCAGCGGAGGAAGCTGAGTTATTGTTCTTGGTGAAGGAAGGCCATTTCTTCATCGCCGACTTCAGCTTTGTTAGCTTCCCGACCTTGGCCATTGCTAAACTTTCTTCTTTGGTATGGAATACTACCAGGTAGCTAGGGTTTGTGGTTGATGTGTTTATGTGAGTGTGTGTCCAAATATCGAATGAATTCAGAGAAATGTTTGTGGGAGGAAATAACGAGGAAGATTCGTGTACATATATATATTGAGAGAGAGAGAGAGAGAGGAAGAGAGAACGTATAGATGCATGACCCACCGATTAATGCTTAACAGCTAATAAAAGAGATGAAGACAGAAATGGCAAAACAAGTATCTACTCTACCCATTGTTTTCTTTTTATATCTTGTAAATCGGATTTTATAAACAGAGGACATTTTTAATACGATCTGTTAGTTAAATAAAAGTATAAAAAAATAAGAGAAAATTCACAAATATTAGGTAAATAATACAACATTTTCCAAAACTAAAAACCTCATATTTCATGATATAAATGTCGATTATGCTCTTTATTTTGTTTTGATGTTATATATGTCAACTGCAGATGTGTACGCAACCCTCTTATTGCTGTCTAATGATGGGACAAAGAGTGATGTTTTTTTTATAGATAAGTTTGATTAAATCTTGTCCACAAATTTGTTGAATATTAGCCGATAATGCTAATTTTCTGTCGTTCTTTTTTTCCTTCCAACTTTCTGTCGTTCATATGCAGAAGTTAACAAATACGGTTTCATAGGTCGACTAATTTTTCTTTCTTTTTCCTCAATTATATTACAACCTACGCATGCGATAATTTAATATTTAATAATCTGTGATAAAATTAAAACACAAAAAGGCAGCTGCCGCAAAGCTATTGGATAAAATTTCAAACATTTATTTATATATTTTTATTTCTCTTTCTATTATTATATTTAATTAAATTTTATAGCATGTTATGTAATATTAAATCTTTCATATTACTATTTAAATTCTGATTTTTATTTTTTGTGCAAAATTAAATGTAAACATTATTAATTATATTTTATAATCTAATTTAAAATATAATAGTTTTAGATTTTATTAAAATAGATAAGAGTTTTTTGTCGGACAATTTTCTAAAATAGCATTTTTAAATTTTTTTCTAAAAATAGTATCAATAGTTTAAATTTTCTATAATATAACACTTGTAATATTAAAATACATTAAAATTTTATTTCAAAGAAAAAATAACTAAATTCTAAATTATAAAAAATAACCCAAATATAATATTTTAAATTTTTGTATAATTTATTTATATGAAATAAGTATTTTTACATAATTAGTTGTACTATTTTGAAAATTTTAATTTTATAATGATATATTTAAAACAAAAACTTTTAAAACGTGTTATTTTATAATATTACTTCTTTTTGTCATAGTTCAAAATCCAATTGATAATTAAAAATTCAGACAGTTTAAAATTAATGGTTTTACATTTTCTGAAATATATAAGATTCTCATGTCAAATTCTAATTGATAACAAACAAATCCATAAAAATAGTTTTTCCCTTTTTTATTTTTTTTATTTTTATTATAATTTTGGCCTTTATGAGAAATTAAATGGAGATGACCTTACCGTCTGTCGTTATCGAACAAAATTTGTGGATGGTAAGCTAATCATTTAAGGAATTTTTAAATACTTATTTAAAACATAATACGTAATTATGGCAAAAAGAAATCAAATAATAAAAGAGTAGTACTCATAACTCATTCATATTTAGATATTGAATAAATGTCCAGAGTCGATCGTATGTAGATATGCTTACTTACACATCAACCTGTTTAACTTTTTTAATAATATTTTTCTCTTTTAGAAATTTTAAATAGGGGGAAATTAACCCAATATACATATTGAATTCAAAAATTAAAGTTATAACTATCTAATATTGTGTAGATGGTTCGACATGTGAGAACCTATTCTACTTGAATGTTATTTTACATCATACTATTTTAAACGAACGAAATAATTATATATTTTTTGAAATTAATAAAAATTAACAAAATATAGAGTTAACATAAATCCTAACAAAACAAAATTATATACAATTTTTGGGATTAAACACAACAAATTTTATGAAAACTAGATTAGTAATTCAAAGTATATTTGATTTTATTCAATATAGCATTATATAGATTATAATATATTTATAAAGTTTCTATTTATCATCATCACGAGTGGCATATGCATAAACATATTTAATATGAGATATTGAAAAATATTTAAATTAAAATATTTAACTAAATTTTTATAATATAATATAAATTGTATATAAATATTTTCTATATAGAATTATATTTTTATCTTCATATTACACATCTATTTTCTTAAAATATATGCTTAGTTTTAAACATTCAGAATATGCATACATTTTTTTATGTTTTTGTGAAATTCAAATCTGAATTACTTTTTTTTTTAAACTAAAAGAAGTGAGGGTAAAATGAAATATAATGTAGGAATTGTGCTTCTAACTAATTTTTTGTAATTTTTTTGATTATCTGTCATAAAATTTCCTTTTAAAATATGAATGAATAGGTTAGAAACTTATATAAGTCAAATTCATAGAATATTAAAAAATTAGAGTCCCACATTAAAGTAAGAGACAAGCCACTTGGGATGGTTTTGTTAATGTAAGTGCACAACAATTGTGCAACTAATCTACTTTAATTTCGTATAATATTAAAAAGGACAATTAAGAAAAAAGTTTAAAGACAAAGTCTAAAGTCTAAACTAAAGCTAACTATCAGACACAGTCAACATCAGTCCCCTTCATTTCTGAAATACTACAACATTAGTTTTCTTATGGATAAACAACCTTATCATTCTTTTTCTCCTTCTGTCATAATCAATCAATTTAATTTTTTTCTAGATTATTAGCAAACATGAGTTGTAGCAATCTTAACATAATGTTTGACAGATACATTTTAAAAAATAATAATTATTTTATAAAATATTACATCAAATACCATTATAATATCAAATATATATATATATAAAGATAAAATAGAAATTAGTATTATGTAATCTAATATTTAAAATTTAGTTTTTTGTTAATTTACTTGAATAGTTTTATCTGAAAGTAAATAAATGAACTATATTAATTTATTTAGCAACATAACAAATTATATTATTTAATTTACATTCATATTTTATACAATATATTCACGAATATTATGAAATCTAATATTTAAAATTACAATTTTATTAATATATTTGAATAACTTTTTAACTTGAAAATTAAACATAATATTACATATAAAAAATTTAATTTTCATATTTGTATTTATATTACAAATATTTTATAAAATAAATATCATTTAAAAATACATTGATAGTGATTTAACAAAAAAATTATAAAATACAAACTATTTGAATAAATTCACAAAAAAAATTAAAATATATCAAAATAATATAATTAAATAACTGCACGAATCAGTTTCTAGTTTTAGGTATTTAAACATCTTTCACATTATCTAATCCACAATATGTGACATTATTATTATATTGCCAAGACTGTCCAAATGAAATAGGGCTGACGATCTATTTCCCTCTCGGAAGTATCATATAGCACTACGTCCACCCTAAACTAAACGATAAACTTAAATACACATGAGTACAAAGTCGTAAGCGAAAATCCCCCTCAATTGAAATTCGGAAACTAATTTACCCCCAATAACAAAGTTGTAAACGTTAGAACACATAATTATGGTTAATGTTGGTTTACTGTTTCGAAACCTAAACAGTAAACCGTTGATAACCCATATTTTAATCTTAACCAAACCCGATAATCTGATAACCCGAATTAACCCAGATTAATCTTAACCAAACCCGAATTAACCCAGATCAATCTTCCTTCTCTTCAGAACTCTCTCCTTCAACACACCCGCAAGCTCACTCACGGCCTTCTCCGCATCGCTCCGATTTCTTATCAGCACCTCACTAACATCAGCCACCTCGAGTGCTCCCGTGAGGCTAACAGAATCTAAAGAACTAATCATGTCGTTCAGTAGTTCCCTGTAAGTTACCGATTCGGTGGCAATCGTACGAAGACGGCTCAAACGGGAAAACGCGGCGGCTTTATCAGCCGGAGACAGAGGTGGAGACAACGACGGCTTCCGTACGGTAACGACTCGGATGGAGCCAACACTCGAAAACGCCGTGAGCAAAGTCACATTCGTCGCCGCGGCTGCAATCACCGTCGTTACAAAACTCAGAGCAACTTCGCCGGTGTAGTGATAACGGCGAGGGTCACGGCGACGAGCTTTTTCACCCGGGTGAGAGAAAGGACAATCGGTCCAATCGTGGCTACGGCTACGTGTGCAGCGTCGGATCTTGAATTCGTACATCCGGAAATGGTCGCTGGCATACGGATCGTCGGAGTCAGAGTCGTAACAATATTCTTTTGGGGGTTTAGGGTTCTTAGAAAAATCGTGCCGATTGGGGAAAATCGAAATTCCCGAGAAAACGAGAGAAAGTGAAATGAGAAGGAGGAAAATCGATTTACTCTTTTGGGGGTTTAGGGTTCATAGACAAATTGGGGAAAATCGGATTGGGGAAAATGATTTTGGTTTACTCTTTCGGTTAAATGGTTTAGAATCTGGGTACATGTCGTGAACCAAAGAAACCAACATTTGTGGAGAAATTGATTCGAAGTTTCGATTTAGGGGGATTCATGCTTACAACTTTGTACTCATGTGTATTTAAGTTTATCGTTTAGTTTGAGGTGGACGTAGTGCTATATGATACTTCCGAGGGGGAAATAGGTCGTCAGCCCAATGAAATATGACAAACATCTTTTTGGTGTATGTTTCTTCATGTGGTTTTGTAGTTAACTTCAATAATCAATCAAATCAAGTTCTAAGCAAACAATTACTCGCAAATCGAAACTAATCCAATACCAAGAACCAAAAGTGCATGAACCCTCACAAATCACCATTCAACACATGTTTTGGATCCCTCACAATTCCTCAATACTATCGATTTCCATTGACTAAAGAAGATTAGTAAGAACAACAACAAAGAAAAAGATTAGTAAATCATCTTTTTGAGCTAAGCAAGCATGTCTTAATCATATCACTCAATTCAAGATCGAAGATTATTTAACTAACTACCCAATTAGTCAATTAGGATTCCCAATGGCCCTGTCATCACCATACTAAAAAAGGAAATATCAAATATCAATATCAAATCATGGAAAATTCAAGTCTCAATTGGTTAAAATTGTACAGTAATTTTTTCAATGATGTAAAACATAAAGTAGAAGAAAAAAACAACAAACGCAACAAAATTGGAGTAGTTATCTCCAGCGTTTAAGTATAACACTAAAAACAAGCTATGAGTCTTTGTTTCTTGCTTTGAACTTTTCTACTCTGATGCTTTGGTCTTCTTCTTCTTCTGTTTCTTCTTTTTGGACTCTGAAGTTACTCTTCTTTCAGAGATTGATTCATCATTGTCGTCTCGGTCTATCAAATGCTCGTACTCTTCAAGACTCGCATAGGGAGATTTCCGTTTTCTTTTTTCTTGCGTTTTCTTCTTACCACTACATGCGTCACCATCACTATCATCACCAACCTCATCATCAACATCATCATCGACATCATCATCAACATCATTATCAACATCATCATCAGCATCAACATCTTCACCATCAATCATGTCCATGTCTGTATCCATCTCTGCATCACTCACATCAGCCACTAGCTCTTCGTCATCATGGCCGGCTATTCTATCTAGATCATCATAATCATACTCACCACCCTCTTCTTCCACAGCATCATCATCAATATCATCCAACATATTCTCAATCTCCTCATTCTCACTATCATCACCACCCTCGAATTCAACATCACTATCGTAGTTACCTCCACCATCACCATCATTCACATCGTAAAGTTCTTCAGCAGCTTCTTCTTCAGGTAATTTCTTCTTTTTCTTCTTTTTCTTTGATTGTGTTGTACTGTTCATCTTGTTCACATAGAACTTGTGGAATACTAGATCTTCAGGAGCCACGTCTTCTTCTGCTAACGAAAGAATCTCAGATCCAACCATGTGGTTTGACATGTCAAGCTGCACAGAGAACAAGGAAGAAGAAAACATCCGTTACAGGTGATAGTAGTAACAAAATGGTTTAGACCTCTGGTTCTTGAAAAGCTTTTTACCTTCTTAGAAGGTTCGATCTGGGAGCCACCATGCCAAGTGTTCTGCTTTGGTTTCTTTTCCATGAATTTATCCAGGAAAGCAGTTAGAGATAAATCGTTCAACGGGTTTCCATTGTAAACAATGTTAGTTCCTGAGAGAAGGGTTCCAGCCATTGTAGCAACCGAGGGGTGAGCGTGTGAAGAAAGGACCACTAGTTCCCACCAACTCACACGGTCTCCATTACTGTTAATTTGAGATCAAAGATTCAGTTCCACCCAGAAGGCTATAATATCAAACAAAGTTGCTGAAACATTTAGAGGTGAGTATGTAATTATTGCTGTTCCAAGCATGGCTTGTCAATTTTGATTGGGACAAAAGCAATATGCTTCCTCAAGCTTTGACGAAAGATGAGATTAACTGACCAGTAAGAAGGATCTCTATGACGAGGATCATATCCTCCAGGAAGACAACTTGATTTCAATGGCGGTTGGCTTCTTTTCTCTGTACCATTAGAAACCTCCATGGTATCGTTAAGCTCATGGGGAGTTTTCCTCATAAATAGCTCTTCAGCATCATCAGAAGCATAATCATCTTCTTCATCAGATTGCCTGACCGCCAAAGCCTCTTCGTCATCTGAAGAAGAATCATCATCTCTACCTGTATTTTTCCCACCGTCATGATCAACTTCAACATCATTCACTTCTTTCTCTGCTTCTTTCTTAGGATCAATATCATCTTCCTCTTTCACATCCTCAAAATGTTCTACATCTTCTTCCTCAACTGATTCTCTCTGGACCACCATTTTCCTGCATGGTGGATAGAAGGATCAATTGAATCACTGGATAAAAGCCATGAATAAATATGCTTATCAGAACAAAAAAAAAACTTACCATAGAGGCGGCCTTGCTTTTAACACTTCAGACAGAAGGAAAAGGCATCCACAGGCATACTGTGGTGGCTGCTGAAGCGCAACCTACTCAAACATTTAAGAATGAGCTTTAGAGATAGCACAAAATTTGGTATACAAATTGTGTCAACTTCATTAATTAAAAATAACAAAAGAATCAAGATTCCTGTATAGGACGCATGATATAAATAGTGTTAACATTATCAAATGAAAGTAGAACTACCCAAAGATAGGGTTGATATATTCTCTTTTCATGTTACCAACCTGCAAGACTCTTTTGGAGAAGGCAGCCACACGCTTCATATTCATATCATTTTTCATGGCTCTGAGAAGAAGCCCAATAAACATTTCAGCCTGAAAAATGAGGAATTGCAAAGTTATTAAACAGGGTTTAGAAGAAAAGCCTATTTATTGTTCATGCTAGGGGGAAATGCATCAGTGTCTTTATACAAGATATAAAGTGGCTTTCACAAGATTAGAACGTACAAAATGCAATTACATCAACACTCTGAAACCAATTTCGGGCTCTACCAAATTGTAAGGGTAATAATCCATTCATAAACTACGAATAAGATGATGGGAGAAAGTAGGAAAACAGAAGTTTCTTAATTTAGCTTACCTTCGAAGAATTCATCGCCGAGGAAAGTAGAAGTTTCGAGTACAATGCACGGTAAAACCTGTCACTGACAATCTTATTCTTGGATGAGATCTTGTCAAGAAGCATCAGTGATTGAACCCCCACATTGAAATTCTTCGAATGTACCTGCATAAATCAATTCTTTATTAATTTTCAAATTGCAACCAATGAAACAAAACATATATGATGAAACTTTGAGAGTTACCAGCTTAAACAGCACCGGTGTTTGGGATTCAATTATATCATCGGCCTCGTCGGTGGAAACATATGGAAAAGCTCTGTTAACTCCCTGCAATAACAAAGCACTAGGGCATAAATTAATGTGTAAAGTCTCAATGCTATAAAAGCACATACATGTATACAAAATAAAAAACTGCACTAACTGTCAGTAGAGCTGATAGAATTCTGGAATCCAATTCAACGGGTGAATCAGATAACTTCTCTGGCTTTGTGTCCTTTGCATTGGCATTTCTCTTATCATCCACCACTTTGTCATGCGCACCTTGATTCTTATTTGCTTCTGTGGTTAAAACCTACAATAGTGCAAACAAACTCCTGCATCTCAGAATCGAGTCATAATTCAACAAGTGAGAGATTTCATGTTATGCCTTATTACAAATGACACCCCAAAAGAAAACATTAAGAGATCTCTGAGATCATGAAAAAAAGGTGGAGGGACAAATTGTAAAGAGGATCATAAAGTAATGTTTGATTTCTCACTTATATAGACTTCAGATACCAGATCTATACCTTAAATAGGGCAAAATATACATCAATTAGGCGTTTTGCCACCTTTGGATCATCTCCTTTGTGGCTCAAGCGAATCTGACTCAAAAAGTTAACCTGTGAAATTTACAAGGGGTTAAAAGCATGGTTTAGGAAAAGCTAAACGTGGCTAAACTTTATGCTTTCCGCAGTAAATTTCAGTAACATTTTTTCCCATTCAAGTCAGAAGCCAGATATATTATTTCGATGACTAATAACCGTGAATCAGTTTGAAGAGATGAGGAAGAGAATAAAAAGAAAAGTGGTTATTCCAAATCTAGTTAGAGTAGAACAATGGAAAAAGAAATTTGCCTGAAAATCTGAACAGTAAATAAAAAACATACAGCATGATACTTTGCACGTAACCCAAGATGAGGTCGGAAAAGAAAGGAGTCAACTTCATCAATCACCACAGCCTGCAAAAGTATGCGATGTGTAAGAATAGAAGCCCAAACAACCAAATAACTAACAAAATTTTGAAAGATGGGCATAAGAAGGTTGAATAGCAACACCTTCATATTAGGATGGTCAGCCAAAAGATTTGTCAGGTGAAAATCAGCATTAGATGCACTCTTGTTTTGAGGGTCCCCTAACTGTTTAAAGTCATCCACAGAACACTTTTAAGGGATCACAGCTGAGATATTTTGATTAGATACTTTGTCTGACAGAACAGTCGACAATACCTTGTTCACCAATGACACTAGTAATTTCCGCTCCTGTTCTGATTTGCTTGTCAACATGAAATATATTGTCTGAAACAAAATCAGTCACTTACTATGGGATGGATTGCGATCACATCACCAAGCAAAACAACCTTAATATCTGTAGTAGTGGACTAACTGGGCTCTGGGCACAAATCAATTGAAAAGGAATGTCAAAACATTGCTGATTCTTAAAATTAGAAAACTGAGACCCCTACCATGCAACCATGCATCATCGATAATACACAAATGTCTAACTGATATTATCAAGAATCTAACATAAAACTGGAGACCAGAGGCTAAGGGACGCATAGTGGTAATGAAATATACCTTTAAAGCTTTGTCTTTTAGCTCTGGGAGCATATCCTTAGATGATTCCTCAAGGGCGATAACAAATCGCTCATACCTACAAAATCAACACAGTAGGCTGTTAACTGAACCTGTCCAGAAAAAAATGCTGATAAAAGACACAGATCTTGGAAGAAGTGATAAACAAATCCCTTATGCCACGAGTTAACCATAATACATTACGAAAGCTGCGGCAAAGTCTATTCTCTCTGGCAGTAAGCAGGTAAAAGTTCTTTTTTTTCCCTTTGACTAATGAGGCCAGAAAGAAGCCTAACAAGTAACCTGATGGGGAAGCTACAATTGACAGCAAAATGATAAGATTTTATTTACCTCTGTTTCAAGCATTCCTCCCAGTACCAAAATAGCAAAAGTGAGTAACCATCTTTAGTTTCTGGAATGCTGTTTAAGGGTCGTTGCAAAAGTGTCTTCAGTTTGCGATCAGGTAATAACCTGGAAAAAAAAACCTCAGCTAATGTGAAAAAATTGCAAGGCTGAGATAATTAAGGACGCATAAATTTAGAACTTTTAGCGCGATGGGAGGGTAAGTAAGACGTGCCTAATCAAAATTTCTGACAGAGCCTTAAGACCCTTAAATGCAAATCGTTTTCCAACCTTTGAGGTCACCATTCCTGCAATGAACAACTCCACCAAGTCAACAAGTGGTTGAGTACATAAAATTTCGAGACATAAACAAAATGTTTAGGAGGATTTCACCATTTGGATAACAAAACAAACAAAAACACTGATCACAGTTTTCTTAGAAACCAGAAACATACCCAATAAGGCATCAAGAGACCTCATATTTGCAACGGGGTTCTCTCCTACCATGATCTCAAAAGCAGTGATTTTATCGGCTACTGTCCCTGACTTTTGGGCAGAAATCACCATCTTCATGTCTCCAGTCTTTCCTTTAGATGTTATGAAGTCCTCCGCGTATTGCCACAACAATCTCTCTCCTAGTTCCCTCTTCTTCTCCACCACGTCCTTCAACTCTTCCTTGTTCGGGGCCGCCATTTTGCGGTGATCTCCTCCACTGAATACCTTGTCCTCCAGTTCCTCAGCATCCTTGTACCATTCCGAGCTCAATAAAATCGCTTTCACCAATGGTAGCTTAGGCAAGCTCTTGAACTTCTCGAAACGTTTGGCCTTAAACCCAGTATTATCATCGTCAATCGACAAAAACTCAGGCTTTGGCTTCGGTTTTAAGGTTTGTTTCGCCGGTGCATCTTTGGTTTGTTTCGTCGGTCCCAAATGCTTGCGCGCTTCATTTGCAATATGCGATTTTTGCTTCCTTGTGTCTGCCTGTTTAACCTCAATCTGGTTGTTCTGATCGGAGCCGTCCTTCTTAGGCTTTTTCCGTTTCTGGGTTTGGGTTTGGGGTTTACTGCTTTTTCGAAAATCAGAGTCGTTGAAACCCGATGAAGGGAGAGAAGAAGCCAACCCAAGGGAGGAAGCGAATGATGCTATTTCGGATGTGAGAAGATTCAAGTCCACCGATGACTTTGATTTGGACATTTTTCTTCAAAGCATATGAAGAGAGTTGAGAGGGAATGCAAAGTTTCTGCAAGAACGGAGACAATTAGGATTTAATAAATCTCTATGCTTTGAGATCAGAGAGGCTGAGGAAGGGGATTGGTTCTTAGGGTTTTAGCAAACGGCACGAGAGCGCTCCAAGAGAATCTCTACGAAATAACATAGGGACAAAAGAGACATAACGTCAAAATACAAACTTTCAACTGAAAAAGAGTTATTTGTGATTATAATATTTTATTATATTTTTTTTGAATTTAATCAAATATTTTATAAATTTTTAATGAATACTAAATTATTTTATAAAATATTTTATATTTTATAAATTTTTAGTGAATACTAAATTATTTTATAAAATATTTGTAATATAAATACAAATCAAAATATTAAATTATTAGATATAATATTATAGTTAATTTTTTCATATAAAAAATTATTCAATTATATTAATAAAGAACTAAATTTTAAATATTTGATTTTATAATATTTAAAAATATAATTTGTAAAGTATGAACAAAAATTAAGACTTTAGAAATTGTTAAGTTTGTAAATGTATTAATCTGGTTAATTTATTTATTTTAATAATTAAATAGATTAATAAAAATTTGAATTTTAAATATTAAATTTTATAATAGTAATGCCTATTTTAATCTTTTTATATATTTGGTATTTGTTAGTTAAATTAACTATTTATAATAGCAATTAAAAATATATTTTACAAATTAAATATTATTTTTTAAATGTATTTGCCAAATAATAATGTAAAGATAGATAAAGGAAAGAATAGTTTAGGCTTCCTAGATCATTTACAATGGAATATGAATCTTTGAGATAGTAAAAGAGATTCTTATAAATACAAAATAATTTTCTCACATATGTATAATCAAGAGACTTGTAATAAAATATTATTATGTTTTGTTTTTTTATAATTATGAGAGATAGATATAAAATCAAATATTTTAACATATCGTAAATTTAATCAATTCAATTCAAGGTGTTGGACGTCTTACGTATAAATAGCATTTCAAAAACCTGACATTCATCCTTACGCACATTCCAAACCATACAAATCCAACAATTTGATAAAATAAAAACAGGTTTCTTCTGGATACACTTTGGCTTTTCAGGTAAAAAAAAATCCATTCTCAATTGTTTTTAGTGTGGTTTCTGCATGAGCTATGGAGGTCTTTTGCCTCTAAAATTACTTCTCACTACCCATTCGAATTAGAAGCTGTCTCCGTTTATATATATGTATTCCGCAACACAATCAAAACTACTTAAAAGTTTTCCTCAAATTCCTATTAAAATTCATAATCTATGTTGTTCGCCAGGAAAAAGATTTACAGATTTTCTGTTCAACAAAGGTACCAAAATGATATCACTCAAGTTTATCGAAAAAATATGTAAAGGAATTGTTTAGACTTGGAAGAGATATGAAGTTTGCTCATTATATACAAGATCTCGAAAAAAAGCAGAACATGCTCGACTTTAAATGTGCTAATGGAGAAGATGTCGACGGAAACATAAGTTCCTTTGCTCACAATTATTTTGTTAATCACGGATAACATATGATTGCACAAAAGATTTTTCATGTTTTATACAGACCAACTTGATTTGCAAATCAAAAGTGATGACACTAAATGTAAAAACAAATACTTGTAGAATAACACACAATGTGAGAATGCAAGTTTGATTTATCTATAAATACAAATTTTATTAAAGATTTCTTAAGCAATCTTAAAAAAAAACTTGTTTAATCAGATTTATTCAAAAACACAATCTCTGTTCTTCACACTTATCAATCTTTAATTTATCTAAAACTCACACACAGCTGTATTATACTCTTTTGCCATAAGAATTCTCTTTTCATCCTATTTATTCTCATGACTCTATTAAATATGTCAAATACTCTTTGCTTTTTCGTGTACTTTGAATCTTGTAGTTTAAAAAGCTGCCTTTTCTTGTTTCACATGCTTTATTTGTCTGCATCCTTTTATGTCCTTTACCGTTCTCACAGTAAAAACATATATCAATAAGGCGTATGATGATGTTGAATAGAGTTTTCTGCAAGCCTTGGGCTAAAATTGAGATTCGACCAAAAAATGGGTTTTTGGATCAAATGGTGAGCAAGAGAACTATGCTGATTGCTGATCAAACTAATGTCATACCGAGATTCATGTGATTCCCAGTGTTGTTATGTCAAAATATAAAATAATGACACATGTTAAAAATATTTCGTGAATTATAATACTGTGACGTTTACATTAAATGCATTTAGTTTTTCACCATGAAATTTGTAAAATATACGTAAACTTGTGGAAATTGTTTTTTTAAGAAAAGAGAATGTTGCAATTAGTTTATTTTCTTAATATGGAATTTTGTAATTAGTATTTTACTTGTGTGTGTTTTTCTCAACCTTGAGTTTTTCAACGAAGATTTGCGTCATAAGCTCCTAAGTTCCTCTCATCCATTGGATCCCAAACAGACAAAGGAAAACAACACACAATGGAAAACAAGAGACAAAGAAAACAAAAACAGAGCGAGAAACAAGACACGAAAAAAGAAAATTAGTAAATTGAATCAACGAAAAAACAAAGGTTTCTGGAAACTCACGGCAGCCTAACTTCAGTTTAAGTAAATGGCTGTGGCGTGGCTAATCTGGTCGTTCGTGTTATCTCTAACAGCACTTTTTGCAAATTCGATAACAGAATCAGAGTCATTGTTGAAGTTCAAGCAGTCATTAACAAACGCCAATTCTCTCGATTCTTGGACACCAGATTCAGAACCTTGTGGAAGAAAACAACAATGGGTTGGATTGCTCTGCAACAAAAATTCTGTCTTTGGCCTAAAGATCGAACAGATGGGACTCTCTGGAATCATAGATGTAGCCCCTTTAATCAACTTAGCCCGTTTACGCACCATAAGCATAATGAACAACTCTTTCTCTGGTAAGATACCCGAGTTTAACCGATTAACCGCTCTGAAATCGATTTACTTATCTGGCAATCGATTCTCTGGTAATATTCCTTCTGATTATTTCGAAAAGTTGGTGTCGCTAAAGAAATTGTGGATGTCCAACAACGAGTTCTCTGGCCTTATTCCTCTCTCATTGGCAACTGCATTACCAAATCTAATGGAGTTACACCTCGAAAATAATCAGTTCATCGGGATTATACCGAATTTCAGCCAACCAACTTTAGTGGATGTCGATCTCTCGAACAACAAGCTTACCGGAGAAATACCTTCCGGTTTAATAAACTTCGACACGCGGATCTTTGAGGGGAATCCTGGTCTTTGTGGTGCTAAGCTGGCAACTACCTGCACACAACCAAGAAATTCAAGTGCATCAATTACAATAGAAGGAACAATGAAAGATGCAAATAAGAGCAAATACTTTTTAGCATTCGGGACACTAGGACTTCTTTTTATCATTATACTAATCTCCTTAGCTTTTCGGAAGAAGAAGAAGAAGAGACGAAGGAAGAAGACGCATCGTACCTCTGAACCAAACAGAAGTGATGACCTCCAAATTCAGGTAACTCCACAACAATACTACACAAAAAATTTTACAGCTTTAAGGTATTTTCAACTTACAAAATTCTTGATATGACTGACAGGTAGAAGTTGATGGATCGACAAGTAGTTCTAAGCAGAGTAAGAACATCCACCCCGGCGAATCCACGAATAAATCAATGGGTGGGGCGAGAACAGCGGAGCTAGTGATGGTGAACACGGAAAAGGGTATTTTCGGTTTATCGGATTTGATGAAGGCAGCGGCTCACGTACTCGGCAATCCTGGTAGCGGAAGCAGTCGTCCTAGTAGCAACGCAAGTGTTGGATCTGCGTACAAGGCAGTGATGGCGAACGGCGTCGCGGTTGTGGTGAAGCGTGTAACAGTGATGAGCCAAGTGAGTGTAGATGTATTCGAGAAGGAGATTAGGAAATTGGGGAGCTTACGACACAAGAACATAATAACGCCTCTTGCTTACCTTTTCCGGCGAGATGAGAAATTGCTAGTGTTTGAATTCGTCCCCGATCTAAGTTTGCTTCACCGATTACATGACGATCAAGAATTTCAGTTTACCTGGCCTTCTCGACTTAAAATCATTAAAGGTATAGCTAGAGGGATGTGTTATCTCCATAAAGAATTAGAATTTCTAGGTCTGCCACACGGAAACCTAAAATCGAGCAATATATTTCTTGCTGACGACGGTGAGCCCCTCATCTCGGAGTTCGGACTCAAGAGACTAATCAATCCCAATGCTCAACTTCAATCTCTCGTAGCGTATAAATCTCCTGAAGCTGATCGCGATGGAATCGTCTCAGCGAAATCCGATGTGTTCAGTTTCGGAGTCGTGGTCCTCGAGATTCTAACAGGAAAATTCCCGTCTCAATACGCTGGTCTAAATAGAGCCGGTGGGACTGATTTGGTGGAGTGGATTGGTTCCGCCGTGGAACAAGGTGGCTGGATGGATCTGCTCCATCAGACGGTCGTCGCAGCCGCCACTGATGACAAAAACTCATCATATGAGATCGAAAACGTTTTACGAATCGGTGTGAGATGCACCGGAGAAGACCCCGATCGACGACCGAGTATGACTGAAGTCATGGAAGAACTGACGAATGACGACTTCATCACCATAGAACCTTAGATTCATTGTCGCTTCTGACTAATTCTAATTGATAGATTCGTGCAGATTGATAATTTTTTAATGATGTTTTTTCTCTTTAAATTTGTATATCATTAAACCAAATTAAAATGATGTGTTTTAACGCTTCGGGGGTAGATTAATAGTATCAGATTGTTTAAACTTTTGTATTAATCACATAAAGTCACTAGCGATTAAATTATCAGTGAAGTCACAAATTACGAACCAATAATATCTGAAATATATTATAATCCACCAAAGAGCAAGAAAATAATTATTTTTTTTTATTTACAAATTCAGAAAATATAATTAGGCGTTATATGGTTCTTCCTCATCGTATTCGTCTCCTTGTGGAACTTCATCACCTTGTCTTCTTATTATTATGAGAAACATTGTGTTTTGCTTCATTTTGATTTTAGACATTATGAAAATTTTTGCACAATTCAAAAGTTTTTTTGCACAAAATCCAAACAAAAGAACATATAATATTTATATAAAAACTAAAAATTATCTTATCCGCTACTATTACTTTTTTATAGTAAAAAAAAACTACAACTTGAATTCCGTAATAAATAAACAAGTCTTTATTACCAGTAGTTTTTCTTATGTAGCCGCGGAACTGCCCGCTAAATGTTTGGCTGCGGGCTTCCGCCGCGATTATGCAGTGACCGGATTAAAATTCAGAAACTTGAAAAAACTTCCAAATCTCATGATTATTTGTTTGCAATGGGATGTTTGAAGTCAGATCTTATTGCATTGGCTATGACCTGTGGGAAAGCACAACAATTGAAAATAATAAAAAGAAAAGAATTCTCCAAATGACACTTTTACTTGCAGACAATAATTACATATCAATAACAAAATAATGACACCTTTAGTTGCAGACAGTAATTACATATCAAAAACCTAATAATGACACTTTTACTTGCAGAGCACATATTCTTTATTTTCTCTACAGATCCTTGTCACGAACCTAATCTTAGTTTCAAAAGCTTAACGTTCATGCAAGACTTAAAATTGCCAACTACAAAACCCAAGTTAGAATAAACTCGTGAGGTGTCAATGGTTCCTGAAGATAAATGACTTTTGTTACCCAATGATACGTTTGGGGATTATGAATTATTACCAGCAGAGTTGTTCTTGGGACCTTGAAGCTCCATTGGTGAATTGGTGATGCTACCAACAGATCCAAGTGTCTGAGAACTTAGCTGTGGACTCGCAGGACAAACCTCGAGGTTGCTTGTGCTTGTTGGATGCATTGTACCCGAGCTTATCTGAGGACTCATTGGAGTTCTTTGGTTCATTTGCTGGGGACTCATTGGAGTTCTCTGGCTCATTTTCTGGGGACTCATTGGAGTTCTCTGGCTCATTTGCTGGGGACTTGACTGTTGCAGCTGCTGCTGGGTAATCGCACCTGATGGTGAACCTACTTGGGGTGGTGATAACACAGACTGAAGAGGGGAGGCTGTTGCTTGCTGCTGCTGCTGCGGTTGTTGAGGCAGCTCATGTTGTTGTAGATGCTGCTGCTGCTGCTGCTGAGACTGAACTAGCTGCTGCTGCTGCTGAGACTGAACTAGCTGCTGCTGCTGCTGAGACTGAACTTGCTGCTGCTGAGACTGAACTAGCTGCTGAGATGGCTGAGACATAGGCTGCTGCAACTGTTGTTGATGCTGCAACTGTTGTTGTTGGGGTTGCTGCTGATTCATGTAAAGATTCATTCCAGGCAACAGTTTAGGTGGGCCCATGTTACCCATAGCAGCAGCTCGCTGCATGTTAGCTCGGTTTAACGTATTCTGATCCAACATGGAAAGACTAGCCGAGCTAGGGTGCATCTGCCTGGCACCTGACATGCCACTTATTCCGGCTTGGGGAGCACCCATTACACCTCCTCGGTTCGCCATACCCATCCTAATATTTGTAAACAGAGCGTTTTGATGTGGTGTTAATGCGCCAGATCGGATTTGCTGGCTTATAGCATTCAAATTCGATGCTGGATTCAGATTCATTGGGTTCTGGCCCATATTACCGATGCCAGGAACAGACATCGATGACGAGATTCCGGCTCCCCCAAGACCTCTTCCTGCCATATTCAATTGGTTGCCTAAAGCTCCGAGCCCAGCAATGCTGTTGCCCATGCTTCCCATACCCATACCCATACCCATACCCATGCCTACACCTGATCCCAGCCCCATCATTAACTTCCTCTGCATTGCCACCTGATGCTGTTGTAACATTTGAAGTTGGAGAGGCGAATGCTTGTTGGCCATTTGACCACCAGGCTGCATACCAGAGCTCTGGCTCATCGAGTTGATGGCTGATAGAGGATTTGTTTGCATTGCCATGGACGGCCTCTGCATTTGTGGATGCTGTTGTTGTGTCAACATGGACTGTTGATTTTTCTGCTGTGGCTGTGATGACAGTAGCGCTGACTGTTGTGGGTCAAGATGCTGTGGTTGCATGGGCATGGAGACACCAGACAGCAGTCCTTGAGACATTTGCAAGGCTTGGGAATTTGCCGGTGGAAGCATCCTTGCATTTGCAAGAATATTTTGGGTTGAGTTTATAGGTGCGCTTCCAGAATTCCCCTGTTTTGATGCCTCACTGGACGCTTGTCCTGCAATTGCATCTCCATACTGCATATCACTTGCAGAGTTACCTCTTGGAAAACCACCCGCAGAATTCACTTGGCTGCTGCCTGGCCCAGTATCCCCACGGTTTGGTTTTGCCTGAATATGTTCTTCCATGAGGTATCCTTCACGGGCCATCTGCATATCCATATAAATCAATCTGTAAATAGATTTCCCACAACCAGGAACTTGGTCATATCAACTCAGAATTCGAGAAATACCAGTGATTTAAATTCAGCAGCAAGTAGATCGGCCATGTGCTGTGACAGTGAGGACAAATAAGCAAGTCAGAAAATTTCCAGAAAAATAAATGGTGTATATAAAATCAACCTTTGTCCGTCCCATTTTCTTGGAGTGGGAAGAAACAAGCAGGAGCAAATAACAAGAGAAATGTATCCATAAACCAACCATGTTCATAGTTACACAAAGGATTTACAACAATGACATAAACCTAAAGAATATGAATGACATAAACCTAAAGAATATGACCCAAAAATCAATAAAAATTGATGAATGTAAAGTCAGCTTAGACTGAATGTTAATGCAAATAAGTTGGAGATATATTGCTGATCTAAATGGAATGCGGGGGAGTTTGATAATTGTCAAATTTCCTGTGGACTTACAGTATTGGGCAACGCTAAGAGATAATCCTCAGCAGGAAAAACATCACCATCATCTATGTCCCCTTGATACCATGCTACTGTCCCATCAGCAGGCTTCTCAGACATCACCATTCTTGTTCTTATTCTAGGGACATAGGAAGACACATTACCTAAAAAGGTGCAGGAGTCAGAGTCAATCAAATAGAGAAATGTACCAATCTCCAGATATCTTGTTAAAACAGAAGACAGACCTTGCATTACACGATCTACACGAACAAAGTTCAGTACTCTCATCTTGCATGTATTCATACTGCCACCAAGAATAGATTTTGATAATGCCTTTTCCTCGTCTCTGAAGTCCTCGTTGTTAGACAGGTTTGAGAGACAAACCATCAGGGATTGTTGAGCATACGAGCGAGGTCTTCGAGAGTACTCATCCACCTTATGCTTTTTGCAATTTAGTTGGTACCTGAAAATGGAACAAGAAACTGGGTCAACAAACAAAAAAAAGCTATAACATACAACATCAAAAACTTATTCATCAGTCGACATTATTGATCTGTGTAAATGCAATGAGATAAGAAGAATGGGACAATGCTTGTGTAAATCCAGAATCAGAAGGCAGAAGTATCACATGTGTGAAAGTCAAAATTATAAAAAGCTATAACTTGTAGTTCAAAGTAAACCACTAGCCACATGAAGACGAATTTGTTGGGAATAACCTCAACAAAACAGGTTTCATAAAATTCATACCTTGCGGCAACTCGTTCAATCTTTGAGAATCTGTCAAGGATTGTGTGATCGCCCAAAGTTTGGGTTCCCACTGAAGGGCTCCTTGCATTAACCGGAACACTCATAGTATTCACACTTACAGGAGAACCAACAGTGCTCATAACTTGTGTCTTAGGAACAGAATTTGTCCTCCGCTTTGCAGCCATTTGGTGGGCTTGGTGCTGCCTTTGCTGCATAGCATCATTGGCACTAGAACCCACTGACTGAGTAGTACCCATAGCAGGAATAGAAGTAACAGCCTTATCCTTTTGAGCAGCTGCAACTGCTCCATAGTGGGTCCCCATCGAACCACCAGAAAACTCACCAGACTTCGAGGAAAGTGGGGACTGTGGTGGAGCACCAGACGATAAACGCGGACTCTGAGCTGATATTCTTCTAGTGAATTGTTCTTCTTTTCTTGGGTCCTTTTCATTTTGCTGCCCAGGATTAACATTCCAGGATGTTTGAGGGAAATTTGATCTCATGAATGCATTATGGGGCATCCTTGACTGGCTACGTGGATCCAAATCATTTGCATCACTTACCACTCCCGGCATATTGTTTCTGCTGTTACCATCAATTTTACCTGTCTCAGATGGCTCCTCTTTAGAAGTGTATCGCATTGCCCCCTGTTGTGAAGGTGGAAATAACAAGGGGCCTTCATGATTCATAACCCCTTCAATTTGCTGTGGCGAAAACCTCTGAATACTTGCGTTTGGGTATTGGATACTTCTGCCTAGCATATCTTGCTGTTGTAGAACCGCATTTTTCCAATTTGTATCGTTTACATGAAGGCCATCCATGCGTTGCCCTAACTGATGCTGTGGAACACCATCAGGACCCATGTGTGAAATCCGTGTCCGCTTATTCGAACCAGGCATAGAACAAATTTGTCCTTCTTGATTCTCCCTCTTTCTATGAAAAGATGTACTGGGGTTCATACTATCAGAAGAGTAAGACAACATCACATCTAGTCCTCCTGGCAAAGCTCCCGAGACGCCGACAGAATTTGATCCTTGATCCTGCATGTTTCGTATATTTCCAGTCCCCATGTACCTTTGCTGCTGAGGTGGTACCAAGGGCAGTGAGGAATTTGGCGCATCTTGTAAGGTCTGAGTTTTTAATCCTGCCAGCATATTAGTTACAGGATTTTGGATAGCCTGGTTGTTATGGGTTTGATGCATTAACAAGCCCGGCATGTTTCCTCGCTCTGAACTCTCAGGAATCCGATCAATGCAAACCTTTTTCCCATGAATCTTGTTTTGAGATATGACTGTAACTTCTGTCATTTGCCTTAATCTCTTTCTCCGCAAAGTAGAAAGAGACAAATCGAGCTACGGAGTGGAAACCAAACCATTTTAAAAATTATAAAAGCAATTGAGAAGAGAAACCACAAAATGAATTTTTAATGAGGTACTACCTTAGCAGACACAATGTTTGTACTCAGCCTATCAAGTCTGGGTGCAGGATCCAGACAAAGTTCAGGTTGTAGGGCTTTCAATATTCTGGACTCCACTTCCTACACTTAATGTAAGGATCAGTACAGAAGCTAATAGTTTTAGTGCTCAGCTATACAACCAATAACCCAAGAGCAACTGTTATTACCATGAGATCACCATACGTCCATGAGTTGTCTGACATCGATGGAATATCTTTTACCACGTTCTCAAGTGACATCTTAAGGCGCAATTTATTTATCACAGGAGAGACTTGCTCCTCTGGGGTATGTTTCCGATAGTCATGCACCTACAACAGTATGTATCAAAAGTTTTTGAAAATGTGATGATATATAAGATAATACCTGAGCAATCAATTAGAGGAATAAGCACACTAGGTTACTATATGTTTTCTACTGATTTAATTACTCCAATGTGTTTCAGTAGCCCATGGTAAGCAGAATACGAGCAATCCACAAAAATCAAATAATGGATCTGCTTTAGGAAATGTAGTAATGAATTCTGAAGTCGAACTCTTATGCACTTATAACACGTTCACGACACAATTTTTTTCCTGGTTAGCTAAGAGTAATTTTCGTTTGAGTAAAAGTTAACAAAGTTTTTGTGAATACTTAGTTCGAACAGTTTCCAAGAACTTATGGAAGGCAATGGAACAAGAACACTGTGATTACATTGAATTCTCAAGGCATAGGAACGCTTTTCTTAGATTCTAGGACGGCCATTTAGGAGTCTGGGACTCCTAGTTTATTCTTCTAAATAGATAGCAAGGTCATTGGAAATCTTTATTCAAATAAATTACTGTCGATCACTCACCTCACATATAACCACCCCATTGACAAATTTGCAAGGTATATCTTCCAAAATGTCCCCAGGAAGTCTGCCAGCCTCAATAGCCTATAAAGCATCCAGCGGAATTTAAAACATCTACTCAGTTAAGAGATAGGTTGAACAGAAAAAAATTGACAAAAAGAACAAGCCAGTAATGCGGTTAAATGATTCTTTCGGGTTGAGTGATGAAAAAAATCATTACCTCAGCTTTACATATACTAAATTTAATACAGAAAATAACCATATTCGCTGGCATAAGAACCCACTAACACAGCTCAGAATAAATTCTTGAAAACAAACGGCCGTAATAGAGATCTCACCAAAAATTTGGAGAAAACACATTGACCAAAACATTGGAGTATTGGACTACATTTATTGGCCTTCACTAATGCATACAAACTTAAAACTTACTTTCCAAGTACTTTGAACTTGTATGTTTAGAATCATGTAAAAATAGCACAATTCATGACTTCATGTAACTTATTTTTCCTCATGCAAAATATTTACCGGAAGTAGATTCTCGGCTGCCCTATCATACGGAAGTATGACCTTTGGAACATCACGAAATGATGTCTGTTGCACAGCCTGGTTCTGAAAGTTTAACATTGTTAGATGAAGTTCTATAGCATACCTCGGAGAGTTGTTTTCCTGATAAACATATTCATACAGACTCTCAGTACATGAAGTTCTATAGCATACCTCGGAGGGTTTTCCTACAGTGTAGCCATTCGGATAGAGGCTCAATATAAAGGAAACTTCATGCTCTGCAGAGAGAGCAAATGCACTCAATTTATTGAACATGGCTTGAATTTAGCAAAACATGAGATTTCAAAGTAATTGAGATGCTAACCTGGAGATATATCAGGCGCACATGGCTGCGAAAACTCAGAAAAATCACCACAAGCATGGCTTTCAGCAGATGGCTGAATCAAAGAGAACAGATTTGGTCAACCTATAATACAAATCTACATGGTATAACTCTTTATCCTCGATCCATTATTCACATAGATGTATAAACATAAATTCACAGCATAAGTTTCTAAAACACGATTTCCAAAACTAGAATATATATATATATATAGGAAACGTATAATTACCGATTTTCAGCGGTAAAATTAAGAAAAAAATATATATCAGTAAATACCTTTGTCTTTCCTGATAGAACGATTTCTTTCGAATTCCGCTGTTCTGGAGATTCAGGAGTAGGCGTTTGAGCAGCAATCCTAGGACTGAACTTTCTGCCAACTTTAGAAATTTTAAACGAGACACCCATGAACTCTCTTTACAGATCAAGCTCAACCCGTCTGGGTACTGAAAAAAGACGACATAAAAGTGAGAAGAGCGAGAAATTGAAGGAACCTAAGAAGATTTTCACATGAAATAAGAAATTGAAACCTTATGAGCTCGTTCCAGAGAAGATCATCAAACAACTTCAAATGCGTTAGGGTTCTAACTTATTACGAGTAGCAAAGAAGAAAACAGATGATCTTTTGCTGCCAGGTTTGTTAACACTAGGGCTGGGTTTTCCGTTTTCTCGGGTCAATCGGTTCGGGTTTTTCGGATTTGGATTAATTCGGTTTTGGAAAAAATCGACCGAAATAAAATAAAAACAGCTTCAGTTCGGTTCGGGTTTTTTATCAGTTTAATCGGTTCGGTTTTGAGCATATAAAACTATTCCGAATTAAACCGAACTATAACTAAATTTCGATTTAATTTTTTAAAATCTAGATTTAATCGGTTTAATGGTTTATACTTTAGTTTTTTTGGTTAATTTTGAATTAATTTAATTTAATTTTTGGTTAAATTCGGTTCATTCGGTTTTTCGAACTAATTCGGAAGAGTTCGGTACATTTCAGTTAAATCGGTCTAATTCGGTTCAAATCGGTCCAAATCAAAAACCAGATAACAAAAACTCTTCTTCTAGTAGATCTCATCTCACACTACGCAAATCACAAAGTTTCACAATATTCATATTTTTACTAAATCCATTTCGAATAGGATATCTTTATCCCGAAAACCGGATCTGGCAATTGTGCACTCGCCATTTTATCAGTAAATCTCTAACTGCATAGTCACAGAACAAAATTAGCTAATTAGAGACACAATTACCCACTCTTTAAAAATCCAGTCTGGTTAGTGAGAAGACCATGGAAATTGAAAAAAACAAAGAAACATATTTTCTGTTTTTTGGTTCTGATTCGAAGAAGATATCAACATAGACAACCCCAAATGAGTTACCTTCTTAAAATCAAAATACAGTCTTTTAACATCTTTATAACAATATATAAGAAATCAAAATTGTTGAATCAAAAACTAAAAACCGCAAAAGATCAAAAACCGCAAAACATAAAAAACACATATCCCATAAAAATTTCTTCAATTAACAAAGTGAAGCTAACCTAAATCAATAAATGTATTCCAGTTAAGAAAGTGAAAAAACATACCTGAATGTTGATTTTCAGAAGAAATAATAGAAGAAGAGGGAACCGAAAAAGATGGTAGAGAAGAAGAATACGAAGAAGACAAAGAACAAGAAGAAAGAGAAAAAGCAAAAGAGAAAAACAGAAAAGAAAAACGAAGAGAAGAACGAAGAGAAGAACGAAGAAAAATGCCAAAAAAATTAGGGTTTCATTTTTGGTTTTTAACTTATAAAGGGCTGTATTTTCGGTTAAAGAAAATCGATCGGTTTGGTATTCCCGAACCGAATCGAAATATAAACCGAATAAAATTAATTATTTAACCGATCGGTTTAATAATTATATTTAAATTAAAACCGAAAACCGAAAATTTCGGTTTTTACCGAAAACCCACCTCTAGTCATTTATATATTTACGGGGGTGAAACAGGGGCAAACTAGACTTTATACAAACTAGGGTTTTTCTTTATAAATTCATTCTCCCCCAGAGTTTTTTAGTCTCCTCGCCTCTCGTGTGATTCTTGACCTAGCAGTCGCTTATCTCAGAGAAGAAGAAGAAGAAGACGACAGAAGAGGAAAAAGAATAATGGCGACTAACGGATCTGCGAGCTCAGGACAGCTCTCCCAGAAGGAAGCTGACATCCGGATGATGTGTGCTGCTGAGGTTCACCTCGGAACCAAAAATTGCAATTACCAGATGGAGCGTTACGTTTTCAAGAGACGCAACGACGGTAATTTTTCATGTTTTTTCTGATGCATCATATATTTATGTGTGTATGTGTGAATAGTTGAATAGAGTATCGAGTTCCTGTGTTGATATTGCGAATTTGTATGTTTTAGATTGGTTTTGGAATTGTATGTCGTTTTTCAGTTCCTCATAGTTTCATTTTTAAAGTACAATTTACTTGCGGAGGATCTAAACAGCCGCTGACAAGAAGATGCCCAATGGCTGCAAAAATAACTGGTATATGTGAAATGATTTTGGTATATGTGAAGAAGTGAGCAGCTTTCTCGTTTCATTTCGTTTGAATTGAAGCTATGCTTATGCGTCTGCTACGTTATCAACTTTGGGTTTGAACGTTTTCTCCGATGTTTGAGATTGCTTTGTGCTAGTCTCTTTTTTTGTTAGTTCTGTTTTTGCTTTAATTGTTCTGCTCCTTTTTTAACTTTGCACTGCTAAATCGATAGAATGGAACTCAATTTTTTTAAGCTCTTTGATCTTAGGTATATACATCTTCAACCTCGGAAAAACATGGGAAAAGCTGATGATGGCTGCTCGAGTTATTGTTGCTATTGAGAATCCAAAGGACATCATTGTTCAGTCAGCAAGGCCCTATGGTCAGAGGGCTGTATTAAAGTTTGCTCAATACACTGGAGCCAATGCTATTGCTGGAAGGCACACTCCTGGTACCTTCACAAATCAGATGCAAAGTTCCTTCAGTGAACCCAGGCTGCTGATTCTTACTGACCCGAGAACTGACCACCAGGTAAGCTTTTTATGAAATTCAATACTAGTGAGGGTATTGTCTTTACTTTGATTAATGTCTTGTGTGTGATTGCAGCCAATCAAGGAAGGTGCTTTGGGAAACATTCCCATCATTGCTTTTTGCGACACAGATTCTCCCATGAGATTTGTTGACATTGGTATCCCTGCCAACAACAAGGGCAAGCACAGCATTGGTTGCCTGTTCTGGCTTCTCGCGAGGATGGTCCTTCAGATGCGTGGAACCATTCGCCCAGCACAAAAGTGGGATGTCATGGTAAGAGGATATCATTTTTGAGGAAATATTTGTGTTTTTCAAAAGGTTTACATCATCCAGTACATTAAGTTGCAATATGTTTCAACTTTTCCCTTTATCAATTTCATCACATGATGTGTTGTTGTACAGGTGGACCTGTTCTTTTACAGGGAGCCCGAGGAGGCTAAGCAAGAGGATGAGGATGAAGCTGCCCCTCAGACAGACTTTGGACTTCCTGCTCCGGAATATGGAATGGTTGGTGGAGACCAATGGACCAGTGCTCAGATCCCTGATGCTGCATGGCCAGGAGAAGCCCAGGCGCCAATTTCTGCTGCACCTGCTGCTGCTTCTTGGACAGATTCAAGCGGTGAGTTTATGACAGATAATTTGTCTCTGTGATATTGATTCTAATTGTTTGTTATTTGCTGTTCCAGTTGCTCCAGTAGGAGATGGTGGATGGGACACAACTGCGCAACCCACAGCTGCTCCAGCTACTGGTTGGGAGTAAGGTTGATAGTCTTTACGATAGTTGATGGTTTGTTTTTTTTGTTACTCGTGGAACTGAAGAGTTTTAACTGTTTTTCTTTTCGCACATTTAGTCTGTTGCTCAGTTTTTCTTTTGAATGGAATTGTTCTTTCTTTCTTTTTGCTTTTATCAAAAGATATGAATTGAGCTTTTGTGGTTCTTGTCAACAAGTCTCTATATTACAGATCATGCACTTAAAAAATTGTACAGATTGCAAAACATGTAATAATTAAAGAAAAACAAGATTGAAACTGTGTAATTCATTGAAAAACTCTTAATTCGAACGTTGTTGTTGATTCAAGTTTGTGGCACAAAGGTTTCTATTTGCTTGTAAAGATTGATTCTTTAACAGGATGTACTTTGATAATACAAAGGAGTCAAAAGACCATTTCATTGTTACTATTTATTCTCTTGCCGAAAAAGCACATTTAAAATAGTCTGTTGAATATAAGTTACCAAAAGGTTTTGGCTCAAAGTACAATTTCTCAACTGTTTTTTCTAAGGCGTTCTTCCTTGATCGAACGACCATTGCGTTAGATCAGATGGATGGATATTAGCCAATTTACCTTTTCGTCCATGGCGCATTTACCTGAATTATGAATCTATTGCCGCCGTAGGTTTTTCGAGTAGTTGAAATTTGCTTAAAAAAGCAAGCAAAGCTTCCAGATGACTTGGAGGGTCTGACATGACATTATTCAGGTTTTCATCGTTTTGTTTTACGCCGTATCAATGGCGAGTATCATCAGAAGGCCGTTACACTTGACGGCGGCCGTACGGTTTCGTCTACCTCCGTCGTTTCCATTCTCGGGAAGTTCTAGTTCTGTTAACTCGGAAGCGGCTCGTTGCTCTGAGTTAATTCGAGTCCCGAGTTTAGTAGAAGGATGCGATTACAAGCACTGGCTTGTGCTCATGAAGGCTCCCAAGGGATACCCACCTCGAAACGACATCGTCCGATGCTTTGTCAAAACCTTAGCCATGGCTCTAGGGAGGTAAACTAATCAAGACTTTTCATTACCCCTGAGGTTCAATTTTATCAGCAAAAGGTTATCGTTTTGTGATGTTCTAGCAATCGATTGGTCTATTGTGTAAAACAAAATTAAAGCTTTAGTTTGAAATATAACTCTAGATGCTAGTTAGCGTTGTGGTATATGATTGATGTTGCTTGTTGTGTGCAGTGAAGAAGAGGCCAAGAAATCTATATATTCTGTCTCCACAAAGTACTATTATGCATTTAGCTGCAGGGTTCATGAACCTTTGACTTACAAGATCAAATGTATTGACTGAGATCTTTTGGAAACTTGTCTTCTTTCTTTGGATTTAGTTTTTCATTTTTTTTCTAGTTTTGTGGCAAATGCTATAACTTGGCTTGTGTAATTTTGATTGCAGCTCTGCCTGATGTTAGATGGGTTTTACCAGATTCATTTATAGTCGATGGTGACAGTGGATATGGAGGTTTGATATGCTGCTTTTGTTTTGTTTCTTTTCATTTTGTTGGAATTTGCACTCACTCTAAGGGGTCGTAACCTTAAATGTAGATACCCTTGGAACTATTTTGTATCTTAAAGATGCATAGTTTTCTGCAGGAGAGCCGTTTGTCGATGGAGAGGTTGTCCCGTATGATGAGAAGTATCACGCCGACTGGCTACGAGATCAAACTGATGAAGATATTAAAAACCGAGTAGTTAACAAGAAGAAGCCTAGGAGGAAAAGAAAGAAGAAGTTGATCTAATTGGAGATATTTTCAACCAGTAATACTAAATCATATGTTAAATACCAAATTATTACTATTAAATCCAGACCGGATTAGTGTCCAATCTCGTGTTTACCAGGGTAGTTCTTAAAACAGTGGAATAATAAGTCGACGGATGACTTGTTTTAAAAAGCAATAGTCACACAAACAGAAATGAGTTGAGTAAAAAAATTTCATATTAAAGAAAACAAAATAGAAGGAGAGGAAAATCAGCCAAAACTTTTTGTTTCTCTGTTTTCTTTTTTCCTCTCCCAGATTTCTAAGTATTTCAAGGACACGACTCAGGAAACATCAGATGCAGAAAGTTATGACATAATCAAAATTTGGAGATGGGACAAAAAGGAGGCTTTATAGACACAATTTCACAACAACAAAAAAACAGCAAATCTGCTCGGAGTGTGCATTGGACGACCTTGCAAGGCCTTGGGGTTCGAGTAACTGCTTTGGAGAGAGAATCAATAACATGATTGTTTGGTAAGAGACAACTGCAGATTTGAGTGAGAACAATAAAAGAAATCAACAACGGTGTAAATCTCTATCAAGCTTTTAACAAGATTGATCTAGAAATGAAAACAAACCTCTGAAGTAGTTGAGACATTGACAATAGTATTTACATCTGAAGAAACCTGAAGAGATGGGACATTGTATTAAAGACATTACAACAAGCCCTAAAATGTAGATAATTAAGGAAGAGAGCTTTGTTGTTAAAACCTTTAGAGCTCGAAGCAGAATTGACCTGAGTCCTTTCTATGTAGAACTATCTGTATTTCAGAATGCTATCTGCAAACGTGACTCCCGTTTTGTTGAAGTCGGAGATTTTCTATAAGGGATTGGTAGTATGATTTCAGGCCTCGATCACTATCCTGAATTACCAAACAAGGCAAGGAGAAACTATGTTTAAGCACAAGATAGAAGATTTTTATCTACTTCACACTAGTTTTGAGAGACTACAACGTATCAAACCTGCAACTTTTGGCAATACTGCTCCGCCAAATCTTGTGGACAATGTGCTGATGGAAAACTTTTCAACATAAGATGCATGAGAAATGCATTACCAAATTTTTCATACATCACTTTCTGAGCTGTGATGATTTCTCCGAACAACACGTGCTGTGTTCGTAAGGCAGATACATAGGAAAGACAGAAATCCAGTCAATTGTGTTATACAACTGCAACTGACAAATATAATGCCAAAAGAAAAAGAGAACTGAAGTTTCTTATGCTTACAGTATTCGCATCATTGAACTCAAAGGATTGATCCAGTACACTGTACAAACAACAGTTTGTTGCAAAAGCTTCGATCATGAAATTCTGAAAACCTGGAACCTGAAAACATACAATCTCTTGATTATAACATTTATGGTTTTTCCATGAAGACGTAGAAGTTATAAAGATTTTTTAGCAGGCATACCTTCTCCTCGGTATAAGGCTTGGCACACCAATCTTTAATAAGCCTAATAAATATCTGCACGCATGCCTATTTCCATGACAAAGAAATAAAAAGAGAGGGGAATAAGTAACAAAAAAAGATTACCAGCAGTAAATGAAAAGGTAACAAAAGGTAAGTGTTACAAACCTTACGTACGGTGATATCCTTGTGATTACAAGAACTGTTTAAAAGCAACTGCATCATCGGATCTAGGTATGTCCTACTTTTAGGTGTAAGGAATACAGAAGAGAGATCGTGTGTAGCTATCACATGAAGAAATGTGTATAGCGTTCTTTGAAGCTCTATCAATTCCCTCATTTCCTACACAGAAAAGGATATGTTAGAATGTCACAGGATATAAACGTGCTACAATATCAAAAGGTTCCCAATTTACACAATTGCAAGATAACCAGGAAATCATGCTTGGAAATAAATGAGATTGAGTTTAAAAAACAAACAAACAAACAAAATACCTCAGTAACAGCCCCAAGACGTGAGGGGAATACATCTCTTGGAATAACATTGAAAACCCTGCTAGCAACTATGGGATATACTTCTTCCAGTATATCACGAAGAGAGCTGTCGAACTTGCAGATAAGCTGATTGAGTAATAACAGGAAACCAACCATTTCCTTTGGCTGCAACATCATACGTACACAGTCAGATTATTTTGCTGTAAATGTGACAAAACTAACGTGCTCAACCCAGTATCATTGCACAAAATGAAGTATCCTGATCAGTAGATATTACTCCCAGGTAAGAAAGTGAGTCATAGGAGTTTCAACTAATTGTTATTTTCAGGAGACGAAAATGGGCATTCAACAATATGAGGCAAGCTTTGAATTTTCGTTATACCTCACTGTCAGCAAGTAGCTGTTCCAAAGCCTTGGGAAGATAAGGAAACACAGAGGAACCAAGGGTGTCAACCATACGGTGTATGAATGATGTGACCTGCACAGAGGAGGAACAAGCTAATCACTGAATTGAATCAATCTTTAAATAGAAAAGAATATGTAACACTACTGGACACAATATGTCTACTTATTAAAATACAATACACTCATACCTTACTCCGCAAAGGCTCGACCTTCGGAAACTCAATCAAAACCCTTAGAAGCACATCTAGGGTCTACATTACGGAGAAGGTTACCAATTGTTAGAAAAAACAGGGCAGCTTAAATTAGGCCAGCGACAATTGAAAGGCAGTTTGGAAAACGATTATCTACATGATTCATAAGAGAGAGAAAAACACATCTCTCATACAAACAACAAACCTGCTTAAACATGAGACCAATTCTAGGACGACTAGCAGTAACAAGACGTTCACTGAAACCCTGATTTCAAACAAAATTGTAAGGGCAAGGCCAGAATGGGGCAAAATTACCAAATAAAAATCACATACGAAAAGATTTCTTTCTCAAAAAAACTAGAATAAAGAACCACAAACCTTGCTAAGAGCATTTATTGCAACAATAGCAAACTGGATATTTGCAATTTTTACAGGAAATTCTTCGGAATTTGCAACTTTTGCCTGCACAAGTACTGTCTCAATCTGGTACAATCATATTGAAAGAGACTGAGTACATTAAACAATGCCAACAGTGCCACGCAAAAAAAGAAGAGAATAGTGGAAATCGAACCTGTTGACAGAGAGGGGTAAGCAGTAAAGACAGATACTCTGACTGCTTCTCAGCTGGGACATCCTCCAACCCTATGATTAAGCCAATAGCCTACAGTTTGGGAGATAGGGATTTTAGTTTTGCTGAACAATGATTCTTTTCCAACTCAGAAATACAATTATGAAGACAGCAGCTTCAAGGGTGAGTCATAACCTCAAAAATGTGACTGCCATCTTCAGTTCCTAAATGTTCTCTTGATGCAAAGTTCATGGTCGTCAACTGGGACAACATATCTTGGAGGTTCTGATTTTTCCCAAAACGATACATTGGTTAGACAAAAGTTAAAACAAAATTTTTTTTACAGAAATGAGTAACTGTCCTGGATCAAACAAGCTGTAAAAAGAGAAAATTAGTTCCTTACCTGCAGGATCTTGTCAATGAATGGAACAAGCTTTGCTTTTAACAATTTCACGACTCTCATGAACAAGTAACTCGCTCTATGGCTCACATGAACGTTCTGGTGATGTAAACCCCTTTCATCAAGGAAGGCACCAAGAACATTGGGAATGTACTGGGAATTTTCCTGAATAAACTTCATGTATCTTGTTATGTTTTCTAAGTACGCAAGTGCAACTAGTCTATGAGAATGCCCAGGGAACTGTGTGGTCAAGAGCATTGGAATTAATTCACTCAGACATCCAGATCCTGTCTTCAAGGCCTCCTCCGTCATAGACTCTCCAAGTGAATACAAAAGCGAAAGCGCAGCTTCCACTTCTTCAACATTTCTATCAGATGAGGATTTAACAGCATTTGTTAGTGAGTTGCGAATGAAATGCTGAGTAACTTCAGGAGCAACACGGCCCACTGTACGTAATAAGACAAAGAGATCTTTTCTATACTCGGACATTCTATCTTCCTCTTCCAATCCAATTTTATCCAGTGAATTAAGGTTATTACGATACATAGGATCATAGCAAATTTGAATTCTTATCACTTCGAGAATCTGAGTAATGTGGAGGAGTTGCTTCTCCTTTATTGCAGGGAGGCCTTTGAGAGTAGAAACGTAACCATGGAGAAACTGAACGATACTAAAAGTAGAATCCACCTCACAGTTCCGCATGACATAAAAAACTGACGGCAGAACTTCATTCAGCAAATCCATGGAGACTGCCTTGGTGTCTTCTGAGTTCAACCGCTTATGGCATTCTAGAACTTCAACAGCATAGCCGGTGAGCAACGCAGATACTTTTGATACCAGTTCCGAATCAAGATCTTCAGAAATTAAACCAAAAACACGACTTATTTGAAGGGTCTGCAAAAGGGACAGTTTTGAATGGGGATCCATCCGCTTAGAAACCATGGCTAAGACACACCCAGCTGCTGAACCGCGAACTTGATCAGACAATCCAAACAAAATCAATTCAAACAGTAGAGGAACAAATGCCTCATTTGCAACCAAATTAATGTTGATCCAAGAGATGAATCTTCTCATGCAATCTAACACAGTAGCAGAAAGATCAGGATCAGAATTCATGTACAATGAGACAATGTCATACCATGCTCTTGCAATCTGAGGGACACATTGTAGCCTCATCATATCCTTGACGCGAGTAGCCACAGATATCTCTTCTGTGGTTCGGGGGTAATCCAAGCTAATCAACTCGTCATCCAACGCATTCAAAACCCGACAAAACATGTCTATAACAACAGCCCCTTTGCTCAAGTGAGGCATAAAATCAACAAACACTGACGGCCAAATCAAAGGGTATTCAAAATAGATCAAAGTAACCAAAACCTGAGCAAGCTTGTTTTTCACAAATGGCGGTCCCTCCACGACCCTCACAGCATTCTCATTATCAATAACCTCCAAACACGCCATGGAGAACACTGATTTCCTCACATAAGTCTGCTCATCCAAACTCATGGATCCGTATTTGACCCTTAAAACATCCTGCAGTGTTTGCAAGCACCAGAACTGAACTTGGACAAGCTTACAGAACCAGAGCTTCTCAATACATATACTGCATATAGATGGAGTTTCTTTAATTTGCTGACAATAAGTAACCGCCTGAGACTGTAAAGCCGAATCGACAACTCCCGATTCAAAGCTAATTAGTATTGCCTTTTCAAGGTCATCCATTGTTAGTTAACAACTTGAAAACCAACTAAAAACCCCTAAAGCCCCAGATTTAGAATCCTGTCCGTTTATTGCATATAAGTCAACAATGTCTCAAATCAGTATCATCACCGATACCAAAGCTCGTTCTTCTTCACCGTTCTCTTTCTCGCATCAGACTTTGATCCGTAATTACAAAAAAAACGTGAATCCTTGCGCTTACCAGAAGAAAGGATCTTCGCGATTATGCGACAAGGGATCGAGTTTTATGGGAGTGAACTATAATAAAAAAAAAGGGACTGAAAACCCTAGGCTGAGTATTTCTTCGAATTTAGTAAAAAATTTGTGAGTTTTATAGAAAAATTCCTAAAGATTTATATGAAGAATTTTGTGAGACTGCGAAGACGACGATACGTAGGGCTTTTATAAAGATTTATTATTTGCAGAAACTTTCCGAAAAAAGGAATCTTGCCATTATTTATAATTTTTATATTAAAACCGCGAGCCCGCTTTCAATAAATCGGCCCATGGGCTTTAAGAACCCAACTCGATTTACCATATATTAATCTCAGCCAATTCAAATTTATGTTGCTAAGTTTGATTTCTCGAATTAAATTATGTAAACCCTATATTAATTTTTTATTAACACTTTCAGATTAAGGAATTAATTGGAAAAACAATTATCAGCAACACAAGATACACATTTGCAGAAATATATTTCAAACTACACCAATGCATAAACTATTATACAATATGTGGTTAACATATAATTTGATTTTAATTGGACGAAATCTTAATGGACAGTAATGATCTAGTGGATTAAAAAGTTTAATCTTTATTATATAAAACAAATTGTCGATTCTAGATTTTTTAACCTACCAAATTAGCACTATATATTAAGATTTCTACCAATCAAAAGTCATATTATAATTTAAAAACACATATTTTATAATAATTTATATATGTCATAATATCCCTAATATATTATTTGAGAAACTTTTTAACAAAGTAATCTTACTCTCACGTGTTAATAACAAAAATATCATGCTGATGTGTCAACACCACAGCGAGTTTCAGCTTAAATATATATAAAAAATTAACTTACTAAAATAATTACAATACATGTCATTGATATTAATTTAGTTAGAGAATAAATATAATTTATTCAACTAACCAAAAAATATTATTACATGTCACTGATATTAATTTGGTTAGAGAATAAATATAATTTATTCAACTAACCAAAAAATACTATTACATTTGCAAAAACAATAATTTTTATTTTTTAAAATTGTTTATACGTTAATTTATAAATAATTTCAAATAAATATAAATAGATTTAAGTTACTACCGTAATCCCTAATATATTATTTGAGAAACATTTTAATAAAATAATTTTACTTTAACGTGTTATTAACAGAAATACCATGCTAACGTGTTATCACTAAAGTAAATTTCAAATAAATATATAAATGAGTTTAACTTATTAGAATAATTACAAGTATATCATTGTTATTAATTTGGTTATATAATTAATATATTTTATTAAACTAACAAAAAAATACGATTAAATTCATAAAAAATAATTATTTTTCTTTTCTTAATTTGTATATACAAAAATTAATGTTAAAAGTAATTTTAAATAAAATTTAAAATTATATAAATATTTAATTTATCTTTACAAATATTTTTTCCACGTATGGCGTGGATATAAATCTAGTTATTCATATATTTCGTATAATTTTATGTATATTCGAAATTGTAAACGTGTGATCAGCATTTATTTTTTCGAATTAATATGGCAATCCTTTTTATATAAAAAATCTTGCTAATGTGTTAGGCAAAAAAATGCAGCTAATTGATGTAAAACAAAAGATTCCTGCTAATTCTACAGAATAATAAATCGAGTTCTGAGTTTTTTTTATCGTGCCATAGAAAATATCTTAGGGAAGAGGCACGAAACTCGATAAAAGTCAGATGCAAGTGCCCAGAAAAGAATGTGTAAGAGAGAGAAACTTCCTCTTACTTTCTTTCATACTACGACAAAACTTCACCGCCACCTGTTTTGTCGCATTTTCCTTTTCTCCTTTAACGATATTCCTCTACATTATAATAACACGTATGAGACAACAAATCATATTATTAAACACGAAACCCTATTTAATTATAGCTAGTGAGAGAGAAAGAGAGAGAAAGAGAGAGAAAGAGAGAGAAAGAGAGAGAGAGAGAGAGAGAGTAAAGATGAACAAATGGTTGGGGTTTTCTTTGACACCTCATTTGAGAATCTGCGATAGAGAAGAAGAACTTAAAGATGATGGTTCCAATGGTTCTCTCTTCTTCACCAAACCTTTGACACATCCTTCTCCTGGTATATATAATATATTGTTGGTTATATATATACGATTATTAATTTATTTGATTTTCTATGTATAGTCCGGAAATACGATATTAACCTTGATCATCATCATCACCAAGACCATGATGAAGAAGTGCCAAAGCTGGAAGATTTTTTCTCCAACTCTCATGAAACCGAGGGTTCTCCTGTAAATCATACCGAAACCAATGTGGATTACTGCAGCACCACCCTTGTTAACAGATTAAACCCACCCGGTTATTTTCTCCATGAACAAACCGTAGTTACACCACAATACCCAAATTTAAGCCATGACTATGGAGCTACTTTTGAGAAGGTTGATTCGGTCTCCGTTATCAAATCTTGGTTAAGACAAGACTCTCCAACATTTCCAGTCTCGAATACTTATGTCACTGAAGAGGGTAGTACGAGCAATATTAGTGAATTGTGTACCGGCGAGGAGACTGATTATAACACCAATGGCTCGATGCTATCATTGGCTATGAGTCATGGAGCTGCTTCTGTACCGGTGGATGAATCGGTTAAAGTGGATGAGAGAAGGAAGAGATTGATCGGTAAATCTCATCACATCAAGGAACCGGTTCCTCGGAAGTCAGTGGATAGTTTCGGACAAAGAACTTCTCAGTATCGAGGCGTTACTAAGTACGCACTCTCATACTTATTAATTATACTTCTTACTCTCATACTTACTACACTTCTTAACATATAAGATACATTTAAGATGTTTTACGATTTTTTGTTTGTTTCATTTAATATTATGTGTTATCTTTTATGATTAGTTATTTGATATTAAATAATATCTATGTAAAGAGAAATACTTTGTTTGATCTATGAATGCTAAAATTATATATACTGTTTTCTTTGGTTTAATCTAATGTAAACGTGTCGGCATATGTATATGCACGCACGTACACAGGCATAGATGGACAGGGAGATATGAAGCTCACTTATGGGACAATAGCTGTAAGAAAGAAGGGCAGACGAGAAAAGGAAGACAAGGTTAGGGGAAACAAGTTAATTAGAGTTTCGATTCAACTAAGTAAACTATTTTTTATGGCATGGAAACGAATTTTGTTGGTTATTGAGATTTTTATACTAACAACTGTTTTATTTTTTCATGTACTTTCCAATTCGTTCCTTGGTCTACCACAGTATATCTTGGTAAGAGAAAGCTTTATTTTTTAGTAACCTGTTTTGCATGGAATCTTTTCTTGAATTATTGTTTTGCCCTAGTTTTGAATACAATTAAGCATCTTTTTGTGATGTAATCTTTGAACTGATGATATAAAGACATATTAAAACACAGGAGGATATGATAACGAGGAGAAAGCAGCGAGAGCTTATGATTTAGCGGCGATCAAGTATTGGGGTCCCACCACTCATCTCAATTTCCCAGTGAGTTTGTTGTCGACATTACATCTCTCCACTCTTTAAGAGCATTTCTAACAAATAATTTTTCACATTAGTCTCTTTACAAGTGTAAAATATAAATAACATTATAAGAGCATCTTCAATTATTGAGAACTCAAGACAATATCTTCACAATGTAATTTTATTATGCAATTAAAGTTTAATTTTTAAAATAAATTGATTACAGAAAGACAAATGTCTAAAAAAACTTTTGTGGGTTTTTCATTTGAGAACGGATTTCTTACTTTCTCCATGCAAAGGAATAGGGTGTCAATTAAATATATATATTTAAGTGTATGTAAATATTAAAAGAGTTAGTAATATATTTTCTTTTTATTATACGTAGTTTTATATTATTTTTTTTTGTTATTGGATCATAACTTACTGATCCAATAGTACAATATATTCATACGAACATTTAACACCCTCCTGTGAGTGGCGGTATAGTCGAAGTACACACATGTAGAATGAACGTAGAAGTGTAGAAGTGGTACAACCACTAAACCATTTACTATTAAGTTTTATATTCATAATTGCTAAATTTTGATCTAATGATCTCATTATGCTTAGGTTTTATATTTATAATATGCATAAAATTATATTGTTTCTAAAAGTACTATGTAATGACAACTATTTGATATACTCATCCATTACAATATTTATTTACACATGAGAATGAGAAACTTTTGTAAGGTGCTTTAAATGCTTCTTTATTATAATAGAAGTTTATATATATAGTTGACTCGTAAAGTCAGTTTTTACGCTATTGAGTTCAGTTGAGTGATTACGAAAAGGAGGTTGAAGAACTCAGAAACATGACAAGGCAAGAGTTTGTCGCCATGTTGAGAAGGTAAATCATCCTCAAAATGACACTCTTCTTAGTATTTATACTGTATTTATATTCATGGAGCTATGTACTCATTAAACCAAGCTTAATTAACTAGCATCGAATTACTCATATTATAGGAACAGCAGTGGATTTTCTAGAGGAGCTTCGGTTTACAGAGGAGTCACAAGGTTCTCATTTGCACATATTCTTGAGAAGTTATGTATATATATATATAGCATGATTATGATTGTGATCATGCATGTGTAACACATGCAGGCATCATCAACATGGAAGATGGCAAGCTAGAATTGGAAGAGTCGCTGGAAACAAGGACTTGTACCTTGGCACATTTAGTATGATGAATCACTTATATATATGGCTAAAATTAATCAGAGTAGAAAGTATAGTTACGTATGTATGTATGTATTAAATGATTAATATGTTTATTGTTATAAAGGTACACAGGAAGAAGCAGCGGAGGCGTACGATATCGCGGCAATAAAATTCAGAGGAGTAAACGCTATTACCAATTTCGATATAAGCAGATATGACGTGAAGAGGATATGTTCGAGCTCTTCCATCGTCAATAGCGACCTGGCCAAACGTCCTCCCGGCGACGGCCAGTAACAAATGCAAGTGGTGAGAATTTTCTAATTGATTTATTACCCTTTAAATAAACTATTACAGTTGATGAAAGAATTTTCGAGGAAAAATCCCGTGGGAAATACAGATTTGTGGCTTGTAATGAATGACCAAACAACTTAAGTTACTTCGGCATTGTTGCTTAGATTTTGAGTCGTGTCTTTGGTCTGACACCAATCTCTTTATCACCAATCTCTTTATCACCAATCTCTTTATCACCAATTTTAGGCATTGCTTGTTCTGCTTGCTTTTCCTCTTCCTAACTCCTATACCTCCGTTTCCAAGACCACTGCTGTCATGTCAACTTAAAGGTTATAAGATTCGATGGAAATAATCCTATCCTCAAAATATCTAATATATTATATAAAAAATATTTTTAAAAAATAACTTACTAGAATATTATTAACAAAAATATCATAATGATTTGTTATCACTATATTGAGTTTTAAATAAATATATAGATTAACTTATTAGAATAATTATTATATATATTATTGTTATTAATTTGGTTAAAAATCAATATATTTTATTAAACTAACCAAATAAATACTATTAAATTCGTAAAAAATAATTATTTTTATTTTTTTAATTTACATATGAAAAAATTAATATTAAAAATACTTTTAAGTAAAAATTAAAATTATATAAATATTTAATTTATAATTATTAATAAACAATATTATATAATTTACGAATATATTTTTCTTTACATACATATATATAATCTAGTGTATTGTTATATTCGAATTCTAGCTAACCTAAATCAAACTTTTATAACGCTATTTTCAGTTTAATTTTATTCTTTTCAATGGTGCTTTTTTAACCCACAATGTTTTTTCTATATTATTTACATGCATATATATATATATATATTTATATTCTGACATCATGCATATAACAATTGCATACACGCGTACACATGGATCTTTATGTGTTTTTAGTATATTAAATGCGTTACATATAAATACATTGTGCACTTCTGGTCATATTAACAATTAAGAATCTTAATAAAGTATACGTTTTACTCAAAAAGGGGTATTTCCCATGTCTTTTAGTAGCTTTTATAGTTTCTTTACCCAAATTCCATTCAAAAGGATAACGCAATTCGTGGATTTAATTTGGCCACATGATGATCTGCCCATGATCCCAAGGATCAAGTATGCCTTTGTCTTCTGTTTTAAATTTGACATTCTAAAAATGACTAATTTTTAAAGTATTCAAAACGATTCTTTTTCTTTATAGATTGCAATTCTCTCGATTTACACATGTATATAAGTATATCAAATTGCTTTAAATGACTTAATATAACAATTTTTAAATGTTTTTATACCAATTTTCTATGTATTTTTTATGAATGAGATGTAACTTTGTTTCTTAGTTTTGGTGCAATATATTTAACTGTAAGAGTTACATTTGATCAACAAATCTTACTCTAGTGAAATATTAAAGAGCAAAGAACCTAGTAGAACCATAGACTTTGCTGAAAATGGAAATTTCTATCCTATTTTAAGTTTCGAAAATCGTTGCTTGCGAAGCCATCAAAGTGAAGAAACAAATTTGTTTTCCGGGCAACGAGATTAAAGCGTCAAAAACGTCTGATCAAGAGTTAAAGGTAACATCGAGATGCAGCGATCCTGATAGCTGCCTCCAGATTGTTCTTGTATAAATGCAGATGAAGAAAATATGATCTCGTCTGATTGCATAGAAGAAGGCATGTTGCATCCATCTGATAATCCCATGCAATAAATGATTTCATCAGAATCCACTTTACGTGTGTCTTCCATCTCACCATGCACATTCCCTCAATTTTAGTGAAAAATATTTATACTTAGCAAACTTTTAATTACTATTGCAATTATTAATTAGCATTAACTTCTCCGTTTGAATTAAACTGTTTTATTATGAGTCTTAACAATTAGTAATTATTTTTAAAAATATAAACAATTTTTTTTTGTTAATTAGTGTCAATAATTCAACACATTCATACGAACAAAACTGAAATTAAACCAAATACATGTTACATAGTATCATTTTGGTGTCATCAAACTTTAATTACGAGACTATAGATATATATATATATATACATATATATATATGCAGGGTCTAAGTTTAAGGGAGTACATTCAAGCAAACATCAACATAATTTATGGTAAAATGAGAAATATTTGGTTTCAGTCATAAATTCATGATATATAGTATTAAGTTTAAATGTTTTTTTAAATTATTACATATTGGAAAAATAACTTCAAATTTACAATTATAGAGAAAACACAATATTTGTTTTGTCAATGAGTTTCAAATCTTTTTAAGAGAAAATATAAATCTAAAGCAAAGAATATACCATGTGACAAAGAAATTATAAATATCCAAAAATTATGGTTTTGAGTAAAATTATACAAAGAGATTCAACAACAGCTCATAACATTTTTTTAATTCATATTATATCATCAAAGAAATATTAAAAAATCTCAAATCATTGGATATATATAATAGTTTCTGCATTTTTGATATACAAATATAAAAGCGGTGATTGAGAATGAATGTCAAAAAGGTGATGATGGGCCTTAATGATTAAATAATATAAAAAAGATCCAAACGGCCCGAACTAAAACGTGGGGTTGGACCCACCAATGCTTAAAAATATCAAAACTTCATTAGTCGTCGTTTATGTCACTTTCCGAATTAAATACATAAAACACGAACGTTCCTCTTTCAGTCTCACCGATTTACCTTATTCAATTTTTCGTTTCATCAAATCGAAACTATGAAGTTCATATTGAGAACCCTAATTTCACAAACTCTGAGATTTTGAACTCCTTGACGAGTTTCTGGAGAAAGTATAACTCCCAATTTCGAGATTCCTGTTTCCACCCCCAAATCTCACTTTGTTTTCTTCAGATGCGCGCTTCTTTTGCGTTTTTCTAACCATGGAACAGCCATTACTGAGTTTTAGACTATTTCTTTTCTGCTTCGTCTTCTTCACCTCTACTTCTATCTTAGTTGACTCTCAAACCCAAGTTTCGTCCATTGCTCCACCACCACCACCACCTCCGTCGCCGTCATTCTTATCTCCACTACCGCCACGATTCCCTCCTCCACCGGTAAGGGTCGGGAGTAACAAGGCGATTCACGATAAGCATCACCGCAGAAAAAAATGGCGAAAGAGAAGCAACCGAAGTCATCCACCGCCTCGGAAGCAGAAGCTGAACGCGGGAAAGACTGTGGGGCTTTTCTTCGCCGGCGCAGCCGCAGCTTTGCAAGTAGTTGTTGCTACTTTCTTGCATTTCAAAAGAAGACAGCTTCTCCTTAAGATCAGTGGTACACACTGAGACAATGAAAAAAGATCTTACATCTACACACAGATAGATTCGATTCGGTCTGGATCTTGTCATATATTTGACATTTTGAAAAAGTGTTGCGGATATCAACTGTTGGAGTTAAGTCATCTCAATTTTGATCCCTTTATCTGTAAATTTATAGTCTTTGTTTTCAACTCAAAATTGTTGTTTAGATCTGAGTAATACAGATGTTCTGATGAAAATTCAGTTTGCTGCTTTAAATAGTTAATCTTTAAGACAAATTTCTTTGGTCTAGATCTGGAACCATTCGTTTCAATGGAAAAAAAAACTGAATTCCGGGGTTGATTGCTAACATATCGAAAAATCTATGAGAAATAACAAGAATTTTCATTGTGTTCGTAATTCCCAGTTATAGATCTAACTGAAGAAGGATTGTACGCATGATGTCTCTTTCTTTGTATGGATCTTTAGAGTTGATGTACTTATCATGTGACCGGTCTAAACTTATGGAGCTGGGACCGGTGAAACCCATGTGGGAGTCTAGTCCTAAAAGTTAGCATATCTTTGTTTCTTTAAATTCTCACCATTGGAAGGTTCACAAAGAGGTCAATGCTTACTTTAGCAAATGATATAAACGGTGTGACCAACTCAGGATATTAACTGGAAAAGCTCACGCATGATGTAATAATGTTGGCAGGTGTTGAAGTACGAGGAACACAAAACAGAGAAGACAAGAATCCATCCATCAAAGAGGGAAGAAGAATGGGTGTTGTCGTTTCAAGTGTTTTTTTTTAGCTCCAAGAACACAGCTAAGCTGTTCACTGTAGCAGCGTCAAGGAAAGTAGTACCCACGACAAGGTCAGTGGGAAGATTATTAACAAAAAAGTGCAAAATCGAGTATAGCATTCCCAACAGATTACTCAAGAATTAGTGAAGCTGCTGTCCTCACCAGATGAATGGGTTTGCAAATCATTTAAAAGAATATGACAAGATTGTGTTATCATTCTTCTCATGATTAACTAATACTACGTTTACAGAACACAAAGGCAGACAGAAGGGCATAATATCATCTATGAAGACATTGCTGCTTTGCGTATCCAACTAAACATAAATGGGCCTTGAGAATCAGTAATGATCTAGACAGCCGTCGCTTCCTTTGTTCTGGAGCTTACTCCTGCATTGCATTTGATCCAATCAAAGATAATATGTTGTATTATGTCACACGTTAGTTACCCAATGAAACCAGCAATTGCAACGATTAGATTAATTTTAAATCAAATCGGCCGGATTAGACCCCAAGACATTGCTTAACAAACACACATGGACACCATTCTAAGAGCGTTCTTGAAGCTCGTTGTTTATATTCTCCGTCGTAATAGAGCTTCATTTGGTTTTTATTCGATAATTAATATTATTTTATAATTTGGGTTATGTTTGGTTTTGATTAATTGGATTTAAATTTTTTTGCTTCATTTAAATAAAAAAATATCTTAAAATAACATTATTTTAATTGTATTTTCCAAATTTAATATAATAAAACTAAAATTCCAAAAATATCACAAATTATTATGTGAAAATAATTATTTACTTTAAATAAACTATATATAAAATTAAAACATAATGTTTGAGTTCAATTTTTCTAATTTAGGATTTAAATTTTTTTCATTAGTAAAATTTTTTAAATTATTTTATTATTAAATTTGTGTTATTTTTAAAAATTTAAATGATTAATAATATATTTGAGATAAAAATTTAAAATAATATTATTTTAATCAATTACCATTTAAATAATTTTATATTAGATTCAGATTTGAATTTTTAATTTCAGAAATTTTGTTTGGTTCAGAAGTTTTTCTCACTCCTAAACAAACAGCAAAATAAAGATGCGGTGAAAGTACAGCCAAAAAATCTTATTTTTCAAAAGGGTTAACATAAGAGACAAAACATTTATATATATTCCCCTCAAATCTCTCTGTCTCGGACTGTTTGTCTACAGACGACAAGTAGATTCCTTTTGTGCTTCCCCAGCATCCAATAATTGTCATATAATTTCTCGAGAAAAAGGATTCTTCCTTATTTCCCGAGAAAATAATCTCCATCTCCTCTCTGCTACCTATTCCTGGAGCTTCAAAGGTAAGGAACTGGATTTAAAGCCAAAAAAGTCTGTTGTTTGTCCCTCGTAATATAACTAAGCATTTTACTTTAGTGTTTCATAACTACAAAAGCTTCTGATTTTTGGGTCTTAGTTTATAGACTTTACATGTTGCCATGAATTTTCTTATAGAATCGGTTTCTAATTTTGATGAAGATTATCTCAGCATAGGTGAAAGATATATACACTACTTATAGAATTACTTCTTCTGTTTTAATCTCTATGTAGATCTCTTTCCTGAAAATGTGAATTCCGAAATTGAGGATTTTGAGACTGAAATAGTAACTTAAGAAAAAAAAAACTTCACTTTTGCTTTGTGCTTTACTGGAAAAGTGGAATCTTATGTGAGATCAAGACGAGGTCAACGGAAGAAGAATAAACACTGTTAAATGTGAGTATTCTTACAACTTTACTCCATTTAAAAGCATATATATATATTTGAAACCTCTTTTGGTTGTAACTGATACTGCTAACCTCAGGAACAAGATCAATCAAGATTTGAGGTTGGTGGAATCAAGAATGGAAGGAGATGTGGTTTCTGGAATAGGAGAGAGATACCAGATGGATGGTAAATTGTTGAAGAATTTCCAGACGAGCTTTGTTCAAGTTCAGGACATTCTAGATCAAAACCGGCTGTTGATCAACGAGATCAATCAGAACCACGAATCCAAACAAGCGGATCATTTGGGTCGAAATGTGGGTTTGATAAGAGAGCTCAACAACAATATTAGAACAGTGGCAAATCTTTATGGAGATCTCTCTCATTCTTTCGCCAGATCGATGGATGCTTCATCAGAAGGGGAATCCACAGGGACCTTGAAATCTGATGTGAAGGCCAATAACCAGAAAAGGTTTAGATCCAGGTAAAGAAAAAAAACAATCTTGATTTTTTTGTAGATTCAAATCTAATTTCTTTGTGGATTAAGGAATGACATGTTGTTGTTGTTGTTGTCGTCGTCGTCGTCGTCGAATAGATAGTCATTCATATTATGTGTTTCTCGTGGGTCTTCAATACGTTCAGATTAACTTCTGTTGAAATGATATCTACATAATGTTCATATGGTAGGGTCTCTAACTTTGGTAAGATCTAACACTCATACTACTTAATTATTCTTACAGAAGAAACACAAATAATCGGATTGGTACATGAGGAGAAAAGACAAATTGAGAACCATATCAAAATATGCAGAAATGATCTTCTCTTCATCAACAGACAAATGCTTTTAGAAATGATGGTGACTAATTTAATGTTTTCGTTCATTTCGAATTCCAAGCTTACTTCTTCTTAGCACTCTGTCTCTGCATCACTTTCATCAACTGTCCTTCCCAGTCAGAGACAGCCTCTTCTCCATTCGAAACCTGATCAAATCAAAAGCGTAATCAGTAACCTATGCTGCACTGAAACGGGGACCTAGAAACGGGGATAGGTACGGGTACATGAAATGGCATATTTAAAATTTGTGGATACATGGACGGTATAGATACGTCAGAAAATATTTATAAATGAAAAATATAAAATCTTAAAATGAAAATTTTTATTTAATGACATTGATGTTTAGGCCACTTTGTATAGTGTTCATTTTCAGGGAAAACCTAACATAGTCATATTGGAAGCAGCAACGATGAAACTATTAACTGTTACCTTATCTTATCTCCATAGAAAAGCAAAGATTGTTATCTACCTCAAATATCAGCCCTGTTGGTGGGACCACGCTTAGAGTTTCAACACATATACGAGCAGCATCTTCCTTGCTTATGCTTCCTTTGGCTGCAGCACCCTGTTTCATTCATAAAAATGTTGTTGAAACCAAGCGGTGAAGCCAACAAACGTTTTGTTTTACCAATGATAAGATGACTTTACCGTGCTAAAGTTGAAGCCTTGATTCCCTCCAGGTCTGTTCTCCAGCTTGCCTGTTCTTATAATTGTATAAGGGACATTCGAAGATATAATGGCATTTTCATCTTGCTCGGCAAGTTTTTTCGCTTTTTTATTCATTAGAGCTTGAAGTCCACCACTGCTTTCATAAACAGACAACTGCAGCTTCATTAAACTATGATCTCACAAACACAAACCATACACTAAAAAACATAATTCCAACTTCCAAGCCTTGCAAGATTACTTGTGCATCGCCAATAAACTGTCTAACCCTCATAATATGACAAAAGCAAAGACATGGAGATTTATCCTCACCTGAGACAAGAGAATTGCATGTTTTACACCTCTTATACTCTTGACATTCGATAAGAAACCTTCCTGCCAGGGAAAGAATGAAATGTTTGATGTTATAGATCAAAGTACATTTCGATCAAGGAATGACGAAGGGCTAATTAAGCATACAGTTGGGGATATGATTGCACCAACGCCTCTGAAAGCTTTCCTTAAGTAACGCTGGTCGCTTGCATCTCCAGACGTCAACTTCACAGTTTTTAGTTTAAGTCAAATCCACTAATGTTGGGCCACAGTGAAAGAGACACAAACAGAGAGAAGGAAAATGTATATTCAGTGAACCAACCTCAACATAAGTTCCAAAGGCTTCCAAAGCCTTTCTTTTGTCCTTCACAAGTGCTTTAACTCGAGTCCCTTTCACAATCAGTTGCAGTATAATCATCTACATCAGCTAAAAATTAACAGTTTTCAGTTTCTTGTTTTTGTCTTACTTTCATCTTGTTGCATCCAATGTAGTGATGATTCTATAAAAGCCTAAAACACACACACCTGACCCAGATCACTGTCTCCATCCGTTACAAAAACAGCGTCTTTTTCTTCATCCGGATCACCTTCTTCTTCTTCTTCTTCTGTTATATGGAAAATGCAGATAAAAATTATGTTTAAGTACTGAGATTCCATTTCTTGCATTTTGTTTTGTTATACCTTCAAATTCATCGTCTTCTCCACTTGAAGATCCATCCTTTGGCAAAAGTTCAGGCGCTCCATACCATTTCCTAAGCTTGGGACCGCCTTAAAACACGAGAAACACAGACCACTGTAAGTCAGTAGTACGATAAAGTCTCAATATTTTTCTCCGAGCAAAAGGCTTAACCTTTTATACCCAAATTCAATCTTCTATGAACAAAAATAAACAGAAAATACCTTCGATATAATCGAGGATCTGATCTACAAAACTGATTTTCTTCTTAGCCAAACAACGAACGAGAGAACGTTTCCCAGATGTAATCACAACTCGACAATTAGCCTCTGAGGCTTGATTCGAAGAAGATAATAGTAAAGAGGGTCCTTGGCTGAGGAGAGATGAAGGAAAAGAAATACCCGCCATATCTGCTACTGCAAAGATGAGGTTTCGTCTCCACCGTACTCCTACTGTAACGTGTTATCTCACCTTAACCCTCTATACAAGAAGAAAGCTTCTCTAAACTCGAACAATTACACAAATACTTTTCTTATCTATTTATTGTGATGTTTTAGTTCTTTGGCAGGTGTTCAAAGTTCAAACCTTTCATTCTGCACACCTTATCTCAGTATTCTTCTGTTAATATGTGGTTCTCGTGAAGTTTCCGACTTTCTTTTGTTTTTCCTAATGTCTTCGATGAGTCTCATTGTTCATTAGTTTTCGTTTGATTAATCATATATTACCTTACCAATCGAGTATAGTAATGATGTGGCTTCTTCTTACTTGAGATTGCACTAGTAGTCATCGTTCTTGCTTTGATAACAATGTTTTAAATTGAAATCGCAAAGGGATAATTAGTCACAAAGATATCAATTATCCTTTAAATTCCTCTTTCTTGATCTTGTTAGTTGCTTCTACCTCATCTATCTCCTTCTTGATTTAGTCTTTATTTATTTATAAGTTTACTTATTAGCATTGATCCATCTCTTCTCATTCCTTACACCAGATTTGATGGTACAAAAGGATCCAATGACAATGCTTATAATTAAAAAAAGGAGTTCAAGACTCTCTCTGAACTCTCTATGTCCTTACACATCTTTGACATATGTTTTTCCCTTTAGCATGTTCTAATCTATTAATGTTTGTATTTCTCTATGTTGGCTCTTTTTTCGTCTAACCCAAACAAGCATTTACATCTCAACTTTAGATTGTGTATGAGAACTGTTTTCTATTTGCACGTTTAGAGATTAGTTTAAGATCCATTTAAGTTATTGTTCTTGACTTAAAGGAATCGAGAGTCTGCATTTTTAGTAGCTGGGGCGGTGAAAGATCTTAAAACCATGGGACGGTGTAAATTAAAACGAAAGAAAAAAATCTGTCTTTGGCTCTCCGCATGTTTTACGTGCATTTGTGTTTTACAGAAAGGGAGACTCTAAAGCCACATTTGATTTACTCTGAGATCAAAGAGTGAAAGACTTTTACATTTGGTCCTCATTTGTTTTTTTTACTGCCTCTGTTTTGTTTGTCTCATTTGGTACTCCAAAGCTAAAATCTTTTGTGCTTCAAGGGGATTTAAAGTGCAACAGGATTCCTCATGTTGCTAAACAAAAGCACAAAAGAAAAAGGGTTCTTTATATTTGCATCTTCTTATGTTGAAAGTAACATATGGTCTTTTTGTTGGTAAATAGTGAAAGAAGCTGGTGATCATAATTGATGTAATGAAGTAATATTTTGCCTTAAAATGGACCTGAGAGTTGCAGCTGCAGGTTAAGTCATGTGTAGTTGAGCCTTGTCATATTTGAATCCTTGATGTCTACGAATCAAGTATAATTGTAAATGTAGTTACAACAATCATCTTGTAACAGTGGAATCTGACAAGATTAGGGAGGAGGAAGAATCAAGAAACAAGAGAAGAATACTGAGAAGATTTATTGTTGGATCTCCACGAACCATAGACAGCATGTGAGCAATATATTTAAGTATCCTTGAACCATTTGAATCTCTTCCTAATAGATCCCTTCACTCTCGCTTCAACACCATACACGTTATATGTAGCAGCCACTCTCTTATTCCTCTGAATCTCTCCCTCACACAAACTCTTTAACCGTTTCTTCTCTTTATTACTCACTGCTCTTTCCCTCTTCACTTTACTGTTGGCATTTTCTTTAACCATTGGTGGATTCTTGTATGCATTATAAGTTGATGTGCCGTAAGTTCTCAGCATCACTGGAGACTGCTGGTTTGTTTGGTTTTGTGCTGAAGCAATGATACTTGTTGGTAATGCTGCTACTTCTGATCTCATTTCTCCATGACTTGGATCTGAGCATGTTCACTTGCAACAACCTCAAAAAATTGGCTTTTGCCTTTAATGAAGTAAAAAAAAGGAGAGAAATGCTTTTGGCTTTTATCTCCAACCTCTTTATCTTCTGCTTGTTTGTCTTTTGTTAATTGTACAGATAAATGCATTTGTTCTTGTTCCGCCACACACAGGCATGAACCTTGACACCAGAGCTTTGCCACTGAATTCGAGTGTATTTGAAACTGTTGCAAGACGCCAATTCAAAAGGTAGTGGTTTTTCCAGTTCCAGACTGAGCTTGCTGGATCACAGACAAGACCATGTCAATGTTATGTTGAGACAAAAACATTTATTCTCAACCAAGAAAGAACATTTTCTTATATTATTAAAATAAATGTTTTTTTCTTCCCAAAATAACATTTTTCGAAATAAAATTACTCAGAAGTAATTAAAAACAAAAAAGGGACCCTAAGAAATTACTCACAAACAGAGCCGCGCACAATACAAACGTATAATATATTATATCAACAACTGGAAGGAGACTTGTAAGCTCAAAGGAATGTCCCATAGACTCAAGCCAGGACCACAACCTCGCCACTAGAACCTGCATTAAGAAAAACATATAACAGCCTCAAAGTTAAGGGATTGAAACCCAAAGGAATGTAAAGGAAGAATGATAGAATATCAAATCCTGTTTTACATCGTTTGTGTATCTCTTTAGCTATCTCCAGGAGAATTTCGCTTTCTTCTGCAACTTTAGTTATCTTCTCCAACTCTTCTACTGCTACTTTGGCAACGTCTATTTTATTCTCTGCTTCCACAACTTTATATGCAGCGGTTATTGCAGCGTCCTCAATCATCTCTTGTGATACTGCAGGAGTCCGATTGTTTGATTGCCGGGGTTTTATATTTGTCTCCTTTGCTTTTAGAGCAGACGTTCTTGTTCCTGATGGATCAGGTATCTTATAGAAGTTCTGTAACTGCTGTGTGTTGAAATTATACAACACAGAGTTTAGAAAAATAAACATGGCATGAGGAAACAAGAAAACAACATGAATGAAGTGGGTGGGATTCCTTTATATTGAGTGCAGATCAAGAAGCTTGAACCATGTAATTGTGTACTTCATTGGTTCAGACGGATATAGACAAAATGGTTCTATGCATCATCTATGAAGATGGTTCTTATGGGAATTTTAAAAGAAAATGTGATTCCAAAAATAACAAAAAAGTGAGCTTCAAGGCTTGCAGGTTTTAAGGTGCTAACCTTTACAAGTTTGCCCTGAGCTGCAAGAATCCTCAGTCTTGAACTAAGGATTCTTCTAAAATTTGGCGGCACTTCATGCCTTTGCTGCTCTCTCCACAGTAAACCATTATCATGGATTCAGAACTCAGCCATAAGGTCCATAACAAAGACTATAGCCAATAGGGATAAAAAAATAAATAAACACAGAGTGAATCCAACTTAGGTAAAATCAAGACATAACATTCTTTCAGATAGGCATAGTGGGCAGCTTCAGGACAAGTCAAAGTACAGATGAGTAATACTATTAAACTTGACACTTAGAACTCAGTTATCATTTTGGAAGATGGTTGATTGATGTATCTAAATCTTCTCAGTTGCAAAATATAAGTAAAAACACTGGCGCATTTGCATCCTTCAACTTGGAATAGGTATATATTCAGAAGGCTAGAAAAGATATTGTAGACTTTCGGAAGTGCCTAACACACTGCTCACAGATATCACTGCTTCCAACATAACAATAACAAGCAGGACACCACAGCTTTGAAGAGCAACTAATGTTTTACGCATGAAAACATCAATGGATTCTAAAGAATAACCCTACATCGGTTCACTAACCAAGGATGTAATCTATACTAACGACGAAACTTACATGTAGACCCCAAGTAAAACAAGCCATTTGCAAAATCAGATGTACCTAAAGTTTACATATGCAAATAACATAATTACCCCTCCCCCGTATATAGATGGCGATCTCCACCAAACTGTTAATAGTTTAAAAATTCGGGCATAAAGAGATTCTAACTTCTGATCAATGCATTATGAAGAGCAAAGAAAAACTTGTCTAACCTCGATGAAATTGAAAATGGAACCGACATCAGATCCATTTGCATCCCCTAAAGCAGAGAGAACTTCAAATATCATCCCATCATACCTGAAAAGAGTGACAAGCAACAGTTTAGCAATAATGAAGATTGCTACTAATGGTTAATAGAAGATAAAGAATGACAAAACCTGGGAGCATTCTTCGTGTCCACCACAGTGTTATAACTGTCATCAATGCTCAACAATTCAGAAGATGCACTACGAGGAAGGGACGCAGCTGGGGAAAAAGTAGAGTTAGCACTACGAGGTTGAGTAGTGGTAACAGCAGCTGCAGATGCAACTGCAGGCAGAGTAACGCCTTCATCTTTGACTTTTGTCAGCCGAGCCTTATCCTTCAAACCTTGAGTACTGGGGGCGACACTCAAGTTACGCCACTTATCCTAGAAATCAATCAAAACAAATATAATTACAGATTCTTCTTCATATAGACTAAAAAGTACAAGCGAAAATCTATTGCAAAATAAAGGAAAGTACTGCTCTTTCCACCACTAAGCTCTTGGCTCTTGCTTTAGGCATTATGATTTTATGGGCGAAAATAATCGCAAGCGAAGATTGAAACGTTTTTCATACCAGGATTAAGCCTTAATGAACAAAGATATTAACCTATTACCATAAGTTTAACCAAAGCATATGGTACGTATTTGAGCTGACAGAAACTTCATAAGATCTTAAACTTAGTTCAGATATGTACGAGTACAAATTGCGTCCCCGGTTAGGCTCAAAATCAATAGCAGTGGTTAAAGAGGCCAATGTGGGAAAAAAAAAGACCTTGAGGTCGATGTTGGAGCGATTGATGAGCTTATCAGCGAATTCGGGATCCCGGAGAATATTCTTCCAATTACCAGGGCCGTGCTTCGCAATTCCGGCGAGCAAAGCCTCCTCTTCCTCCGCCGTCCACTTTAATTTCTGATTTCCCATTTCACCCTTCTCTCTTGTCGATGCGTATGCGTATGTATAAATGGGAGTCTCGACGACGTCTCGTAGTCGTAAAATTCGCCAGAGCTTTCGTTTTTCTGGTTTTACGAAGGAATAAACCTCTTATGGGACTGACTGAGGGAGGTTGGAGTCTGCCCAAGTTTTGGTTTTTGGTTTTTCACAAGATTTGTTTTTTTCCAGGCTTTTTACACAAGTTTTGGCTTTTTGCCAGAAAAGGAAGTTTTTTCCCGGGTTACAATGTCCGAGAAATTCTATTTACGCTTTGTACAGAAGTAAATATTGGATTTGGAAAGAAACTTCAATGTTAAGTGAAACTTATGTGGTCGAAATAGTCGCAGGCATATTTGGGTTTAATTGGAAAAAGAAGAATATATGGGGTAAAATTCGAATTACAGTGAGTGTTAAGCGAATCGAAAAACACTCATCAAACTAAAAACCCTAAAACATTCATAAGCTTCATTTTCTTTCTCTCTTTCCGCAACGAAAGATCTGAGAGACACATCAGACGTTTTCTCTCTTTTATCCGTCTTCTTCGTCGTCATCGCTCTCCTTCCCACCATCAAACACTTAACCCTAAACCTAGACATCAACACTTCTCCCTCTCTCTCCATGGCGGCAAATAACAGTTCCGATCACGGATCAGACGAAAGCACGCGTCTTTACAATCCTTATCAGAACTACGAGCTCCCAATAAAATCCCAGTACCTTTACAAGCTTCCTACCTCCCCGGAGTTCCTCTTCACGGAGGAATCCCTACGCCAGCGCCGATCTTTTGGTGAGAATATCACGTTTTACACCGGAACCAGTTACCTCGGTGGGTCCGTTGCCGGTGCTTCAGTCGGGTTTTTCACAGGAGTCAAGAGCTTCGAATCTGGCGACACGACTAAGCTGAAAATCAACAGGATCCTCAACTCTTCTGGTCAGACGGGTCGAGCATGGGGTAATAGGATTGGTGTGATTGGCCTGATCTACGCAGGGATCGAGAGTGGCGTGGTGGCTGCGACCGATAGGGACGATGTTTGGACCAGCGTGGTGGCTGGTCTTGGAACAGGAGCAGTCTTCAGGGCGGCGCGAGGAGTGAGATCTGCGGCTGTGGCTGGTGCTCTTGGTGGTATAGCGGCTGGAGCTGTGGTTGCAGGGAAGAAAATTGTCAAGCGGTATGTACCCATTTGAAGATCTTGTGACGAATGTGAGTCTAATTGGAAGACTCGTCCTTGTTTAAATTTTTGGTAGGAAAAAAAGGGTGATTTGATAGCTTTCGTATGTCTTGGAATCATAAAATTGAAAACTTTTGGTTTCTAGAGTTGTACAAGTCTGTGTAAACGCAGATCACATTGAAGAATAACCTGCAAACATTTCTATTTATACTGATAACAGCAAAAACAAAAAAAGACTCGCATTGATTGTTTGATTTTTATGTGTGTGTAACCTCTCCCTTGATTGTTTTTCCCCTCGTCAAGAAACGGATGTGTTGTATCAGACTTGAGATGGAACACTTTTTCAAGTATTTCTTATCATTTTGTTAACGTAATTGTTCTCCTCTATTATTCTTAATCCTTAGTATTCGAGGGATAACCTGATCTTTGATTGCCGTTCAATTTAGAGTCTTACCAGAGTTATTCTGGATTTCGGATCAGTCACAAAGTCTGTTTTTGTGTGTGTCTATGCCTCTCAAAGTCTCAGGCATGTCGTGTACAAACTCTTTTGAGATCTCTTATTTATGTGAAACAAGCAATGTTCTCATATATTTTTCCTTTCAAAGTCAAAATAATGCTCCAAAATGTCTTAAAGTTTGGCTTTGCAGTTGCTGATAGATTTTCTGTCACAAAAGTCATGTTACCAGAGAAAGACGATCATTTGATTTTGCATTTCACATGACCAGACCTAATAGTGTTTCGTATAGATAATAAAGATTCTCACAGTACGGGAGATCACTCCCATTGAACATTGTATGGAGCACAACTCATAAAAGACCTACCGATTGCCTTTGTACTGGCTTGTATATGATCTACATGGATCTACCGTGCCTCTGAACGGATCAGGATCGCCATGGATGTCGGGTACTGCCATTGTCAGCTTCTGGTTGATCTACGTCCAATTTCCATGTTTTTTTTTGTCAATACTCAATAGGATTTTCTCATTTCATCCTCCATCTACATGGCAAAGACATTATTTCATCAACTCAGAAAACTATACCCGGTGTGAGATATTTTCATGTGTGCAGAAAAGAAAAAGAAAGTGTTTTTATACGTCTCTTAATCAACTCATGTCTAAATCCATTTTCAGGTATGTCCTTGATTTGAGAAATTTCGTTAAATATTTACATGCCTAGTGTGTTTGAATCATGACTATAGTGACTATGTCAATGTCACAGATGAAGAAGACTAGAAATCCTTTGTTGCAGGTTCGTACTGTTTGGAATTTCTTAAATTTCGTTTTGCAGTTAATATTATATCTTGATTCTTAGGATGTAACCTGAGAGGAAGGAATCGGGGCAAGGGGAAATGAACTGTGAGCTGGTGACACATGAGATGTTCGGTAATAGATACGTTCATGATCCTCAGTTGCAAAATCTCTTAGCTTGTCCAGAGTCGGTAACAGAACTGTAGCGAGATCAGGTCTGTCCTTTTTTCTCAACTCACAGCACTGCAAAGCCAATTTAGCCAACACCAGAGTCTCTTCTTCAGGCCATTCTGATACTGTTGGATCCAAAATTTCTCTGAGCTTCTTATTTTCAACCGCCATCTCTACTTTATGGCCTAACCCCATTGCGGGCATGGCTGTTATAATTTGCAGAAGCACCACGCCAAATGAGTAGAGGTCAGATTTCACTCCAAGCAATCCGGTTTGCTGATACTCAGGGTCGATGTAACAAAATGTACCTGTTCCGCTAACAACCATCAACATTCGTTCAATATGTTATGACATCCAAAAGAGATGGAAAGATAAGAATTTTACCGGCTGCAGAAGTCATGTGATAGTTACTGAAGCTATCAGCCGCAGCAGATGGTACCAGACGAGCTAGACCGACATCACTGATTTTGCTAGTGAAATGTCTGTCGAGTAGAATGTTTGCTGGCTTCAGATCACGATGAACTAAAGGCTCAGGTTTTGACTGATGAAGGAAAAGAAGTCCTGTGGCAATCTCAGCAGCGATTCGGAACCTTGCTCTCCATGAAAGTGGGGGTGTATTGTTTTTGCAGAAGAGGCGATCTTCAAGTGTTCCATTTTCCATGTATTCGTAAACAAGACAACCATACTCAGGACATGCACCGAGGAGGATCACCATATTAGGGTGTCTCATGCTACTCAAAACCTCAATCTAGTGAAGAAACATATTGTATGAGTCGGGGGAAAAGCAACATAAGGACTTTCACATTTTGTAATTTACTTACCTCTTGCTGAAATTGTTTCAGGCCCTGTGTGATACCCGACTTCAAGATTTTAATGGCGACAGAAGTGTAATTGAGGACGCCTTTGTACACAGGTCCATACCCTCCTTCCCCAATCTTAAAAGCATCTGAAAACCCATTGGTTGCACCTTCAACATCTTTGATACTGTAACGTCTGTAAGAAACCTTATTAACCTTCCTCTGTTTCTCCAACTTGGCTTGCATCTCTAGTAATCTTCTCTTTTCATTCCCCATTTTCGCTAAGCGCTTTGCTATTTCAGCTGCTTGGACTGCAGGCTGCCTTTTCTGCTTTTCCCTCTCAGACAATGCTCTAGGCATCTCTCTTGCTTCTTTGTACTACACAGTTTAATATCTGATTATTATACTTACCACCCAAGAAACTCAAGTAAACAACATGCACTGGAAAGGTAACAACATCTTACGCTTTCTTTTTGGTTCATAGCGGCTTTGCCCTTTGAAGTGTTAAAATGCTTCAATTCGAGTCTCAATCTCCTCAGCTCTTCTTCAAGAGATTGATTCTGGAGAGACCCCTCGCAAATACCATACACCATGTCAGTCTCATGTTGACATTCTCTGCATATATGGAGCCAAATTTATGTTCTGAAAAACGTTTACCTGTTGTTCCACAAAATTTTCAGGAAGTGGACTTCCCTGTGCATAAGAATACAGAAGGAAATGTCAGAATACTAAGAATCTGAACGTCTATTAGAAAAGTTATGATATACTACTAACCGTTGACGTCGAAGAGATCGAGCTTCCTTTTGTAGTGGAACTTTCAGAGATGGTGTAAGAACTCACAGTTGATATTTCACCGTAACTGCCACTGTCAATTTCTGACTGAGAAATGTCACTCAGAGATTGCTGCGGTGATGAGATTTGAGGTGATTTGGACGGGGAGAAATCTGAGTTGGGTTTGTTGGTTTGTGTAGACACAGGTGATGATGATGATGATTCCCTGTAAAAACAAAAAGTCATTCTTGAATAAATTATGTTGAAACGAGGACTATGGCCAATTAATGATTGGAAGGAAAGTTTACATTACCTCTGGGAGTCACTGGAAATAGAGCTCGTTGGGTCGTAATTGTACAACAAAGAAGAGAGAGGTTGTTGTCTGGAAAGTCTTTTCTGAGACTGAGTCGCTGATTTGCTTTTTAAAAGCTTACCTTTCGACACAACAAAGACGCCACAAGTCTCTGGAGTCGCCTTAAGCAGAGTGGTGGGCACATCTGCGCTCTTGAACTTCCTGATCACAAAGATAGATTGAATGTTAGCATTCACAACACTAAATTTGAGATGATATTGACCATATGAAATTGAGAGAAGAAAGAATCTGACTTGAGAAAGGAATTTCTTCCAGAGGCTCCAACAACGATATTTGCAATGGAATTGTTGTTGATGTAGTTGATAATAGCATTGGAGATGTCATTATCACGAATAAGAACCTCCTTCGCTATAATCTGAAAAGCATGTACATATGTATGTGTGTGTCATTGATATGTGATGAATAATAAGTGATGTGTTGCAAGGAGATTGAGAATGATCAATCACTGACTCCTTTTCTACCGCAGAATCCTCTGAAAGGAAGAAAGAAGTGATGCGCCTCGTCTTGATTGTCATATTGTAAATGTGCTCCTGTGTTTGCTTCTGCAAATAAAACAGATTCCTAATTAATTAGTCTTCTTTGACATTGTTGTTTTTGATGATGGTGATGAGCTAATTAGCGAGAGATGCTTACGTTGAACGTGGAGAAGAACACAGTGAGGAGAAAAGACAAGGATATTCTCAACGGCCCACCTCAAGGCGTGTTGGCTGTTCTTGTCCTTATCAATGGCGATAGCTGTAATTGTTCCATTATCCTCCGAGGTGTCTTTTACTCTTATTGCAGACATGTTAAAGACTTGCTTCATAAGAAAACTGTAGTAAGCGATGAACTCATGTCATTATCATTAACATCCAAAAAACAAACAAAAAACAGGATTGTGTTGTTTTCTTTCGTTTGGCTCTGCAACTTCTGAGAAGGAACGAATATAGAAACAGATTTTTGTATTGTGCATGATGAAAGCTTGAGTGGTTTTTTGCATTTTTGCTAATTTTGGGGGTGTTTTGTTTTGTTCTCAAACAACTCAACAGTCTTGTGAACAAACTAACGAAACAAATCTCAACTCATCTTTAATTAGAAGTGAATTTTAGGAAGTTGCTTGCTGGTGCGATCGAGCTTATAATAGAAGTACCAGGTTCGATTCTAATGCAATACGCTTACAAATTCTCAAATATTTAAGTTTAGTATTTTGGATATAGGGTTTAATTGCAATATCTAGAGTGTAGTTTCTTAAACTTGGTTTAAAATTTAGCTTTAATTTTTGGTATGTTTTGAAAAAAATTAATGATATTTTTCGAAAAAAACAAAACTATCAACTTATTTTAGAACAAAATATATATTATTTAAAAAATATTTAAAAAAAATAGAAATATCATGTTTACATATTATAATTACAATAAATTTTAAATAAATAAATAAATTGGTTTAAATTACTAAAATAATTATACTATATGATATTATTATTAATTTGATTAAAAACTAATATATTTGAAAACTACTTTCATGATAAATCTATGCTTATACCATAATCCATTTTAAATTCAAAGACAGTCAGTCCTAACCAAAGTATTCTTACACTACATTTTCTGCATTATTTTTGTCATTTGTATCGATCCATTTCTATCGTCGAACCTTTTCTTCTGCATGTGTTTATTACACATTATCTTCTTTTGTAATCTATAATATACACAGATATTACTGATTAATTTTAATATTGATTATTAAACATTTACAAAATATATATATAGCTACGAATTTGTAAAGTACAACTGCGGACGTACGTATTATATGTAATGTTTATTATATTCGTCACGTTGCATTATCTCATTGACGTAGCCAAAAAGTAAAATATATCTATATTTTATTCTCAGCTGTATTCTTTCATCTTTGTGTTTTCCTTCCTCGCGATATCACCAATTCTTATACGTTTCTCAAAACATTATTACTTTAAAAAATTCATTATGATTGTGAGAACTTAATATTTTTTAAGTTATTGAAAAAGAAAGCTTTTAGTTTTATCAGGAGCCTATAGTTGGGTAAATTATTTTAATATGTAAAAGTTAATGTTATTTACCTTTTCAGCAAATTGTTTTTATTTATCTGAAGGAATTATGGGTATTAGTCCAAAAACCTCTTAGATGCATACTATTATTTTTTTTGGTTTAAATTATTTTAATGATCAAGTGAAGATGCATAATAATTTACTACTCTCTCTTTCCTAATATATTGTTTTAGGTCTTTTGTTATAGTAAGATCTAAAAACACCTAAGATTTTTAGGTCTTTTTTGTTATTCCAAAACAATAATGTTTTTTAAAAATTACGCGTTTTTAGTAAGTAATTTGAACTAATTATCAACTTTAAAAAATTATTAATTGAGAATATTGATTTTTGTGTTATTATAGGTTTAAAGTTTTTAAAACTGTGTAGGATGAAAAGAGTATATATTTAGTAATGAATATTCTTTGTTTTTCAATTTGTATGAAGATTCTAAAAAACTAGTTTTTAAAAACACTTGACCTCATTTAGGATTTAGACTGAATTTACAAATTACAACTAATAGTCTAATAGATACATACATACAACCATGTCAATATATTTCATATACTTAACCATTTTATATAAAATATTCTTATTATCTGCGCGACAAAAATTATATAGAAACATAAATAATTTCCTTTTATATATAAGTATAAAAAGAAACAGAAAATGTACTTAATCCCAAATATGTTGTATTTTTGAAATAAACTTAGTATTAGAATTGGAAATCACTACGTATTGTCAGAAGTATAGTACAATGTAAAACAGCGCTTAATGGAATTATATAAAATAAAAATAATATATGTTGTCTGGTTGATCGACAGGTGTCGCCTGAAGCGACCTTAAGAAAGATACCTAAAAAGAAAAGGACAAAAGTGGGAAAATAAATAAAAGGACAAAGTTCTGAAATGAAAAGGCTTATGGACACGTGTCTCTTTTGTAATTCCTTTTTGTTATAAATTCTGGTTTTCTTTGTTTTTTTTTTAACTACAAAACCTTAACAAAAGAAATTAAGAAACAGAGAAAAAACAATACCACACAATATTTTCTTCTCTCTCTCCTCATTCGCCAACAGAGAGCTCTTAAGCAAAATCAGAGGGAGAAAGGACAGAAGACCATCTTTACTTGGTTCTCTGTTCGATTAGATTTTCTTCTTTTAAAAAATTGTAGATGGGAATAACTTAGATTCAACTGGTACGTTCCCTTTTCTTTCTTTTTTATTTTAATGTGTGTTTGATTTTGTATGTTGTTCATATATTTTTATCGGAGGATTTGTGCTACGAATCTCTTCTTTCTCTTTCTGTTGTTTTGAGCTTATTTTAGTTTGTAAGCAAAGTTTAAATTTTCTTTCATATATCTTTCTATTCATGGGGGTAAAGATGAAGCTGGTTTTGTTATTTAGATCCAAGAAAACCCATATTCTATTATGATTCGGGAAGATAATGATTCTAATTTTTAGGTTTTATTTTGTGTGATTGATATCGCTTGATATTCCCTTTTTTCGTTTTTACATTATATTTGTGTTTTGTGTGTTGAATATGACCGTTCGAGAGTTTTAATTAGTTTGTCATCTCTCAGATAGGCTAAAATCGAGAGGTTTAGACATAAACGAAAGTTGTTGGGATCAATGAGGATAATAGGGAAAATCCAGTGATATACGGAGGATCCGGTCAGATCTGTGCATCTCCTGTACTCGATCATGAGAAATCATAAGCTTAGAGAAATCCAAGAAGACGAGAACAATTGAATAGTCTTAATTACATCTTTGGAAAACTCGTTATAAATATTTCTCCTTTGTGTTTGTTGGGATTTTGGGAGCTGATGGAAGAGATGACTCCAGCTGTTGCAATGACTCTGAGCTTAGCTAACTCGATGATTGAATCATCACCTGTGGAGATCACTCAGCTCAAGAACGTTACTGATGCAGCTGACTTGTTATCTGATGATCCGAAAATTCAAAGCTGTTGCAACGGAGGGATTGATAGTACGATGGAAGATGTCTCAGAACCAGAAGAGGTAGTCACACAAGGTGAACGAAACCGCTCTTTTGCTAATGATTGTGATGGAACAAGTGTCCAAGAAGTGGATGAAGACGAGGTATTGTCTGTTGTGGAGGATAATAGTGCTGTTATCAGCGAGGGCTTATTAGTTGTCGATGCTGCCTCTGAATTAAACTTGCCTGATACAGCAATGGAAATAGAAAACGGGCGAGTTCTTGCAACAGCGATTATCTTGGACGAGTCAAGCATTGAGCAGGTTCCCACTGCGAAAGTTCTTATCAAGGGCGTGAATCATGATACTAATATAGAAGATGGTTCAGGTATAGCAGCTTCAGAGGTTGTCATTAGGCTGCCAGAAGAGAACAAGAATCATATGGTGAGAAGGAAGAGTGTCTATGAACTAGACTGTATACCTCTTTGGGGCAAAGTTTCTATTCAAGGCAATAGATCGGAGATGGAGGATGCTGTTGCTGTGCTACCTCATTTTCTGACATTACCCATCAAAATGCTAATCGGGGATCATGAGGGTATGAGTCCAAGCCTTACACACCTCACCGGTCATTTTTTTGGTGTTTATGATGGTCATGGAGGCTACCAGGTATGCTATATTCACAATTTCTCTTAAAGATTTAGCATTGGGAAATTTTGCTTTGAGATGTTCTGTTAAAACTCCATGGCTGTTAATTTTACAATGACTTGTAGGTTGCTGACTACTGCCGAGATAGACTCCATTTTGCTTTGTCTGAAGAAATTGAACGTATAAAAGACGAATTATGCAAGAGGGACACAGGAGAGGGTAGGCAGGTTCAGTGGGAGAAAGTCTTCACTAGTTGTTTCCTAACCGTAGATAGTGAGATTGGAGGAAAAATCGGCAGAGCCGTTGGTGCTTCTTCTGATAGAGTTCTAGAGGCCGTAGCCTCTGAGACCATAGGATCAACTGCTGTGGTTGCTTTGGTTTGCTCATCTCATATAGTAGTTTCTAACTGCGGTGATTCAAGGGCAGTTTTATTCCGTGGCAGAGAGGCCATGCCCTTATCAGTTGATCACAAAGTAAAAAGAGCTTCCCTTTTTTCCTTCTATCCAAGATTTCACCCAATCTAACTTACCTATTTGATGATGTTTTTACTACCTCTTTCCCTTTTTCTGCAGCCAGATAGAGAGGATGAATATGCAAGAATAGAAAATGTTGGAGGAAAAGTTATACAATGGCAAGGGGCACGTGTTTTTGGTGTTCTCGCCATGTCTAGGTCCATAGGTAAGCAATGTTTCTCTTAATGACCATAAACACATCTAAGAATGTCTTGAGTTGGCTTATTTCAAATTTTTTTCTCCTATGGATCTATGCAGGTGACAGATATCTGAAGCCGTATGTGATCCCAGAACCAGAAGTGACATTCATGCCACGGTCAAGAGAAGACGAGTGTCTCATACTAGCCAGTGACGGTCTTTGGGATGTAATGAACAACCAAGAAGTTTGTGAACTTGCAAGGAGACGGATTTTGTGGTGGCACAAGAAGCACGGTCCACTGACTCTGGCAAAGAGAGGCAAAGGAGCAGACCCAGCTTGCCAAGCTGCGGCTGAGTACCTCTCTGCACTTGCTCTTCAAAAAGGAAGCAAAGATAACGTTTCTATCATCGTCGTTGACTTGAAAGCTCAAAGAAAGTTCAAGACCAGAGCTTGAAGCTTGATTACAAACAGTACGTTACTTACTTTTTTTAACCAGAGGTAAGTTTCGATTTTTTTCTTATATTTTAGATCGTAATAGATCCAATTTCGACAAGTTTTACATATTATTTACTCAATATTGTTAGATGGAAGGAGACTAAGAAAATTATATGAAATGTGAATTGGGAGAAGGATAAGTACATTCCTTTCTCTCATGGAACTTGGATTTGTATGTATAAGAAGAAATATACCAAGACATGTCCTTTTGGTATTAAAGTAGATGAATATGTTGTAATGTTTCACATGTGGCTAATGAAATTGTAATTGAAACTATGTCACATTAACCCTTTTGGCCTTTCTTTTTATATATACCAAAAAAGAAAATGGAACAGTGGAAAAAAAGGTTCGTGCACTTAGAGGTCACGTGATTTGTGTATAAGATCACGTGCCTTTTACACTGACGGCTTAAGGATATGGACACCACGTCATCTTATCCACATCACACACGCGGATCCATTTTCTCTCTCCTCCTTTGTCTTGATCTCAACCGTTCATTTTGATGACTTGTTTTAGCTTTTCCTGTATCTCTCCCGTCCATTTTCGTTCTAAGTTAGTACTCCACTTTCACTATAACAAATTCTTAATTTTTTATTCTCTTTATCCTTTGTCGTGATTGACACGTGTCACCTGCCACCATCTGAGTTTATGGAGGTCTTCCTTATTTCCTTAAACAGGCTCGAGCATCGAAACAAAAGAAATTAACACTCGATCAAAATCTAAATTGAATCTTAAATTAAGTAAGACGATTTGAACATCGTCGTTATTTTCTGAGTAAATAAATCTATAATTGATTCAAAACCTAATAATTTCCTGTTTTTGTATTAACCGATGAATTTTGCAAAAACCATAGATGGCATTTTGTTACAAAGAGGAATCGGTTAATCGAACCGGAAAGTAGAAGCCCGGTTAAATACTAAGAAAGGTCTATATTGGGATCTGAATTTCGTTTATTTACAGAAAAAGGAACCCTAGGCTTGCTCGGTAACAGTATAACTGTATAAGGTCTTATTTTCGTGCTCTCTTACGATTACTCTTTCTCTCGTTTTTACATCCGTCCCTTATTGGATATTTCCGGCGAAGGATACCGGTTTAACGGAGAGATTTTTCTTCTCGCTTACGGCGAGGATGATTGTTTCTTTGGTAAGGTCGATTTATCGGTTCTGTTTTCGAATCGTTCAGAGATGTTTTTAGATCCGCATGGTTTTGGTGATCGTTTTGGATCCAAGACGTGGTTCCACAGGCGGAAAAAATGCCGTCGTCTCTTGGTTTGATATTTTTCTTCTAAATCTTTCCTTCCTCGTTCTTGGTGAATCTACTTTTTCTTTTCCTTTTTTAGAAATTTTGGTCTTCCAATTCTGGGGATGGGTTACAGTCTCCGGTTGTAAATAGAAAGAATTTTCTACGTTGTTTTTCGAGATTAGGAAAAGTTGTACAGACATAGATTGTAACTCGACGACTGAAACAAGCAAGTTTTCTCGTGAACATTTGTGTTCCTTGTTGAAAAGTTTTTTTTTCCTTGGTCTTTTCTGAGTTGGTTAAAAAGTGGCGAAGATGAATCTGGGTACGGCCGAGGAAGAATCGGCAAAAGAGATTCATATTCCGGCTGATATCAATTGGGAGATGCTTGATAAATCGAAGTTTTTCGTTTTAGGCGCAGCTTTGTTTTCAGGGGTATCTGGAGCTCTTTATCCTGCGGTTTTAATGAAAACTCGGCAACAAGTGTGCCATTCGCAAGGCTCCTGCATCAGAACTGCGTTTACTCTTGTGAGACATGAAGGGTTAAGGGGATTGTACAGAGGATTTGGAACCTCGTTGATGGGAACAATCCCTGCTCGTGCGTTGTATATGACGGCCTTGGAGGTCACCAAGAGTAACGTAGGCTCTGCTGCTGTTAGCTTAGGGTTCACAGATGCTAAAGCCGCTGCAGTTGCTAATGCGGTTGGAGGTTTGAGCGCTGCTATGGCTGCACAGCTTGTTTGGACTCCTGTTGATGTGGTGAGCCAAAGGCTTATGGTTCAAGGAAGCACCGGTCTAGTTAATGCATCGAGGTGTAATTATGTTAACGGGTTTGATGCATTTAGGAAGATTGTTCGTGCAGATGGGCCAAAGGGACTATATAGAGGGTTTGGGATATCGATTATGACTTATGCCCCATCAAATGCAGTTTGGTGGGCGTCTTACTCTGTTGCACAGCGGATGGTTTGGGGTGGAATTGGGTGTTATGTCTGTAAGAAAGACGTAGAGAGTGGGAACAACAGTACCACGATTAAACCAGATTCCAAAACAATAATGGCTGTACAAGGAGTTAGTGCTGCGATTGCTGGAAGTTTTTCTGCTTTGATTACAATGCCACTGGACACAATCAAGACGAGATTGCAGGTTCTTGATGGGGAAGATAGTAGTAATAGTAAGCGTGGACCGAGTATTGGACAGACAGTAAGAAACTTGATTAAGGAAGGTGGATGGACGGCTTGTTACAGAGGATTGGGACCAAGATGTGCTTCAATGTCAATGTCTGCAACAACTATGATCACTACCTACGAGTTCTTGAAACGGCTTTCAGCTAAGAACTATGACGGGTTTTGCTCCAAATCATAGTATTGATAACAACTTAAAAAATCACATAAAAAATCGTTGATGGGAATGTTTTCATTTTGCTTACTTATCTTGTGCTTGTTTAGTTGTTCTGCTTTTTCATTAGTTTCCAGTCATATGTAAGGGATGTGTTAAATTCCGTTGTTTCTAAATAAAGAAATGTTATTTCCTCATTTGCTAGGACTCCCGGTTCGGAATTTTAACCGGTTCACCAGAACTGCAATACCAAACGGTATGGTTGGCTTTATTTTATGCGTTAATAAAAACACGCGACAAGATTTGATTTGGCACTATGTTATAATTAGTAGTTACTGAATCATTTACGAAAGTGATTTAAAGGGTTGTGACTTTTATGTATTTCAAAATTCTGTTTATTTATTTTAAAGAAGTAAATTATTATCATTGCAAGTATTTCAGGAACACAAGTGTGTATCTGTCACATAAGTCAACGTGTTTCGTAGTAGAAACTTACGTGCTTTCTTACCTTATCAAAATATTTTATTCTTTCTTAAATATGAAATAATTCATTGAGACGGCTTGAAAAATAGTTATTTATAATCGTGTTGAAGAAATGGTAATATTTTCAGGTATCGTAAGTGTATGATATCTTGTCACACAGATAAATTAGATTCGAAGTAGAATCCTTCAATTTATTTTATTAATGTTAACAAGTGTATCTAGAATAAGAATAATCTTATATATACTGGATTCTTCATTAAATATTTCTCAATTTGTCAACTAAATTGTAAAATATTTCAAGAATCCAAATGTCTCTACGGAAGCAGAATCTTTGTTTTTCTTTATGATATTCAAACAGAATCCGGAGACTTGTGCATTACCGACGCAATTATGAAAAAAGAAAGAGGATTTAAAAGTTTATTATTAGAACAATCAAATCACTATTTTACACAGAAGATACATGTCAACATAAGATAAAAGACAATCAAGAGTGCTTTAGAGTGATGATCTTGGTCGTTCTTGTGATGTTTAATACAAACATAACGTGAAATAAAAACACAAACAACAAGCAAAAGAAGAACTAGTAGCCAAGGATGACTTCCCCTTTAGGTGGGAACATGAGCACAGCACCAAGATCCTATGTCTCAGATATGGACAGAGAACTGGTGCATTTCTCCACCTCCATGCATATCATTAGTTTGACCATGAACATGCATGGCTCGGTTCTTCTGAATTGGGAAACCTGTAAACTGGATTTCAGTGTGTCCGAAGATATCAGCACCGTCAGAAACAGATGTGATGTCTGAGCCAGAAGTGGTTGAACCACGGTCTTTTCTGTTCTGCAGCATATGAGCTTCGAATCTAGATGCCGTGCTGTTTCCTCGTTGGCCCGAGTTATTATGTTCTTGTTCTCCAGCAGCCTGTTTGGATTCTTGAAGAAGTTTTTTGGTGTTTAGGAATCTTCCACCTGATCCTCTTGGCCTTTTGAGAGCATGAACATGTCGAGACTCATGAAGGTATGGCTGTTGAAATAAGAAAAACAGAGATGATCAAAGCAAATTCTAATGAGATGCTGTTTGTGTTAATAAGTGAAGAAATATATACTTTACGGGCTTTGATTAGTTTGTTTTGAGCCTCGAGCTTGGCACGTTGCTGCCTTCTCCTCATAATAGCGTGGTATTGCTTCGCATTGACAAACACTGGCTCAGTTTCCTTGAGTTCCGCTGGTAGGGGAACTCGACCAGGAACTATACCCACAATTTGGGGATTGCATGTCTACAAAAGATATTAAGAATCTGAAAAGCGATCTGCTTCATAACATAAAATATATGCAAGCATACCAGAAGAAGAAAATACATTTGAATCAAAGGTTGTACTTACCGGTGCCTCTGGTAGGCAAGTTGCAGCTACTAAACCACCAAAATGTGGATCAGCATAGTGAAAGGAGAAATTAGCCTGCATCATGTATAATATAAGATATCAGCCCACCATCAGAAGTTTTGCTATGATTAATGATTTATGGATTTACAAATACATGTGCAGGAGCAAATTGAATATTCGGAAATCCTGTCATCGAGCCTGATTTAGGAGCAGCTGTAAATCCCTTTCGATGAGTTTCTTCAGATCCTAGACAAACATCAGAGAAAATTATACAGAAGACATCATTTCTTCAATGGAAAAAGGACGATTCTCTTGTAAATGACATGAGAAGTAAACATATACCAACAATCAAATATCTTATAAGCAACCAAAATGAAGTCCATCAAGCAAGAGTCTTTTAACATAGAAAATCACGCCCCTTTTCAATATGTGTTCGCAATGGGAAAGAACAAGAATCGAGTAAAACTCAGATATACTTCAACTGACCTGATTTTGCTAAAAACGAGATCTGTTTGGAAGGGTTAATATCTCCATTGTTTGCAACTTCAGTATAAGATTGACTAGTGGAGTGGGTTGAAGATGAATCATGGTCCTGAAAACAGATTTGCTTTGTGGTTTGTATATCTTCAGGCCTTGGAGCCACCTTCAAGCTTAACGATTCAGACATCGCAGCAGCAGAACCGCGATGAACAACAGAACCAGTTGAAACCACTCCCCATGAAATGCTAGTGTTAAGGTATGGCAAAGTGGAATGAGTAGCTGGATTTTTCTTATTCATCTGATGCATCATAACGTTTTAACAAGCTATTCTCACAAGAACAAGTCGCATCAACAACCTATATATATCATCGTTCAAACCATGATTTCAAAAGAAGATCAAGAGAAAATTTAAAGGAGTGATCCAAGAAAGGGTGAACAAAAAAAACCAGAGATAAATAACAATTGACAGAAAAGTTTCTATCTTTGTGTATATCTAAACAAACCCTGATTCGATACAACAATTTCACTATCTTGGATACTCGAAAACGATGCAAAGATCGGGATGATTGGCCAAAAATTCGAAATTTTCTGACCAAGAATTTTGTTGTGTTTGTCACCACTTTGGGGCAAAAAGGCGTTGACTTGAGAGGAATTTTTGCAGAATTTCCAAATCAGTAAACATCAATCGGATGCAACAAGGCAGATACACCAAAAATCGAGAAAGAAATGGGAAAAAGTGACAAAAATTTTTAGAAAGAACCAGAACACCAAAATCTTTGGGAACACAGATAGACTACAGATGCAGAAGGAGAGCGACAGAAGATAGAGAGAGAAACCTTTTGAGTAATCGACGAAGAACACGGAGAGAAAGATTATTTCTGCATGTATCCTTGTCCTTACAGAACAAAGTAAAGCGTCTCTCTCAATACACAGAGGAGTGTATTCGTATGGGTATGATCTTCTTGTGCTTCTTCTTCTCCGTCTCTTACCTTTCCTGGGAAATCAGCATCACCATGACCACTACAACCACCTTCTCCTTCTGCTTAATTATTGTTTTATATGTGTTTAATTACTCATTTAACAGCTTAATTTATTGTTTCCACTTTACCCAAAAACACAGAACAGAATAAGCCTCTCTCTCTCTTCCACTTTGTAGAATCAATTACCCACAAAAAAATAAAGACACTTTTTTATTTAAAATCGCTACCAAAATGAATATTTTATCAATTTACCAATTTACCTCCTTTTTCTTTGTTTTATCAATTTAACAATAAAATCTTTAATATATTATTTAAAAAACATTAAAAAAAATTATTTTAATATATTAGTAATAGAATATCTATCATTATCTTTAAATAAATATAAATAAGTTTAAATTAGTACAATAATTATAATATATATCATTTTATTAATTTGGTTAAAAAATCAATATATTTTATTAAATTACATAAAAATATTATTAAATTCGTAAAAATAAGATATTTTATTTTCTTAATTTATATATACAAAAATTAATATTAAAAATAATTTTAAATAAAAATTTAAATTATATAAATATCTAATTTAAATTTACTAATAAACAATACTATATTTTTATTTTTTATTTTTTAGTCATTGGGCCAAAACAAACCGGTCTAATAACCCAAAATATTCATACGAAAATTTAACATCCTATTACGAGAGAAGGTAGAATCGGATTCTACACCTATAGAATAGATATACAGATGGTGCAACTAGTAAACTATTTACTGTTCCCAATAATATTATATTATTTACGAATATTTTTATATATGTAATGCATAGATATAAATATAGTAAGCAAGCTTTTTTGCGAATGTATGATTACTTAATTCATTATCTCTAATAGTGATGCCAAAAGAAGAAGAAAATATGAACTTTCTTGGCCACATTAGCTATGTCATAGTATATAACATTGTTAGAGTTTAGTAAGAAAGCTTTTTGTCCAAAGTGTGTTGTCGCTTGTAGAGTATGAAAGCTTTTAAATTTCTGAAGTTTAGGTTATTTAGTCTTTAGCCGCATCTCTCCATATCCATCTTTCACGGACTTCCTTAGCACGTGATTCAAATGATCTTCCAAATAAACTTACAATTATTTATTATGGACATAATGTTACAATTTCATAATTCAAAGCACTACTTCCGTATTAATTAAGAAAATGAAATAGGAATTAAGAAAATTAAAAATAAATCATTTAATGTATTAATTAAAAGCAATTCAACCAATTATGAAAAAAATACATCATATAATTCGTAGTACTATTCAATAAATATAAAACTGCTTAGAAATGTGGAAACAGTTTGCACTAAAACTTAAGTTGGATTCTTAATGAAGTAGCTAACCATTTTTGTAATGAAAGATAGGTTTAGTGCAAGTGAAGCATAGTCATAGTCCTTTGTCCTTGGAACACCCAAAACATAATAATTGCTACGTCATGCTTTTGTTCTAACAATTTTCATTTCCTATGTCTACTTGATCCATGAGAATTTGGACACGTGGGTAATGGATACAAAGTTAATTACCTTTTCTTTGGATCAAATTCATAGGAGGCCAAGTGACAGCTATTATAAAATTACAACTTGAAAAAAACAAAATTGAACAAAGGGCAACTACGGAAGACCAAATACTTCAATAGTCTCTTAATGATGAATATGTGAATCACTCTAGAAGAATGTTAGAAAGGTGTTTGTATTCAAATATGTGAATAATGAATTCAATAAGTGGTTAGTTGTTTGTCTATGATTTAACATTTCTCATCACAAATATCATGACAAAAAAACAACAACTACCACTTATTTGAAGCAGTTGTGTCAATCAACAAGTATACAAAACAAAATACAATGTTGTGTGAATTTGGAACAGAGAAAATAAACAGAGCGACCCTTTTTTTCAAATTACAACCAAACAAACAAGCCAACAAAAGAAAAACAACCCCCGAGAATTGCAGGGGGTATCAGATAAATACTATAAAAAAGGTTAAATGGCAACAAGACCACAAGAACAAACAAATGCAGAATCCATTCACCAGATTTCTTGGGAGAGTTTTGGCCAAATCATGTAACATAATTTACGCGTCTGGCCTTTTTCACTGATCAACGTTAAGGGCTTTGGAGATCCATTCTGATGCTGCTGCTTGAGTTTCCAAATCCATTTCTGCAAGTAGAGACAGTGGAGTCACAGAAACCTGTCATTACCACAAGGAACTAGTTAAGAATCCAGATCTGTTTTCATGAAATATTCAAGAATTTAGGAGCTCATTCATTCAATGGTTGATTCTTTGGAGAGAAAAAAATAGAATTTCAATACAGGACAAAAGGAGGAGAATGGATAAATATTAAGAAAAGAGTGTAATCATGACAACTTACAAACCCATCTTCTAAAGCCTTGATATCCAAATTTTCATCCGTATGTTCTTCTTCTTTAGCCACAAACTGCACATAAATATAGTCAGAATATCAAGCACGATGGTATATACTTAACATCCAAAGGAGTTTGTGAAGAGAATGGTTCAATTTTTTTCTTTACCTCTAAGCGGAAGTATTTCTTAACACGACTATCAGTTTTAGCAGCAACACCAACCGATTCAATCTCCACAATACTCTTCTTCTGTGTGGTAAAACGGCGAGCCGCTCCCTGAGATTGCCAGATACCATAATCTCAGTATCTAATTAACTAATCTTAGACCCTCTGAACAAACAACTAATATAGAAATAACAAAGTTGAGGTTTAAACTTTTGAATGGGAGGAGTTGACTCACAGCAGCTGAAGCATCTCTGCCAAGCTGTGCAAGCTGAGCTCCTAGACTTTGTTGGTTGGACATGAAATTCCCAGCACCAGGGTGACGGTTAGCTGAAACAGCTTGCCAACTAGGACTCTGCCTCCACATGCTTTGTTTTGTTACCTTAAAACCCTATTCACATGTAAATGAAACGTCAACTTCCTTCAACCGGTGAGGCACTAATTTCACAACATCAAAGAACATAGTAACCGTTACAAGCATATAGATCATGTTGTAAGTATAAAAAATTTGGAACAAGATAAAAACAGTTTTTGAGGCGAATTTTGTTAGAAATACAAACCTTGTTTGATGAGGGCGATGTTGGAATTTCTATGTTGAGGAAGCAGTCTTTAGGGAAAACTCCTTTCTCTATGTCTCTGATAGTTGCGTTTATCAAAGGTAAACAGACACTAACAGCATCCTTAAAGTCGCTTTCTTGGCTTTCATCTTTCTTCCTATTATCCAATAAGGAAAATTATGGCCAACAATTCCAATTAAGTAGCAGTACACATTCCCACGTTAAGCTCACCAGTTCAATGATATTGACATAGAGGGTACTCCAGAAATCAAAGCCTCCCTGGCTCCAGCAACAGCACCTGAATAGAACCTGGGGGATTCACAAATCAGGAAACACCGAGAAGACAGGCAGAGACAAGGGATAACCAGTTATATGCAAAAGAAAAAACACTTACATTTGATGCCCACAGCTTGATCCCTGATTGATTCCACTAATTACCTGGAGAAAATCAGCAAGGACAAAGATGCAGAAATTAACATAAACCAAATATGATATAGTCAAATGATGAGATGATCAAATTGCTAACCAGTATCGGTTTTGACCAAGCAAAGAGTGCCCCGGATAATGCTAAGGAGATGCAGTCCACAGGAGTACCTGAGACAAAAGAATAATCTCAAAGCCTATAAACCGGTACAAACTAGCGACAAGAGGGAAAAAAATCCAGTCTACAGTTTTCCAACAAGTTGAAATTCAATGGATCTTGTTTCAACAAAGACAGCTTTCACATTAGATATACTAATTTGTGAAGCTTATAGATGTTGTTAAACGTCAGAAAGCTGGTTTAGTAATCATTCAATAAAACCCACATACCTGAAACTTCGAAGGCTGTGGCACCTTTGATATTAACGGAACTCACAGCAATGGTTTCTCCAAGGGTCATGGACTGCGCAGAAGCTGATTTATCCCTGCAGATTCCAATTTACAGGCTTTGTGGGTCACCCATAAGCTCACAAGTTTAGCAACAATAACAAAACAAAGTACCAAAACCAGAGAGAAACACTTGAGGTCAAGTAAAGACCCTAAAGGTTTCGGAATCGATAAGAAAAATTAACAATCGAAAACATTGGTATTCGAATTAAAAGGAGAAACCTTACGTTTGAGGGGCACAAACATGAACATTATAGAGACCTTCGAGAACCAAAGCCTCAACGAGAGAGATGAGCCCTGGCGAATCAATCCCACCGCCATTCGTGACTAAAACGATGGGTTTATATTCATCGATCTCCTCCCCTACTGCCGCATCGGAGGCTGTAACGACGGAATCAGAAGTAGAGGGAGGCTCATCCGCCGATCCAACGCTCACAACTCTCTCCTCGTTGCCTCCTCTTCTCTTAGAAAGCACATCCTGAAGATTGGAGACAAGCGCAGCTGACAAACCGTTGTTTTTACCGGAAGTCGAGGTCATCGTAGAGAAAGAGAGAAGAAACGCAGATGATGTGGGTCTGTGTGTTGAAGAAATCAAAACCTAGAGAGAAGGAAAAAGAAGATGAAAAGTGGAGAAAGAGCGGAGTTGTCGTGGAGAGAGAGAGGAGAAAGAAAGATGCTTTAATTGGTAGAGAGAGAAAGCTTGAAGAAGAGATTACTTTTGAACTGTAAACAAATTAGTTTCCGCTTAGACAGAGAAGAAGAAAAACAGTAACGCCCAATATTCAAGAGTTTAGTTTATGAGTAAAAACTATTTTTCTCCTAATTGGACAACCAACTAAAAGAATCCATTTTTTAATAAATGTATGATTGTAAAAATATAAATAAATATTCGAACATTTTGTCGTAATATTCACTTAAACATTCAAATTTAAATATTTACGCGTAATAACTATTAGCTTAGTTAAAAATATGTATTCTTCTGAATATGGTCAAAAAGATGAAACATGTTATAAATGGTCCATAGCTAATAATTATTGAGTTATCAGAGGTCATAAGAAGAATTATGACATAAATTAAAAATAATTTGAACCGACAGCATTCTATAGTACCATTGGTTGAAAATTAATTGTTGTAAGCTTCATGTGCTTGTGAAATATTTTCTTCTACTAATGCTTTATTGCTGAATTGGGTACAGTGAGTTAAATTGTAGCTTATTCGAATTAATAATTTAGCGTTGCCTAATGATTAATGATTTAAATAAATTATTATGTATCGCAAAATATTATAGAGTCAACAAACGAATTAGAAAAAGTAATACGAGGGTTGTAGTGTAATTTGTAATAATTGTCTTTGTAATCATAAAATGTCAAAGGTTAGCTCTTTTGTTTTTGATAATTGAAATGGTGTGATCGTCACGTCATGATTATTTAAGTTCATAGTTTAAAGGAAAGCATAAACTTTTGTAAAGGAAAACGAATTCGAACTTGTTATTTTCTCCTTATCCATTTTCTGCTTAAAAATTCAAAAACTTTTTTTGTCGCTTTTCTCAATTTGGGATTTATTTGGCTTAAATCGGAGGCGATGAGGCCTTGTAGGAAGTGAAGCATTTTTTTTTACGGTTGTAGTGGTTTGTTTTCGTGAAGGTGTGGCTATGGGATTTTTCTTTGTTCAATTTTGTGGTTTAGTTAGGAGAGAATTAACATGGGCAGGTTAAACCGAGTTTTGATTTCGTGGGCTCAGGCGGTTGTTCTAGTCTATCGTTTATGAGGTCGACACTAGCTTATATGTTGTTGGTGATAATATGGATTTATGTTAACAAGATATATAATATTGAAAATTTTAAGTCTTAATGATATAATGACATTTATACTAGATCAATGATTTTATGGCAATAGATAAAAATAACATTTTTTTAGTTTTTATACCAAATTTACCACCACCATTTTATTTTGTACAAATTTTAATATTAAAACATTTTAAAACATATTTTTAATAAGGAAAAATAAACCATAAATTAGAAATAAAGAAGCCAAACATAATATTTTAGTTTTATTTGTAACTAATTTATGAGAAATAAATATTTTTAGAAAATAATTGTGCTATTTTTAGAATTTTAGTTTTAATGGGTTAAATTTGAAAAAAAAACTTAAAAATACTATTTTAGGGTATTACTCATTATTTTATTTTAATTTGAGATTCAATTTCTTAATTAATTACTTTTATTGTGATTTTTCTAGGATCTTTATTATTATAGGATTTGCATTAAAAATATTTTTTCGATTGAGATTTATAGATTTTACTATTTCATTGGCAAGTTTGCTATCCGAACTTTCTTCGATAATTTATTAAAGATTTTTTTTTTGTTTTTTATTGTTTTTATGTGTATTTCAATTTGCGATTTATTTTTGAAATGGCTGTAGATATCGTTTCATTTAAAGTTTGGAAGGTTGATCGAGGATCGCGGTTTCTCGTGACAACGTCAAGCATAACTTGTGGTTGAGAGTTACGTTTTTGGTGATCGAGAAAATTGATTCTTCATCAACAAGTCTTGTTTTAGATATCACAAAATGATCGTTGCGATGTATTTAAGCTAGGTCACAATCTTTTACTCTTCAAAAAGTCGACGGCTTTCTAAGCTTCAGAGGTGAAGATGGTGCAATAATTTTATCAGTTTTCTCTCTACAAGAGGCAAAGGGGATTCGAACTTTCAAAGACGACAAAGAATGGGTGGGAGGCCGTCCGATTTCGCCGGAGCTTCTCCAAGCAATCAAAGGGTCGAGGATTGCCGTCGGTGTGATCTCTACGAATTACTTGCTTCTTCATGGTGCCGTCGTTGTTGTTTTATGTATATGGAGTATATATTGTTTAGATTCACAATTATTATTTTGATGTGTTTGTTTGCTTCTTTAGTAGTGTTATCCAATTTTGGATGTGTATTTACCAGTTGTATGCAAGTAATATTGTTTTTTGTTGTTCGTTTTTTTTGTCCGTACAATTGGGTATTGATGTCCAACCAATTCTTTTTGCATGATGATCCAGTGGCGACTAATACTGGTCAAAGCATTAAAAGCTCCGAGGTACTGACACGTATGTAATTAATTAAATTTTTAATTTGTGAAAATTCTAGAAAATCATTTTCTAAGAATATTTGTGATGTAAAAATCATTTCATTTTTTTTGAGAAACCATCAACAATTATTGTGAGGATAGAAAGAATGACTGCAATTTTTTTGTTAAATTTTCTTTTGTTTTATTTATATAAGATTTAAAATATTATTTTATTTTAAATCTAGTATATTAACATTAAAATTTTAAAATAATACAAATTAATACTCGAGACTATATTAGTTATGATGTATTTGAAACAAAAAAAATTATTTTGAAAAATTGTTCATATAATAATTTTGTTATTATATAGTTATAAATTTTTCTTCGGGCATAAAGATTTTCGCCCTCGAACACATTTGTATACGTGGTAAATCAATGCAAAATGCTAAATCTCTTTATCACAAGCATTAAGTTATTAAGACTCACTAAATTTAGTAAGACTTGGCTTAAAAATAGGATTATTTTTCTATTTTTGGAGTGTGTCCCTGGTGTGTAGTGGATAATTATTCTTGATTGGATTAAACAATATGCAAATTCTTTTTCAATATTTGGTTTTGATGTTTCTACATTCACAACAAATTAGTAGACAAGATCTAAAGTTCCTAACTTTCATTCCTTGATTTTGCTCCTTTACAAGGAAACACAACAAAGAAAAATAGTCCCAAGTTCGAACCTAAAATGACTTAACATGAAAACACAGAAAAAGTGAAGCTTTTGAAGAGGACGATCCCACAAGCGTGAAAGCTCTGATCTTTAGCTTTCTCTCACTGTCCACTTGAGAATTTTCTTTCTCAGAAAGACGAACAATGGGTACTATTTTTCTTGTTGTTTTCTCTCTGTCTGACAAATTTCAATGTCTGATTTATGCTTTATTGATTGATTCGTGATTGTTGGTTGGTTCTTAGGCTTTTCGTCTAATAAGTAGAATTTTCTTCGTTTTCTGGCCAATGCACCATCTCGTAGATCCATGTAATTTTGATATAACGAGAGTGTGCTTTCTCTGTTCTCTTACGAAATAATGTCGTTGTTATGGGTTTCAGAAAATGATGGCTCTGCATGTCTAAGATAATATTAAGATCGAATTTTTGGTATCGTTTCACTGCAAATTTGGTTTGATCAGGAGCCATTTATGCAGATAAGGGCGAGAGAAGTTATTCTGTACAGCTTATTGACGGAGATGGTACGTTCAATGTCTCTGGTATCGATCATTTTATCAAAGAGGTGAAGCTTGGAGAGTGTGGCCTCTCCTATGCTGTTGTCTCCATTATGGGTCCTCAAAGCAGCGGTAATCATTCTTTTAGAGAGGAGAGAGTTTTGTAATATTCAGAATCTTTACACAACAGCTTTTTGTGGTATTATAGGGAAGAGTACATTGTTGAATCATTTGTTTGGAACAAACTTTATGGAGATGGATGCATTTAAGGGAAGGTATGATTTCTCCCAAGTCCAACTCCACCCATTAGTATGATATTTGGCCAGTTCCGCAGGGATTCCTCTTTGGGTTCATTCCAAAAAGTCTCAATACGTGTACTAGACCATATTTGTATAAACTTCCGATGTGGTATTTGGATTGATATCTCAAGACAGACAACACTTTCATCTACTAATATTTGGATATGAACCTCCGTGCAAGAAAATTTGTCCCCTGATAATGAACCTTTTCTACAGATCTCAGACCACAAAAGGTATCTGGCTTGCAAAATGTGCAGGTATTGAGCCTTGCACCCTTGTAATGGACTTGGAGGGAACTGATGGAAGAGAGCGAGGAGAGGTTATTTTTCTTTCATTACCATTTTGGTTTAGTGTGCTGCACTTGTTGGCTTCTTGTTACATGAGTTTTCTATAAATGCTTTCCCTTGTTTTGGCAACCAGGATGATACTGCATTCGAGAAACAGAGTGCTCTTTTCGCTCTTGCCATCTCGGATATTGTCTTGATCAACATGTAAGATTGTAGTAGAGTTTTCTCTGATGTTTAAACATGCAAATAGATTTTGGTTTTGTTAAAAGGAAGTGTTTAGTTACTTATTCTCTTAAATGATTGTGTGTTTTTAGGTGGTGTCACGACATTGGCCGTGAACAAGCTGCTAATAAACCTCTCTTGAAAACTGTCTTCCAGGTATTTTTTCTCATAAAATTAAAAGACTTTGTGTATACCATAAAAACTTTTCTTGCGCCTGAATATTTGGAGTTGCGTTTGACAGGTTATGATGCGATTGTTTAGTCCACGTAAAACAACAATGCTATTTGTAATACGAGATAAAACCCGGGTACACTCTTCTCTTCTTCTTTTTTTTCTTTCTTTATCACTCTTTCTTACATTTTCAGATCTGTAATTAGGAACTGCTAATCGGTACATACATTGTTTTGTTGATTTGTTTTTGCCTGCAGACACCGTTGGAAAATTTGGAGCCTGTCTTAAGAGAAGATATTCAGAAGGTTAAAGAGACTTTTAGCTCCTCCAAAAATTGATATTCAAAGAGAGGTGGCTGATCTGATTACTGGTTTGTTTTTCATTGTGGCAGATATGGGATTCTGTTCCAAAGCCTGAAGCACACAAGGAAACTCCTCTAAGTGAATTCTTCAATGTATGTTATGCTATAGCTTTGGCCTATTTAGCAAGAATGGTTGGTTATCACATTTTAGAAATGTCATGCTGTTTCTCTCTGTGATGGTTAGGTTGAAGTTGTGGCTCTTTCCAGTTATGAGGAGAAGGAAGAACAATTTAAAGAGCAGGTGTGTGGGAGGCCACGCTTTTCACAGATACTTGAACTTTCTTTTTGCTTGTATTCGTATTTGTAGACAGATTCAGTTTTCTTTTTGTTTTTGTCTTGTAACTTAGGTTGCTAGTTTGCGACAACGGTTCATGCATTCTATTGCACCGGGTGGTCTTGCTGGAGACAGAAGAGGAGTGATTCCAGCCTCAGGTTTTGCATTTAGTGCAGATCAGATATGGAGAATTATTAAAGAAAATAAAGATCTTGACCTTCCAGCTCACAAGGTAACTTATAGTGCTTAGCTCTTTAGACTTCCTTTATGCTCCCTCTGAGCTCATTCTACCTGCAGGTCATGGTGGCTACTGTGCGGTGCGAAGAAATTGCAAATGAGAAGTTTGCACATTTCATTACAAACGAGGTAATGTTTCACTCTTGTTCATCTTTCAAAGCGGTCTTTGTGAGTCCTATAGTCACTAACTAACCGTTTTTGTTTGGTCTACAGGGCTGGCGCCAACTGGATGACGAGGTTCAAGCTGGTCCAGTTTCTGGTTTTGGAAAGAGGCTTACCTCTATTCTCGGTTCTTGCTTATCAGAGTAAGCATATTGGTTTTAATCAAGCTACTAGTTGAATTCTCAACGATATCGGTAGATGTCAAGATCAGTAAATTTTTATATCAAATTTGATCTTTACTCCTTTGCTTTTGTCAGATATGATGGAGAAGCTACATTCTTCGATGAAGGTGTCAGATCTTCAAAGAGACATCAGCTTGAAGAAAAGCTGCTCCAAGTAAGTATCCTTTGACATGTTCTTAATATATATATATATGCAGATATGTGTAAATGATTTCTGACAAAAGTTTAACTTGTTTTTATCACACATAAGAGATTGATTAGTATGTTTTCCTCATATTTAATTGTCTTACAGCTTGTGAATCCAGCATTTCAAGATGTATTGGGACATGTAAGATGGGGAATGCTTGAAAAATTTAAGGCTTCTTTCGAAAAGGCTTTGAGCATTGGTGATGGGTTCTCTTCAGCTTCCCGTGATTGGTACAACACTTGCATTACCCAATTCGATGAAGAGTGTGCAGATGCCATCATTGAACAAGCCAATTGGGACACAACTAAAATACGAGACAAGCTTATCCGTGACATCGAGTCTCACATTTCTTCAGTTCGAGCTTCCAAGTTATCTGAACTTACCAGTCTATACGAGGTAACAGAAAGAAAGAAATAAAGAAAGCTTGAGAACTTTGAGTTCATACTGATTTAGCCTCTGATTTGCAGTCAAAAATTCATGAAGCATTGTCAGAACCGGTTGAAGCTCTGTTAGAAGGAGCAAATGATGAAACGTGGACAAGAGTAAAGATGCTTCATCGACGTGAAACTGAATCTGCTGTTTCTGGACTCTGTAGTGCATTAGCTGGTTTTGAAATGGAAGAAGAAACACGAGATAGAATGGTGAAGAGCCTTCAGGATTATTCAAGAGGTGTCATTGAATCTAAGGCAAAAGAAGAATCTGGAAGAGTTTTGATGCGTATGAAAGAAAAGTATATAAACCTTTCTCTTCTGTGCTCAGTGATCTATGAAACCCATTTCTGAAACAACACCAAATTTTCAAACTGGCTTTTTTTTCTTCTTCCAGGTTTGCTACAATCTTCAGCCATGATTCTGATTCAATGCCTCGTGTTTGGACCGGAAATGAGGATCTTCGAGCAATTACTAAATCAGCTCGATCTGCTGTATGATTTGTTCTTCTTCTTCTTTAGTTTTTTTTTTTTTGCTTAAAAGGCCTGAGAAAGTATGAACATCTTAATTCTTATGGTTTATTGTTACAGTCCTTGAAGTTGCTGTCAGTAATGGCTATAATCCGATTGGGCGATGAAAAAGATAACATCGAGAAGATACTAACTGTTTCTCTGTTGGATCCAACCAAGACAGAAGCTTCTAAGAAAGGCATTACAACATCTGATCCACTGGCTTCAAGCACTTGGGATGAGGTACGAATGAATCTGCTTCAATGTGTTATATATATCTTCAGTTATGATTATTGATCTTAACAGATGTAGTGCCATTACTTTTCTAGGTTCCATCATCAAGAACTTTGATCACACCGGTCCAATGTAAATCTATATGGAGACAGTTCAAAACAGAAACAGAGTATACAGTGACTCAAGCCATATCTGCGCAGGCATGATCTACTTTACTCATAATTTAGCTCTAAACTCTGCTAATGAATACTGATAATTTTGAAGTGTTTATACTAATTCAGGAGGCTAATAGGCGTGGTAATGACTGGTTACCTCCTCCATGGGCAATTCTTGCATTGATTGTTCTTGGGTTCAACGAATTCATGACTCTTTTAAGGTCCAAGAAAAGCTAGTCATGATTGCCTCGTATCAATGAAATGACATTAAACATTCTGAAATCTCCTTGGTTTATTAATATTAACAGAAACCCTCTCTATCTGGGTGTCATCTTTGTCGGTTTCCTTCTCGCAAAAGCACTATGGACGCAGTTGGATATCCCTGGCGAATTCCGCAATGGTGCAGTAAGTATTTTGCCAAACTTCTCAAACTCCATAAATGTATTCCTAGTAGCTTTTTAAACTTGAGTTGAAAAAAGTTCAAGATTCAACAACTCTTGATAATGATACTCATGTGATAGTACTACATATGGTTTCTTCAGCTTCCAGGGATCATATCAATATCAGCAAAGTTTGTTCCAACGGTCATGAACCTTCTGAAGAATCTTGCAGCAGAAGGCCAAGCTCCTCCAGCACCTAATGGAGAGAACCATCGTTCAAGAACCAACAGTTCTTCAAATGCTTCCTCAGAAAAGGAGTAAAGAGGAAAATAACAAAGTAGCTTTTCTTGCTCTCTAACTACTTGGCGTTTTTTCTTACTTATGAGTCTTAAGCGTTGCGTTTTGAGACCTTTTGCTCTGTTTTTAGAGCTTCTTCTCTTTATACATAAGTGACTTAAAACTTAAAAAAGCAATATTGTGGCATGATTTAAAGCAGTTGAAGATTGAAGAACTATATATAGTTATGATCTTTTGTACGTTCTACAATAATTAGTTTCACGAAACCCGAAACATGGGATCAGATGAAAAAGTGAGTAGTTTCATACCCATTTTTGAATGATATTAAATAAATATGTTTCAGAATCCAACTCATGGATTGTTGTGTGTATTTATTATCATTGTTTCTTTTTGCATTTCCACCGCCGATAAACTCTGTCAAATCAGTCACCTGAAGGTTTAAAATTGAATTTACTAGGGGTGGGTTTTCGGCGAAAACCGAAAAAACCGAACCGATCGAACCGACAATTTTCGGTTTCGGTTTTCGTTTAATTTTAACCGTTAAACCGATCGGCTAAATAATTAATTTTATTCGGTTTACATTTCGGTTCGGTTCGGGAATACCAAACCGATCGGTTTTCCTAAACCGAAAATCGGCTGACTTATATAACAGAAAAATTGGGTTTGGCAACCCTAATTTTTCAGAGAAAAATCGCAAACTCTCCAGTCTCCAGCGGCGGCTCTGAAACTCGCAACCGAAAATCGCAAATCACCTTCTGCTTCTTCTTCTTCAGCGGCGGCTCTGAAACTTCTGCTTCTTCTTCTTCTTCTTCTACGAGGTAAAAATAAATCTGTTTATTTGCGTATCTGTTGTGTATCTGTTCTCCTTCTAGTGGTTTCTTTGCGTATCTGTTGTGCGGACCTAAATATTTGCGTATCTGTTTGTATGGATCTGTTGTGCGGATTATTTGCGTATTTGTTGTATGGATCTGTTGTATGGATCTGTTGTAAGAAATATTTGCGTATTATTTGCGTATCTGTTGTATGGATCTGTTGTGCGGACCTGAATATGACCACTGGTGATGTATATTATTTGCGTATCTGTTGTGCGGACCTGAATATTTGCGTATCTATTTGCGTATCATTGACCAGGTTATACTATTTGGTTTTCTGATACATTTTGTACTTGTATTGTATGTAAACAAGCTTCGTTGTTCTTCATTGATTAAGAGAAATTCAGTTTACATTTCTCAAACAATGCAAAAATGTTTTCCCTTATGAATTCAATTAAAACATTCATATCAAATACTATTTAAATACACATCATATTTCTTTTGTTTCATTAAACTTTGTTTCTTGTATGTGCGTTACTTTGCAATTTTCTATGCACGTTTCAGTATTTTCAGTAACACTGCAGAATCTAGTTTCTTTTGATAACAATATATAATAGCAATAACAATAAATGAAAATGCAGTATTTTGAAATTCTGACTACTTTAATAGGTTTTATTACAGTGCAATTAGGATTTTTTTCCCAATATAACACCATTAATTTAAACAAAGAAAAATAATATAAAATTAATGTTTAAATAATAAAAAATTGAAATTTTAAATTAAAAAATTAGAAAGTTTGAAACACTATACATTCACGTTTTTTTTAATATTTAGGATTTATACATTCACGTTTTTAATTTTCCAGAAAGTTTAATATGAATCTTTGCTTTGCCCTTTTTTATTGATGACGTGTTTGTTATCAGATTATATTAACTGAATATGGAGTTTGATAGAGATGAAATTCCTGAACCCATTTCCACTGGAAACAAACGGACTGAAACGCAGCGATCAAGTGCTTCCGATCTCCCACCGAATCCGAAGAAAAAATTTCAAAAAAGGCCAGAGGTATGGCAACATTTTATTCAAACGGAAGACAACCATGACAAATGCAATTGTCGTTATTGTGGGGTAGAGATTAGTTGCAATTCTAAAACTGTAGGAACTAGTCCAATGAGAGGTCACATAGGAAGATGTAAGTTATATAAGACTTTCATAGAAAGTGATAAACAGAAGATGATGAGTGGAGATAGTAGTGGTAATATGAAAGTTGTGAAATGTGATCCTTTAATTTTTAGGAGATCAGTAAATGACATGGTCATTATTAATGAACTACCATTCTCATTTGTTGAGTCTGAGGGGTGGAAACGATTTTGTAGCAATGTATTACCAATGTACAAGACTTTTTCAAGAAGAACTTGTACTAAGGACATTGCTACAATTTATATGGAAGAAAAAGCTACTCTTAAGACTTTGTTTAGTGTTAATAGGCAAAGAGTGTCTCTCACTACTGATATTTGGGTATCTCCGACAACCTCTTACAATTATATGGTGGTGACTGCTCATTGGATTGATGAAAATTGGGAGTTACAAAAAAGGATCATTAGTTTTAAGGTTATAACTGATCATAAAGGTGACACCATCGCTGAACATTTACTTAGCTGTTTAGATGAATGGGGAATTGAGAAAGTTTTTACTATTACGGTGGATAATGCAAAGGGAAATGATAGAGCTATAAGATTGTTCAGGGACGCTATGAAAATGAAGGGAATGGACGCTTTAGTTCTAGAAGGAACTTTTGTACATATGCGTTGTTGTGCGCACATTTTGAACTTGGTTGTGAGAGATGGTTTAGCAAAGGCTAATACTAGTATTGTTAGTATTAGGAACGCAATCAAGTATGTAAGATCATCTTTCACGAGGTTAAAATCTTTTGAATTGAGGTGTGAGACAGGAAAGATCTCTAGAGGTACCTTGGCTTTAGATTGCATTACAAGATGGAATTCAACATATCTAATGTTGACTTCTGCCCTTAAGCTAAGGATGGCTTTTGAAAAAATGTCGGCTGAGGATAAATTGTACTGCGATTACTTTATGGAAGAGGATGAGAAAGATAAAAAAAAACGAGTTGGACCACCAACTTCGAAAGATTGGGATGAGGTGCAAAGGTTGGTAAAGTTCCTAAAAATATTTTTCAATTGCACTCTCGCATTTTCAGCTTCAAAATCAGTCACTTCCATGATTTGTTACAATGAGATTGTTACCATAGAAAAGAATCTAATAACGAAATGTAACAATAGTGATGAGGAAATCAGAAAACAAGCTCATGTTATGTGAGATAAATTTGAAAAGTATTGGGATGGATTGATGAATATGAATGAGCTTGTGATTGTAGCAAGTGTTTTTGTGTTACAATTGATTTCAAGATAAGATTTGTCAGTAACCACCACAGTTATATACCTATGATATATAGTTCATCTGCTAATATTGTAGTTTTTTGTTTTTGGTTAGGTGAAGATGATTAATAGATTCATTTTAAAGATTTATATATAAAGTCTTCAGTCTTGTTCCAACGGCTATCAGACCTGCTACTTCAACTGTTTTTCATATCGCCATTAATGACATAGACAAGCTCTTTGCAAGAATACTATATTACTAAGAAGTTAATTTTACAGCTGGTCCAAAAAGTCAATATTGTCACTACGGTAAAACATGTAGTTTGATAGTTATTGTTCTCTGTAATAATATGTACTGAAGTGCTTATCTTTATCTTCATTCACAAACAATATTGTAGCATTAAATTCAATATAGTTCTGTACCAATAAGTTACTTACTAGCTAATAAAAAAAATATTTACGAGACTAATTAGGGAAATAATTTATTAAGTAAGAGTATCACATGTCTTTTTCATTTACTATTTTTAACAAAAATGGGACACCCCACAAATCACATCTACGTTTTAGTTTAGACCACCAACATCTATTTAATGACTTATTTGTTTTACTATCAACAAATATTGTCTTACTAAATTCGAGGTATATGTATAAGTAATTCGTATAAATGGTTACATATATGTAACAATACATGTGGGTGTAATAAATACAGTTTGCTCTGTTGGATCCTAAGTGTTATTTATAGTAGAAGAAACACACAAAACACTACCATTCATGAGAAGCCAGATAAGAAGTTGAAGCAGGAAGATCTCTATTTTGATTTCTGTAGTCTCCAATGGCTCTCAAACTCTTTCTCTTTGCTCTTCTCCTCTGTCTCTCAACTTCTCTCTCTTCTGCTTCGAAAGGTTACATCTTTCTCTCTCTCTCTCAAACACAATTCTATACCATGAGTTTCTCTCTCGGGAAAGTGTGTTTCTTGAATGATCAGGACACTAATAGTAGTACACATAATTCTGTTCTTTTTGGTTATGTTCTGCTAAAGATATTAATGGTGTAATTACTTCTATCAACTACCCATAATTGTCTTTTGTCTATTTAAATATAACTGAAATTAAAAATAAAACATTTTATTCTATAGGTAAAGAGCAGAAATTGAAGTTTAATAATCCATACAGATACGCATTCATCGATAAAGCCAGCAAATTCGCATCCTCTTCTTCATCTTCTTTTTCATCCAACGGTCGAGATTCCTCCTACGATTACATAGTCATCGGGGGCGGAACCGCAGGCTGTCCTCTTGCCGCAACGTTGTCGCGTAATTTCAGCGTTCTTGTTTTAGAAAGAGGTGGCGTTCCGTTTACAAACGCAAACGTCTCTTTCCTTAAGAATTTCCATATCGGACTTGCTGACACGTCAGCTTCTTCCGCTTCGCAAATGTTTGTTTCCACTGACGGCGTTTTCAACGCTCGCGCTAGAATTCTTGGTGGCGGTTCCTCTATTAACGCCGGTTTTTACTCCAGAGCCGATGCTGCGTAAGTAAATTCAGTATATGAACATGATTTTTACCTTTTTTAGTTAGGAAAAATTTCAGAAAGTAAAACTCATAATTGGTAATAATCGATGGTTCATCTCGTCATTGATAATGTTTTATAATGTTTCAAAAAATCTGCAACGGATTTTAGGTTTGTGAAGCGATCAGGATGGGATCTGAAGCTAGTGAAAGAGTCGTATCCATGGGTGGAGCGAGAAATCGTTCATCAGCCAAAGTTGACGCTATGGCAAAAAGCTTTGAGAGACAGTCTTTTAGAAGTTGGAGTTAGACCTTTCAATGGCTTCACCTACGATCACGTCTCCGGAACCAAAATTGGCGGCACAATCTTCGACAGATACGGCCGTCGTCACACGGCGGCTGAGCTTCTCGCTTACGCTAACCCTAAAAAGCTCAGAGTCTTGATCTACGCCACTGTGCAAAAGATCATCTTCGACACCACTTGTACGTACTGACGAAATTTCTGTTTTGGTTTTCATTAGCTCGTCAAAGAGCTTACTTTTTTTTGTATGCAGGTCCAAGGCCTAGAGTTACAGGAGTGATATTCAAAGACGAGAAAGGTAATCAACACGAGGCTCTTCTCTCGAATAGAAAAGGAAGTGAAGTAATCTTGTCTAGTGGAGCGATCGGGTCACCACAGATGCTGATGTTAAGTGGTATTGGACCTAAGAGGGAGCTTCAGAGACTGAAGATTCCTGTGGTTCTAGAGAATGAGCATGTTGGGAAAGGAATGGCTGATAATCCGATGAATTCGATCTTGGTGCCTTCAAAGAAACCTATAGAGAAGTCACTCATTCAAACTGTTGGAATAACGAAGATGGGTGTGTATGTTGAAGCTAGTACTGGCTTTGGACAATCCCTTGAGAGCATTCATACTCACTATGGTATTATGTCAGATAAGGTAACATAAACTACATATAGCTTCGTTGTCAGTGTTTTTTTTTCAGAGAATGTGGTTTGATGAAGTAGAGAGAATGGTCTTTTGATTTTGTTTGCAGAATGAATTGTTTTCAACCATTCCTGTAAAACAGAGAAGACCAGAAGAAAGACAAGCTTCCATAACAAGAAACATATACCAACTTCACGAAGCATTCAATGGAAGTTTCATCTTGGAGAAACTAGCTTACCCGATCTCTAGAGGACATTTGAGTTTGGTCAACACAAACGTAGATGAAAACCCTTCGGTCACTTTCAATTACTTCAGTCACCCGGTGGATCTTCAACGCTGTGTCGAAGCCATTCGCCTGGTTGCAAAAGTGGTGACCTCTAAGCGATATCTAAACTACACGCAGTGTGAGAAGCAAAATGTACACAAGATGCTTAGCTTAAGCGTCAAGGCAAACGTTAACCTAAAACCGAAGCAAGTGAACGATACCAAATCAATGGCTCAGTTCTGTAAAGACACTGTTGTCACAATCTGGCACTTCCATGGTGGGTGTCTCGTAGGTAAAGTTGTGAGCCCTAACCGCAAAGTTCTAGGTGTCGACAGGCTCAGAGTTATTGATGGTTCCACTTTTGACGAGTCTCCAGGAACCAACCCTCAAGCCACTGTCATGATGATGGGAAGGTAAATCGAAATCAATACCAACATAATGAATCGAATCAGACCTCTCTTTAAGATTTGAATACATAAACATAAAAATTTTCAATCTCTGCAGATACATGGGAGTCAAGATTCTTCGGGAGAGACTTGGAAGCAAAGCAGGGGTTTAGTTATTGTACAGAGTGATGTTTTATCGTAATAAATCATACTAGGTAAAAGGCAAACAAAGCAAATATTTCTGTTGTGAAATTGCGTTGGATAATCTCTCTCTCTGGTTATTTTGATATTCGATTCATTAAATAATAGGATCACATTGTTAATTAATCATGATTATGTCTAAATAATCATTAAAACAAACTCCTGCTTCATTCGATGAGCCTTTTACGAGATGCTTGCGCGAGAGACAAGGCATTGAAGTTCAGAAGAAAAAGCCTGGTAACCACAGATTAAAAACCGAAAAGGGATTTTCTTTTTAAAGATCTACGACGTCACGAGTATGTGGCTCAAGTGATTGTTTTGTTCCTGAATAGAGATTTCTCCCTACTCAAGCTTTAACTGCTTTACCATGCTGGTTTGTTCAGGCATCTCCAAAAACATGTCGTAGTTAAACAGACTCTGTTGCTGCTTCATCCCTTGATGGTGTTTCAGGTTCTGATGATCATAACCATCGACATGAACGTAGTCTTCTTCTTGTTGTAAAAGATCGCCGTAGGAATAGCAGCCAAAGGGAAAATCTTGCCCTTGTGTTTGCTGCTGAAGAGCTAGAGAGCGATACAGCGCAAGTTGCTGACGAACAAAACTAAGCTCAGCCTGATAATACTCGATCTTACGCTTAAGATCACACATAATCCTGTAAACACCTCCTACTGGATCTAGGGTACGAGCATTAGCGTGGAATATAAGGTTATGCATAGCAACGTCGCGTTGAGATTCTTCGACTGCTTTGATCATCTTGGTAATGTTGCTTACTCCAAACAATCTATGTGCATTGAGAAACTGCTTTTGCCGTTCTTGTGGGAAGTAAGGAGCGAGAAGACAGTTTTTTGCACATTTTTTCCTCTGGTGTTTGCAGGCAGCGCATGCTGTGGCGGAGGAGGAGGAGTAGATGCCTGAAAAAGCCGTCGTGTAACCACCATGGTTTGTTGATAAAGACATTATTTGTGAAATATAGTGATTAGGGTTTCCAAGGGTTACCTTGATTTTCTCCTTAAGAGAAGGAGATAAAGAGAGGATTGTGGAGAGTTATGCGGGAGAGTTGAGTTGTGGCTTGAGAAGTTTTCGGAGACAGTTACGTTAGAAAGAAGGTTTGATGATGGAATCACGATTTAGTAGTTAAATAGAGTACTAAGAATAGCGATTTTACGAATTTTTTTAAGTATGTCTGGATTCAGATATTATCTCTTAGGAATTATGATCTTATTAAATTTTTAGTTGATTTTATAGTTATTTTTCCAATCTCTGATTTTATTTTGGTAAAAATCTAATAGATGTAGGATTTATCTCATACTTTATGTATGTGTTAACTAGAATATGGAGGAACTTAGTTTTAATAAGATATTGTATTGCTAGAGATTTGTTTGATCTTCTCCACTATGCTTGTCTGCTCCAGAACAAATATTCATTCTTTAACAAAATTTAGGAAGAATCAGATTCTCATATACAAACCGGATATAACCAATATGCAGTAATCGCGATTTAGATTAAACCGGTCAAGTCTGATTTGCAGTAGGGGAACCAAAGTTGACTTTAACATTAAATTGAAGCTTGCTTCCATCTTTTTTCTTCTACCAAAAAAAAAAAAAAGTATGTTATAAAATATTTATGTTGTATAATATTTGAAAAGAGAAGAGAAAAGCATTTAAAAAAAAAGGTGAAATTTTGTTCACGAAAAAAAGTGAAACTTTGCTCACAAGAGAAGAAGTGAAAAATTTCTTTTCTTCTACCTTTCTTTTACAATGTGATTACATATTTATAGTACTAGTAACCGACCTTATAAGGCGGTTGAATAATTATTATTTACAACACTCCCCCTTAATTATTCATAAAAATATTACGTACTACCTCGTTAAAAACCTTATCATGTAAAAACCCAACGGGATAAAAATCATGATAAGGGAAAAGAGTGCAGATACATAATCTCCCCTTCAAAAAGATAGTTGTGTTTTCCTTCATAAATCTCGAAGATGACGCATTCCAATATTCTGAACATGTTTTCTGAACGTTGTTGTAGGAAGCGCCTTTGTAAACAAATCTGCTGTATTATCACTTGAACGAATGTACTCGATGTCAACTTCTTGATTTTTCTCAAGTTCTTGGATGTAGGAGAAAAATCTCGGAGGAATATGTTTTGTCCGGTCACTCTTGATATAACCTTCTTTGATTTGGGTGACGCATGCAGCATTATCTTCGAATAATTTTGTTGGCTCCTTCTTGTTGATTAATCCACTTGCTCCTTCTATATGTTGAGTCATAGATCTGAGCCATACACATTCTCTACAAGCTTCATGAAGGGCAATGATTTCAGCATAGTTTGAAGAAGTGGCAACCAAAGTTTGTTTTTGAGATCGCCACGAGATCGCACTTCCACCAATTGTGAAAACATAACCGGTTTGAGACCGAGCTTTGTGTGGATCCGATAAATACCCAGCATCTACAAAACCAACCAAACCAAACTCGGGGTTTCTAGGATAAAATAATCCCAAATCAATCGTACCTTGGAGATAACGAAAAATATGTTTTATTCCACTCCAATGTCTGCGTGTAGGTGATGAACTATATCTTGCAAGTAAATTTGTAGCAAATGATATATCTGGTCGAGTGCAATTTGCGAGATACATAAGTCCACCGATAGCACTCATATAAGGTACTTCAGGGCCTAATATGTCTTCATTATCTTCACAAGGTCGAAATGGATCTTTGTTTATATTAAGTGACCGATTAACCATTGGAGTACTCAAAGGATTCGCTTTATCCATATTAAAGCGTTTTAATATCCTTTTCGTATAATTTGATTGATGCACAAATATTCCATCTTGGAAATGCTCAATTTGGAGTCCTAGACAAAATTTTGTCTTTCCAAGATCTTTCATCTCAAATTCTTCTTTCATATGAGTTCTTGCAGTATCAATTTCCTTTTGAGTTCCAATTATATTCAGGTCATCTACATAAACAGCAATGATCACAAAGCCTGATGGGGATTTATTTATAAATACGCAAGGGCATATCGCATTGTTAATATATCTTTTTTTCAACAGATATTCACTTAATCGATTATACCACATGCGTCCGGATTGTTTTAACCCATATAATGATCGCTGTAATTTGACCGAATATAGTTCTTTGGGTCCTTTAGAGATCTTTGATCCTTCTGGAATCTTGAATCCTTCTGGGATTTTCATGTATATATCACTATCAAGGGTTCCATATAGGTATGCAGTCACGACATCCATAAGATACATTTCTAACCTTTTGGATGATGATAAACTCATTAAATATCTAAATGTAATTGCATCCATGACCGGAGAATATGTTTCTTCATAGTCTATTCCCGGTCTTTGAGAAAACCCTTGTGCAACAAGACGTGCTTTATATCTAGTGACCTCGTTTTCCTCATTTCTTTTTCTTACAAAAACCCACTTGCACCCAACTGACATTACATCTACAGGTGTAATTACAATGGGTCCGAAAACATTTTTTTTTTGTAAAGAGAATAATTCATTTCTCATGGCTATTTGCCATTTTTCCCAATCAGATCTTTTTTGACATTCTGTTACAGACATTGGTTCTACGTCATCATTTTCATTTTCAATTTCTTTGGATACAGAAAAGGAGAATATTCCATTAATATCCTCTATTTCATTTCTAACCCATAATTTTCTAGTTTGGGTATAGTTAATTGAAATCTCATATGTTTCTATATTGCGTTCGTCTTCTGGACGGTGTTCCACTTTGTGGTTTTTAAAAACCTGTTTGCATATGTCTTCCGGACATTCCGTCTGAATTAATTTCTCTATAATCTTTTCACAAATATTTTCGAGACATTCTTTGTGAGGTTTTTCCAGAACCTTTTGATTTTGTTATCTTTTGAGCCCATCGGTCTCCCCCTCTTTAACTGAACTCTAGGTTCATTTATTTTATTGCCATCAATATGTTCTACATGAACATTAATTCTTGATGGGACATTCACAGCGGGTATATATGATTTCGTCACTCGTTTTGTATCTGTGAATGCATCTGGCAACTGGTTTGCAATATTTTGCAAATGTACGATTTTCTGAACTTCCATTTCACGTTGTTTTGTGGGAGGATCAAGATACAACAAAGATGGCGTACACCATTTAATATCTTCTTGCAGTTGTTTAATTCCTCCCCCTAACGTAGGAAATTCTTCTTCATCAAAATGACAATCGGCAAATCGTGCCGTAAACATGTCACCAGTTCGTGGTTCAAGATACCGAATAATACTTGATGATGTAAATCCAATATATATTCCTAATCTTCTCTGTGGCCCCATCTTTGTTCTTTGTGGTGGGGATATAGGAATATAAACCGCACACCCAAAAACTCGGAGATAAGATACATCAGGCTTCTCGCCAGATGTTAATTGTAATGGAAAATATTCATGATATGCACTTGGTCTTATTTGGACCAATGCTGCCGCATGCAATATAGCATGACCCCATACTGAAATTGGGAGATTTGTTCTCAATATTAATGGTCTCGCAATGAGTTGTAACCGTTTTATCAAAGACTCAGCCATACCATTTTGTGTATGAACATGCGGAACCGGATATTCAACATCGATTCCGAATGCCATACAATAATCATTAAAGGCTTGTGACGTGAATTCACCAGCGTTGTCAAGTCTTACTTTCTTTATAGTATAATCAGGGAATTGCGCTCTTAACCTGATTATTTGGGCAATGAATCTTGCGAAAGCCATATTTCGTGTGGTTAACAAACACACATGTGACCATCTACTAGATGCATCAATTAAAACCATAAAATATCGAAATGGCCCACATGATGGATGAATAGGCCCACATATATCACCATGTATTCTTTCTAAGAATACTGGGGATTCATTACTAATTTTGGCTGGTGATGGCCGAGTAATAAGTTTTCCTTGAGAACATGCTTTACACGAAAACTCGCGTGATTGGAAAATCTTCTGGTTTTTCAATGGGTGGCCATTAGAATTTTGCACAATTTTTCTCATCATGACTGATCCGGGATGTCATAATCTTTCATGCCAGACTTTAAATGTACTCGTAAACTTCTGGTTTACTGTATTATACGATTCAATTATATTTATTTTTGTGTAATATAATCCAGATGACATCATTGGTAATTCTTCCAATATTTGTTTCTGCTCCCATGTAATGCAAAGATATTCAATGTTATTTTTGCTCATTGTCTCTATGTGATATCCATTTGTACGGATGTCTTTGAAACTTAATAAGTTTCTATGAGACTCGGGGGAATATAAAGCATCATTTATTTCAAATTTTGTTCCTCTTGGCATTGAAAAACTAGCTCTTCCGGAGCCTATGATAATATTTGCATTACCCGATATTGTATTCACGCTTCCGGTGGAATCTTTTATTTTGAGATAGGAGAAAAACTTTTTATCTTTAAGTATTGTATGTGTTGTAGCACTGTCTGCTAAGCATATATCTCCATTCTCATTCTCAAAGAGATACATTTTCTGGATTAAAATATTGATAAAGATGTATTAATAAATGTTAAACACATATATTTCAAAATCAACTTATATTATAACAAAACTATTTTACATTAAGTAATTAAAGTTCAAACTTACATATTTTTTTTTTTTTTAAAAAGACATTAAGTTTTGTTTTTGTTCGTAAGGAAACTAAATACAACTTTATATATATAACATTAAACTTAATTATCTTGTTCTTTGGTATTCTCGGAATCAACCAGAAAATCAGCAACATCGAGATATGCATTTCCATCGAAAGAAGGTCCGGGTTCATCCGAGATAAAGTTGGTTTCACTTTCTTTCCTTTTTTGTTTCTGTGATTCTTGATACAGATTAACCAAATGTTTTGGTGTACGACAGGTACGAGACCAATGTCCTTTCATGCCACATATGTAACAAACATTTTCATATTGTATATTTTGGCGTACAGCAGGTACACGACCAACTTCATTTTCGTGGACTTTATTCTTTCTCCCGAATTTGAATTCATTAGGACGAAAAAATCTTCCTTTTTCACATCCACGTCTACTTCCTCGTCCACGTCCACGACCACGACCATGGCCTCGACCACGTCCATGTCCTTGCCAATTATTGTAACTGGATGATGCAACATTCACTTCTGGGAATGGAGCTGATCCAGTGGGACGAGATTGATGGTTCATCATCACAAGTTCATTATTTTGTTCAGCAACAAGGAGAACTTGCATTAACTCCGAATAACGAGTATATCCCTTTGCTCGATATTGTTGTTGCAGGATTACATTTCCGGGATGAAATGTTTGGAGAGTTTTTTTCAATCATATCATAATCACTTACTTTTTCTCCACATAATATCATCTTAGAAGTGATTCCGAACAACGCGGAATTATATTCACTTACACTTTTATAATCCTAAAACCGGAGGTTTAACCACTCATGTTTGGCTTTTGGTAAGATCACATATTTTTGGTGATCAAACCTATCTTTGAGTGATTGCCAAAGATCTGCAGGATCTTCTTTTGTGATATATTCATCTTTTAAACCATCATGGATATGGTGGCATAAAAATATCATGGCTTTTGCTTTTTTCTCATCGGATGTTGTTTCCGACCTATCGATGGTACCAAGAAGGTCTTTTGCCTTTAAATGCATTTTTGCAGCTACTGCCCATGTCATGTAATTTTTTCCAGATATATCAAGGGCAGCAATCTCGAGTTTTGCCAAATTTGACATTATAACTATACACATAATAAAACAATGTGTTAAACATCAATTTTATATAAAACAAAATTATTTTACAATTATTTTTAATAAATAATCATGATAAAATTTTGGATATCGATTTTAATTTATTAATATTATTATTATATATATTTTTAATAAATATGTATAATTAGTTTTAAGAATTTAAACATAATGATGACATAAATTAATTTATGATAAAATTGTAAAACATTAGTGAATATAATAACACATAAATTAAAATAATTTCAGGAGGCATGACCTACCATATAATATTTAGAAGGCAGAGCCTACCATATAATATTCAGAAGGCAGAGCCTACCATATAATATTTAGAAGGCAGAGCCTACCATATAATATTTAGAAGGCAGAGCCTATCATATAATATTTAGAAGGCAGAGCCTACCATATAATATTTAGAAGGCAGAGCCTACCATATAATATTTAGAAGGCAGAGCCTACCATATAATATTTAGAAGGCAGAGCCTACCATATAATATTCACATGTATTAATAAAACAGAATTTTACCTTATTTTAGTATCTCAGGTAGATGGTAGAAACACTCGTGCTGATAACGTGTTATAAAATATTTATGTTGTATAATATTTGAAAAGTGAAAAGAAAAGAATTTAAAAAAAAGGTGAAACTTTGTTCACGAGAAAAAGTGAAGCTTTGCACACAAGAGAAGAAGTGAAAAATTTCTTTTCATCCACCTTTCTTTTACAAATTGATTACATATTTATAGTACTAGTAACCGACCTTATAAGGGGTTGAATAATTATTATTTACAAGAGAGTAAAAATTAAGCGTAGAGAGATATTTCCTCAAATACAGAGGAAACCCTAACTCTCTGTCTTTTTGTTCTTTGCGAAATTCTACCGATTGTCCCAAGCGAAATCCGGAGAAGTTCTAGAGGAATTGATCAACATGGGTAACACAGATAAGCTGATGAATCAGATATTCGACCTGAAATTCACGTCGAAATCTCTGCAAAGACAGTCAAGGAAATGCGAGAAGGAGGAGAAGGCAGAGAAACTTAAAGTGAAGAAGGCGATCGAGAAGGGGAATATGGATGGTGCTCGGATCTACGCCGAGAACGCCATTCGTAAGCGTAACGAGCAGATGAACTACCTTCGTCTCGCTTCTCGCCTGGACGCTGTTGTTGCTCGCCTCGACACCCAAGCCAAGATGACCACCATCACCAAATCCATGACCAACATCGTCAAATCCCTCGAGTCTTCGCTTGCCACAGGTTTTATTTTTCATCAGTTTATGCTGCTCACTGGTTTAGTATGTTGCATACACGAAACACTCTTTCTCATACGCTGGTAGGTTTGGTGAAAATTTCCGAGTTTTAGAATCGTTTCTGTCGGTATCTGTGTTTCTGATCAGTAATGAAGGTTTAGTTTTGTGAATTTGAGGTTGAAAATGCATGATCTCCATGGTTTATGCCGTATTAGTAAAGAGTTAGCTGGTGTGTTTTAAGGTAATCTAAACTTTGATGTTGCTTTTAAATAGACTGGAAGATTTTGTTCTTATGGAAAACAAAGGATTAATCTTTTGTACTGTGATAAAAGTCCTTTACAGTCGGTTACATTCTTCTTCTCGTATGAGCAGAAGAGCATGCATAGCACGAGTAAACAAGTCTAAGTAGATTCATTGGCGTGTTATACAACTTCGGGTTCTTATCTATCTTTTGTTTTTCTCAACAGGCAATCTACAGAAGATGTCAGAGACGATGGATTCATTTGAGAAGCAATTTGTAAACATGGAGGTCCAAGCTGAGTTCATGGAAAATGCCATGGCTGGTTCAACATCATTGTCCACTCCAGAAGGCGAAGTCAACAGCCTGATGCAGCAGGTAGCAGATGACTATGGTCTTGAAGTCTCTGTGGGGCTACCTCAGCCAGCTGGTCATGCCATCCCTACTAAGACAGAGGAGAAGGTCGATGAGGACGATTTGTCCAGGAGACTAGCTGAGCTTAAGGCCAGAGGATAAATGGGATAACCAACAACCGTGCTTGGACTATCTGCAGAGTCTGCACAGGATGCTTATCCAAATGTTATTGCTGTTATCCGCGGACACGGCCATATGTGTAAATTGCTCACTTTGGAATTTGCTTTATTTATAACTTGAATTAAAACCGTTGTGTGTTTTTAGTTTTTACCATTTCAATGATATGCTTTCCTTTTGAGTTGTGCATTAAATAGTTTTTTGTTCTCATTTAGGGAGATTAAGTTACATCTAACGTATTTATTTGTAGTCTAGTTTTACATCCTACGCAGATATATTCTAGGCAAATACTTTATCATGCTACTATCCTTGTGAGCCAGTGAATCTTCTTTTGAAGCTTGTGGATTATCTTGGTTGATTTAGGGCGTGATAGATGGAAGCCTATGGAGTCAAGGTACCAGCCGCTCCTACCGTTCATGCCAACAATTCTTCCTCCATTGACCGAGAAAGTGAACGGTGTTCCTTGTTCAACCCCGTAAGGTCCGTACACTTGTTTATTGCTCTTGAAGGTCACTGATCTGATCACAGGAGTGCCACCGTGAACCACTGGACAGTAGTAGCCACTCACGCCAATCAGATACTCATCTGGGTATTGCAGCTTTATCTGAGAAACTCAGTTCTTGTTAAGAAAACCAAAACTAAGAGAGTAAGAGAGAGACAGAGAAGAGATGGAACCCAGTTTGAGAGATGAACATACCTCTGATGTTTTGTTGCCTCCCACACCTCCATGCTTCTCTGATCTTGCAGGTTTACCATTCTTATGGTAAACTACCGAGATGGAGTCAATGCAATGATCGTATACAAGTGTGATCTCTCGGACGCCATGATAGATCCCATCATCCCAAACAGTTCCTCCATTTCCTCCCCAGGGTCCTACAAACACAGTCAACTTCTTATCATCTTGGTGGTGGTGTTGTTGATCCATATGTTCGTCCTGCTTGCTTAGGTGACAGCGTACTTTTGTAAATACGATGCTAGGGAAGATTCTAAGGAACCAAAAATTTTGCAACAAAGAGGAAGCTGCTAGTAATCTGATACCAACTATGGAGAACAACACTCGTTCTTTGCTGCAGCAAAGGCTTTTGGAATTCCACAGGTTGAGGATTGATACAGAACAAGAATCGAGTATTTATCTTTTGCAACGACGCATATAAAATTAGGGCAAAGCGACGAAAAGACAGTACAGCTTCATGGGAAGGTATTGGATTCCAGGATAGCAATATATGAGGATGAAAGATCTGCCTTTCATTGTCTTATCTTCCTTTACTAAAAGAACTGTGAGATTCCAAAAAACTTCAGGAAGAAACATTTACTTGGAACAAATTCCAAAATTGTTCACCATAGTGCCAAAAAGAAGATGAGAAGATTATTGCCTCTTGTTTTAACATTACCAATAACCAAATCTTCTCTAGTATGTATTTATGCAATGTGTACATGTCCTTTGCTCTCTGATACAGTAAGGTTTGAACTTTTGAACAATGACTACTCGGAGTAAAGATCAATCTATCTATCATTATATCTCAGTCCTGATGTTTACATGAATTGACCAAGGAGCTCAAAGAATGAATGAACAACTGTAGAAGCACCTAGTAGAGAGCCACAGGTGAAAATACAGCAAAAGAATCAGCAAACAAATCCAGAAAATGCAATATCACGCTCATCTGGGGAATCAAATCATTTGAATCTCATTCTCTCTTTCAGCATCTTCAGCCCCATGTACCTGGAGTTATGGCATGTCGAAGAAATTTGTTTTTAGTCAGACCAAAAAAATCACTGCTAAATACTCAATTAGTATACACTTCGATAGTCTTTTACCTTCCAAGCATCATCAAGGTAGCTTGGGGATTTGTCCCAGGAGAGATATTGAAAGTTGATCCATCCACAATCCTTAGAGAATCAATACCAATGACTTTGAGCTCAGAGTTCACTACTTTTCCCACAACGCAGCCTCCATGGTAGTGCCAGATTGTGCTCACAGTTCGTCTGCAGAAATCTTCCATTACCAGATCATTTGATTGGTCCAAAGGCAATGGAGCTCCAACAAACCTGAACCTACGGCTCCCAAACCATTCCCTGAACATGAAGTCCTGCATAGCTCGGGTCCTGAGCATTTCTCCAATCTTCCTGGTCCCACTGACACACCTCTCCAGATCCTGTGGATTACTGAAGTAGTTGAACCTAACAATTGGGTTTATCCTCACATCCGTAGAGGCCAGCCTTAGTGAACCAATAGATACTGGACCTAGGGTCTTTTCCATTATAGTTGTGACAGGGACGAACAAAGGAGAAACTGGCGCTCTGATGAAAACAGAACGTATAGGCGACGCAAACGGGATCACATTAGAAGCAGCCTCCAGAAAAGCACCTTCTTCAGTAATACCCACAACTTGTATCAGTGAGTTCTCCATGGGAACCGGAGGAACAATGGAGATACCATTCCTTGGATTATCATAAACAAATTCTCCCACATGAGGCTGGTCAATAGCCACTGGGATCCCCCACGTTGAAAGATAACTCGTCGGACCAATTCCACTAAGAAGAAGCAACTGGGGGCTACCGAGTGAACCAGCTGATAGTATCACCTCTCCTCTGTCCCGAATCATCGCGTGATGGTAACGCCCGAGCTGATCACGGTAAACAACTCCAATTGCAGAGACATTGGAACCCGAGTCACTTGGAGATGAAGCTAGCAAAACCCTCTCCACAGTTGCGTAAACTGCAACTCTTATGTTGGAAGTTCTTGCATTTCTGAGAAGATCTGCAGAGCTGTGTCTCCTCCCAGCACGATCGAACGTCGACCCTCCGATCTTAGTCCCAACTTTATGCTCCAAGGTGAAGCCATTAAACGGATGGACACCAACCTCGAGTAACGCATCCCTAATCGCAGACTGCCACGTCCGGAGCTGAGGTCTAAACACAATAGCTCTCTCCACCCACTCATAAGACTGATTCACAGTACTCAGATCCCAAATGAGACCTGAATTCTCGAAGAACTGTTTATCCGCTCGGCTGTAAAATCCGGCATTGATGGCGCTGCTTCCTCCAAGAACACGGCCTCTGGCGTTAGGGATTCCTTCCTCAGAGATGAAAGACTGAGCCGGCGAGTCAAAGTTATCGACGTTTGTGAGAGTGGCCAAGAAACCGTCGTGTGACATCAGGTTAGGTCTGTCGTACGGAACGCCGCCGCGTTCGAGCAGAAGAACACGGAAAGATTGCGACAGCGTGGCTGCTAGTGGGCATCCAGCCGTCCCTCCTCCGACGATTATGTAGTCGTAGTAATCCTCCGACGCAAAATCAGTAGCGTTCGATACGAATTGCATGAAACTGGGCGCTGCAACGGAGATGTCAACAGTAAGAACAGCAATAAAACATAAAATCACGTAAACAGATTACGTATAAACGATTTGGGTGTTAGTCAAAAGACGCAAAACATCAATTATCGCTTTCTTTTACGCGCGTTCTACAGAATTCAGTGTCTAATTGCATTCTTTCTTATGAAATCAATGAAAACCTCATCAAATATTTCTTCGTGGCTAGAGATAACAATGTTCAAGCATAACCCGAGATTCTCCGGAAATACTTACGTCGATAAGCACGCGGCCTTGCATTAGATCGAAGAACTACTCCAAGAAGAAGTAGCACAACGAACATCGTGTGCAGAAGAGAACACTCAATCCGTGTTCCCATTTTTGCTCTCCGGCGAAAGATTTTCTCAGAGCAGAAAGAAAATCAAACTTTTGCAAAAAGAAAAGAATTAGAAACAGAGTGTAGAAGTTGAAAAAAAAAGAGAGCTGCAACGGCGCTTTCGTTTTCTGTTATAGAGTGTTCTCAGCTCTCACACAATCAACGGCGTAGTGGATTGTAGCTTTGCCGGTAGCAACAGTTGCTGGACGTCTTTAGACGTCTACGTGATAACGGTGCCGGTTCCATAACCGCCACTTAAATCCCGGTCCAATCCGGTAATTGGTACGATAATCATTAACCAGATCAATGTATATGCTTATATTATGTTTGAGAGAGTTGCATTATATTTTATGTAACATAAAATATAAAGAAGAAGGATCTTTGAAATTATAAGGCCATGTGTGATTTCATTGAGAAACGATCTTTGAAATTAAAATTCCAGAAAGATCCGAAATTTAAGGGAAGAATAAACCTCAATAGTTGCAATCAAATTCACAAAAGAAAAAAAAACAAGAACAAATGGCCTTCAAGTATCATTCTTCACGAACAGTTCCTTCTTCTTCTTCTACTTCATTTCCATTAAGGTTCACAACCATCATTACTTTAGCACTCATCATCTGTTCTTCTTACTATATCTTTTTCTCACAGTTCGATTACTCTTCGGTAACCTCTTCCCCGGAGAATCCTCTGTTTGCTGGAGATCTTCGAGACCTTACATTCCCGTGGAATAAACTTTCTCTCGGACCAATCTCTGAGAAGCTAAAACTCGCCGTATTTTGCAAATCATGGCCTGTGGGTTCGATCCCCGGAGGAATGGAGCGTCACGCTTACACTCTCTACACATCTCTAGCCTCAAGAGGCCACGAGATTCACGTCTTCACGGTTTCTTCCGACAGAAGTAACAATGAAAACCGAGAAGAGTATTACAACACAGGAGATCTACACATCTACTTTGCTCCAAACCAAAACGGCGTACTTAACTGCACTCATGCCTTCGAGATCTTCCATAGAATCAACGGCGTGGATCATCCTTTCGACTATGTTCACACTGAGAGTGTTGCTCTGCCTCATTGGCGACTCAAAATGGTGCCTAATGGTGATGTAGCTGTGACTTGGCACGGAATCTGGTACGAGATTCTACATTCCAAGCTTTTCCAAGAGCTCTATTACTCTAGTGATCATTCTAGCTCTGATCTTCAACAAACGATGCCTAGACTTGTGGACGAGATCAGATTCTTCCCCAGCTATAAACATCACATTTGCATAAGCAACAGCGCGCGTGAGGTTCTCGTTAACATCTATCAGCTTCCTAAAAGAAACGTTCATGTTATAGTCAACGGCGTTGACCAGACCAAATTTGTGTATTCCCCTGAATCTGGAGCTGCATTCAGGGAGAAACATGGTGTTCCTGTTGGTAACGAGACAGTTGTTGTGATGGGTGTCTCTGGACGTTTGGTGAGAGACAAAGGACATCCACTTCTCTACGAAGCGTTTGCTTTGATCGTTAAAACGCACCCGCAAGTCTATCTGCTTGTGGCTGGATCTGGTCCTTGGGGCAAAAGATACTCGGAATTAGGAGAAAACGTCAGGGTTTTAGGAACTTTAGAGCCAGAAGAGCTCTCTGGTTTCTACAATGCGTTAGATGTTTTTGTGAATCCCACGTTGAGACCACAAGGACTTGATCTGACGATCATTGAGGCGATGCAGTGTGGGAAACCAGTTGTGACGCCGAATTACCCGAGCATTGTCGGGACAGTGGTTGTGAATGAGCGTTTTGGTTACACGTTTTCTCCAAACGTGCGATCTCTTGTTGAAACGTTGGATTCTGTTGTAAGAGATGGGTCTAATGTTTTGAAGATGAAGGGGAAAACTTGTAAGGAATACGCTCTTTCCATGTTTACAGCAACTCAAATGGCTTCGGCTTATGAGAGATTCTTTATGTGTATGAAGAATGAGAGGTACTGTATGTACCCTCTTCCAATAGATAATTGATTTTTTTTTCCATAGTTTTTGTAAGTTACTTTGAATATTTTCTTTTGTAACAATGTACTTGATGTTTTGTAATACACAGTTTCATACTTTCTATTTCCATACACACACTTGTATAAGTTCTGTGGATATTGTAACGAAAATAAATGAATATATCCTTCATTTGGAAATGTGAAGAGACTAACATCAATTACAAACTAGTGTTGAATTACCTTTAAACCAGATCTGTTTTATACTTCATTTGTTTTTTTTACTTAAGTCACAGTCTTGTTTTCTACTAGACATAGACACACATGCATGTTCACAATAACACATACCCATGTATAATTAATAAACACGCACACGAGGACACGTGACACAAAAATATCTACCTCGAACCTTAAAGGGTCGTCCAGAAACTTACCAGCGGAAATGATATACACGAACACAGGCTCTCACAATAGATATTGAAGTTATGGTGTTGGTAAACTGCATGCAATTTTAAGCTACGTGTCTAGCTCAAGACACTCACGTCTCACATCTGTCCCTTTTACTCCGACTTCGCTTCTTTAAAATTCTCTCTCTCTCTAATTGTTCTCTTCACACTTTCTTTGTTAATTCTGAGTGTTTGATTATAATGGCAACATCAGCTCGTAGAGCGTACGGTTTCGGTAGAGCCGAAGAAGCAACACATCCTGACTCCATGAGAGCAACTTTAGCTGAGTTCCTCTCCACTTTTGTCTTCGTCTTTGCAGCTGAAGGCTCTATACTATCTCTTGGTTCGTACACTCTTCGTTCTAATTCTTTTGTGTCATGTGAGTTTGTGTTTTCGTTTTATTTACTTGTTTGTGTTTTGTCAGATAAGTTATATTGGGGTCACGCGGCTCATGCTGGAACAAACACGCCAGGAGGGCTCGTTTTAGTGGCGTTGGCTCATGCTTTTGCTCTGTTCGCTGCTGTTTCTGCAGCCATCAATGTCTCTGGAGGACACGTAAACCCTGCAGTCACTTTTGGTGCTCTTATTGGAGGCAGACTTTCAGTGATCCGTGCCATCTTTTACTGGATTGCTCAATTTCTTGGAGCCATCCTCGCTTGTCTCTTGTTGAGGCTCGCAACAAACGGCATGGTAGGCATCATAAATATATCTGAGATTAAAATAAAAAAAATACACCAATTCTCTTTGATTTGAAAAGAGTTTGTGTTGATGCAGAGGCCGGTCGGTTTCCGTTTAGCATCAGGTGTTGGAGCAGTTAATGGACTTGTATTGGAGATCATTTTAACATTTGGCTTAGTATACGTCGTGTATTCAACTTTGATTGATCCAAAACGTGGAAGCCTCGGGATCATAGCGCCGCTCGCAATCGGACTCATAGTTGGGGCAAATATCTTAGTGGGTGGACCATTCTCTGGAGCGTCTATGAATCCAGCTAGAGCCTTTGGTCCAGCATTAGTGGGATGGAGATGGCATGACCATTGGATCTATTGGGTCGGACCATTCATAGGTGGTGCTTTAGCAGCCCTTATATATGAGTACATGGTCATACCCACTGAACCACCACCTACGCATCACACGCACCAGCCATTGGCTCCTGAAGATTACTAGATGGGACTTTCTTTAATATTTCTGCTCTTGTTGTTCAAAGCTTTTTGTCTCTGCATGAAATCACTTGCATAGAATCTTTGTTTTGATAATAGTTTTTTGTTTGTTGTTCTTAAAAAGTAATAAAGTTTAAGATTTCGCAATGAGAACTTGTGATATCTTTACCCATCAATACAAATAACAATACGCTGTGTCATCTAATCTATACTGTTTTTTTCCTTCATTTGTCCAAAACACTGTCAAGTTCTTCTCATCTTTTCAACAAGCTGTCTAGTTTTTTCCTCCACGTGACGCTTCTGAACATCCCTAGTGACGTCGACGGTGATTGAACGCTACCCAGCAGATATTGGCTGCAACTTTCTCTCAATTATGCGAGAGATTTCGAATGTCTACATTATATCAGATTAATTCGCCTATGTTAGTCTTTTAGATCGTCCTGATACTAAAGCTCAGATTTGATATAGATGATTCCTTCATGCATGCATCTAACCTGAGATTTATGTGAATGCAGGTGGTGACTGGTGACAAAAGGAAGAAAAGATAAAGCAATAAACTTGTAGCAAACAGTCTCACAAGAGTATCACTATCAAAGATAGGTTCAACACTCACTCAATCTCATTCCTTATTGATTTTTTTTTCTCTCTTTTTTGTTGTTAAAGGTTATTCTATTGAAATGCAAGGACTAGTTCAGCTATGATTTTCCAAGTTTTGAAGCGTACAAAAGAAGAAGAAGTTGAATCTAAAGCTCAACTAGGAGACAATAGAAGTTAAAGAGAAAGAAGAGTGATGAGAATAAGTAAGCACCAACTCACTATCCTACAATTGGTTTATCCACGACCTCTTCGACACCCTCTGCCTCGGTTGCATCGTCGTCCAACTGCAGTCCAAAGCATTTCTTGAAATAATTTTCAGCTGGTTTGATATATAGGTCTCCCTCCTTGGCTCTTTTGTGTGGAAGAATCTTCATGGGATGAATCCATTTGATCCATTGCTCATATAACACATATACTAGTTTCATCTGCAATATGTATAGACGCATCCAAGTCTAAAGATGGTATTGAGAGAAGGAATCATTCACAATAAAAGCAGAGTCAGAAGCTAATGAATTTACTGAAAGTGGAGAAAATCAATGAGAATTTAGGTTCAATAACAGTTGAAGCATCCTCAATAAAGGAGTTTTAGTTTCTGGATGTGTTAAAGCAAAATATGATGTGATTGCTGTATTGTTGGTGAACAATCTCCGATTCAGAAAGGCATAAGAAATCACTGGAAGTAGTTGCATCTTCATTTGATGTAGGGACTGGAGTCTCTGTATCGACTTACTGAGACTCCATTTTAGTAGTTGAGATGCTATGATAGCATCAATGATAGGGATTAACACCAAAGGTTATAACACCTGTCATCAAGAAGAAACCTACCTGTCTGGTCGTAACACAACAAGCCTATGTCTCATGTTGGTTAAGATCCGATGTTAAAACACAAAAATCTAAACCCAAACAAAAAATCTTTTAGTGAAAGCTTTCATATTAACAGAAGTAGAACAAACGTGGATTGGTTCGTGCACTAAATTTTTTCAGCACTATGTTTTGTTGGACATGAAAAAACAGTTTCGGAATTTATAAGTTCCATGCCAATGGTCCTTCATCAGAAAACTTTTCGTCTGAATCTAAATCCCAAATGACTCGCATGGGTTCCAGAACGTGAGGAAAGTTGGATATCGGTTTTCCTCAGGGATGTCGTCTTGCATGTTCTTTGCTGGACAGCTACTGAAAGATTGTGAATCTTGGCGAGGAAGGATTCAAGTACTCTTGTTTTCACGATTCAACTGAGACCAAACTCAATTTAGTTGAGCAACACATACCATTTCATATCATTCAGTATTTTTTATATTACATTCAAGAATTCTATCAAAACTAACTTCAGTTTCTAGCAATTTACTAATCCATATATTGAAACAACGTCTATATATTATATAATATTAATCTTGTTGAACTAGAAAGCTTGACTGTTTCATCTTTGAAGTTTCAAATATGTCAGTTTCATGTTCACCAGAAAAGAACAAAATATATCAATTTTTTAGGTCGTAGATAATTATGCAATGCAACTATTGGCATCGTAGAGGCAAAATATCGTCATCATAATAACATTTAACAGTAAATTACGACAAAAAAATTATTGAAACAAACAGGAAAAAGCAAATCTATTAAAAAGTGTGTTCTTCCTCTCTTACCGACATTCAAAAAAAGACAAGGATTTTTTTACATATGCAGACAGCAAAGTACAAACAGAGTCTTCTGTTCATAGATTCATAAAAAACAGGCAGAAAAAAAAAAAAAAGAGTAACGAAATTCATTTACATGGTCTCACCCAAGAAAAAAACTTTTTTTTCTTTTCTCATCACCGAGAATATTAAAAAAAACAAAAAGAAAACTCAGTATTCTTCTTAGTAACTTCCATGGCTTGCAAGTTGCAAATGGAGTAAAGAACTCCGCGATGGCGGTTGCTACCTAAAACAACACAACGAGCCAGACAAAAACACAAAAAACAAAGACACAGAGGAAGAGAGAGAGGAGAGCTTGAAACAACAAAAGAAAAACTCATCAGTGTTATGAAGGTTAACGAAACCAGGACCCGATTGATCTTAAAAGCTTGAATTTATGAAGAAGTTATAGTCATGGTGATCAACATTGAGCTGTTTAAGCCATGAATCTGCAGCGCTTTGAAGATAAACCAAACGGTCCTTGTCAAATCCTGTCTTCCCCCAAAGATCTCCTTGCATTTTGTAAGTAGCTAAACCAAATGGAGGCAATGGGATTCTCTTGTTTATAACAGATTCTTCACAACATTTTGTTTCTCCCTTACCATTGTTGTTGCTATGATCTCCTTCCACCGCCTTATCTGCATCTTTCAACGCCGTTAACAAACAAAAACAAATCCAGAAATGGTGCTTGTTTCTACGTCACTGAGCAATGATTTCAAGGAAAATTAGTGATAGATCATAAGTACCTTGGAAAGAAGAAGATAATGTATGATAAGTTAAGAAGCCCGTCCCCAAATCTTTCTCATTTTTGCAAGATGGGATGTGATATATCGGGTACCTAATTCATCACATTCATCACTCCGAAATGTTCAAGATGCAAAACATAACTGGTGTATACTTCATAATTACTTACCACGCAATAGCCATCCAACTTGCAGGAGACATATCTACACTCCTTAAGGTCATGAGTCCCGGATATTTCTCTGCCAATTCGTTTACCTGAACAAGAATCAACAACAGTACCTTAGCTTACAAACCAAAGCCGATACGAAGAGAGGAATGCATATGAAGGGAGAGAAGAGAACCTTGTCGGTTAAGGGAACCCGCTGGTAGGGAGGTTCTCTTTCAATGTACTTGAAGTCAAGGTAACCAAGTCTATCTCGGAGCCACAGTGAGCCATCCGGATCAAAAACTGAATCTTCAGAGACAGCATCCCATGTTTTGCTCGAATCATTGCTCATCGACCTTGACAGCAAATTTTCGCTCTCACTATCGCTCCAACACTCACTGCTCTCAGATTCCACCACCTCATTCTGGTTCCTGCAACACCAAAATCAATCAGTACACAAAACCTCTGAAGACCAGTCCTAAAACTTCCATTGTCAAACCAAATCATCAAGGCAATGATTGACAAGGAATCTTAGGCTTCATCAGAGCAATCTAACATATCTTAGAATCGAATGGAAAGAAAAAATCAAAAAATCAAACCTGGAAATTACGGCAGGTTTGTTAGTGTGTATTTGGATGGCAGATAGATACGGGACATAATACTGCATCACGGTTTCGCCATTGTTTAAATCAACCTGTGATCCAAAGCCATACGCACTCAGCTCATCGTAACATTCCCACAGATCACCAAGCCTGAAGTACTCTATCTCTTCCCTCCCCTGGTTTTGCCACAAAACGGTTAACATTATTATTCACACAGCAAACAACACTTGAGTCCAATGTTTAGCTGATAATGCCACAAAATGTGACTGTGATGAATCTGTTCAGCTCATCAACAAAAATGATCTGTAGAGATCCAGAGGATATACCCAGCATCAACAAGATTTAACAAAACTCAGTACTTAGCTATTGGATTATTGAACACAAATAATAAGAATTATATTATATATTATCAGTAAACCAATTCTGTCGCACGTTTCCACGTGGTGATATATAATCCATGAACTGATGTGACAATTTATAAAAGGATGGATTGCTCATATGGACCATGCAATTATTGTTTTTATTCCCAAATCTCATCTGAAACTTACACCAAATCATTAAAATATTACAATTTAATAGGTCGTCTGATACATCACCCGTGATTACAAAAAAGACGTTTTGGGAAAATCTGTTTGATCAGAGACGAGATTTGTGGAAGAAAACCGATTCGAATAGTTTTGAAAATGATTAGTTGAGACTCCTAAATCGAGGAAGACGAAGAAGAAGAAGAAGAAGAAGAAGAAGAAGAAGAAAATACTTACCTGAGGAAGATAGATTGAAGGAGGCTTAGGAGTAACTCCTAATAGAAATCTCTCCAGATTCGAACGGCCTTTTGTTGAAGAACACCACCACCACATTCTCTTCTTCTTCTTTCTCAATCTATCTGATTTAGATCTGTATTCGCAAATTTGCACGAAACAGAACACAAAGTTTGGAAATTTACTGATTTCTGGTCTTCTCTCATTAATACCAACACTACAAATCCCGATATGGTAGCTTTATAATTCCAACCATGTCGTCTCTTTTTCTTTTAATCGCTTCTGTAAATCCCAAAACGCAGATTCTCCCAAAATGAGGACAGAGAAACAAAGGTAGAGATGATGAATAAAGCTTTTTGAGTAAGATTGCTTTGTATTAATGGAAGAAGAAAACGAAGAGGACGAAAAACGCTTCTCTCTCTTTCAATCTCTCACTCTCTTACTTTATAATTTATTAGGTAATTTAATTTCTTCTTTTTATTTTCTAAACCCAAACCCCCACAGAGAGTATGAAACTGAAGACTTTTGTTGAACTTTTCTTTTGTTTTTAACAAATAAATAAATAAAACCCAATCGTATCTACCTAGAATTAAAAAAACAGGATTGCTATATTTATTATTTGTATTTTTTTTAGGGAGCAAATAGTTTTATCTAAAATGTAGACAGTGTTACGTCACTATAACACCAAAAAAATGAAATCAAATCCTATTGAAAATGAAAACTTAGATTGTTCATTTGTTAAGTTTTCCTTTTTTTCATCATTGATTAGTTTCATTTGTTAATTATCAAAATATGCTAATGAGCTTTTACATTTATATATTTCGTTTAGCATTTAACTACAAATGGCTTAAATGTAATTTTGGAGATTACGTTAGACATAACAACTAAATTACCCCTTTAATTGTGTGGTGACTGGTGAGTGATAAAGCATTTTTGATTAAAACATTAAAATGATTTTTGTTTTTTTGTACGTTTTTATTATTGACGTAAATTTCAATGTTTTCTTATAAGGGTTTTGTGAAATATCAATGTTCTTGTTAAGAAACTGTAAAGATTTGCGGGTTGTTTTTTTTTCTTTGTAGCAATATTGGCCATTTTATGTAGAGATTTTTATGAGATATATATAGGAAAAATATATAAAATAAACTATGTGTTTTGGGATCTCTAATAAATTAAACATTAGTGGAAAAATCAACTAAATATTAAAAATATCATAAACTATTTACAAAAATACCATTAATATTTCTGTTTTCAAAATGCTATTAAAATTTTCTTTTTTTTTTGTCAAAAACAATATCATCTTTACGGATTGATAGTTTAGTATTTGAATATATATTTAGGATTTCAATATTAGTGTTTAATTTTTAGTATTTCAGATGTGATTTAATTTTTTACGGTTTAAAACATTATTTTTAGTTTTATATTATTTTATTAAGTTTTAATAATATTTTCAAAAAAATATTATTAGTATTTTTGAAATTAAAATTTTGTGTGTCTTTGAAAAAGTTTCTTAATATTAAAAAAAAAATCACAAAACAAATTTGGAAGAGAAAAGGGGGAAAATAAAAGAGTGAAAAGAATGTAAACACTGAAGAGTGTGTGTGTGGTGTCGGAGTAATGGGCTTCCTGCTCGACGCGTGTTTTGCAAAACTGCGTCACTCTCTCGCGTTTTTTGCTTCTTTTTCAATTTTGTTTTTTCTTTATCTTGTCTTTTTTTCCTCCTTTTTACTTTTTTTTTTTAAAATCAATTACTCTAGATTGGCTTTATCAATTCGTTGTTTATCTATAATGTTTTTAGTGTTCTTTCTTTATTATATTTGAATTATTAGTATTTTAATTCTAGTTAGCTTCTAATTCATTCCTATGTACGGATACTGTATTTTGTTTTTACCTGATACTGTGATAAAAGTTAAAATGAATTTACAGAGTAGGTCATGGAGTCATGTGTGGTATAGATTTTGGTCAAATATTAAGAAAGTAAAATAGATGAATGGATCCAGTTACATTCTAGAAAGCTCTCAGCATTTTTCCTTTTTGTGTAAAATAGCATTTTCCCATGAAAACTTTAATATTTACACGTGGTAGTTAGTTTTAGACAAAGTCACGTGTCCAATATTGTTTTGTCGTTTACTTATCAAACTACTCCACCGAGTCGCTACAATAATTATAGTGAAGTGTTTGAATACTGTTAATGATTATATGTGTTGGACCCTGTGATGCGACGAATATAGCCATCTTCGCTGATGTGACTACGGCTAATATATTTATCTATAAAATCATTCTATATCTGATGATTTAGGCATCATCTTTACTAAAGACAAAAACATTCCAATGGGTAATTCAACAATATTTTATTGATCTTTATTCTTCACATCAGAGTTCAGACCCATCCATCTTGTGATTATCTAAATATCAAGTTAGACAATCTACGAGTTAACAATGGAAATGAATGAGGATCTAACAAAACAGGTCACTGAGGAGGAAATCGTAGTTGCTGTGAAGCTGATGAACATCCACAAATCACTTGGCTGTGATGGTTTCAATGATGGATTCTACAAACATCACTGGAAAGTAATAGGCTAAGGTGTGGTTAACCATATCCTTATCGTTAAAATACAATCCCCTAAAATACAGTCTATGTAACGTTGTTTACAAACTTATTTCTAAAGTTCTTGTGGAAGAGATGGGGACCAAAACGGAACAGTCTTTGATTATTTGATTGCCTATACAGTAGTGGAATATTTATGTCCAATAACTGGTAAAATATAAAAACTTTTCTTTTCCATTCATACGTATACAACAGTTGATATTTCTTTTTGAAGAAACGTCAACCAAAAAAAATGGATTGCATTGGAGACGGAACAAATAACTCATTTGAACAGGCTGTGACCAAAAAGAGATCTAACCTTTGATAAAAGGAAAATTGCTGTTCCGACCAAAAAGCATCAACTGAATCATAAAACAAAGTCCTTCTGTTGGCAAGCATTAGAGAAAACACGAATCTGACAGTGCTCAAAAAAGGTCGAGCGACAAACATTTTTATGAAGGGTTTTGGTTGTCACCTCTTCTTCTTGTATCTCTAAGCAACAACTGCTTTGGGCAGAGCCCCTTCAGCAACAGGAGTCTCAAAAGTCTCTCCGACTACAAGATCTGGGACGTCATCATCATCCTCTTCTTGGATAGTTGCTGGGACATCGCCTGCACCTGGTCCTTAAGCCTGTTTCTGGAGTTGCTCTGCTAGCTTCTTCAGGTTGTCCATGTTATCCGTACCTGAGATTATCAAAGACAAAAATGTTAATTTCAGGGACCATTGATTAGGGAAAGTATTTCAAAGAGGGCTAAATGGTGCATACCACATTGGCTGATGATATGAGGAAGTATGTCTTGTAATTCTGCAAGATAATTTCAGATTTTCATATTTATTACTCATAGACTGAGTAGAGTTTTGCATCATAGTAGACCATCTACCTGGATATACAACACTTACTTTTCGTCTGAGGTGTGCCGCTCACGACCCATGTGTTAGCAGCAATGGAAGCTTGAACTGTAATAGCAACATTGAATCAGAGACACTGTGAAGTTTTACCAGATCCTTGCATTAATAAAGAAACAAGTTTGGACTTTACCTTTAGGGTTAGTGAACTGAATCACTATATCATCTTTAAAAATGATAACTTCTTCAATGGCGGGAATGGAATTCACTCCAATTCTCTTAAGAGTGCTCTGGAGCCTCTTGTCATCAGTTGTAGTGGTCTTATGAACAGCCTTCTTCTTTCTGAAATGAGATCAAAGTGTTTCAGAGAACACAACGAAGCTAACGTTGAAATAAATATATTAGCAGTACCTTCTTACTGTCCCTTTTCCGCCAGTGCGGACAGTGTTGGCCATCTTCATCAACTTTTCCCTATTCATCTGTGCTTCAAAAAACATAAAGATAAAACTATAAACCCCAAAAAATGTAACATAAAATCTAGTAAATAAATGAATCAATCAGGCATACACAACAACTAATCCAATTATCAATGTGAAATCAGTTTAGTATATTTTCCGTACTCACAGCACGCTAGGATTAGGGCACAGAGGAGTAAGCAGAACAGAGCTCATATTGTACTATGAATTTAACCTAAGTTTCAGCTTTTCAATCGTTTAGTTATTCATTTCCACGAAACAAACTGACAATACTTTTTCAATACTAACTTGTAGAAAAGATAATAATCAGTGAGAAAAGACAGTATTTCGAATCCATGAAGAAAAGACAGTGTTACAAAAACACAAACTTGAAATTGATTTTGACACTTCAGCTAAATCAGAAAAACATTAACTAAACAAGAGATTGCTAGAAATGAAAAGGAAGAACGGTTGTTGAAGTTGCTGTACCTTTAAATTCGAGTTCTAGGGTTCTTCCTTCGACGAAGGGTATAAGAAGATAAGTAAGAGAGAGAGAGAGAGAGCGAAGTGGCGGAAGAGAGATTTTGCCCTTTCTAAGTAAATGCGATGCGTAGCCAACAAACTCGCATTTCACACGAATACAAGTATTATATAACCACCAACCAACGGTTAATATCTCAGGTTGCTAAAGAATACAGAATAACTCTCGCTCTCCACCGTTAGATATTCATTTTGGCATGGGCCCATTTAAAAATCCAAATTTTCTTCTTCTACCTAAAGGCGTATTTACTGGAAGTCTGAAACTCGTTCGATTTAGTTTTTAGCACACTAACAATGTACTCAATAAACAAAACTTAAAACAATAAGTTTAATTCTTATGTAATTTTGTAACCCACCAAAAAAAAAAATTTAGAAATTCAACAAGAATCCCAAACTTCTGCAAAATCGCGGCATTTGTAAGGTAACAATAAAACTTAGGTTCCTTCATATTTGAAGCTCAAGATGATACTTTGTTCGAGAATGAACGCTAAGAGCATACCGCATTTTATAGAGAGACATTGTTTCTTTTTAACCTTCCATCAAGCTTGGAATTCGAGGAAGAGCTTAAGCTTCTGCAGCAACAATTCGTTTGTTCCAAAAGGCTGTTTCTTGCTTCCAATCCAATCTCTACCAAGAAGTCCAGCTCTGTCACTAATAAGCATCTCATCGCGGAATGTGGACAGAATCTGATATATCGATATTTTCAAAACATCTGTAGTTGCATACGCATAGGAGTAGATAGCCCCGCTTCTCCTTTTGATTGGCTTCACATCTTTTCTAACCATACTTGAGGTCGCCCATTTGATGCTTGTAGGTCCCATCAGTTGTTGAGGTGATTGAAGATTAGTCTTCTTCCCCATAAACATTTCAACAGCTAGCAGAAGCGATAAAAGCGTTGAGACAACATCGGCGTTTCCACCAGACAGTTGTGCTACTCCAAGCCTGTCTTCCTTGTGAGAGATTGAAGTCAGGGATGCAGTTGTCTGCGCACACCATGCATATAGCTGCAAAAACCAGATTCAGAGCAAAGAGTTTTTGGTAACAGCTACCAGAAGAAATCATCTCAGAGAAAACCGCTGAAATTTTGAATTGCACTTTACCTGGAAAGCCTTGAGTGATTCGCCAAATTTAGGATCAATGTATGACTCGCTTGGCTGCTGGAGTGGTGTCTGATAGCCTTTTTCAGCAAAAGTGTGGCCTAGCCCGGAAGATAACTTGGTGGCGAGCTCTTCCAACGGCCTCAAGCATAGAGCAATAACTCTTTTGTAAGTCTCGCTGGACTCCTCAAAGAAGGCAGCACGACGCCATGTATCAACGTTACTCTGCGACACCATGTAGAGATCAAGGTATGCAAGTGACTGCTCAAGTGAACCAGGAGTGCTCCCTTCTAAAGCAGCAAGAAGAGGCTCGCTTGGATTTGTTTCTGCTGCAGCAGATCCTTTTGGAGGAGCAAAAGCAAATCGTTTTGTGTGCAGAACCTGGGAAAGAAAATGAAAATTTCAAATACCTTTTTTGTATCTAGAATCCAGAAAAGTAGCTAAAGTCTATATATGTCGTGATATAGTGACAAGTAACCCAAAAGAATAGAGCTCACAGATGTATCCTTCAAATTTCAAAAGTTAAGGAAATAATCAAGCCATCCAGGAAAAATAAACATTTCGATGAATAAATTCATTGTCTGCCTCACAAATGTTCAATGTAGTAGGGAATGAGAAGGCATACATCTATTCTTGGCGGTACAAACTTCAATGAGTTTTCTCTACACAGTTCCACATACACAAAGGACAGACAGCAGTAAACTTTTTCCCTCGTCATGGGCTTTCCAAAACAGAAATTATTTAGCATATAAATGCCAAACAACTTACGAAAACAATTCCAAACAGTACCAATGCAAAGTTAGATGGCATAATCAGCTAGCTTGCCGTTGTTTTTCAAAATTTCTCAGTTGAGTTTCACATCACACGAGTAATAGTGAGTTCTAACTATTCGACAATCTAACATGTTTGCCTAAATTAAGTTGGCTCAGAGATCTTGACATACTACACGAAACAACCCCATTACATCTAATCGATACAAATAAAGTACTATGTAAATCAACAAAGACTATTCAACTAACCTGATGCATATGGTGAGTGACTTCCCAAGAGAGAATCAGACAGAAACTGCCGGCATAAGATATGACCTGCTCACCCAAGAATCTTGATACAGACACAAGCCCACCCGACCAGTCTAGCATAAACAGTAGCATCATCGTTGACATCACATACAGGACACCTGATAGCTTCAGAGCTTGTGTTAGAGCCGAAGGAAGGCCAATCTTGAAGCTGAAGAACGGTGGACGCTGTTTGGAAACACAAAAATCAGCGAAGAAACAAATTAAGGAAATATTTCCATGAATCAAGAAGCAATATGTCCGTATTACTAACTTGAATGATGGGAAACTCTAAAACCCATCGCTGCTTGAAGACGAAAAGCACGGCGTAAAGTAATCCAGTGACAGATCCCCTAAAACCTATTCTTCCAATTGCTCCGACTGAGTCCTTCGACAAGCCAAACACAGCCGCCGAGCAGAATCCAGCGAAGGAAGTGGAGGAGACGAAGAACACGATGCACAAGGACACGTGAAAACGACGGCGGAACTCGGAATCCGAACGGTGACGGAGAAAGCCGAGAGCGAGTTGTAGAGGGGAGAGAGGAGAAACTGGGGTTGGATTAGAGAGAAGAGCGAGTGAGACAGAAAATACAAGGTGTGCGGAATGGAAGACGACGAAGGTGAGCAAAAAGGAGACGATTGAAGTGGTGGAGAAGAGGAAAATGTTGAAGAAGAGGAAGATAGCCGACGAAGGAATGGATTGCCAGATAAGAAAGGCTGCGAGGCGGTGTCTCACAACCGTCTCCGGTACCGGAGGAGAAGGCATATTACCGGCAATACCTTTCCCCTTTCTGTTAAATTATTAAAAAGATTTGAAATGAGTTTCGTGTCCGAACTTCAGCCGGGCCGTGACGTTAGTGAGTGAACGAAGGCAAAGGGAGACGCATAGGTTTTCGATACCAAACCACTCTTTTTATTTCGCGGTTCAACCGCGTTGCGTTTTATTGATGCCAAGCCCGTTGGGCTGAAATTCGCCGTTTTGCTATTCAACTTACCATTTGATAAGCGATTTGATCTTTTCCAAATTTTTGTTTCAGACCAGTTGAAATTGGCACCAAAATTCAGCAAAAACAAACTCGTGATCAGGTGAATCTTTATGCTATTCCTAAAAGAAACAGAAACAGAGTTCTTTTTATTCAATATGTGCATTCAAAACAGAATCAGAACACACACACATATTTTATTAGAAGTAAAGAGTATTGTCCTTTCACAAATGAGAAAATATTATCTCACATAGTCTTGGACGAAACATCAGTCACATTAGCTTTCTTGAACACAACAAAGAAAGGCTTAGAGCTTAAAGCTAAACGTCGAACGCCTTTTTCATCCACGAATATCCCGACATCGCTGCATTTCGGACTGCTAGAGTTGCAAGTCCGAGGACAAAACACAAACTTGTAAGCATCAAGATCTTGAGATTTCTCGATCTTGAAGAAACTCTTCCACGAATCTTTTCCTGGCCCTTCTAGCTTAGAACCAGCAACCACGAAGTACTGCTTCCTCTCCTTGTCGAACTCGCCGACTCGCCAGTACGTTGACTGGATACAGATCGTAGCTGCTACGTCTGTTTCTATGTTAAGATTTTCTGATTCGGGAACGAACGCAACTTTCGGCCTCCAGTTTGAGAATTTAACAGGAATGCCATTGTCCACCTCGAGTCTTGCCTGCACGATGTCAAGTGGACATAGCTGTCCACCACGTCCGGCTAGAGTCAAGCCGCCTCCTTTGCCACGGATGACGGGGAGAACGTAATAACTGCCGCGAAAAATGATGTCTCCGTCGATGTCGAGAACCGCACCATATGTATTTGTGGCCAAAACCGTGGTTAAGACAAGAACGAAGTAAAACGTAGGATTCATGGTTTTGATTTTTGAAGCTTTTGTGATCACTAGAGTGTTTGGTGGATGAAGAAAATATGATTTGATCTAATAGTTATTTATAAACACATGCAGATCCATATACATAGTTATATATATATACAATGGTGACTAGATGAGGCGGCTTTGATGGCTTCTGTACGCTTAGCTTGTGAACTATAAACTCTCAATATTTATATGATTTAACCATACGTACTGTCTACGCCATTTAGAAGATGATTTATTATTTACTTTGGTCAAGCCTCGTTTTTTATGTTCAAATTTTTAGTTTTTCGAACTTTTCGTTGAAAAAATTATGAGAATTATGAAAAAATTATTATTCTAGTTTGATATGTATGTCTCCAATTTCTTACCAAAAAAAGTTTAATATATTCGTTCCATTATTTTAATTCGGCTTGGATTAAGATTTTTTCTCGATTTTAGATAAACTGCAAAGAAAGGAAGATCTGTTTATGTTTTTTTAATGTCTATTACAGCTCAACTTGGTTAAATATTACCAAATGGAGACGCAATCGAATTTGTTAATAATACTTTGATTCGAATCCACACAAGTCATCGTTTCCTGTATCACTCGTGTCACATTTTATCACAATACTATTAGCTTAACATAAAATAAACTCATCCGTCGATCTGCCCGATAATCGATGAAACAGGTAAACAAGGCTTTAAAGAAGCTGTTCCCGAACAAAGCAGCAGATACTGCTGGGAACGGTGTACTTGGAATATTGCTTGAAGAAGAAAGCTTACCAAACGAATCCATGGTTGATTTTATCATCAATCTTCTGTTTTCCGGAAATGCAACCACTGCAAAAATAATGCTAGTTACTTCCTCACTCACTGTCTTAAGGCCATGACACAAGTCCTAGTACATTTAAAACTACTTACAATAGTAACACATTAGGTCCTCTTGGTTCTCTGTTTTGTTTACCTTCTGAAACATTCTGCAAACGAGCAGGAGGAACACGACAGCCTTGTTCTCCCAACTAGATTGTTCTCGATGGAGTGAATTTTGGTTTTCTCCATTAGATTTTACTATGAATATATATCATCGTAGGCCCATATCTACGCCTACTACTAATATTCAACCCAATATCTTTTTAGTTAGGTAGAGCGCCTCGTTGTCACGTGCGCCACAAATGTTTGTACAAATTAGATCCGTCATTTCATATCCAAAGTAGATCGGTCGTTTCTCAGAGTCGTGGCTCCGACAGTCATGTCTCTCTCTACAATTTACCATAACCCTCGAACTCTCACTGGTTAGTAGCCAAGTTCAACTTCTATGTATCTGTAAGTTCTAAAAACCAAACCTTATATTAGGGAAGCGAAGAAGAAAAAGAAACAGAACCTACCATTTCGTTTCTGTCTGGTGTAATAATGAATGCTGAAGAAAAATGGAGACTTCTTTGTAGAAAGAAAAGTGTTTTATTGCACTAAACAAACAATATTACAACATACAATATACAGACATCATCTTCCGTTTTTTCCCTGGAAAATAATCCATATAAAATTTGGTAATTTTCACGCAGAAGGAGCTTATAGACTTGAAACGGCATTTTCTCTATAAAATATTGAAACAATCATATCGTTAAACTTGAAGGACCTTACCATTACATTTACCAATTATATAAACATTGAAGAAGAATGTCTCGAGAAAAAAAAACATCACAAAGGACAACCTAACTCAGTATCTATGGTACAGCCCATGATCATAAGTGCACGCCATTATACCAGTTATATGTACTTAATAGTATAAACACCATGTTATTGTGAAAAGTGATTCACCTTCCCTCTAAATCATGGAAGAGAAGCTGTCTGATTGGAGCAGAAGCAGGCCAATAGGAAATTGTCAGATTCAAAATCATAACCTTTTAGTGTCAAACGGTCCTCCTCTTTGTGGATTAAAATGAACACGACCATCGTGTTTTGCTCACGTTTATTGATAACGAACGCAAACGCTGGTAAACGTTTCTCTCTGGCGGTTCGGTTCTTTTAATTGTAACTCCGGCTGGATCGCAATTAGAAAATGAACAGTTAAAAGTAAAAGTACACAGATCATCATCGTCTTTCTCTTCCAATTGACGAATCAAAGCAGAGATTCAGAATCTCCCTTAGTTTGAAAAAACCGCCATCAATGGCGACAAAGGTGGCGTCCTCTCACAGCCTCCCCAAATCTGGAGCCATCTCCAAAGGCTACAATTTCGCTTCCACTTGGGAACAGGTAATCGCGAATATTTCTTCATAATCTCAGCCCGAGATCTCTCCATTGGATCCAGGAAAACGGTTGATGGGATTCAGATAAAATGGTTGGATTTGAATGATGCTCTGTTTGTTGAGGATATCAGAGATACCGCTTGAAGATATTCACATGTTTTCCATTGCAGAGCGCTCCTTTGACAGAGCAGCAACAAGCAGCTATAGTGTCTTTGTCCCACGCAGTCGCTGAGCGGCCATTTCCTGCCAATCTTGTGAGTCTAGGATTGTCCGTTTTTTTTTTTTGAGAATGTTTTCCTCTCTTTCTTACCTTTTTAATGTCAGTGCTAGTTTTTGATTTTAGGTATATGAGTATGATCACCGGCCTGAGAATGGCTCGGCAGAGGACACAAAACTGAGAGATCCTGGAGCAGTTGAAGCTGTTTTGGTTAATACAAATCAGGTATTCTTTTCTGCTGCAACCTGATATTCCAAAAACCTGTTACGTCTGTGGATAATGACCATGATTAACTGATCTGATAAAAAAGTTTATATGCGGTACTCTAGGAGTTGCATTTTTATTTGTTGACATCTTTTTACGTGTACTAATGCTTCCTCGTTTCAACGTATGCTATTTATGACAGTTCTACAATTGGTTCACTGATCTTGAATCAGCGATGAAGTCTGAGGTTAGTGATATGTTCCCAGGATAAAATTTGGAGAAACGTTACTTGAATTGCCTATAAATGATTTGCTGTTTTCTGACATAGACGGAGGGAAAGTATCGGCACTATGTCAACACTTTAACTGATCGCATCCATACATGTGATGATATACTACAGAAGGCAGGTTTCCACCAAGTTTTGCACACTTGGAGTCTTACCTTTCCAATAAATTATAAGGCATCTGTTTCTGTAATCTTTATTGACCTTAGGATTTCTCTAACGCAGGTTGATGAAACACTTGACCTATTTAATGAACTGCAGCTTCAACATCAGGCAGTAACAACAAAGACTAAAACTCTTCATGATGCATGCGACAGACTGGTATTGTTTTCTGTCTTTTATGCAGCAAGATGAGGTTGTAGTTTCTCTTAATTTCTTGCATGGTTTTTCCTCTTACTTGCTATAAGTATTGAAATGGTAAACAAAAGATGCTTAATGCATCATGGTTAATCAAGAGTTTCTGACTCCCTATTTGATTGTTGTAGTTTTTGCTTACCTGAGTTAGTTCATTTTATTCCACCTTTCCTAGTTAATGGAGAAGCAGAAATTGATGGAGTTTGCAGAAGCACTAAGGAGTAAGCTCAACTATTTTGATGAATTGGAGAATGTAAGATTTAAATTCTGGCCTACCAACATAATGTTTTATATATGTCAAAGTAACTTTGTAGTTAGTTGCTTGAGATCATGCTCTTGTTTTGCTCATTAACCTATCTATTTGAATTTTTTTCCTACCTGTGGTACTTTAGTTCGTAGTGTATGTTTTCTTACTGAATACTGGTTGTAAATTTAAGAGGAAATATCTCAAAAAGGTATTAAATTGCTCTAATATCTTCTTTTTTTTTGCAGATATCCTCCAATTTCTATTCTCCAAATATGAATGTATTAAACTCAAACTTTCTCCCACTACTGAAACGGCTTGATGAATGCATATCGTGAGTAAATGATGTTGCATTGTTGAAATTAACATTCACTACTTGGCAATTATCTAGAAGAATGAGCAGTTAAGTTATTCGACTCCCTTGAAGTGATTGTAACATGCTTCTTTTACTTGGGTTCTGTAGGTACATCGAAAATAATCCTCAATATGCAGAGTCGAGTGTTTATTTGCTCAAATTTCGTCAGCTCCAGGTACTACGAAGAGCCCTGCCTCTTTGTGGCTCTCTTCCCCTTTCTCTCTCACAGAGAGACATGGGCGTTTACAGTTCTTACGCATGCACAAACTTTTCTAGAAATTATAGGGGAAATCGTATGTTAACTAACACTTACAATTTCAACAGTCACGGGCCTTGGGGATGATTCGAGCGTACATCCTTGCAGTTCTCAAAACTGCTGCTTCCCAGGTAAGCTTTCTTTGTAACAATTCTGTATATTCATTTATTCCATATCTATATGCATGTAATCTATCGCGGTAGAATGAGTTGTGTTGTTATTCCTGGTTTCCTTGAGACAGACATGTTATTTCCATTGTCAGGTTCAGGCAGCACTTCGTGGTACAGGTGGAAACAAAACATCTATCTCACAGGGTGTCGAGGCATCTGTTATTTATGTACGCTTCAAGGCTGCTGCAAGTGAGGTGATACCTCTTCTTCCCTAGGGTAATGGTCACAATATTAGATAAGAGAACAATGAAAAATAGCTTTTGTAGCATTTTCGGTGCAATTTTGTGAGTTTAGTATTAATATAATGGCATGGCTATATTTTCGTTCTTATGACATTGAACATCAGAAAATTATTTGTCCAGCTTAAACCTGTGTTGGAGGAAATTGAGAGTAGGTCAGCAAGAAAGGAATATGTTCAAATCCTTGCAGAATGCCACAGACTATACTGTGAACAACGGCTTTCTCTTGTGAGTTAATTTTCTGGAATACAATATGGTTTAGTTTCTATCTGCAGGTGACTACAATGACCTGTTTATTCTTCATTTCACACATTATCAGGTCAAAGGAATAGTTCACCAACGAGTATCTGATTTCTCCAAAAAAGAGACGCTGCCATCTTTGACTAGATCGGGTTGTGCATATCTGATGCAGGTATGAAGGAAAATAAAGGCACGAATACCTCTCTTTATTCATGACGTGTACCAGTTTAGTAGAAAAGGATATTCCTATCATCATAAGGAATAGAAACATATAAGAAAATAAAATATGTTTATATATAGCTGTTAATCTGTGTGATTTCAAATTTCAGATGAAGGTCTGTTTGAGGAATAACTGCCGGATTATCAGTTTTAGCAACTGTAGATTGTAGAGATTGTTAATGGACTTGGTTTTGTGGAATGTGAAATTGCGGCACTACATGTCTAAATTTCATTATGAATTTCAGGTTTGTCAAATGGAGCATCAACTGTTTACTCATTTTTTTCCAGCATCATCGGAAGAGGTTTCAAGTCTGGCACCTTTAGTGGATCCTTTGTAAGTTTTATGTGTCGTGCTGTCTATGCTCACCATCTCTGTTCTGTCCAATATGACCCTAAAATGATTATTGGTGCCTTTTATACTGAGATGTAGACAGTAAATTGAGATTTTATTATTTTGAGCCATAAATTGATTATGTTAAATACTACTCTATTTTTCTCTATTTAGAGATGGGAAGTTGTTATAGTCAGTGGATCCACTACACTGTACTCATATTTTTCTGTAATGACTTTTAAAAATACTAGGTTCAGAAATATGAATAAATATAAGTGATCATGTTTGAGTTTGGTTCAAATATGAACTCTTATGGCTAGTATCTTTCCGATTTTTTTTGTTTGTTATATCTTATGCGATGCATCCAGTTTATCGTAGTTTCTTGATTCCTTAACAGGTCGACATATTTGTATGACATTTTACGCCCAAAACTGATTCACGAAGCAAATATTGACCTTCTTTGTGAGCTCGTTCATATCCTTAAAATTGAAGTCTTGGGGGAGCAGTCTGCTAGACAGAGTGAACCCCTGGTCGGACTGCGGCCTACATTACAAAGGATTTTAGCTGATGTTAATGAGAGATTGACTTTTCGAGCCAGAACATATATTCGAGATGAGGTGCCGTATTTACATTATCAGCATATATTTTTATATTTTCCTACAAGCTCTTTAATGTCTCCACCGCTGGCCTTTACGTCCATATGTATGGTCTTCTGATCAGCATCTATGTAGAAATAGTGAACTTTGTTTAGTATCACCACTAAGACGAGTCACCTACTACTGATAAGATAAAAAATGTGTTGTAACTGTGTTACTGTGATAGCAGACGACTTCTAAGTGGAGCAATTTGCTTGTTTTGCCTATGTTATCCTGTTTAGTCATAGAGGATTTTGCTTTCCTTGAGTTTCCTGTTCGAATCCCTTTCTTACTTCTGCAGATTGCAAATTATATTCCCGCTGATGAAGATCTGGATTATCCTGCAAAGCTGGAGGGATCTCCTAATACAACATCTGAAACTAATCTCGGTGTAGAATGAAATTCTCAAAAATTTCCTTTAGTTTGGTAATCTTTGACTGTATACTTATCCTCTAAGGTACAGGATGGTGATGTATTTAAGACTTGGTATCCACCTCTGGAAAAGACTCTCTCTTGTATATCTAAATTATATCGTTGCTTGGAGCCTGCAGTCTTCACTGGACTAGCACAGGCAAGAACTGCTCTATCAGTAACTTTATTGCTTCTCATTCTGTCAAAAAAAAAAATATATCAGGTCATCTTGTTTTGGCAAAGTTTTCTAACAAACCATTCTTCCGTTCCACAGGAAGCTGTAGAAGTTTGCTCTCTATCAATTCAAGTAAGCAAGCTAGAAAACCAAATTTTCGTCGCCTTTTTTGTTCCCTTTTCTGTTGTCCTTGTTTTCAGTGACATTATCAATTTTAGTTACATGGAGATGAGTAATTTTCTTGTACATGTGTAATTTAATTACCAAGCTTTACATCTGCCCCACGTTTACCATAGTTGAGACTTGGTGCACATTATTTTGTCAAAAATGTTACAGAAAACGAGCAAACTTATCATTAAGCGAGCAACTACAATGGATGGCCAGCTTTTTCTTATCAAGCATCTCCTTATCTTAAGGGAACAGGTTATAGTTGATATCTCTTAAGTTTGCTTCTTTTCTTTTTCTATATACTCAATAATTGTATTTTAAACAATATTTATATTTGTTTCCAGATTGCGCCTTTTGACATAGAATTTTCAGTCACCCACAAAGAACTTGATTTCTCCCATTTGCTGGTTAGTTCTTTGATACTCAAGTCTAATTTGTACGATAGATCTAAACCTTTCTTTATCACCTTTGGGAGTGCTTATCTTTGATGCAGATTTCAGATCTTTCCCTCTTTCTTTACCGATGTGCTAACTTCCTCTTATACTTAAATATTATTCATATTAGGAACACCTGAGGAGGATACTTAGAGGTCAAGCGTCACTTTTTGACTGGTCTAGGTCAACCACCTCCCTTGCAAGGACTCTGTCACCACGAGTTTTAGAGAGCCAAATAGACGCGAAGAAGGTTTGTGATTTTTGTCTTATTGATATTTGCTTCAGTTTACAGAACTTTGTCACTCAGAAAGTGTTGAATTCATTTTACAGTTTGAAGAGCGAGAATCTTTCTGCAAAAAAAGTGTCCAAATATTGGTTGTACTTCAAAATCTCTCTGCACGAATGACCCGTGTAGAAGTTTTATATTAAAAACAGCATATGTAGCTTTTTGTTGTAGTTGATTTCTATCATTTACATAGAAAAAAATAGGCAACAGATGCCAATGAATCACTATTCATGCTATTATTCTAACTACATTCGAGCCCAGAACAAGCCATTGGTAGAATGAAGTGTTTACTTTTGGACAAAACTGGTAGATACATCTGATTTCTGTTAAATAAAAGCTTTTACAGATGATATCAATTTTTTGTTACATTGTTGGTTGTATCTTGCTTCCTGGATGTCTCTTCTACTGGATCCTTGCATTCCTTTATGGCTTTATATGAATGGGAATGCGGTGTTGACCTTTATTTTTGCAGGAACTGGAAAAATGTCTTAAGGCAACTTGTGAGGAGTTCATCATGTCAGTCACTAAGCTAGTTGTGGATCCTATGCTTTCATTTTTGACCAAGGTGGGTTTCTCTTTTTCCAGGAAAAATGTTTTTCAAGTTTCTGTTAAGATGCTAGACGTCTTCAACAAAAATTTAAGGCAGCATCCTTGCACTGTTTCATTTTCAAGAAACTTTAGTAAAATCTCCCTTGGGCTCTATAAAACCATTTTTGATTTCAATTTGTGTTGAAAAGACGTGGCCATCAATCTAATTAACTACAATGCATGGATATGAGAGGAGGGACAATATTATCTAAAGAGGTTTCTCTCCTAGAGGAGTAGCGCATTAGTTTTGTGGGGGTTTATACATTGTATGCTTATATATATATATATGCAGGTCACCGCCATAAAAGTTGCCCTTTCCACTGGAACTCAGAATCAAAAGGTTGATTCTGTGATGGCAAAGCCGCTGAAGGAACAAGCTTTTGCTACTCCAGATAAGGTGGCTGAACTTGTTCAGAAGGTATGAGATAAATAGTGTACTCTTTGGCTTTTTCTTGCATGTTTAAGATTTATTACCTTCATAATTCAGAAGGCAAAACCACATCTTTCCGTACAAAGTGAAATGCTGATTTGTACCACATATACTATAATCAGGTATATGCTGCAATACAACAAGAGTTGCTTCCGATCTTAGCAAAAATGAAACTCTATCTGCAGAATCCATCGACAAGGACCATACTTTTCAAGCCGATAAAGTAAGTGCATTTCTCTATAGCCTCCCCAACTTTATCGTTGGCTGGTTTCATATGTGTGCTTGTTCTAATCCCTGTGTATGAGGCCAAATCTCTTTGCTAATTTGAACACTAAAAATGCATCGATACGATAATCATGTGTGTGGTTTTTATATTCAGGACAAATATTGTGGAGGCTCATACTCAAGTGGAGTCTTTGCTGAAAGCTGAGTACTCAGCGGAAGAACAAGCCAATATCAATATGATCTCCATCGACGATCTACAAACCCAACTCGACAATTTGCTTTAAGGTCATCAATGTTTTTGATTTCTGTACTTTGGGGATTTTTTATATAAACAAAAACTTTAAAAGATATTATTTTATAGAATTTCTGTTTTACCGATTTAAAGTTTTAAAGTTTTAAAAAATTTAATGTTTCAAATCTAGTATTTTAAAATTAAAATTTCAAAAATACCACAAATAATTATTTAAAAATACATATTTACTCTAAATAAATTATACATAAATTTAAAATATTATATTTGAGTTTTTTTCTAATTTAAGATTTAATTTTTTAATATTAAAATAATATTTTAATGTATTTAAATTTAAATTTATGGTATTACTGAAAATTTTAACTAACGATATTATTTTGGAACAAAAATTTAAACTATGTTATTTTAGACAATTGTCCCTTATTTTTTTTATTTTTATATATTTTTTTCAAAATCACACAACATATTTTAATTAATCCGGTAAACAAAATGTTTATAAATATAAGAAAATGTTTATATGTTTATAGATATAAAAAAATGTTTATATGTGAAATAAATTTTTTGTAGTCATATATATGGATATTTAAAATATAAATAGGTTGTTATTTTAATTTATAATTATATTTTTTAAAATAAAATAAAATTTAAAATCTCAATGATGAAAGACTAAGTAAGGAATAAAATCATAAGAACTTATATTGACATAAACACAAGGGTTTATTTCCGTCAACTACATGAATTTATGCGAATAAACTTATTTCCACTTGTACTTTTTGGATCTTTTCTAAGTTACATAAATTGTGTTTTTCTTCCGTAAACTACATAAATTTCATAAATTATTCCAATTACAGAAATTTCGTTAATGTTTATCCGTTAAATAGTTACTAAATCTGGTTCTAATTCGAAAATCTAGTTTTATTATCAAAATAAATCCAAATTAAAACCAGATTTTTGAATTAAAACAAGATTTAGTAGTTATTTAACGCATAAACATTAATAGAATTTCTGCAATTAGAAGAATTTATGAAGTTTGTGTAATTTATGAAAGAAAAATACAGTTTATGTAGTTAAAGGAAGACCCAAAAAGTACGGGTGGAAATAAATTTAGTTGCATAAATTTGTGTAGTTGACGGAAGTAAACCCTAAATACAAAGACAAAAAAAAAAAAAGAAGGAACAAAGAAAGACCGACTATGAGTAATAATGCTGAACTGCTGACGGTATCATATACATAGAGACTTAATTCTCAGGCAATAAGAAAAACTTACAATTCGTCATGTCATGATATCAACTGTTGGTGGAGGTAAAGGTGATCTCATCATAGATATCATGGAGTTGCAAAGAGTTCATATTTGTATGGGTCTGTTGTTTAAGGAAACTCAATAGTTAACAAGGCTTATGGGCATCATAGGATCTATCGATCATGAAATGCTTACCAAGGGACGTGATTCCCACAAATACTTACACAAAAAACAGAATGCTCTACGAGCAGAACCAGGTGAGAGTTCCAGGGACCTTAAAAAGAACATTCTCTGCATCCAAAGAACTTATAAACTCTTAATGTTGAATGGGAATAAAGAACTTTGTCTCCGAATAAAAAACTGATGTTTCCAGGAAAGCAATAGATTGGCGTACCTAATACCTAAAAGAACTTCCTTGATACATTGGCTTCCCATGGGCGACCAATGGCTCATCTTCTTGAGATAAATCCAAAGAAACGTCCTTCTTGTTGGATCTCAGATTACGGGAATGGAGTTTAATAGATCAACTCTTATGTTAATCAATGTTTATTTCGAGCAAAAGATCTTAGAATCAAAACAAAAGTTTGTATTGAATTATTCTAATTGATTACAAATGGTCGGAGTTCGGATACGGATCTGAACTATTACAAGTCTGTGTTAAATTATGGCGCGAGGATGTTTTTTTATACTTTCACCTCGATTAATTTTAATACCGTTATCGTTACCAGTTTTAAATGTTCATAAATGTCATTTAATTCTGACAGGTTTGCCGCCGTCCTCGGTAGTCGGTGAAATCGGACGGATCTCTGAACTGTCCGGTTGTTACTCGACAAATGTGCATCCACTTCTGTAGGGAGTGGGCCTTCGCCTCACTGAGCCTAAATCACTTTGGGCCGAACTCAAGTTTATGGGGAAGGCGCAGCCCACCTCTAACACTTCTGCAACAAAGGATCTCAAGCACCCTTGGCTTTCATACCCCTACGAGCCAATCTCTGCTTAAACTCCTGTAACAATTTGGCTATCAAAACCGCAGATTAGTGGAAATCTCGTGTGTATGTGCAAGGTTTAAGCCTCTTTGGTGCGTCACCCTTAATGCAAGTTTTCGTTCTGTTGTGGCTGTCTTCAGTCTCAAAAGGTTATATCTGAGTGCAAATGTGAAATGAAAAGAAGAAAACTTGGTGAAATTTGATTACATGTAACACTTGTGATTACTCTCTTACAACAGATACTGCTAATCCTTTGTCCTTTCATTATGGTTTATAAGTGTTTTCTTTGATGTTTGTTTTTTTTTTTGTTCCTTACAACTCTTAAGGATTTATTTTTGCAATGTAGTTATATCATCAAATTTAGAAGAAAATGAAGGTGTGAATAATTCCGTCGCTCAGGAACCAGAGGAAGTAATTGATTCAAATGACCACCGTCTCCGTTTCCTTCGCCGTCGTCTCATCATTCGTAGCTTCTCCGCTTCATTTTCCATTTTCTCGTCATCTTAGTGTGACCAAGCTCTCTCCTCAAGTACTCTTTCTCACTCTCTCAGTGAATGTCTATTTAGATTTCATCTTCCGACCTTTCGTTTTCGGTTCGACTGTGGTTGTTCAGATTCCAAGAGTCAGTTGGCAGAGGAAACAGCTAGGGTTTTCTTTATTGGCGGCGGCAGTTTCAGAATCGCCATCGGAAGGTGGAAGGAAAGCTCTGTCTTTCAATTGTTTTCCACCGTTGATTGCTTTAGCGTTTTTTTGTTTACCCTGTTGTGAATGTTGGGTTTTCCAGCCACTTATGATCCGGATCTCCGTTTGGTTTTCGAGCTCGCCACCGATTCTGAGTTGTATGAGCTTGAGCAAATCCTTTTCGGTCCCAGGTGAATTTCGGAAGCAATATAGCTTGAGCAAATTCTATGTTTGAAGTCTTAAACCCTTCATATCATAGTGTCTGGTGATAATTCAGTACAAATACGATAATATGGTTTTTGTTCTCTGAGTAACGTGCTTGGGGTTACTTTGTTCGGTGAGTAGCTACTTCAGCCCTCTGCTGAAATCAATCCCAAACAAAGGAGGAGCTGACCGGCTAATGATAGGCCAGGACATTGAGGTGCGAGATGGTTTTATCGAAGCTCTTGAATCGAGATTCTTGTTTCTAGCTGCAGATGCTCGCTCGACGCTAAGGTAGGCTTTCTTGTTTCGTGCTTCACTAGGATGCAAGCTAAGGTATTCAGTTGTCAGTGAAGTAGATATCAACCTCGATTTGTGTGGAGAAATCTGTTCCATTTACTCTGTTGCAACCTACGGTAGTACTCTTCTAGGTGAAACTGATCCATTATCTCTTTCTATAAATGTTTAGAGAGAGTCCGAACCAAAGAATTTATTTGTCTTTTATGAGTCTGTCTTTCGTTTTATAGGGGTTGGAGGCCTTCGTACAGAAATGTTTTACTTTCTGTGAGAAATAAGTTGAATATTCCCTGCTCTAGCCAATTGCCAACCGAAGATCTAGAAGCAGAGATTTTTCTGTATCTTGTTGACAATTTCTCTAGGTACCTATTGAGGGTGACTCTATAGTTTGCTGCACGCTTTTTCAGTGGAGGGTTTCTTTGAACTCTTTTTCACTTCAACCTCTAACTTATTTATGTAGTGAAGCATCAGGGATTTTTCCAGGCTTGTGGGAAAATTCTGAAGTATCAGAGGTAAAGGGAAGCTTAGAACTCGGGCTCAGTAAATGGAAAGTTGAACTACTTGCTGCACTACAAGTGGGTGCTACAGAGGTCCAGTCTATGATTCTGAAGGTAATCTTGTTCTAAGGTGTCTCCACCTGAACAATGTCCAGTTTCTTCGCAGGCTTACATGTTTTTCTCTTTCTGCAATTCTCTTGCAGGGTGGTGGCATGATCACATTTGCCAAGGTCTACCAGTTGGTATAAATCGATTGCAGTTTGTATTTTTTTTAAACTTCTTTTTTCCCCTGGGGCGATACAAATAACTGATCTCTTCTGGCCCTATATAGTTTGCTAAAAAGCTATCGGGTAAAGTTTTCCTTGAAGCTGCTAACTACCAGATGAGGAGAGAGATGCTTAAAAAGGTTTGCATTTGTATTCATTTCATCGTACTGCATAAGCATTTTTTACATCAGCATTCAAGGATTTGAGAAGCATTAAGTCAAGTATACTTCAAGACGATTAAGAGCTACATCAAAGATGTAACCATATGTGGATGTATCGACCACTTTCTATAGGGTGGACAGTTAGCCGCCATTAACTTGGAATCTCGAGCAGCTCTGCTTGCAGCAAAGCATGTAATTATTTTTTCCATCTATCTTACTTTTTTTTTTAATCAGGTCTAAACCTGTGAACTATCTTCGTTACACAAACCATAATTCGCCTACAGTGTAATTACATTTGCCTTTGATTGACCACAGGGTTTTACAGGAGCTGCATCCAGATACCTTGGCTTAAAAACAGCAATGCAATTACTTGGCCCCATGTAGTATACACAGCTCTAATCCAAGATTTTACATTACATATGCACATGGATCTGCTTCGTTTTTTCCTTAGTTTGCTTTTATCCGGCAATAATCGTGGAATCTGCAGGATGTGGGGGACACTACTAGCTGATTTGGTTATTCAGATGCTCGAGACTGACTACGCTAGAATCTTACGAGCAATTTACGCGTTTGCACAAGTACTTTTGTGTCTGCAATATTTATAGCCAGTACTTGGTTTCAAGATTCAAAAGCCTCTTGGTCAAAGAAATTTAAAAGGAGTTTGTTTGTTTTTCAGATTCGGATCACCAGAACGTACAGGCTGCCTTGTAAATGAAGTAACAGTTGCTTTCTCGAGATTCTCAATCTTAGTGTATCTACGAACTCTGTCGGTAAACCATATTTATTGACACTCGTATTATTGGCTTGTGGTTGAAAGGAAATTAGATGGAACTAGAATAAAAATATGGTTCAGGAAGTGACGTTTTGCAAAACGCTGTTTTGTAGCCATGGAAAAATGTTCCAACTGAAGAAAAATGTTCCAACGGAAGAAAAATATTCCTGATTCCGTGAGAAGGTTTGAGGGTTTTTCTTTGTGACACGTGTCTGGTCCTTTAAATAAAGGTAAGAATGTAATCCTTTGAATGCATAATACCTGTCTGGTCAGTGACCCTAGTGATCAACGGCTCTGTTCCTTTCACGACGATGACCCGCCGCATTTCCCTTCACATTGACTTTGGTCAGAATTCTTGAGAAATATTTTTTAAAAATCAGTTTCAGAATTTTTGAGAAATATTTTCTAAAAAACAGTTTCAGAATTTTTGAGAAATCTTTTCTAAAAACCTTTTGAGAAATTTTTGAGAATTTTTTATTTTTTATATTTGGATTTCTTAATATTTAGATTTTTATTTCTTAAAAGGTTTTTAATTAATTTTTATAAGAAATTTGTGATATTTTTGAAAAAAAACTAGTGATGTTATTTATGAAAAATAAAAAAATAAAATATACTGTTTTGAAAATTGATTTTTTTAAAAAAAAATTTAGGACACTATTTGTTGACTGTTTTAAGAAAAAAATTGTGTTTACATGACAACATATTTGATAAAACTAGTATATCAAATGTCACAAGTATGCTGTTGTAATACAAGAAACAGAGGTGATTAAAATCTAAAGGTGTTACAACTTCTATGTCAAAGAATAGGTACAACAAGTGGTATTAGTTCTTTATGTGACAGAGAAGAGAGAGACTTATGACCGGAACTAGTAACATGAAACAAAACGAGTCTTGATTATACGACAAAATCAACAAAACTATTGAATGTGGAAGTATATCGCTACAGAATATAGCTGTCAAAATCTAAACATAAAACATAAGTACGGAATGAGTACTTGAAGAAAACACAAGCACTTAACTGACTATTGAATCGTATTTTATGACCCAAACCAAATTAGAATCTATGTATACAGTCCCTTTCTTTAAAATGAATTTAACTGACTATTGAATCCTTTTATATGACCCAAATCAATCATAAAAAAAATCATTTATTCATCAAAGACTAGTTCATATGTTTACACTATACATGTTAATAGTTGTGACAGGATACCATTAGCAGAGTTTAGTATTTTTCTCAGGTATGTTTAGAATCGTCAATTAACCTGACAACAAATGGTCAAAGGCGTTGTTAGTACGTAACTATTGATGACAAAAAAATGTGGCTTGCAGAAAATGGTAGTGTTTATGACTTGCATGTCTTTCTTTAACTGAATCCACGAATCGTTGAATATGCAAATTTAATATTGTCGTTATGCATAAAATATATGAGTCCCACGAACATGCGTTTAAGCTGTCCTCACGTTCAATAACAAAGAAAAATGTATAATTAACAATTCAACTTAATGAATATTTCGCCTCTTTATAATAACCATTAACATTATTCAGAGAGTAGCCACACTTCAATCCTAAAGTAATTTGTCTGTTTGAATCATTCTATGATCGTCTCGTCGGTAAAAAAATGTCACTGATGGATAATCTGTTAGGTATTCTCCGCGTTCGCGTCAAACGCGGTGTCAATCTCGCCGTTCGTGATGTTTCCAGCAGCGATCCTTACGTCGTCCTCAAACTAGGCCGTCAGGTTTGGAATTTTATAACTACTTTTGATTTGTTTATTCATTAATTGCATGGTATCGGTCGGGAATGAGTTATGCTCGAATTTCATGCTTTACGCCCTTGAAACTTCGAATCGAAGATTGGTTCTTTGGTTTACAGTTGAAATTCTCTTGCAGAAACTCAAAACTCGAGTGGTGAAGAAAAACGTAAACCCACAATGGGAAGAAGATTTGACCTTCACAGTAACCGATCCGAATCTCCCGCTTAATCTGGTAAGTTCCCAAATCATTTACCACTTTCCAAACCGGACCGGTTAATAAATTGACCATTCACTGTGTTGGTTTAAATTATTTAAACAAAAAAAAAAACAGATTGTGTACGACCATGACTTTTTCAGCAAGGATGATAAAATGGGAGACGCAGAAATCGATTTAAAACCGTACATTGAAGCTCTACGAATGGAGCTTTCCGGTTTACCAGACGGAACCATTATAACGACAATCCATCCGAGCCGCCGCAACTGCTTAGCCGAGGAAAGCTATATTCGGTGCAGTAACGATCGTATCGTTCAGAACATTTGTCTGCGACTCCGTAACGTGGAGCGTGGTGAGGTCGAGATCGAGCTTCAGTGGATTGATCTTCCCGGTTCTAAAGGCTTGTAATTAGTTGCATTATTGGGCTTTTACTCCTTTAATGGGCTTAGCTTTAAGCCCACTATTTAATACGAATAAATATTTACAACCGATTAATACGAGGCCCTCGAAGATGACGGTTCGGTTTGATGATAGTAAATAAGAAATTATATGTTTTTTAATTTGAAGAATGTTTTTTGTTTCTTTAAAACTATTCTTTTATTTATATTCATGTTTTTGTTTTTAGAAAGGGAGTAAGGTAATTTAATTTTAATGATTTTTCCAAATATCATTTTAAAATAAACAGTTAAATATTGATATTAAGTGAAAAAATGTGTGTGTGAAAGCATAGAGTTTGCGTCTGCCCAAGACGGCACGAATTTTAGTGATTGATGTCTAGTTTAAAGGAATCGTCACGTTATCGTGAGGACAAAATATTTTTCTTTCTTTTATAATCGAAGTTAAAAAAAAAAAGCGATGAAAAAGATACTTTATTGCAGTAATAGCAGCTTTCGAGGAACACTAAATATTTTTTAAAATGAGTAGAAAAAAGTTGGTAATTTTCCAGATCCTTTTATAATATTCTCTGTTCTATTTCTATATACTCTTTTATTATAGGTTCAGCCTTTTAGAGAACCCAAAAACCGTGCAAAATAAATTAATTTAAATACAAGAAAAAGGGATTTTTGTAATAAGATCTATATGCTTTTTTCATTGATTCGTAGCCGTAGATCGGATTCGTTCTGATGTTTTCTTTTGGTCGGGTGAAACTTTCGAAATTATAAAACAGACCCGTTATTCTTAATTCATATCTTAAATATCCTCTATGTTTATAATTAAGCTTTACGTAGGGAAAGATGAAAAGTAATTAAAAAAACATTTGAGTTTGGAGATTAATGAAGGTGACAAGTGCCACGCCTCTACTGTTATTTTTCCAGTTTTATCCTTATCTATCATTAACTTTGAAGCATGCCGTCCTGATTCTTTCTGTCTTCTTGTCTTCATTATAAATAAAATGGAGAGATAGATACTGTGCCAAATTGTATTTACAAAACTATATTTTTTTAAAATTTTGAGTCGAGTGAAATGTTTACGAAACTTTAATTTTACTATAATCTTTTCTTACTGTTCATTTTAAAGTAATATATATCATTATAAATAAATTAATAAGATTTACAAATTAGGGTTTAGGAATTGAGTTCACTATCTAATAGGATTTAGAAATAAATTATAAGTTTCATGATTTAAGGTTTATATGTAAATCACTCTCTCATAGGTTTACGTATTAAAATATGATTTACATAGAGTGAATTACAAAATAAGTCAGTTTATATAGATTAGAGAATGGTTTGCAGATTAGAGGTTAAATTAATCTTAAACCTTATTAATGAGTGGTTTATATAAAATTTAATATTTATTTTGGAAAGTGAGCAATAAAACATACAACGTTTCAATTGAATAGTTACAATAACACCGGATATTTGTTATTGTTTTGGCCAAATTATCTTTTTGTAAAACTCTTACTATCCCCTAGATGATTGCAGTGTTGATTTTAGTTGTTTAGTATCATGATTATATAGTTTTCTATAAAACTTTTTATTTTTGGTCAAATTTTGTATAATATTTGTGTTCTTATTTTAATCAATCTTTTACCCATGTTGATTTTTTGAAATTTAGAATTTATAAATCCATATCTAGATATACACTTTGGTCTAGACCGTACAATTATCACAACATATCTAGATATATACACTTTGGTCTTTGGTAGGCTGTAATATTCTCTTTCATATCTAAACTACTATGCTAAACACAGATTACAATGTTACAATCCTTATATTGCATTATAAGTATTCAAATAATTATATAAATCTTATACATATTGATTAAAGTATCTTGTAATCTATATTCTAAATTTTATGCTAGGTTGAAATAAAAGATATAATTTTCTTATATTTAAAAACAAACCTCAAATTGAATATTTTGGAATCAAGATTTAATGTGGTGATTTATGCTAATGTAGATTAGTGAATACTGTCTCATATCGCAAGTTATAATCTTTTTAAAGAATAGATAAAAAAAGATATACATTAATTCATTCGTTTTTAATTGATTTTGAATTGGAAGTTATTATTATCTATTTGTTTTGAGGTGGAATACCAATGTATTTTGTATGTATGTTAGAATGTGGATTTAAATTTGTAAATGCATGAGTTGTTAACCACGAAAGAAAAAAAAATATTTAGGAAACTATATTGTATATGTAGTTCATTATATGATATGTGAATAGCCTACTTTTCCAAATTAAATTTTTACATTCAAATTTATGTCTCGTAAGGATATATCATCTATTTGGATTTGTTCAAAAAGATAAAATCATTTCAAATCAATAACGAATCTTCATTGGTTATCATCCGTTATTAGTGGGATTATTTGATTTGATTGCAATTAAAAAAGTGTATTAAAGCATGATCGCATGGACCGTGACAATTCATACAATACATTACTTTCGGGTACGTATACATTGTAACTTTTTAAGAAAATAATCATACAGTTGATTTCTTTTATAAATCATGTAATGTCGTTGTTTTTTCTTACGGTATTTCTTAGTTCTAACTGATAAAGAAATAATGAAATTTCCTTTTGTGATTCATAATTACCCATTTAATTGTTTCTATTTATATTTCTAGTATGACTCATAATAATTTAAACAACTAAAAGTTAACTATTTAAGTAGTATGATAAAACTACGTAAAACTATCATATTTTGTAATTTATATAATTATGTTCATTTGTCAATCGCAATTTTCTACGGTTGTGGCTGCGATAAATTTTTGTTCGTTTATCTGTCACAACTATATGCGGTCAATCACATCGATTAAATGTTATGTCTTATATCGTAATTTTTTTGACCGATGATTAAAACGGTATTACGATTAAAAATCTGTGATCAATCGTAACCGTAACTACCGACGACAGATAAACGAATAATATATGCCACACTACAACCGCAACATTGACGCAGATGTATACGTAGCCGCAATTGTTGACGACGAACAAATGAACAACATTTATAACTTTTTTGAACCGCTGTAAAATGAATCATGTAATTATTAAATACAACTATTAGCTAGAAATCTATGTTTCATATTTGTATTTTATTCCAAAATTTGCTCGTTTTTTCTGTTAAAAGCCGTTGATATTTTGTAGGATTTAGACATTTTAACTTATGTTTCATCTCTATTTTGCACAATTTTACAAAATATTTTGCATAATTGTTTCAGATATATAGTTTATGATGGAGAATCATCAAATGCTTTTGCAATGAACTTTTACTCTGATTGCCAATGTAAGAATACTCACACAAAAGCTTTTTAGAATCGGTTTGTAATCTGATTGTGTTGGTCGATTGCATGAACAGTTTGTGGGTGTTTTGGATCTCATCCAATGTGTTTAGGATCTTTATAGGTATTTTTGTGTGTTGATAAACATTAGTGAATAGTTCATTTAGGATCTTTAGTTTGGTTATTCTATTATAATCTGATCCAATATTTTAATATCTTGATACAAAAAATGTGGAATGGAACTGTAAGGCGTGACGTTTTGGTATTCTTAATAATTTTTTGGCTACTTAAACTTTGATTAATGCATACTTATCTTTTGAATATAAACGAAAATTTAATGTTAGTTTTATGATTAGCATATGATCATTGTCATTAAACTGAGTTAATTTAAATTAGTGATATAAAGCTTAGGGAGTAACATTGTTGTATGAGCATCACAAACTAGCTAAGGGTCGCCCTAATCAATTGTGTTTACCCAAAGATTTGCTTGTTTAGCCTAACTACATTGTCCATAACTCTAGTTTGCTAATTCCATTAAGTGTGGGTTTTTCTTTTCATCAACTCTATTTTATTGTGATGTGTGTGTATAGATAGTTTGATGTAATATTACATGTTTATTTAAGTAAGTTTTCCTGCTATGTTGAATTCTAATATTGCTAGTTTTTGAATCTAATTGTCATCATCATAAATTTGATTGAAAAAACCAAAAACCCACTTTATTTACATAGCTTAAGTAGTTTTATGTATTCTGTTAATTTGAGCTATTCTATTTTTGTGTGGATCAATACTGACTAATACTACTAGTAATTACCTTGTGTTTGCGAGTTTGTATTCGGATTGTAAAACTTTGAGAAACCGCATGAACTGTTATGCAAGTATTATTTAGGTATTGCAAAAGAATTATGCCAAAAATGTAAAAAAGATGTTTAGTTATATGAATTTTTAACATAAAATTACAGAACCATGTTTTTAAAGTATGCTAGACTTTTATAACTTTATATATGAGATTAACATGTTTTAACGAGATAATTACATTTAACAATCCATCCCAAAAAAAATAATTCTAGAATTGACAATAAAATCTACTTAATCCACTTCATGTGAATCAAATCAATTAGATTATAATATTATATTAGCTTTTAACTTAAATTAAGTGATAAGAAATAAATCAACTTATGTCTTTTACATATTATTATATGTTTTTTTAACTTAATGCGGAAGTGAGATCTTAAATATTTTTGGATAAAATATCGTATTAAATTTAGGTTTAGAAAATAGTGAAAAAGTTCTAAATTGATGGGAAAAACCAGAAAATAAAAAGAACAAATCTATAGTAAGTTTCCAGTCCAACTAAGAAACATAAGTTAACTCGATTAATTAAATACCACCACATATTTTTTGCTAATAAATTTTATTGATTTTAAAATCAAGATTTCAAGGTTTGTATACACAAAATTTGTGAAACAAATCATTAAATATTTATGTCATAAAATGAGAATGAGAAAGATACATCGGAAAAAAGTGAATTTAACCATAAATTTGGTAGATAAGCTTTATTCGGAATGTCAACATTCGAATATTTAAACACTTTGAGTAAGATTTCCTTTTATCCAATACTTAGAAAGTCTTTATTCTTTCGAACAAATTAATTATTCTAACGATTCCAGTTTAAAGGACAATAACATATTGATTTAACTAGAAATTTGCCAACAGAAAGAAACTTTACTGTGTGATCAACAAACTTACAATCCAACGTATCACAAAGAACATCTTAAACATAGTCCAAAATTGCAATAACAATGGAGTTTGTAGGAGATCTTAATTACCAGTGAAGAAGAAGATATCAAAACGACTGAAATGTTTAGAGATCTCTCAATTCATCAACTCCTATTAAAGTTTTATTTGAATAAATCTAAACTACAAATTAATGGAATTCGGACAGAAGTAAAAAAGTACTTCTTGATATTTTTGATTACCAACTCAATTTAACTAAAATAATTATATCTATATAACACTATCATAATTTAAAATTTTAAAAAATGAAAAAAAAAATCATAATTTGATTTAAACATGTAGTGGGAACTAGGCCAGTAACCAAAAGCCCTAATATATTTATTAAAAAAACCATAACAAATTTAGATAGAATGTTGTGTACATAAACTATAATATATTGTAAAAATATTCTTATATATACTCATCAAATACAACACACAAGTATTTTTCATTTTCTCTTTGACTTTCTTTTTTCTACTTAATGTCTCTATCGTTTATTTTATTTGCTTTGTTAAAAGAAAATTGATTCAAACTCGAGATTATATGTAACATAAACATAATTTTTTTCACGTGTTGTAGCTTGAATTTTTTTTATCGTATGTAATTTCATAACAAATGAATAAACATTATAATTAAGAATCGTCGTTCTATATAGATTACAACAATATTCTAAGTTCTATGTATTCTAAAAGCTGGATAAACAATTTATGTTTAAAAACTGACTATGTTATATAAAACAAAATAGTATTCTAATCTATTTATTTTATATGAAACTATATGATGTACTGTCTCTTTTATACATAATCAAATACATAAATTTTCATTTTCTATTTAATTATAAGGTTTACAATTTATTTTTTGACTTAGATTTAAGTTTAGAGTTTAATATTTATAAAACTAAATTTGATTTCTATAAAAATTATGGCAAATTGTTTAGTATACCATTCTGTTTTATGTGTTGTTAATACAAATATTATTCAATATTTTGAGATATTCACTATTTTAAAAAAACATGTGTCAATATTTTAAATTTGATATTGTGGCATACGTGAAAAAAATCTCTTTAATAGGATGTAAGTTTGAATCAATTTATTCAAATAATAAATGACAAAATGATTAACAATGATGTAAAAATTTATTTGCTAGATAAACAGAGAAAATAAAAAGTATGAAAAGACAAGGTTAGTTTAATATGTTTCCTATTTCAAACAATACATAATAGTTCCACAATTATAAATACCAACTATGTTTCATCATTCTAAAATTTCATAGAATTTATTTTTTCTATAATCCCTTTTTCAATTCCTTAAAAAATATTTTTAATGAGCTACGTTTTTAAATATTTAGTTTATTAAGGTTGCATAATATGATAGGTACACTGTAACTTGTTCGAAGTTGGCAGAAGAAATAGGGAGGAAACTAAAATTAAATTATAACTATATAATATTGTGCGTAAACAAAATTCAAATTACATTGGAAAAATAAAAAAGGTAGAAAGAAAAAGAAGACTTGTGTAAGTGTTTGTATGAGAATAGCAGACTGTTGATGGAATATTGTGTTTCCTCAAATATCAGCACTCCTCATTATATCAACCGATTACTTTCGTACAGACTTTTCTTTTTTAAATATAACCAAATTTGGAAGATGATAAAATTCAAAGGAAAAAAAAATAAACCAATCATAAAAATCCCATCATATTACATTGTTATTCTCTCTCTTTTTTTTTGATGAATTTGTGCCACCGGGTGATATCTTGTTATTTGATATATATGTAAATATATTATGTATCTAAAGGTGATTGTTTACGCTTCATTCTTTGCAAACCTACAAGATATGTTGTGTCTCCATTCGTAACAACCCAACACATCAATCCGAGCTCTTCCACGAACCATCCACATGGCAGAGCAATAGTCCAATCTATCTTATGGGCGCGACACGATGTTCGTTCGTACTTCCTACGGTCCTCTCCTCTTGTTCTTATGCCTTAAACCAAACTTCTGTTTCAACTAAAGCATGGTTCAAATTGTCTTCAGGCGTTCCCTATTTTCATATATTTTATAGCTTTATGCTCTCTATTATATGCAACATGATTGATAGAAACCGATTATTTATCAATATGATATGTACTAAAAATAATAAATATTACATATTGTAGAACCATGATCATACTATATTATCTATAGAAAATCTTATTAGAGGTTGAATAATAAATAATAAAAATATGATAAAATAAACTAATTCAAACTATTTTTTCAAATCTATTAGACATGCTATGTTGTTTGAAAAAACGATATTAGAAAGATAGTTTTACTGAAATGGTGTAGCAAAAATTGAGGACTCCTGGAGAGTACTAGGGGAAAAATTAATGGTGGTTAAAAGTTTTTGGTTGTAGTGCCGATAGAGTTTAATTGATGTCAGCAATGAAATTATGAATGATTTATTTCGTCTAGTTTTGAAGCTAACATATTATGTCTTTTTTTGTCAACTATATTGCAACGAGACCGGTTCAATGGTTCAATATAACTCATCAAATTACTCATTTCTTTGAAGCTAACATATTATGTTTATACGTATTTTGCTATACAATTGTATTTTCAATTTTTCTATATGTTTGCATTAGGCATTTTATACATGTATGATAATGAAATTTTTGATAAATCTTATATTTACTTAATAGATTATAAATCTATAAATATGCTTCTTGAAAAATGGAAAACCAAGCCTAATACATAAACAATTAAAATTTCTGACGAATGATCTAACAAATTTTGACCAGGATAAATTGATCAATCCCATTGATAATTACTTAATTCCTAATATATTAATTGAGAAACATTTTTAAAACACAATTTTATCCCGACGTATTATTTACAATAGTGTCATGATAAGATGTTATCACCAGGATGAATTTCAAATAAATATAAAATAGGTTTAAATTATTAGAACAATTACAATATGTGTCACTTATTAATTTGGTTAGAAAATTAATATGTTTTATTAGGCTAACCAAAAATAATTATTTATTTTAAAAAGATAATCTTCATTATTTATTTAAGTTACGCATGCAAAAATTATAAATAATTAATGTTTATCCATAACATGTTACCATTTGTTATAAACTTGATATTTTAAAACTTAAATATTTGATTTAAATAAAAAATAAATTATTTTACCAGAAAAATATATTTTACATATAAATCATCAATTATTTAAACAAAATAAAAACTATTATTTATATTAAAAATAATAAAACAATATTTTTGATAGTTATAATCGAATTTTAAATTTCAAATAATAATATTTCATAAATAATTATAATATATTTTATAACTAAAAATTATATTATATTTATTTAATAATTATTTTATTACGCGAATATTGGTGAATATAAATCTATTATACAATTAAACAGAAACAGAGCCTTTTCTTTGGACCACCCCTCACTGCCCTCACACTATCCCCAAAGCATAACCAGGAACCCAACATCATTTTATCTGTTTTTCTTTCATTACATTGAAATGTCTTTGTTTAGTGTTTATTATTACATTCAACAATCATATTACATTTTATTGTTTTCTCATTATATTGAAATGTCTTTTCGAATTTTTACTTTTTAATCTTTTTACTCCTAACCGAAATTTGTTTATTAAAAAAATAGCCTCGTAGTATAAACTATATTTGGAAATGAAAATAACAATAATAACGAATAATTATCAGGACTTAATTAAAAAGAATATAAAATTTCTCAACGAAAGAAAAAAGAAAGAATATAAAAATGTGGTCTTTTTCTCAACACTTCCTTTACTCTTTTTCCCTCTCTACCATTTCTCCCAAACCAAAAGATACAAAACTCTTCTCTCTTTACTCTTTTTCTCTCTCTCTAGATATCACGATGATAACTGCGACGGACTTCTACCACGTTATGACGGCGATGGTTCCGTTATACGTAGCCATGATCCTCGCTTATGGCTCCGTAAAATGGTGGAAAATCTTCACGCCTGACCAATGCTCCGGCATCAACCGCTTCGTCGCTCTCTTCGCCGTCCCTCTCCTCTCTTTCCACTTCATCGCCGCTAATAACCCTTACGCCATGAACCTCCGTTTCCTCGCTGCGGATTCCCTCCAGAAAATCATGGTTCTATCTCTCCTCTTCCTCTGGTGTAAACTCAGCCGCAACGGTTCGCTTGACTGGACCATCACTCTTTTCTCTCTCTCAACTCTCCCCAACACTCTTGTCATGGGGATTCCTCTCCTCAAAGGCATGTACGGTGATTTCTCCGGCGACCTCATGGTCCAAATCGTTGTTCTTCAGTGTATCATTTGGTACACGCTTATGCTTTTTCTTTTCGAGTACCGTGGCGCGAAACTATTAATCTCCGAGCAGTTTCCTGACACTGCGGGATCTATTGTCTCGATCCATGTTGATTCCGACATTATGTCGTTAGATGGTCGGCAACCGTTAGAGACTGAAGCGGAGATTAAAGAAGACGGTAAGCTTCATGTGACTGTTCGTCGCTCTAACGCCTCGAGATCTGATATCTACTCGAGGAGGTCTCAGGGCTTATCGGCGACCCCTCGGCCTTCGAATCTCACCAACGCAGAGATTTACTCGCTTCAGAGCTCTAGAAATCCAACGCCTCGTGGCTCTAGCTTTAATCACACGGATTTTTACTCCATGATGGCAGCCGGTGGTCGAAACTCCAACTTTGGTCCCGGAGAAGCTGTTTTCGGCTCCAAGGGACCAACTCCGCGGCCTTCCAACTACGAGGAAGACGGTGGTGCAAAGCCGACGGCTGCTGGAACCGCCCCTGGAGCCGGAAGGTTTCATTACCAGTCCGGTGGGAGTGGTGGAGGAGCTCATTACCCGGCGCCGAATCCAGGGATGCTCTCGCCTCATACTGGCAACGGAGGTGGTACGGCGGCGAAAGGAAACGCTCCAGTTGGTGGGAAGAGAGGACATGGGCAGGACGGGAACGGAAGAGATCTTCACATGTTTGTGTGGAGCTCAAGCGCATCACCGGTTTCAGACGTTTTTGGTGGAGGCAACAACCACGCCGATTACGGCACCGCTACGAACGATCATCATAAGGACGTTAAGATATCTGTACCGCAAGGGAATAGCATCGGTATGGTCCCTCAATACCTTCTTGTTTTTTTTTTTTTTTGCATTCTAATTTTTTCTTTACCGAAAACAACCACATAATTTCTATGATTACTCCCAAGTTTTTTAATTCAACCCATCTCGCATTTATTGAAACTCAATGTACACATTGGATCAAGATTTGGGCTTTTTGAATAATGAATATTTAAACGTTTTTGAAATGATTTGATCATTTTTTCAGACAACCAATGCGCGGAGAGGGAAGAGTTTAGTTTCGGTAATAAAGACGATGATAGCAAAGTGTTGGCTACAGACGGTGGAAGCAACAACATAAGCAACAAGACGCAGCGGCCAAAGGTGATGCCACCAACAAGTGTGATGACAAGACTAATACTCATTATGGTTTGGAGAAAACTTATCCGTAATCCAAACTCTTACTCCAGCTTATTAGGCATCACTTGGTCTCTCATCTCCTTCAAGTACTGTTTCTCTAACACCTCTTATTTTATATATATATTTTTAAGACACTTTCTTGATAAAAAAAAGTCTTGACTCTATGTTTAGATGTTTTTGATTATATTGTAGTATTGAGCTTATCTTGGACTTAAATTGATGTGGTCTGTGCAGGTGGAACATTGAAATGCCAGCTATTATAGCAAAGTCTATATCCATACTCTCAGATGCAGGTCTAGGCATGGCTATGTTCAGTCTTGGTCAGTCTCTTTTATCTCTTTTCATTTATTATATAATTAATAATACCATAAACCAGTCGATTGTTCTCTTTTTTCCGACCTTCATTCTTTAGGGTTTATAAATTTTTTTTAAAAATAAATCATGTTAATGCATGATTCTCTCATGCTTTTCTCTTTTGAAGTTTTTTCAAAACTAAAAACATGTTTGTATCAAAAAAGCAAACAAAACTGGCTTTCACAGCAGAAAGCATGCTCCACTGTTCTCTGCTTATCATCATAATATGTCTCTCTCTCTATCCTTTGTGAACTATTTTTTCTCCTAAAAGTAACAAATAAAATCAATATTTATGTCATATCAATGAAAAATCATTCCTTTAACCTTGTTTATGTGTCAGTAGAATGCCATCAAGCGCTTATCTTTAAACATAAAAATTGAATAAATAGGATGACGATGATGATGATGTTATGGTGGTGGATCAGTGGCTGTAATGATTATTTCTATATCACTCTTCTGCTCAAGAATAGAAATATATATAATTAAAAGGCAAAAAATAGAATATTAAATCACTTCTGTTTTAATGTGTTAAAGGATTGTTCATGGCGTTAAACCCAAGAATAATAGCGTGTGGAAACAGAAGAGCAGCTTTTGCGGCGGCTATGAGATTTCTTGCCGGACCTGCCGTCATGACGGTTGCTTCATATGCCGTTGGCCTCCGTGGTGTCCTCCTCCGCGTCGCCATCATCCAGGTATTTACTTAATATATATTTCTGTCTACATGACCAAATATATATATAATAAATAAGTCATTTTATTTAATGTAAAATAAATACTATAGGCAGCTTTGCCGCAAGGAATTGTGCCGTTTGTGTTCGCGAAGGAGTATAATGTGCATCCTGACATTCTTAGCACTGCGTAAGTTTATTCCTATTTAATTCATTAAATACTTTTGTTATAACAATTAGTTTTGTTTGCAGAGAAAAAGTTTGATGCTTTATATATAATACAAACCTTGAATGATTTAGGTTTTTTTTTTTGTAATATTGCAGAGTGATATTTGGAATGCTGATTGCGTTGCCTATAACTCTTGTCTACTACATTCTCTTGGGGCTATGATGAGATAGTTACCTGAGTATGAAAAAAACACAAGGATGTTTTTTTGTCGTTTGGGGATTGTTGAAATGTGAAAGAAACTATGCCCTTTTTGTTGAATACCCACAAATTAAATCAAAAGCAGCTTTAGAGAAGCTTCTAAGAGAATGCAGAGAAAGAAGCTATTGAGGAAAAGAAGAAGTAGGAGCCTGGCAAGTTTCTTATTTTTGTAAGAGCATTTCCTTTGGTAGGTGTTAGGAATTTGTAAGTGTTGCTACTTTTCTTAGTGAATTAAAACGTTCAGAAAATGGAAAACCCAAATTTTAAGTAATTTTTCTGTGCAAGGTTAAGTGAATCGGTATGTATACGAGTCTAATCCCACAGAGATGAAATGGAAATTTAGCCATTTTATAAGTAAATTAAGATGACTTATGATATCTCTAAAAGTTACTTCGAAATCTCATTTCTAAGATTTTATGCATTTTACAATTAATTCCAAAATTTACTAATTCAAATTCGAGTTTTAAATTTTTGTATTTCATATTTCACTAAAAATACTAATTTTGTTAAATGTAGTGTATTATTTTATGAGTAATATTTTAAAATAACATATTTAAAATTTTTTGTTTTAAATTTAGCAATATAAATTTAAAATTCGAAAAGTTGCACAAATTATTTTATGAAAATATATAATTAACATAAATAAATTACAAATATAATTAAAATATTATATTTATATTTTTTCTAATTTAAAATTTTAATATTAAATATATGTTGTTTGAAAATTTAAATTAATTGTGTTATATTTAAAACAAAAATTTTAAAAATATTATTTTGTCGATTATCCTTATTTTATCTACAGTTTTATTCCATTAATATCTTATAATACCCTTATAAGTTGATAAATATCTCAGATGAAATATATGTTAATTAATTAACTACAAATCTTTATCTTAACTAAATTTGAATAATGCAAATTACAAACTTTTTAACGTTGTAAAATTGGAGAAAAATACCCTTAAACTTTGAATGAGGTTTAACAAATATCAAAACTAAAATTTCTCTTAGAGATGCCTTTCGCGGATCTGTTTTTTTTTTTTTTGTAATTATTTCAGAATGTGAGTAATCAGAAACAAAAAATGTAAAGTAGGTCTTACACAAGAAAGGGAAACTGGGATTTTTTCGACTGTTATGGATATTAATTTAAGAATGTGGCTTTAACACAAAAAGAGAAGAGTTTGGTTTTAAACCGAACAATCGATTAAATGTTAGAAAGATGGATGGATGAGCACTAAGAGAAATTTGGTGTGGACGTATGCACTTGGGGACATGCGTACGTTATTCGTCTTAGTCAAGATTCCTCTTTACTGCGTTTGTGGAATCTTATAAGATTCGTAGTGTGTTTCATTTTCCAATTCTTCACAGAATCATTACATATCACTTACACAAGATGATGCGTTCAAGGTTATAACTTGTTATATGAGAAGGATGGTGTCCTAAAATGTTATATCAAATGGATATATTTGAACTTGGTTTAAATGTTATGTTTCACATAGGAAAAAATCATTTAATATAATATTTTTAGGGTGTAAATGGTTATACAATCAAAGAAATAATACAGGGTGGAATTAAACGTTCTTAAAGTTCACCATTCATGTTAAAACACACGATTGAAAAACATTAATATTTTTAGAGCAATTTTTAAAATAGCAGATTTTTTTTCTAAAATCATTAATAGTTTTATTTTTTAAAGCACCATTAAAAGTTATTAAATACATATTATACCCAAACTTAAGTATTTAAATTATAAACTCTTAAAAATTATTTTAAATATTTTTGGTATTTTTGAAATTGTACAAATAAAATCATTGATGTAATTTTTGAAGAATACAATTTTTATGGTATTTTAAAATATTTTTCTCTGATTTTTTTCCAATAATCGGATTCAGTTTATGTCTATTCCAAAAATTTATTTGATGATTAAAAATGTTTAAACCTTTGATCAATAAAATTTTATATAAACATCTAATAGTAATATTTTAAAATATCATATTTTAAAGTTTTTATTTTTAATTTAACATTTTAAAATTAAAATTTCAAAAACATCATATTATGAAAATAAATATTTATTATAAATAAATTATAAATATAACTCAAAATAATATATTTATATTTTTTTCTTGTTCAGAGTTTAACTTTTTTATTAAATTTTTTTAATATAGTTTAATATTAAATTTATCCTATTTTTAAAAATTTTAAATTAATAATGTTATATTTAAAACAAAAATATTTAAAAAATATTTTTTTGTCAATTAGCCAACATTTAATTAGATATTACAACCATACGATGTCGATTACTTTGAATGTAACTAATTGAATTTTGGTTGAAACTGGAAAGGTAGTATAGATATTTATGAATGATAATAAAAATAGGAAGGTGTAATAATTACAATAGAAGAAAATACCAAAAGAAAGCTACCCTTAATTTATGGCACGCCTCACGTATTATTAACCCTTCCATTTATATTCTGCATGAGAGACGGCTGCAGCCGCTTTCTTCAAATCTTACTTAGTTGATGAAAATTTGAAAGGTCTCATCCAACTAATCTTTCTCATTTCCCTAAGATTATTAATTAAATGCAGAGTATAAATAATATGATTGTTGAAACTATACTGTTCAGCTTGTTTTGGTTATACTATTCGTACTGTTGTTAACTGTGTTCAAATCGATTGGTACATCCCTTTCTATCTTTTAATTTTTGAATAACTTCTAACTGTACACCGATAATTAAATTCAAATTTATCTTACGTTCAATTCATCTTTGTTCAGCCAATCGCGTTTACCATCGTATAAATTGATCAAATCGGGGAAAGTAAAAGAAGTGGACAAACTAGTTACGGTTCAACATGTCACCTCCTCACAGTAGATACTATTTTTGCAGACCATGATGTCAACAAAACACAGAGGAAAATACATCAACTATTTTCTTTTATATAGTTAAATATTTATGTTATTAACCAGTAAATACAAACTCAACCAATCCATTTAAATGCTAAAGAAATTAGATAATTAAATAATAAATCAGGTTTTTATGAAAAAATGCAAACGAAATTAGGTAAGTAACATATATATATATATATATCATGATTTAGAACATAAGAAACTAATTTTATATACAAATTTATAAAAACACATATATAAAATATCTATTCGTGAATTTTCTTGATTATGTATAGTGGACTATTTAGATATATAATTAACTAAAAATATAATTTACTATGTATAGTTGACTCGGTAGACAAAAGACTCCAACATGTTGTTGACTCGACACACAAAGAGCTTCAGCTTAATCCTCATTTGCTCATCCAATCCAGCAATCTATGCAAGAGATTCGTTTTCATTTGATATGTGTTTAACTTAGCTTTATCACCTTTTCACTACAATAAACAATGCTACTAAAATCATCAAAAAAATCAATGATCTAATAGAAGAAACTATGAAAAAAGAGAGGAAGAAGAGGGCTGAGGAAAACAAAATCTAAGTTAAGAAGAAGAGAAAAGGAGACAGAAGAAAAATTCTTTGATTTCTTCAATTTTGTGAGAAATAGAAAAGGAAGAGAAACAATTTGTAGATAAAAAGAGAGAAAATAAAAGAAAAAATCTGGAAGAAAAAGAAACATGTTAGAATTTAGAATTATCAATTTGGTAATTAACTGAATATGAAGAGATAATTGGCAGAAAAAGCAAATTCTCTGCCATAGCAATAATGGCATAAGAGGATTTATACAATCCATTATTGTGTGTCATCTACTTAATATTTTATAGCTGTTTTTTTTGCCAAGTACATAACTTAGTAAAAAAGAAAAGACAACCATGATAAATATTCTAATTATCAAATGAAATAATAGATGTTGATGCCAATATATTAATAAGGCGATTAGATGGTCTTGGTTGGTGTTGAAATCAAATGTTTTCAAATTGAGGGATCCAATTTTGAATTGTCTCAATATAATGACGTAATTGGAGATAGTAATTTTTCGTATTGATGAGATTGTTTAATGTAAAGTTGTCGCCCTCAAAGATTACTTTATGATAACCCAATGACCATGTAAATTAGATCGCCCCGATGAATGCAGTAAATTCTACTTCAATAATTGAATACCGACCTTGGAATTTCTCTCTTTCGGCATGCTGAAAAACTCCATTATTAGCGCGAATAATCCATGCTAAACCCGAATGAGTATTGTCATTACGATGAACAGCGTCGTAATTACATTTGACCCAATCTTGTGAAGGTCCTATCCATATTTTAGAATTAGAATTCAATAAAGTCTTGAACCTATTCGTTCTCTGTATATGTTGCATCCATTCTCGAGCATCCTCCGAGTTTGTTTGAAGTAACTTATCCACTGGGATAATCTTATTATTAAAAATAATATCATTTTTCGATTTCCATATTCGCCATAACAGGAAGAATGAAAGAAATTATTCGTAGAATTAGAGTGAATATGATTATAACTTGCTATAAAGAAACGGATATTATCTTGTAGATTGGTATGTTGATCACAAATTGTCGTAGTTAAAATTTCCAACTTTCACCAAATCATCTGAGAATAGTGACAGAGGAAAAACGCTTGGAACTCCGTTTCTTCAGAATCACAACAACGACAACATAGGTTATCTGAATTATTTGCCGATGCTGTAAATTAGACTTCAAACATAAAGCACATGAGAGTAATCGCCACAGAAAATATTGTATCTTCGGTGGTAAATCAATATTCCAAATATTTTATAGCTGTTATGCATTTAATAAAGTAAAATTTTAAAAATATAGAAAATGTAAATATTTAAGAAATTCACTCATTTATATTATTGATTCTTAGAAAATAATACTGTACAATCCCATTATAGATTGTAAAATCACTCACTGAAGACTAAACATTGTTCATGTTCTTTTGAAGAAAGAATCTAAAGAAATGGAAAGAAGAATGAGACAAAAGGGAAGACGACGCCGTGTCACTTCGCTTTCTAACTTTCTTATTGCCATTCAACACAGACATATTTTCAGAAGCTTCCACTTCACTGCTCTCTCCCTTTATCACAATGTATTTATCATTTTTTGAAATTCAACAAAAGAAAAAAACAGAGAATCCCGAAATTCAAAATAGATGGTTTGCATTAATACCTCTTTTTTACCAAAATAAACTCTATATTAAAATTTTAACAAGGAAATCCGATGCTATTTATGGTGTTAGAAATCACAAAGATATGTATTTGTATAAAAAATGTTTCTAGAAAATGTAAAAATGTTAATTTAAAAAGATGATAATTATGTTATAATGTTGTGAAAAATATGTAACTATATAATATAATATATGGTTAAGGTGATCAAAGTTTAGGATAAATAATACGGAATGATCAAAAAATATTTTTAGAAATAAAAATGGAATGATATCAAAATCGTATTTTGATAATTGAAACAGAATTTTCTACATTAACATTAAGTTTTAGATCAGTATAGTGTTTTGGATTCACAAAATTTGAATTCGAAAGAAATGATCATTGCCTTAATCAATATATAAATCAAACTCTTTTAAATCTATGACTTTAACATTTATTATTTAAATGCAATATAACAATAAAAAAATGATATTTCAGAAAGTCAAATTTATACATCGTGGAAGAGTTTCAAACCAATGTGTGGAAACTTTTACCTAAGAAATTCATTAAAAACTCATCTATTTTAAAATTTGTTTCATGTTTGTTCTTTATTTTTACGATCTCAAGTAAATTTAGCAGTTTTCATAACAAAAGTTGCTTTAGACGAAAAATGACAACTTTTCAATTGATATGCTTTCTAAATAAATGGCATAATCCATGAGTAGAAGTCGAAATGTAATTAGACTATGTGTCAATTAGTTTGTTCTGCAAAATAAGAAATCTTTTTAATACGAGAAGTTGTTGAAATTTACTTACTCGACTGATGCTACAATTGAAAGGATCGATGATGTCATAAAAGAGATAATCACGTCACTGAAAAGATTTCGTATTTTGAGATTTTGTACTAATTAAAAAATAAAAAGACAATGTAAGAGGATGAAAAAATAGACAGAATCTAAGAGGATGACGTGGTAACGTAAAAGGGTATATACGTCATTTTGGAAGGCATAGTCGCAGATGTTAGTGTCTGCCTGCCACTAGGCGGTGTTGGGTCGGCCGTCTCCCAGACACTGCTTTACGAGTCTTTTGTCGTTTATTGCTTTCATTTATTTTTATTTTTTGTTTTAAAAAGGCAGAGTAGTATTTTTTTTTTGTTATTTTATAACGTTTGCTTTTATTCTGCTTATGAAATTGGTTAGAAAGGAAAATAATTTATATTTTATGATATACGATTTGCTCACACGTAATACAATTTATATGTCACCACAATCACAAACTTTAAAAAGTATATATAAAATATGTTTGTATGACTGTCATTTATTTTGTCGCGTTTAAAACATTAGTTTGTGGCATGCACGTGAGAACGCACTTCGAGTTACCAAAACCCGAAAGGATTTACTAAACTAGAGTTATTTTATAATCTGTCTACAAATACTAAGTAATGTCTTTTTTTGACAAATTCTTATAAAACAATAATTAAAGACATGCGGCTTTAGATTCGAGGAACAATCACTTGTTCCCAGGTGCAAGCCTATACACTTACCACACATTCCTATATTATATATTTAAGCTATATCCCTTTTTTTATACTATCCCTTTATAATAATGTAACCAATATAACAGTAATACAAATTCTTAAATAGATGCGTTCATGTGATGCTGTCGCTGTCACGTGGTGAATCTTTGTAAAGTGTAAACGAATAAAATGTATCTTTTTGAGCTTGTTTCGGTATTAAAGGTCCTTTTACATTATTCCATCACAAGGCCATAGAAGCTTCGTTACTGGGCTTCAGCACCTATAAGATTTTATTATTATAAGTTTATAATAAAGAATAATAAGCCCATTCTAAAGCCCGATTTTTAGTTGGAAAAGTAAATAGGCAAAAACTTCTTTTTGTAATAAAAATGACAGAATTGCGGTTGATATATGTTTTTTATTATTTATTTCAAATGACGATATTTGTATGAATTTTCCGTAAATTGCGTTTTCGATATTTTCCTGCAGAAGAACGTTTTATATATGTTCTAGAACGAGAATTAAGTTTGGGGTCGGTTTGTTTATTGAACCAAACACACTAATTCATTAATGACTAAACCTTTATACATTAACATGATTTTTCATATGAGAAGGTTTATGTAGCGGATCGCAGGTATAAGGGAAGCCACTTGGTTGGGTTAGGATCTGAGCTCCATACAGAGAAAGCGCTCGAACATCGCATCCATTGACTCGTTAAGGTAGGGAAGTGTCGGTCTATTACATCCTTTAACGTTTCTGTAGTATTAACCCACTTTAATCCTTCCTTAGTATATGTTTTCTCGTTGAAATTCGTTGTGAAAAACCGATCTGCTTCTAACCTCCTGATCATAATATTTGAAGCTTAATTACGTTAGTCCAGTTCCTTGTTACGCAAGAAACACTTTTATTTTTATTATAATTTAAAAAACCTGGAGGCGACGAGGAGGAAGATGAAGAAAGCAGTTTCGCTAATGGCGAATCCTTTGATCTTCTTCTCCGCGTGCAATCCAACGTTTAGATCAAGTTTCTCTATATCGTCTCCGTACACTTCTTTTAAAACCTCGATTGCTTCTTCATCGTCGGTCAAATCTTCCCATTTGCTGATCGGACTCATCAACAGATTCTTTCTGAATTCGTTGTATCGAGGAACTCCTCTCTCTCGATCTCTATAAACTGAGAAAAAACAAAACAAATCAGTTCATTGGATTTTAATTTTAATCAGTCGGTGGTGATATATGGAAGAAGAAGCATTGAATGATTTTTACTTACTCTCCAAGGCAGCCATATCGATAAGGTGAGGTCTATCTTCTCCATTGATATCTTGAGGCACAAGGTTCCTCATCCAAGTAGGGTAATTCCACAATGTCAACGCACCACAAGACTGGTGTCCCATTGAAACCAGTAATTGCTCAAAACCGATTCCCAAACTGTTTTTTCCTCCTTCTTTACCGATTAGTTCCTTCATTGGTACCCTGTTAAAAACATCTTTCTAGGTCAAGAAATCGCGCTTAGATCTGCCTAAAAAGTGTGCGACACATTGTATAGATCTTACTCTCGATCTATTGCAGGGTTTGATTTATCTACATTCTCAGATCTCATATCCCGGAGGATAAGTGTGTCTGGTAGAAGACAATGCATCCTATAAACACTAACGAACTCTTCGGTAAGCGAATAAGGAACTCCATGATCTTCCGGTTTCTTCAGACCAACTAATCCGCTAAGTATAGGACCAAATCTTGCTCCAACCATGTCCTTCACTTTCTTTCCTAAAAACCCATACCAATTAATCCTCATTCCAGCAGTGAGTGTGTCTGTCTTCAAAAGTTCTATTGTCCAATCGATCGTGTGAACCTTGGCAATAACCGCTGCAGTCACCAGTCTAGCAGTCTGGTAGAGTTTCTCATCATCAAAATCTGGATACCGCTCCTGAAAATTTAAAACTTGGTGTGATTCAGCATAAACAATAAGTAGGTTGCTTGCCACACAAGAAAACTATCAATTTAGTGATAACTTACTTTGAGCATTTCACAGACTGAGTTGTGTTCTTTGACAAAGAGAGCTTGCAACAGAGAGAAACCTGACCAGCTGTTTCTTATGTCACCTGAGATCGGTATTCCTTTTTCGTCCCGCTCCAAGAAGCCATCACCAGAGATTTTTAGCTTTCCATCCTTGAAAACCCTTACTCTTTGCATCCCGGCCTCATCATTTCCGTAAATTACACTCCCATCCCTATCCCAAATTCTTTTTATAAACTCTCGAACTCGGATAATACTGTAAACAACAATAAATATTATTTAATTATACGTACCACCAAGGGGTTCTAGTGTTGACAGCACCAAATTTGTGATGATCACCGGTCTGAACTTTCTTCGTTCCAAAGAATTTGAATGACTTCAATGGACATCCACTTGCTACTTCTTCTGGAGCTTCAAGCTCAATCTGGTTGACGTTTTTATTAATGTACTTCCAGATTTGGGGGAGGGAAATTTATATCATTGATACTCAAGGGGTCAAATTGAAAAGAATAAAAACCTGGTGGGTGTCTTCTAAATGATCAACCCAATCATGGATCATGAACTGAATCCAAGAACAAGCTATCATGTTAAACTGGTCCCCATTGTCTATGAATCTTTTTCTCTCCAACAACTTTGTAGCCACCACACATGGATGTGGATCCAAAATCTATAATAATGAAATAAAAAAAATCATAAATTAATAAAAAGTAAAAAGAATGATCATAATAAAGTGATTCAAAACACAATCTCGTAGATGAATTACTAATTATGCAAAAAGCAACAAAAATATGAATATCAGGGCACATGTGCGACGGTCCCGGGTCTATAATACTTTTTAAAACTAACATTATTTTTTGTTTATTCTAGATTTTCAGGAATAAGTTAACACTTTTGAAATAAAACTTTGTTGCATCAATAAGGATCAAAACAAAAGAATACCATACGTACGTACATCATGATATTTTCAACCACCGGGGAGAAGAGATGAAAAGTAATTACGTCACGAGATTTGATTCTATTAATAAAAAGATTTGGTTGACTATTTCATTCCGCTATTTGTTATTTTTTGCTATGTTATCAATATGATGAAAATTACAATACTTAACTATACAAAGCAAAATAAGCGTATTTGTTTATAATATAAAAACTTACACCGTACTGAGAAGTAGAGGGAGGCATATTCCGGCCGATAAAACTGCCTTGGCTACCGATGGAGTCATCGGAAGGATGATTACATTTTCCATCAGCCGTACGATAACAGAACTCATCGGTGTCGTAACCCTGACCGTTGATTCCACCGACGTGTACCAGATTGTAACGTTGATGCAAATGTCTTCGTATCCCCAAGTAAGCTACTCCCAATAATACCGGAAACCTATGCCATAACCCTAGTTTGTCCACTAAATGCACAATCTATATATATATAATAAAACAACTTATATTAATAAGAAATTATCAAACAATTATAAAGCCACAAAGCTGAGGATGTACTTACATAGAACAAAAAGGAATCAAAGAAAGACATCTTCGAAACGACATGATAAAGCTGAGGATGAAGAAACCAGAAAGAAAATGGAGAGAAACCCATTATTTTATATTATTATCCTTTCTTCTTTGCTCTATGTGTTTGCTTTATGCTTTGAATGACAGTCACACAATTGTAATGGTTGTATTCACACGATTACTCACAATGTGTATTTATATAGACCTACACGCATACTCACTTTTACATATATGTATATGTATGTAAAATGAATTTTTCGAATGTTGTTATTTTATTGTGTAGGTCAACGAGTCATCGTCGAGTATCATAGTGACGAGGGAGTAACTGACTAAAGTTATCTTGTTAAGATTTGTTTTTAAAGCAAAATCGATATTATTGGAATGATTTGAGCAAAAAGAGAATATTATATGCAAATAAATGATATATATTTTAATAATTTAAATCATTGTCAATTTATGCATTTCATTCCCTTTGCAATCATACTTTTTTAATATTGCATGATTAGAAAAATAGACTAGTATTTGGTCAATTTATATTGATATTGATATTAACTCTCTCTGTCTCTCCAATTTTGTTAGGATATACAAGTGTTTGGTTATTCTTAGACATTTTAATTAAATGATAAAAATCTAAATTTTTCTATGAATTTTAAAGATTAGTCTGAGATTCAGATTCAAATATTAAGATGACACCAATCATCAAAATGCAATTCGTATTGATATTAGTAGCGTAGAATCATGGTGAAATAATGCATTACGGATTAAACCACAAAAATAAGTTTGCATTTATGGTATTTGAATCCTTATCTGATAATCCTTTCTTATCCTGCATTAGTATAATAAATTAACAATGATATTAAAAGAGAAAATAATTTATTTGTATTGATATTAATACAATATAATTATGGTCAAAGGACATGCATTATTGGTACTACATAGAGAGCATATCCATCCGACCAAGTGGGGTTCTTTAAAACACTTTCGAGAATAAATGAATTTTAAATACTCATTAATAGTATTAATCTTAAATATATTGTGTGAATTTAGATGCACTTAATTACATATTTCGTAGTACTTGAATACTTTAAAATTGTTTCAAGTGCTTAACTGTTGAGCTCAATTTATGATTCATTTATTTCATTTATATCGTTATTTGAATTTTTTAGAGAGAGAAAAAAAATGTAAATTTCGAACACTGATTATAGTTCACAAAATGAAATCAGTAAAAGTCTGTGTGTATCATTTTAGTTTCTTCCTAAAATAATTTTCTAAAAGTTGAGTTTGACCACTAAATCCCAACAATTGGTAATAAAATAAGTAAAGCTGTCATGAACTCTCTCAACAATAGTATTAATGATATCAATGCATATTTGATCAAGTTTAACTTGCCTTGCATTTATGTAGCAACGCTCTCCCAAAGTGACTTATCTTATCTTTTTTTTTTCTGACAAAATTTGACTTATCTTCTGAACGTCAACTGAATTTAAATCTATTTCCAACCGGAGGAAAATTCTATAACAATTGTTTTAAATAATATTTTTAAAAAATTTTGTTCTAAAAATAATATTATTATTTTAAATTTCCAATAATAATACAAATTGAAGATTAAAAAATTAAACCCTACAAAAAAAGAATGTAAATATAATACTTTAAATTTATATAATTTATTTAGATTAAATAAATATTTTTACATAATTATTTGTGATATTTTTGGGAGTTTAGTTTTATTATGGTAGATTTGGAAAAAAAAAACTTTTAAATGTGTTATTTTATGGTATTATTCAAACTATAAATTTAGTTCAAATATTTGTCAAATAAAAATTAGTGGCAAATCATTATTTTGTTAAAATTTTCTTTTTAATATCACTTAATTACACTTACATACACAAAAAACATTATAGGAAGAAAAAATATAAACTTAAAAGGTTACAAAAGACTATAATCAAAGTTTTAAATTGTAATAGAAAAATGTTAACTGTTGTTTTGGGGTTCTCTTTAGGGGTTTTGGCCAATTCATACATGAATTTTGGCCCGTGGTTACGATTCGATAACGAACTTTGTAGCTGTGCACTTTCATACATGAACTTAGTGTTTGACCCCGTAACATGCATTGACTGGATTAATTAGTATTAAACATACATTAGTGATAAACGACGTTTAACTCACCGTCAATCCTAGCTGACTAGGATGACACGTCAGCCACAACAACATCTAATAAACAAGCTAAACGTCGACGTTTTGATAAGTGGCTTCATAATTTTACAAAAAAGTCAGTTTCCTCTATAGCAGTGACATGACAAATAAACAATTTAACAATTATAGAAGATTTTAATAAATGGATAAAAAGGTAATTGAAGCTTCTTCGAGAAAAAGGAAGCAACTTTGGTTTTCTGCAGATCGGAGTTAGGAATGGAGAAGTAAGCAAAGCTAGAAAAGGAGGAGGAGAAGTTTGTGATTTTTGAGGGTAATCAACACGGAATCTAAGAGGAGAGGAGGAAACGAAAAAAAGGTTAAGGAGAGACAGAGAGAGAAGATCTGTTTCGTGGCTGAAGGAACTTTTTATGTAAACCTTCCTTTTTCCTGAGGCTTTTGGGCAATCCAATTCAATCATCTTTGTCATCTATCATTGATGTTGCTATTGATTTAGGTAGATTGATATCTGTAGGAGCTTCAGTCTCTGACAATGCCGGTCGTAGGAGAAGATACAAAGAAGGTCCTACGAATGGCACCACCGATCCAACTAAAAGCCAACGTCCTTTATCAAACCTGGAATAAGAAAAGCAGTGAGCAATCACAGAGATGGAAATAGTTTATTTGAGTAAGCGCCATAAAAATAGTTTTATAGAGGAGTCACCATTTTCGGGTGGTCATGTCATTGTAAACCCAAAATGGAGCAAATGCAGACAGTAAACAGAAATCAAGACTCATGATATGAATCTGCCATTTTAGAAAGGTTAAGTTCTGTTATGTCAGCACTTGCGAAAGAGAGGACGGCAAAAAAGAGCATATCGGGCTTACGAATTTGCTCTCGCGAAAGTACTGATAAAACTCTTTCCAGTCTCCAGCATTAACAACTAGTGCATAAAGAATTATACCCAATCCTGCAACAAGAGTTACCTGATGCATAGTAGAACAATGAACAAGAAACCTTATGACATTTTGCTTTTTCTTCCGAGTTCAATGATAGTAGATTTCTAAAGAAGGAGGGAAAGAGAGAAAGAGAGAGAGATCTTTTACCCCAGCAGTTACTTTTGATTCCAGAATCTTCAAAGGCCATTGTTTAAGTTCAGCCTCTGAAACAGGAGGAGAAGGAGGATTCCACAGGGCAAAATAAGGTAGCAAAGCATAGAAGCCACCGAAAACCGAAAGCACTACGAATGGCCAAGCCGGGGTTTTACTGTGGAATAATAAGCCATACTCTCTTTTAAGTTAAGCAGAGAGTAAACCAAACGATAAAGGAAGCAGCCATGGAAATGATGATACCTTCGACCTGTGGGAAGCAAAAGCATGCCATATACCAAAGGCCATAAACCCATTATGTACCATAACCCTACAAGGATCTCATTCATTTTAAAACCATCATCACCTTTCAAATTCAGTAGCTTTTTCAGAAAGTACAAGTCTTGTGTCTGCAATGAACATTATTGAAAAATACGAGACAAGACTTTGGTTATGATTACAAAACGCACCATTTCGAAACTTGATTGAAGGCTTTGAGAAGGAGAAAGTGCGTACCGGTGTTTGATCAGGGGCAAGATTGAAGCAGTAGTACAGAAGCGCACCCCACAAGGCGAAAAGCAATGTATCATTAGAAGATGTTCGAGTATTATCTGTTAAATGATTAATTAAATTTAAACATTTATGACTAAGCAATTTTTTAACGGTTTGACTAACACCGTCAAGTCAATGTATGTTACGGGATCAAACACTAAGTTCATGTATGAAAATGCACAGCTACAAAGTTCGTTATCGAATCGTAACCACGGGTTAAAGTTTATGTATGAATTGGCCGAAACCCCGTTCTCTTTATTGTAAAAAATGTTTGCATGCAATGTTTCTCAAAATTCGAGAAATGAATTAAAGTCGGTCTTGTAACGACTACCGGTATACTAATAAATACTTGTTACCATTTTCAATTTTTCTTTCTTATAAGAAACCATTTTATAATTAAAGAGTTGTTTGGTTGGTACAGTCGGAAAGAAGTATGGTTGTTTTTCTTTGATGGCATTGCTCTCTAAATTCATAGAAATATCTTAACCTTAAATTTAATGATCACATAAATCCTGGTTTCAATTTTCTACTCTAATATATAATCCTAAATAATTAGTTGGAAAAACGATTTACTCAGTCGCAATAGCTAGCTGTGTCGATGTTTATTTCTTTATTCCATTTACTATAAGAAATATTTATGAGTTTAATCTCCAGTTTTTACTATTTTGGAAAATTTTCAAAAATGCTCTATTTTAATTTTTTTTTCTTCTAAATACATCTTTTTCAAAACTACGAAATTTAAATCTTAAACTAAAATATGTGAACGTAAATAATAAGCGTTTTAATACAAGAATTTACGTTAAATTAAAAAATAAAAAAATAATAAAAATATGAATTTTAAAAATTAATATTTTTGTCTTTGTTGTGGTTGATCCATATACGTAACAAATTATAGGGAATGGGAGTGGGAGTGGGAGGTGGAATACATTTTTTTATTGTTTGACAATACAATTGAGTCGGTGTATTCACTAAATATACTGATACGAAATAAAAGTGTAACATACTACAATAATACAACTACAACCACTTCATTACCACGTGGCTCTTTCTTACCATTTACAATATCCATCCAGAAACTTCTTTTTACAAAAACTATTTTTTTAAATTACACACAAAATAATTAATATTGAATATTAAATATATAATTTATATTTTATATAATTCAATAATAAATTTTTATTTTTATAAATTAGAAGAAATAAAGAAGAATCATCCTACAAAAAGGAAAAGAGAAACCAATAACACGGCAAACTATAAACCATACAAAGATAGACAGTGCTTCATGCATGAAGCAAATAAAGCTCCAAAATAGAAGTAGCCCATTTCAAAACGTTACTATTATAAATAATACTTTCTGCAAATTTTTCTAATGACGTAACAATTAAGCCATACTTGGATTAATTAATAAAGCTACAAAATTGAAATTATCGAATCTTCCAAACACAATTTACAACATATCATGTGATGCTGGCAGCATTAACATTGTCCGGTGATGAGGAATCCCGTGACATAAGGAACCCCATGCAAATCAAAGATATTAAGAAATTTTGTATTCCTAATATCATGTTTAACGTAGAAAATAGGGGAAAACGGCCCATTCAACAATATGATTTGTAATTTTGTAATTATTTATACACAAATTATTATATTATACTGTTATGTATATGAATTACATATATTATTGAATTTTACACACGTAATCACTAAAATCAGTAAAAAAAAAAACTATATTTATGGGTAAAATTCAAAAATACATGTAATTTATGTAGATAACAGTAGACATAATAATTTGTTGGCAAAAAAAAACAGTAAACATAATAATTTGTTTATAAATAATCATATCATCACAAAACTAATGAGTCGTTTTCCACTACAATACCCCCAACGTTTTGTGTTTAGCTTAAATAGAGAAGCTTAGAGGCTTGGAAAGACGAGAATCATCTTTGCATGCAGTTCTTAGAGCCCTTGTTAGGGCGAACGTTTGGAGGATTGTTACTCAAAATTACTTTCACTACAAAATAGATGCTTTAGTAATCATTGACATTCCGTTTATTCGAGTCGGTTTACAAATTTTTTGGTTTTCCAAAAATAATATCAAATTAAACTGAATACAAATTTAGTTTGGTTCGGTTCAAAATTTAAATTTTCGATTCGGTTTTGGGTGTTAAAATTATATTTTAAAATAAATCGAAAAAAAAAATTAATTTTTGAAAAAATTAGTTTCTGAAAAAAACATGAATTATTTTAGTTAATTCAATTATTTTTGATATTTTTTGAAAACTGATCGGTTAGTGTTGATCAAACCAAATTGAACTAAAAACCGATTGAATATTTTAAAATTACACCAATTGGTTTATCATTAAAAACCAAAATAAAACCAAAAATCAAATAAACCAGTTTGGTTATTTCAGTTTTCACAGAAAACCTGACTTTGGGCTTTAGATTTGACACCATATGTACATTGTGTAGAGAGGCTCCTTAAACTATATATATGGAAGACCTTCTGTTCACATGTTGGTTGGCTCGAGAAGTCTAGCGGTTAGCAACTCTCTCAACCCCTCTACGTGGTGGATTCTTGCACAACAATTCATACGATAATATTGCACTTGTTATGTCTTTAAATGTGTCTAGCAATAGAAATCAAGAGCCCAATCCAATTAGCTCCTTTCCTTGGTTCGGTAATTTGGTGCGTGAGGAATGGAGTCTTGATTCAAAATAAGTGATGGATGTTTCTTGAAGTCATTAATCAGGCCATGATATATATGATATATAAATAGGAATTTGTGGACAGAAGTTGTAATACAAAACCAACAAAAATATGATGTTACAACAAATGGATGAGGATCAAGATCATACTAACGTGGTAATTGTTAAACTTAGGTTTTTTTATCATAAGTTTATACAAATTAAACCGAAAATGTGAAAATGTGAAAATAAAGATATTTACATTAATCAGCTCGGCATAAAAAAAGTGACGAATTATTTAATAACAATTACTTCGAGCTAATAAATTTTTTATGTCTTTATTTATATCACCAATCACTTTTTTTTATATTCTCAACTCATCAAATCCTAAAATCGATATAATTAATATTCATTAATGCTTTTGTTCAAAAAAAGAGAATTGGTGAAATAGGATGTTTTAGCAAAAAAATTTTCGGCTTTTTGAAAACAGTGAAACGATTATCTCATATGAATTTCAAATTTGTTGGGCTAACTTCATTTTGGGCCGACCTCCATTTTGGAGAACACGAATCCCACATGCAACAGTAATGATGCAACACAAATTCGCAACTCAATCTATTACAAATGAATTTTTATGTTTTGTACATGCATTATGACTAGGCCTGTCAATATCATTCTTTACCCGCGGGTCCCGCCCCGTTTGACCCGCTGCGGAGCGGGTGCGAGTCGAGTGAAAATTTTTTTTTCATATGCGGGGCGGATGCGGGTCGAGCATTATTTAGAGCGGGGTGGGTACGGGTCGCAATTTTTTAATTTGCGGGTTAGCGGATACCCGTAAATTTTGGGCTCAATCAAATTAATCAAATTCAGGCCCAACTAATTTAGGCTCAAACTAATTTAAACCCAAACAAATGAAATTATTAAATATTTTAATTAAATTATTTAAATATTTTTAGAAACTTTAATTAAATTTATTAAATATTTTAATTTAAATAAATTTATTAAATATTTTAATTTAAATAAATTTATTAAATATTTTAATTTAATTAAATTTATTAAATATTTTTAAAATTTTTAATTAAATGTATTAAATATTTTATTTTAATTAAATTTATTAAATATTTTAGTTTAATTAAATTTATTAAATTTGTTTGAAAAATGAAACGGGTCACCCGCGGGACCCGATTGATTAATGCGAGGTGGGTGCGGGTCTAAAAAATTGATTCGCGGGTTTTGCGGGTAAAAAAATTTTATGTAAAAAAATCTGTAACCCGCCGCGGGGCGGGTCAGGTGGGGCGGGTCTGACCCGCTTGACAGGCCTATAATTTATGACCATCTGATAAGCACAATATTGGAATTGCATGGATCTTCTATGACTCAAAGGGCAAATCGGTACTCAAAAGTCAAGTCTCCATGGAGCCGAGAACAAGCCCCTTGAATTGTTGCCTTAAGAGCAGCAATATACTATTACTTTCTGAAAATGTCTCTATTATTAAGGTATCTCATTTACTCTTCACGGAATTTCAAATAGAGTTAAATGATGATATCATATGTATGGTAGCCAATCTTAAATCCAAATTCTCTTTTTATAGCATAATTCAATTTGTTGAACCACATTCGATGATTTTTTTTTCCAATTCATATTTCATTATCAAGAAAAGAATGAAAAGGATTTATCATTTAGTATATATCTCACCTGTCATGATTGATTCAATTTTTCTTATAACTTTAAATTTAACTAAACAATCCAAGTACATTAAAAATGTTAATATTATATTAATTTAGAATACTCAATTATTTTTAAGATCTACAATTTACACGTGCATAAATTTAAATTTAAATTTAAATTCAATAGTAATACAAATCTCTATGGTACAAGTATTTTTATCAACTATTCTCTTATTTGATCTACTAAAAATGGATAATTTTGAAAATATTAAATCTTTGTCATATATATTGAGGAACTGAACGGTTTATATACGTTGATAAAATCTTCATTCCAGAGTAATTAAACTAACACAACCGTATTGTCTACCAAAGGCCCAAAAGATATTTTTCTGTTTGTCCGTGGAAAATTAATGCAATTATATTTACATACAATTCTATCAGATCGATCTCTACTGTGAAATGTCAATACAGAAGTTCAGCCATTTATTTAGCCACATGATAATTTTCTAGATAATATGTAATTTACGTCGTTAATAAAGTGTGAATTTTTTCATAAAAATTTAATTCCTATCCTCAATTTAACTATACTATTTTGTAGCTTTAGAATATTTTTTTGGTAGCTTTTGAAAATTTGTATCAATTACAGAATGTTTGTTGTAATTTTCATATAATATACGTTTAATTTTTACACCAAGATAATACAATTAACTGTTAATTTGTTATATAATAAATTGACAATTAAATTCGACGGATTATGTAGACAATACATCCGATCCGATCAATATAGTTTAATTGATATGAGAAGAAGATTGTTCTTGCAGTAATGTAAACAAGACAGATTGAAGAAAGAAAACTAATCATAGAAACAAAACCACTGCATTTACATGTATCCTAATCTCTAACAAGCAAAATAAACAATTCAACCACACAGGTCAATGCTTCAGAATCGAAACAATCATCAAATGAAAATATTCTCTGGAGATCCTATTGACTCATGCTTGCCAAGACAAAAAAAAATTCTGAGTATAAAAGAAATAAATTAATATAGAGAGGAAATGAAAGTAAGAAATATAGTAAAAAGAAGATGTAGAGCTCCCTTCAATCCAAAGAAGAGTAAAAGTCATTAGAGGGCAAGTTAAAGCTCCTGAGATATGCAAGCCATATAACCATATATCTTTTTTCTTTTTTAAGATTAGGGCTTATGGAATCCATAGCTTAGCAGCTTTTCTTTACCCTACTTAACTCTCGTTTGAACTTCAAGGAGCTCTACTTCCATCTTTTTATCTCTCTAGATAATAAGATTCAACTATGAAATGGATCTGACTATGTAAACACACTCTTTCTCTTTGAGGGGGAAACAGAAAGACCCATAGAAGTTAGATCCAGAAAGGAAAACCAAATAGGATAAAGGAGAAACAGAAAGAGACAACAAAATGGGTGAATCTCCTTCGCTATTCTTAAAACAATAAAGCTAATCGAGAAAAGGGAACAAAAGATTCAATTATAAACATCAACAAAAACCTTTGAAGAAACTAAGGCTGAAGAAATAGATGAAGAACACTATCAACCCTAAACAGATTTAGAGAGAAAAGGGGAGGAAGAGTAGAGAGTTGTATTATTTATTTTTTTGTCGGCTGTAATTATTAATAGTTTAGATATTCGTTATTGATGAGAAGAGGAAGAGAAAGATAAAAATAAAAAATGAAAATTGGAAGAAAAAAGGAGGATATATCTGAAAAGACAAGGGAAGAGTCTGACATTGTTTAGTGTTAGATTCCCTACCGCGTCACATGCGTCCTTCGACCCTTCTGTACTTCTCTCTTTTTTTTCTTTTCAGATTTAATTATAATAATAACAGTAATTATTAATTCCTTCCAACCACTAACCCACTACATATTTAAGATGTAACTTTATAATTTAATATGGACAGCCAAAGTAGGAAAATTAATTAGAAGGAATGTTTTCCCCTTTTTTCGTGGATCTAAATATTATCTACAAAAATTTGATAACTATAGTTTTTAATTTCAATTTTATTTTCTTCTGCTAACATACATTCAAAATTATATTAATAATAATTTTTAATTAAAAATTACCAATGCTGAAAAAGAATTTTATTAATTGAAAACTAGAAAAGAAAGTTTCATTATTTTTATACTGTTTTCCAGTTATCAGTATTTTTGATAATATATTCAATAACACTAAATAGAACTAAAAAATAATATATTCATTACCACTAGAATTTAGAAGAATTGATACTGAAATGTCTTATTGAGTACCATAATGTCGTTTAAGATTCAAATTTACTAAAGTCTAAACTCATTGACACAAACATTAATATTTATCTTACTAAAGTAATGAAGATCCTTGTGTCTTGACTTGTTTAAATTATACGTGTGGATTGGAATGTATTTATTATAAAACATTGGATAACATGATAATTATAACTTACGATTATTCGATATATAGTATTGTACTTAGTTAAAATAAAATCATTAAATAAAAAAGAAAGCTAACAAAATTAATTATAAATTACAGAATAGTATAAAAACTAGATATATTTAAATAAAATATATAGGTCATAGTGTGTAAATTTAGAAGAATCACATATACATACATATTTGTTTATCGTGAATGTATGACGTATATAATAATTATAATTTGATAAAATTTAATATATTTATTATTAAATAATTTTATTATAATGTGTTAATTTGATAAATGTCATTGTTAATTTAAATATTTTCAAAAATAAAATAAAAGAGATAAAAAATTGGAAGAAATGAAAAGATAACGATTAAATTTGTATTATTATTAAAAAACAAGAATAGTAATATATTGAATATTTTTTTTTTAAAATGTAAATTTGAGAGTTACCTTTGAATTTCCTCGTTTTTTTTTTGCCTTTACTTCAAATTAGTATTTGGGAGCATTATATACGTAATGGTTTGTCTCGATTGATAAAATATATGGTATTCTAACATAGTCATTGTCACGATGTTATTGTTATCTTATACAAAGCACATAAGAAGAACATTTATTCTATTTGTTGTAATGGTGGCGATTTCAAAAACTTTCTCGTTTTTAATTCAGTTCAGCTTTCATAAGAATTTAACTTTCAATAACTATGATTTGAGTATTCCATTTTGTAATTCTTTTAATTAAAAAAGTGAAAAAATTATAGGTGGGTCTTTAACTATTTAATGTAATCCATTATTGTTTGTTTTATGTTTTCAGATTTGTACACTAATCCAATAATATATAAGGCTTACACGCAAATCTGCACAAGATTCTTATCTTACCTCAGAGATCTACACCAATATGATTTAAAAAATATGAAGATTTCTCTCTATCACTCTTCGTTTTCTCTCTCAAACTATTTCAGATAATTTTCTTTACTCTTTCGTCTTTCTTCCGACACCTTACTCTTTCTCTTCTCATGTAACAGTTTTTATAGTTTATTAGACATACTTCAGCTTTCATGGGTAACAAACTCCTTGTTCTTCTCTCACAAAACACAGTCACACAAACTTCTCCAGCCTTCGAGAGCCTGCGACGACCTTTTTTTAATGGGCCTGTTTTTCACTCTATCTGGCCCACCCAAGTTAACAGCCCAGATATCCAAAGTCTAATCGCAACTCACTAAGTATTTGTATTTATAAAATATATAACATGTTCTAGTTATATTAATTCTTAATACGTTTCTTAAGATGATGATAATTCCATCTTGAACTAAATCTCAATTTTTATTTGGAGTCAGTCATGTGCCATGAATGATAAGGTAGATATCGTATCATGCTAAATTTCATGACCGTTCAAATCAATAATTAGAGTTGTGCTTTAGGTGAAAAAAAAATAACCAAACCGATCGAATCCGTGTATTTGGTGTTTGATTTCAATTCTATTTTAAATAATAAACTGATCGGTGTAGTTTAAATATACAATCGGTTTTTAATTTGGTTCGATTAACATTAACCGATTGATTTCTCAATATGATTATAAATAATCGAATTCATCAAAATAACCAATCTTTTTTCAAAAATTAATTTTTATTTTTGATTTATTTTAGAACTAATTTTAATACTTAAAACCGAATAAAAAATCTGAATTTTGAACCGAACTGAATTTTTATTTGGTTTAAGTTGATCATATTTTTAAAAAACTAAAAATTTTATAAACCGAATAAACCGATCCAAAAACCTGAATAAAACGAATGCACAAAGCTATTAATATTTTTTTTAACGATCAATAATTATAAATGGATGAAATCATATTATTTATATATTATTTAGGTTTTTGTTTTAAATGTTCGATTACAGTTCTAATACATGTGGTTGTTATGTTCACTAGAAAGTTTATCTGTGAGAATGTGAATCGTGATTTTTTTCTTTTATTTTTTGGGTTAATATAAAATCTAAAGTGTATAAATATATATTTGGGTTTTGATATAATTTATCAAAATTAGTTTGAATTAGTTTCTAGAGTGTTGTTATTTAGGCAACCTAGCTAATATACCTTTCCTCTTACAAAACCATAGTGATTTTAAAAGATAATATTATCGTAACAAAAACATTAGTAAGTGTCTGTTTTACATCATATTATTAAGTATTTTTATATGATTTTATTGTGAAGTTTTTGACATATAAAATTCCATATATTATTACGATGACTCCAAAAGGTTAGGTGTAAATATTAATCAAGACGGAACCAACGAAGATACATGAGAGAAATAATATTTCATATTTTATTAATGAATGCAATTCTTAATTAATATCAGAAATAAAAATAAAAAATAGTGGATGAACACAAAAGAGAAAACAAGAATAATTTCAGTATTCATTAATTCTTTGGTTAGCCACAATGGAAAAGAAAAAGAAAAAGAAATCACTAATTGAATTCAACAAATACTTTGATTCTTCCCCCTTGAGAAGTAGCCTAAACACTAAACAGAGCTCGTCGGCCCCTTCACCAAACACAATGGCCAACTTTCTTTATTTGGATATATCTCTGATAAATCAAACGCCCCCACACGTAGATAATTTGTTAAAGATATTGTTTTTTGATACTATATTACAAAATAGCACTTAAACCTTTTCCCCCTAAATTATTACTTTTATAAAATATTTAATACTTCTTAATTTTTTTATGCTATAATTACATATTTATGTTTTCCATTTTAAAAGTTACCTTACAAAAGTTCATAAATATGGTATAAAACTTATAAAATATTTTTGATTTATGAAATTTTATAAAACCATATAAAAATCTATAAAATAATTTAACTTATTTTTATAAATAAATTTATATTCACGTATAAAAGTACTATTTTAAAAAATAAACAACATTAAATTATATATTTGAAAAATGAAATCATAAAAAATATATTTTAAAGAAAAATTTCCACTCCTATACAAGAATCCCATTATTCATTTTCAACGGCCCTTCTTTTATTTTCTCTTTGTCTTTTTTTTAACATCTCAATTTATTTCGAAAAACAAAAGTTACAAAAAACAGTATGTATGCATATATAAACGTGATCATTCGCTCGAAAAACAGCCACTCCTCATTTCTTTCTATTTTTTAAAACATTTCCAATTTTAATAAAGTAAAACTCCATGATGGCGAATCTCTCTTCTGATCTTCAGTCATTCACTATCGATAATCCCATAACCCAACAAGCACAACTCAACAATACTCTTCATCAATTCCAAACATTTCCTCATTTTTCATCTCCTCTCGACCCTATTTTCTTTCACTATCATCATCATCATCAATTCCAAGATCATTGTCCAGGAAAATTTTCCGAGAACAATTTCCAGGGGCTTTCCTTTCCTTCTAACATTCACAACAATGATGAGTTCTCTCCAAGAGTCGATATTAAGAGGAGAAAAACATCAATAACGTTCGTGTCTACGTCGGAAAACAGTGTCTCTGATCAAACTCTTTCTACTCCTGCTCAAGTTTACACTAACAGAAATATTTTGACAAAAAATGTACGTATTTATTCAGAAACCCTAATTTGATATAATTCAACTCTTAATTTTCCATTGTTCTAACTATTTTTCTTACTAAAATCACAGCGTCCTACGAGGAGAGGGAAGAGGTCGAATGTTAGAGAAGAAGAGAAAAATAGAGAAGTTGTTCATGTTAGAGCCAAAAGAGGACAAGCCACTGATAGCCATAGCTTAGCAGAGCGGGTAAATTATTTATATAATTAAATACATTGATTTTTGAGATTACTAATCATAGATAATTTAATGAAATTTTTTGAGTATTTTCATATTAAAATTTCAGGTTCGGCGACAGAAAATAAATGAGAGATTGAGATGCTTGAAAGACATAGTCCCCGGATGTTATAAGGTGACTAATGATTCCAAGAAAATTAAATCAAATTATTATATTTTTCTGGCTCCTAACATATTATTCTGTTTAATGTATATCAATTCATTATTAATTAGCTTTTTCATTGAATATATATTAACTTGGTGATGCAGACCATGGGAATGGCTATGATGCTGGACGAGATAATTAATTACGTCCAGTCCTTGCAAAATCAAGTCCAGGTATAAGAACAATAATTATGTTATAATAAATCACAGATTATCTAATGATTTTTACGACTAATTTGGTTTTTTTTTGGGGCATGGATTCAGTTTTTATCTATGAAGCTTACAGCAGCGAGTTCGTATTATGATTTTAACTCAGAGACTGATGCTGTGAATTCCATGCAGGTATAGAATCTTGAACTTTTTAATTAAAAAATTTCCCTAATGGATAACTTGTTTAGTGCTTAATATTACTTGTTTCTTAATTTTTTTAATGCGATTTGTAATATCTTTAATTGTATAAAATTTTATTGTAAAATTAATATTTGCAGAGGGCAAAGGCACGTGAGGCAGTAGAGTTGGGGCAAGGGAGTGATGAGAGGCTTGTCTTCCATTCATCATCATGGACCCTTTGACTTTTGTTTTTGTTTCTCTCTCCTTTTTGTCTTTCTTATTTTTTGGAAACTTTAAAGATTGATATCAATAATTTGGATGTCAAATGATATGTATACAGCATAGTGTGTAATGTCGACATTATAAACTTATTGCATAGAGATTTCAGTTCAATTAGACTTGATAGTGACGATGAATGTGTTGAAAATTAAACTTGATTTTGGGTCAAGTTTAATTATTGGATCAATGATCCAATAATACTTTTGGGCCCAAATTCTAGAATATATCTAGAATCATCTTCCATCTCCTTAGAAATAAATATCTAGATATTTGTATTAAAATAATGAAGATATTTTGAGAGATATTTTGAGAGAGTTTTCTAGATTTAGGAATAAAATATTGAGATATTATGTAATTTGGAGGCTATAAATACCTCCATACCTTCTCATTTGTAGTCAAGTTGTTTCAAAGAAAAAACAAGTTGTTCTAATAAAACAACAAGTTCCTCTAAAGATAAAATCTTCCTCTTCTTCCTAAAATTCCTATATTCTCAAATTTTCTTAAACATCTTCTCCACCAATTCTAAAATTATTTTTCTCCCAACAAAGTGGTATCAGAGCCATACTACTCTTTTAGAGATGGCAAATAATAGTTTTCCCCTCCAAGTTCCGATGCTCACAAAGAGCAACTACGATAATTGGAGTCTTAGAATGATGGCAATTCTAGGAGCACATGATGTGTGGGATATAGTCGAGAGAGGTTTCATTGAATCAAATAATGAAGCTAATCTATCTCAAACTCAAAACGATAGTTTGAGAGATCTAAGGAAGAGAGACAAGAAAGCTCTCTGCCTAATTTATCAAGGTTTAGATGAAGATACATTCGAGAAAGTCGCCGAAGCAAAAACGGCCAAAGAAACATGGGAGAAGCTTCGAATCTCTTACAAGGGAGTGGAACAAGTCAAGAAGGTACGTCTTCAAACTCTAAGAAAAGAATTTGAAGCTTTGCAAATGAAAGAAGGTGAACTAGTTTCCGATTACTTCTCAAGAGTGTTAACGGTTACAAATAACCTTAAAAGAAATGGTGAGAAATTAGATGAAGTGAGAATAATGGAGAAGGTTCTTAGATCGTTGGATTCAAAATTCGAGCATATTGTTACCGTCATTGAAGAGACAAAAGATTTGGAGACTATGACGATGGAGCAACTTCTTGGATCGTTACAAGCTTATGAAGAAAAGAAGAAGAAGAAAGAAGAAATCACGGATAAGGTACTCAAGATGCATATTGATAAAGAAGAAAGCAATTGAATCCATCCAAGATAAGGTGGAGGTCAATTCCGAGGAAGAGGTCGTGGATATGGAAATGGAAGAGGTATGAGGTCTTTTGAAAACAATGTTAACCAAAGAGGAGAAAACTCATCAAGAGGTCATGGGCAGTGAAATCAAAGGTCAAGGTACGATAAATCAAACATTAAATGTTATAATTATGGAAAATTTGGACATTATGCTTTCGAATGTAAAGCTCCAAGAAATAATCAAGTTGAAGAGAAGTCCAACTACGTTGAAGAGAAAATCCAAGAAGATGAAGTGTTATTAATGGCTAAAAAGAAAGATGAAAGGGATGATGCTCAAATGTGGTACCTTGATAGCGGTGCAAGCAATCACATGTGTGGAAAAAGAGGCATGTTCATAGAGCTTGATGAATCGGTGAAAGGAAATGTGGCATTAGGAGATGAATCAAAGATGGAAGTAAAAGGCAAAGGTAATATTCTCATCCGATTGAAGAATGGAGATCATCAATTCATTTCCAATGTTTACTATGCGCCAAATATGAAGACAAATATCTTGAGTATTGGACAACTCTTAGAGAAAGGTTATGATATTCACTTAAAAGATAATAACCTTTCTATAAGAGATTGTGCAAATAATCTCATCACCAAGGTGCCGATGTCAAGAAATAGAATGTTTGTTCTTAACATTCAAAATGATATCGCACAATGTCTCAAGATGTGTTATAAGGAAGAATCTTGGCTTTGGCATCTTCGATTTAGACATCTCAACTTTGGAGGATTGGAGCTACTTTCTAAGAAAGGAATGGTGAGAGGATTGCCTTACATCAACCATCCAAATCAAGTTTGTGAAGGGTGTCTACTTGGAAAACAATTCAAAATGAGTTTTCCGAAGGAGTCAAACACAAGAGCTCGGAAGCCACTAGAACTTATACACACAGATGTTTGTGGACCGATCAAGCCAAGTTCACTCGGTAAAAGTAACTATTTTCTTCTCTTTATTGATGATTTTTCAAGAAAAACATGGGTTTATTTTTTGAAGGAAAAATCAGAAGTGTTTGAAAACTTCAAAAAGTTCAAAGCACTTGTCAAGAAGGAAAGTGGTCTTGTGATCAAAGCCATGAGATCTGATCGTGGAGGAGAGTTCACTTCCAAAGAATTTCAAAAGTATTGTGAGGATAATAGGATTCGTAAGCAATTGACGGTGCCAAGATCACCTCAACAAAATGGAGTAGTAGAAAGAAAAAATAGAACAATCCTTGAGATGGCGAGGAGCATGCTCAAAAGCAAAAGATTACCAAAGGAGCTATGGGCAGAAGCGGTTGCATGCGCGGTTTATCTATCAAACCGATCTCCGACAAGAAGTGTCTTGAAAAAAACACCACAAGAAGCTTGGAGTGGAAGGAAGCCCGGAATTTCTCATCTAAGAGTTTTTGGAAGCATTGCTCATGCTCATATACCGGATGAAAAACGGAGCAAACTAGATGATAAAAGTGAGAAGTATATCTTTATTGGTTATGCCAATAATACCAAAGGTTATAAGCTCTACAATCCGGATACAAGGAAGACAATCGTTAGTCGAAATGTCATTTTTGATGAAGGAGGAGAATGGGATTGGAGTTCAAATCATGAAGATTATAACTTTTTTCCACATTTTGAAGAAGAAATTTTGGAGCAACCTAGAGAAGAGCAAGCTACACCACCAACTTCACCAACTACAAGTTATCAAGAAGATGAAAGTCCGAGTGAAAGGACTCCATGTTATAGAAGTTTACAAGAACTCTATGAGGTAACCGAAAATCAAGACAACCTTACATTATTTTGTTTATTTGCGGATTGCGAACCCATGAACTTTCAAGAGGCTATGGAGAAGAAAACATGGAGAAATGCAATGGATGAAGAGATCAAAGCAATACAAAAGAATGAGACATGGGAGTTAGCTTCACTTCCGAATGGGCATAAGGCAATTGGTGTGAAGTGGGTGTATAAAGCAAAGAAGAACTCTAAAGGAGAAATCGAAAGATACAAAGCAAGATTGGTGGCAGAAGGCTATAGTCAAAGAGCCGGAATCGACTATGACGAGGTATTTGCTCCTGTTGCTCGTTTAGAAACTGTTAGACTAATCATTTCTTTGACAACCCAAAACAGTTGGAAGATACATCAAATGGATGTCAAATCAGCATTTTTAAATGGAGATCTTGATGAAGAAGTCTACATTGAGCAACCACAAGGCTATATAGTCAAAGGAGAAGAAGACAAAGTCTTAAGATTAAATAAAGCGCTTTATGGTTTAAAACAAGCACCAAGAGCTTGGAATACTCGAATTGATAAGTATTTCAAGGAAAAAAATTTCATCAAGTGTCCATATGAACATGCACTCTATATCAAAACTCAAAAGAATGATATATTGATTGCATGTTTATATGTAGATGATTTGATATTCACAGGCAACAATCCAAGTATGTTTGAGGATTTCAAGATGGAGATGACAAAAGAGTTCGAGATGACGGATATTGGATTGATGTCTTACTACCTTGGAATTGAAGTAAAGCAAGAAGCCAATGAAATATTCATTACTCAAGAAGGTTATGCTAAAGAGGTGCTCAAGAAATTTAAGATGGATGACTCAAACCCCATAAGCACACCAATGGAATGTGGAGTTAAGTTGTCAAAACATGAAGAAGGAGAAATGGTGGATCCAACACTATTTAAGAGTTTGGTTGGAAGCTTATGTTACTTAACATGCACAAGACCTGATATTTTATATGCGGTAAGAGTTGTGAGTCGATACATGGAGCATCCAACCACAACTCACTTTAAGGCGGCCAAGAGGATTCTTCGATACATCAAAGGTACAACAAATTTTGGTTTGCACTACTCTATTTCTAATGATTACAAGCTTGTCGGATATAGCGATAGCGATTGGAGTGGAGACGTAGATGATCGAAAAAGTACAAGTGGATTTGTGTTTTACATTGGAGATACGGCATTCACATGGATGTCAAGAAAGCAACCGATTGTCACTCTTTCTACATGTGAAGCGGAGTACGTAGCTGCTACTTCATGTGTTTGTCATGCAATTTGGCTGCGAAATTTGTTAAAAGAGTTGTGCTTACCACAAGAGGAACCAACGAAGATTTTAGTGGATAACAAATCAGCAATCGCATTAGCAAAGAACTCAATCTTCCATGATCGAAGTAAGCACATTGATACACGCTATCACTACATTATAGAATATGTTACCAAGAAGGATGTGCAAGTGGAGTATGTGAAGACGAATGATCAAGTAGCTGATATTTTCACCAAGCCACTCAAGCATGAAGATTTTATAAAGATGAAAAGTTTGCTTGGAATAACAAAATCAAGTTTAAGAGGGGGTGTTAAAAATTAAACTTGATTTTGGGTCAAGTTTAATTATTGGATCAATGATCCAATAATACTTTTGGGTCTAAGTAAAATTTGATCCAAATTCTAGAATATATCTAGAATCATCTTCCACCTCCTTAGAAATAAATATCTAGATATTTGTATTAAAATAATGAAGATATTTTGAGAGAGTTTTCTAGATTTAGGAATAAAATATTGAGATATTTTGTAATTTGGAGGCTATAAATACCTCCATACCTTCTCATTTGTAGTCAAATTGTTTCAAAGAAAAAACAAGTTGTTCTAATAAAACAACAAGTTCCTCTGAAGATAAAATCTTCCTCTTCTTTCTAAAATTCATATATTCTCAAATTTTCTTAAACATCTTCTCCACCAATTCTAAAATTATTTTTCTCCCAACATAATGCTTTATAAAGATCTTTTAAGTTTAACAGTACAAATATTTGGAACTGAATTTGGTTTGATATTTCAGTGTTTCGTTTTATGTAGCATAAACAAAATTTAGATTTAGTTAAAGCCTGTAGGTTTTTGGCTTTTAGTTGCACTTTAAATCACTTTTCTTAAAAATTAATTAAATACACAAAAGGGAATGTTTTAACTATCTAAGTACAGTCAGTTTAATACAATATCAGACGATGACTTACATCTAAAATAGTTGAATTAGGTTTTACGACTGAGTAAAATGGAGAAGTCTTTACACGTTAAATTTGTTTTTCTTGAAATTCAAATTTGAAACAGTAAATATAGTCAAGCAAAGATGATAAACTCAAACATGAACGGATTTGAACCATGAACAGTAACATGGAAATGACTAAACTACCCTTCAGTTGTGGGTATAGAAAGAAAGACAATGTAATAATGATGTTATGTCTCTCCGACCAAACACAAAGACAAAGATAGGTCAGATGCAATTTATGGAAAAGTGTGGATTTTATTTTGATGCGAAGTCGAGGGACGCGTTTAATGTTGGTGCAACCAAATATATCTTCCCCTTTTTTTTAATAGATTCTGTATATATTTATCTAATTTCATTTCTAATATAAATAAATGCATGATTTGGAAGACCATTTGTGCAATTTTGATGTATGTTCTTCTCTTAGTGTTCAAAATTTGATATCAAAATTAGTAAAAAGCGAGATATACGAAATTGTATCTTAAGTATATTCCATTATGTGATAATTAAGTATAAAAAAAACATATAAATCATATTTATTAAAAACCGATACTATAATATAGCTAAAATTTTCTTAAAATTATATACATCGGTATTTTATGATGAACATATTCTACATATTTTCCATATTTCATAACTAACATATGCATAGGATATAAAATATTTTGTTTATTTATGGTTTAGTTCCCTTTAATTTATTCCAATTGGATAAGTATCATTAACGGTCAAATCTATAAGAGAAAACTCCCAAAAAAGTGGAAGTGGAGTCCACGGCATGTGTTTGCTCTCACAATGCTTTTTTTACAAGGCTCTCAAAGTGTTGGTGCCTTAGTTAAGTGTTTTTTAAGATGCATATTGGCTTTTTGAGAAAAAAATTACTCCACAGTAAAAGATAATTTTGAACATAGAATAAGGATATATATATATATATATATATATATATATATATATTATTCGATATATAACAATTAACAAGAAAAAATGGAATACAGAATCGATGCAATGTATGCATCCATGAAACTATAGGGAGGCCAGCTCAAAATGGACCAATTTAGTTGTCCTAATGAAAATGGAAACATGTGGGGCTTATTATTCATTTCGGTCTCATTGCATATATCTACATAAAATGAACGTAAGTTAAAATACATAATTTTGAATAGTTCAATTATATGGTATGGTTGATTGATTCTAATTCTACAAACATTGTATTTCAGAAGAGATGATTTGCATATGAAAATGATTCACACATCTAAATCCAAAATTTCTAATTATATATACAAGTTTAGAGGTTTTCTTTCGAAAAAATTCATGGTTAAGTCTTAGAACAAATGCATATCACATTAAGCAAATATGAATTCAATATATATATATATATAACGTTTATATAGTTTGGGGGAACAATGAAATATTTGGGATCAAAAAGTATTGTATAATAGATTTAGTGATCACACCACCTGGTGGAGAACAAAAATGGGCAAGTTCAAGGATCCAAAAACATTGTGGGAACCACCAACAACCAAATTTTGGCAGTGGCCCAATTTGATTGTGGAGAAGTTGTTGGCTCCTTAAATCTTTGAATTCTTAAGTCTTAAAGACTCTTAACCCACAAAATCTTCAATTCCCAGTGACCTTAATATTTTTTTAGTATTTTTAATATCTATTAGAACAATTTTAATAAGAATAAAAGATGCTTCCATACAAAAGTTTTTGGATTAAACATATGCGTCATTAATTACAATTTATCTAATTAAGATATTTCTTCTCTGAGCATGACAGAGAAAGTGATTGTCAAGATTTCACACTTACGTCTGAAAAATTATAGCAGTCATATAATATATACAATGTATCAGATGGATTCTTAACTACAAAAATTAACATTTTCTTGTGATAACACAAACTTAATATAATTATTCTATAAACTACACCTACAACATATTGAAAGCCAGTCCGTTATAATCAAATGGCTTTGTTATAACGTTGTTTTTAACGGGGCACATATTAGTTACGGCCGAATTCCAAAAGTTATGGAGTTTTAGGACAAGTTTCAAACGAGATGAAATTTCGAATCATCATATTTGATCGACTTGGTTATCATTTTTTTGTAATTTGGATTCGATTTAGGATTGCATTTTTGAGAAATTAATTTTATGAGGTGTTATTAAAGAGAATTTTCTCTTTCTCATATTTTCATCTATTATTTGTTCTCAATTAAATTTGTTGCATGTTTCTAAACATTTAGGTTTTAGTCCTATTTTTAATTATTATTTACATACTCATATAAACATTTTTTTCCTTTTTTAATCTTGTTTAATCTAAATTACTGGAAAAGTAATAATTCGGTTTTGTAATTTAATGCAAAAAATATTATTATGCTTATAAAATAGAAAAGACTCTTTTGAGACGTGTCAAATTATATAATTTGTACATTTAAAAATATTATTATGATTTTTAGTTCCATTTTTCTTCCTTTTTCTTGATTTTCTTTTCCTTTTAAGGTGAAATTTTATTTTTAATTTGTAAATTTTTAAATTTTGTTTTATATCATAAATTTGTTACATTGTTATAATTTTTTGATAAATTAATTTAGTTTAAACGTGTGACATAATTAAATTGGAAGAAAAGTTTTACATGTGTCACATTTGATTGAGCGATTGATGTATGTCACGTTAATTATAATTTTTTTAACAAATCTTAATAAAATATTGATGCATTTGTATTACACTTTTTTCGCAATTATATAACCTTTTGGTTCATAAAATTCTGAAGTCGACAAGACAGTATCAATATATACGGGTAGTTAATTCTCGCAAAGATTATTGTTTAAGTTACATTTATTAAAAGAACTTATAGGTGTTGAACATGGCACCATCATCTCATCCGGAGGCTTTCACCAAGGTGATTAGTTCATGTGCTGCATTTTAACGCGTTTAACTATTATTTAGGCGAAAAGAGAAATGATCGACCGATCTACACTAAGACTGATTGATGCTTTCATAAGAAATTTCCCCAAGCATTTTCAATCGACCGATTATCATAAGATTATTGATTCTATAAGAGATCGATCGTTCTGAACTGCGATCGATCGTTTTGAATTGCGATCGATCGTTTTGAAATGCGATCGATCGTTCTGAATTGCGATCGATCGTGATATGTTAGACTTTATATAAAAGAAAAAGAATGACCGAACCCGTTGGATATCTATAAATCCTGACGAAAAAATAATTTTTTTTCCAGAGTTTTCCTGTTTTTGACTCAATATCCATCAGATACGACCTATGATATATAAAATATGTTATTTTAGCCATGTTGGAGATTATATCTTCTATTTTTCATTTTTTGTATCTTGTAAGTTTTTGGGACAAGGAATCTCTAATTCTACGTTTCTTTTGAAGAACTCTGAATCCTAATTTTTCTATATAGAATTATTTTAATTTTTAACATTTTAATTTTTATCAAAAAAATCGTAGCATATCAGTTAGTATTATATAGTGGATTCGTTCTCTAGCATAGTACATTTTCTGGTGTGCATTTAAATAGTACCATAGTCTCAAAACAGCAGAGCTTGAATGGTTACTATATGTACCATAGTCTCAAAACAGCAGAGCTGGAATGGTTACTATATGTACCATAGTCTCAAAACAGCAGAGCTGGAATGGTTAATATATGGTATAAAAATAGCAAGATTTTCTCCTGCAAAGTCGAGAGTAGCGAGATCTAGCTGACCAAAGCAAGCAGCTTGTCAGGGCCTCCAAAATCTATTATTGTGTTTGGCAGGAAGATGTTGGATAGACTAAAAGAAACGGTTCAACTTACAATGGAGTGAAGAAGATACGGTTAGGTTTGTTTAAAGTCATTGTTAGTTTTAAGGTACCTACTTAAAAATATCTAAAAAGAAGAGTGACTAGTAAAGTTTGGGGGCTAAGGAAGTGATGATCAAAGCTATCTTGTTGGCATTACCGTTGTATACACATTTCTGCGTCAAATTACCAAAAACCATGTTTGGTAAAATTGTATCAGTCTTAGCTAGGTTTCAGTCCAAAAACCAGGCTACATAAAACAATATCCACTAGAAAGATTATAATCTAATCAATATCTCAAAAGGGAAGATGGTTTGAATTTTAGAAATATAAAGGCTTCAACTTAGCTCTACTCGGAACCAAATTTGGAAATTAGCCATTAAACTACCATGTTTGTTAGCTTAATTCTTCAAACGAAAATACTTTCTTCACTACTTGCCCTTGGAAGCATCTCTGGGATTTATATCTTCATTTATATGGAGGAATATTCATGCAGCAAGAGTCCTTATGCAACAAAATATAAGAACAGAATATGTCTTCGGACACGGTATTAGGCTCCTAAAAAGACCCCTAGGTTAAAATCATGTTTTAGTCCTTCGTAAAGAAATCTTCATCTCCTAAGAGATAGATAAAGAAATCTTAATAATGTTCGAAAAAATTAAATCATATGATTAAAATAATCCAAAAACTTCAATTGATAATTACATGTTCACGTATCAAGAGAATATGTTATGAGAAAAAATTATGTATGGCATGACAGTTAAATATTCTATAAAATTTCAGAATTTGTTATTATAAGAAAAATATAAAGATGTTGTTTAAACTTAAAAAAGTTACACCTAAAATTGAAAGGATGTTATTTGTTAAATTTTTATTTTTTCGGCGGATGTTTTTGCATACCAAAAAATAATGTTATATGGTAGTGGAAATATAACTTTATGCGTTTTTCTAAACCATAACCAATAACGTTTGTTAAAAAATATTAATAGTTATGATGGTCGTTTGTCCGCCATAGTTTTATTAAGCTTCAACTATAGTAGATTATTGATCGTTTATTTGTAATAGTTATCTATAGTTAATCGAAGCGATCAAACGTTATGTTATTCGTCGCAATTTTTATAACCGTTGATTAAAATTATAGTGGTACGATTAAAAATCTGCGATCAACCACAATTACCATCGATAGATAAACGAACAACATATACCACAGTTACAACAATAATGTTGGTCACAACTACAAATGTAATGTTAATCGCAACCATTACTAGTAACTATCGACTGCGAGCAAACGAACAAACCAAACGCATAAGATATCACGCTCCCGTGCGGTCATTCGAATAGCAAAACGTAAATAAACAAAATAGATAGATATATTGATCATTAACAAAGTTTTAAAATTAACTAACAAACAAAATAGATTGAAAACAAAAAGTGTGAAAATAAATTTAATACTATAAAATTGCAAGGTGTGACTAACAACAGAATCTCCATGGAAAGACAATAAACCAATCAGGATGCAAGAATGGGGATGACCGTTAAATTTAAACCAATCAGGAGGTAGAATCAGATCACTATTGGGTCCCATTAAAAGATTCGTCTTGATTCGATGACCAATGGCCACGCAACATTTATTTTTATTTTTTCTGGAGAACACCACAAAATTACTTGGTAATTTGATATCAACCACTTATGTTCTTCTCTCCAAATTGTGTTTTAATATTTATATGTGACGTGTTTCCAGGAAAATAAAGTTTAGGGTTTACTTCTAACAACTACACGAATTTATAAAAATAAATCTATTTTCACCCGTACTTTTGGGGTCTTTTATAAGTTACATATACTGCATTTTTCTTCCGTAAACTACATAAACTTCATAAATTATTCCAATTACAAAAATTTTGTTAATATTTACATGTTAAATTGTTATTAAATCTAGTTTTACTTCGAAAACTTGATTTTAATTTCAAAATAAAATCAAGTTAAAACCAGATTTTCGAATTAGAACTAGATTTAATAGTTATTTAACGCATAAACATTAATAGAATTTCTGCAATTAGAAGAATTTATGAAGTTTGTGTAATTTATGAAAGAAAAATATAATTTATGTAGTTAAAAGAAGATCAAAAAATACGGGTGGAAATAGGTTTAGTCGCATAAGTTTGTGTAGTTGACGGAAGTAAACCCTAAAGTTTATAATAGCGATTAGATCCTAAATTCTTTACGTTATCGTTTAACTATTATGAAAACGAAAACGGTGAGAATGCAAGAATGCAGACATTTATTTTCAAAATATTTTAATAAAAAATTAGAGTATATGTTTTTATCGTAAAATATATGATGAATGCTTTTTTAGAATTTTTTATCTCCACCCCCAAAACAATTGAGACCACACTATGTAATTAACCGTCAAAATTAAAAAAAAAAAAAAACTAAACTGAAATACGTCCGAGAAGCCACACACACACATGAGTCTTCTTTCGTTCCAAAACCATATAAAGTACACTCTTTGGGTCGTACCAAGACCTCTCTCTCTCTCCATTACAGAAACTCTCCCTGTTTCCATCAGAATTACTTTCTCCCGGTTCTGTTGGGTAATATACGCACACAGAGCAAATTAACGATGGTGACCGATGTGGAGACTCGAGCCGCGAGCGTGACGGGAGGGAAGGTGGCGCGTGCTTGTGACGTGTGCACGAGGAGATTACGTGCTAGCTGGTACTGCCCAGCCGACGACGCTTTCCTTTGCCAAAGCTGTGACGCCTCGATCCATTCTGCCAACCAGTTGGCGAAACGACACGAGCGCGTCCGATTACAATCACCTTCATCTTCGCCGAAGCTTATGAATACGACAGAAAAAACGACGTCGGTATGGTACGAAGGGTTCAAGAGAAAGGCGAGAACACCTCGGAACAAGGGTTTGGCGTTTGTGCAGATTAATTTGAACGATCCTCTTGTTCCGGAGCTTGGTGGAGAAGAAGAAGAAGATGGTTTTTTCTCGTTTTCTTCTACAGATGAGAAAGAGGAGAGTCTGAGTTGTTGCGTGCCGGTTTTCGATCCTTTCTCGTCAGAGATGGTGATTGATGATAACAGCTTCGGGTTAGTTCCTTATATCACTACTAATCGAGGAGACCTAGGAGAAATCGAGAAGGCAATCATGGATGATGAAGGTTTAATTGGGCTCTTTCCGTTGGATATGGATCTTGAGGAGCTCACTATGGACATGGAGTGCTTACTTGAGGAAAAACAACCTTTCTTGGGAGTCAAGGAGCTCGACAATATAGGACTCAAAGCAAATGATAACGTAGGGTTTGAGATAAACCGTACGGAGTTGAAGAGTGTTAAAGATGAGGAAGAAGAAGGAGCTAAATATGAAAATGGAGGATCAAGGGAGAGTGATGGAGAAGAATCTGAGGATGATCAAGATAGGAAGACACGTTTGTTTTTGAGATTAGATTACAAAGCTGTGATTACTGCTTGGGATAATCATGGTTCCCCTTGGAAAACCGGAACCAAACCGGATTTTAATCTCGGCGACTGTTGGCGGGAGTGCTTGGTATTTCTTTCTCCCTTCTTGTTAAGTCATTAGTATTGCCAACTGCCAAGTATCGTTGACTTTTACTTAAACAAATTAAAACATAGATTTAATACTTGAATCGATTGATCCAGTTGGGAGGACACACGTGTTCGTCAAGTGTGATTGATGGGTTTGACGCATCTGTAACACGTCAGCAAGGGAGAGGCGGAGGAGGATCAGACGAGGAGAGAGAGGCGAGGGTGTTGAGGTACAGGGAGAAACGGAGGACGAGGTTGTTCGCGAAGAAGATAAGATACGAAGTTCGGAAACTTAACGCTGAGCAGAGACCTCGGATTAAAGGTCGGTTCGTGAAGAGGACGTCACTTTTGACGTGATTTTATTTTATGTTATAATAATCAAGAATTTTATAACGTAACTATTAATAATTGTGTATCTTGTAATAACCGAAGCTTAATTCTCAGAAATCTGAGGTCGATTGTTTTGGCTGGCCACTTGTGGTTTTTAGTATAAGGCATGTTTGTGTGTTGTTTGGTGTTTATTAGTTCATTCATAAACTATGCCTTATATATATTTATGGTTGAAGATGTATAACAAAGTCGTTGTAGTATAGTGGTAAGTATTCCCGCCTGTCACGCGGGTGACCCGGGTTCGATCCCCGGCAACGGCGCTTGTGTTTTATTTTCAGCTTTTTTTACTTTTTGCAACATATAAATAAAAACAATTTACGCGCATAACGTGCGTCTAACGACTTCTAGTAAATCCGGTTTGGTTCGGTTTATAATTGTTTTGTTTGATTTACGTATTGATTGCTCATTTGCATGTCAATTTGTATCGCATTCTTCTATATGTCTCTGGGATATAATTCCATGTTAATTTATATATATATATATATATATATTGATATTGCATTCTAGATTTGATGTAGATTGATTGACTTCTTTTCTAGAGGTTTAATGTTTATAAAGAGTCATAAAAGTTTAATAGTATAAAGATTTATTTTTAAAATTTCTATGATACCCGAAATCCGATAAAATAAAATTCTTGTTAATTCATACTAAACAAAACTCGATAGTTTTAAACCCTCATTTTCAAATAGACTTTTGAACAGGATTTTGGAATCAATAATTTTTAAAAGGTTTAACATTATTAATAATGAATATACCTTGTGGGGCTCTAACCATCTAATACTTCTTTTGTCACCGAACTAATTCCAATTTTGGTTTAGTTGTTCTCAAATTTGATCCTAGAATTAAGAACTTGTATGTTCAAGGAACCGTTTTGATTGACCTTCATTTCAATCAAAATTAAACTACATTTTACTGTTAAAGTATATTTCAAAAATTTTAGTTTAAGTTTGATTTCTCACATCTCTAATATATGTGATTACTCTTTAGCAAAAAGAGCGCAAACACCAAACTACCTGACAAAAGAGATTAGGAAAAATGTTTTTCTTGTATTGTCTTAGGTCATTGACCTCTATATATACATTTCCATATACACGTTTATTTTGGATAACTACAAAATAATATTAACATACATCTATAACTAAAGATAAATGTAAAATATTCTAAATTATCTCAATATCCCCCCTCAAGTTGGAGCATACAGATTGGAGATGCCCAACTTGACTAAAAATGCATCAAACTCCTTCTTACCTAATGCTTTCGTAAGAATATCAGCAAGTTGTTCATTAGTAGAAACATGAAAAGGTTTGATTAACCCACGTAGAATATCATCTCGAACAAAATGACAATCCAACTCAACATGCTTAGTACGTTCATGGAAAACCGGATTAGCACTAATATGAATAACCGGTTTACTATCGCAAAAAATCGACATAGGCTCAGAGTGATCCATACCCAATTCTCCCAATAAACCTTTGATCCAACAAAGCTCCGAAGTAATTTCTGCCATTGCCCGATATTCAGCTTTTGCCGATGATCGAGAAACTATATCTTGCTTCTTCGTTTTCCACACAATGGGAGAGGTACCAAACTGGACAATATAACCTGTAAGAGATCATCTAGACAATGGACAAGACACCCAATCCGAGTCACACCAACCACTGACATGAAAGTTTGATTCAGCTCGTAGTAGAATACCTTGACTAAGTGTGCCCTTAAGATATCGAATAACCTTCTGCGCCGTAAGCCAATGTTCTTCTTGCGGTTTATGCATAAAGCTAGAGAGAACATGAATAGCATATGTAATATCATGCCGAATAGCTGCTAGATAAATAAAACGCCCCACTAAGCGTCTGTAACGTTCAGGATCATCTAGGAACAGTCCGACAGCGAGGCTCAACTTGTGATTTTGATCAATAGTAGAACCGGCTCGCTTACACCCAAGAAGACCCATTTCTTTAACAATATCAGTTGCATACTTTCTCTGACAAAGATAGATCCCAGATGGACTACAAGCAACCTCTAACCCTAGAAAATATTTTACCATTCCAAGATCTTTCATACGAAAACAAAGCGACAAATAGGCTTTAAAACCAGCGATATCCCGAGGAGAATTACCAGATATAATTAAGTCATCAACATACACTAAAATACGCAGCGAAATATCATTCTTTGAATAAATGAAAAGAGAATAATCTGATTGAGCCTGTGTAAAACTATAAGTGATAAGAGCATTTGCAAGTTTTGCAAACCAACACCTAGGAGCCTGTTTTAAACCATACAAGGATTTTTGAAGTCGACAAACCCGTGTTTCACCGGTGGGACAAAAACCAGGTGGTAGCTTCATATAAACCTCATCATGTAAATCGCCATGTAGAAATGCATTATGCACATCCATCTGGTGAACTTCATGATTCTTCTTGGCTGCAAAATCAAGAAACAACCGAACCGTCTTCATCATAGCTACTGGAGCAAATGTCTCATCATAATCAAAACCTTCTTTCTGGTGATTTCCAAGAACAACAAGTCGAGCTTTATGTCGCTCGATGGTGCCATCAGACCGATATTTAGTTGTAAAAACCCATTTACACCCTAGCGCCTTCTTATTCGGAGGAAGTTCTTCAAGTCTCCATGTGTGTAACTCCTCAAGGGATTTATATTCAGAATGAACAGCTTGTTCCCAATGTTTATATCGCATGGCTTCACTAAAAGATCGTGGCTCCACATCCGCCGTCAATGCCATTAAAAACTGTTGATAATTAGGAGAAAAACGATCACTTGAGACATAATTAGAGATTGGATATAACGAACCTGAGGATAGCTATGGAGCGGAAGTTGATAAGTCGAGAGAGAGAGAAGAATTGTTTCCGGAAATAGTTTCGACAACGTAATCGTGAAGCCAAACATTTTGGGTTTTCGTACGATGGCCTCTTCCAAGAGAGATCATAGATGAAGTATTGGGTTGATCATTAACCGGTTCAGTGGTATCGTTTTGGTCTTCATCAAAATTAGGATCAGTGTTATTGGTTTGTTCTTTGGTAAACCTTGGTTCAATCGGAACGGAATTCTGATTAGAGGAAGATGGAGTAGCGGAAGCAAAATCATCAGCAGAAGATAGGACAGGTGGAGTGACGAGCGATGATTCCAAAACCGCAATCAACTGGTTACTATTGAACAAAAATTCCAACTCATTAGACACGACATCACACGATGCAAAAACTAATTTCCGTTCCAAATCATAGAGTTTCCAGCCCTTTTTCCCATAAGGATAACCCAAAAATACGCAGCGTCTACTCCGGGATGTAAATTTGTCACATTTGTGGTCAAAATTGTGAGCATATGCAAGACACCCAAAAACTCGTAAATGTTTATAACCCGGAGGGTGTCCATAAAGTCTCTCAAACGGCGTTTGATTTTGAAGAAAAACTGATGGTATCCGGTTTGTGAGATAACCAGCCGTAAGAACGCATTCACCCCAATATTCAATAGGAAGATTTGCTTGAAACCGGAGAGCCCTAGCAACATTCAAAATATGACAATGTTTCCTTTCAACTCGGCCATTTTGTTGCGGTGTATGAACACAAGAAGTCTCATGTAAGATACCTTGCTCTCTAAAAAACCGTGTGAGACACATAAATTCTGTACCATTGTCACTCCGAATTGTTTTGACTTTTTTGTTAAACTGACGATCAATCATAGCTATGAAATCTTGGAATTGTTGTGAAACCAATGTTTTATCTGTGAGAAGGTAAAGCCAAACCGCCCTAGAATAATCGTCAATAATAGTACAAAAATATCGTGAACAGCAAAATGCTGTTGTACGATATGGACCCTATAAATCAACGTGTATTAAATCAAAAACTGCGTTTGCATTAGTCAAACTATCGGAAAAACTGTGGCGAGTTTGTTTTGCTCTAAGGCAAATATCACAATGTTTAAGTAAAAATTTAGTACTACTAGAAGAACCACTAACTACCAGAACATTCCCAGTAATTCGAGGCGACGGATGACCCAAACGATTATGCCATAAAACCACATCAGAATTCATAGTTGCTTAGAGCGCCGAAACTATATTTATTCCTCAAAACCGGTACAGTCCATCTCCCTCTCTTTCACCCACTCCAATCAGCATCCTCGTTTTGCCTTCCTGTAAAATCATGAGCTTATCGGTGAACTGTCCAACAAGAAAATTATCAGTGACAAGTTGACCAAGAGAAATCAAATTCGTATGAAACCCATCAATAAAGAAAACATTTTTCAAAGATAAATAAGGGGTAAGATGGACCGTTCCCAATTTTGAAGCATGGGCATTGGTTTTAGCGGGTAAAATAACCGATAGTAGAGAGATTTCTCTTGTATTATCAAGAAATTCTAGACAACCTGTCATGTGATGTGTAGCTCCAGTATCTAATATCCAAACATCATTCTTACCACCAGATTGTGCAGAAGATTTGCCAGAATTGATGAGACGTTGGACCGCAGTCCACTGTTCATTAGAGAGGCCAACTACGCCAAGTCAATCAACATCTGTAATCGTAGAAGAAGAAACCATATTCGCTGAATGAGCTGTTGGTATTTGGGTGAAGTTGACGCGTGGAGATGTACCTCGACGACGACCAGCTAAATTCAGAGAAGACCCGCGACCTAAACCGCGTCCGCGAGATTTATTAGGCCACCACTCAGGGTATCTAATTACCTTAAAACATGATGCTGCTTCGTGATCCATTCTACCGCATACCGTATAACTCTTAGAGGGATCACGATTTGGAGGAATTGTGCTATAGCTATCCAGATTGTACTTGTTCCAGATTTTTGGATATCACGACTCCATATTTGAGACGATTGGCGAGAGCCAGATGGAGCTTGTGCCGTGAATCCAATGATTGCCACCTCTGATGTTGTATTTTGTTTAATGGTTTCATTTTGAACAACAATTTGGTACACGCTATCAAGATCAGGAAGAGGGGTCATAACACATAATTGAGATCGAACAACACCATGAGTTGCGTCGTCCAAGCCAGCAAAAAAATCATGAACTCGAAGAAGATCTTTTTCTTTTTCAAATGATGTATTAAGATCACTGGTACAACATCCACAATTGCATCGTTTAGGGGGCAAACATTCTTCTATCGCATCCCAAATCTTAGAAAGACGTCCAAAATAATCATCAACAGTGCTACCTTGTTGTTTACAAGTAGCTAGAGAGTTTCTCAATTGCTGAAGATGAGCCCCACTTTTGACAGAAATTTTTTTCTTTATTGTATCCCATAAGTCTTTTGCTATTTCTCAAGTTGAGATCGAGGATCGCAATTTTGGCTCAATTGTGAGTTTAATCCATCCTACTAGAAGATGATTGCTGGCAGTCCAATCTGCAAGAATTGCATCACCATCTACAGGTTTCGGAATCGTGCCATCGAGAAATCCAAATTTTTTCGAGAATTGAGCGTAATCCGTAAGTTTAGTGCCCATTCGTCATAATTCGAACCATTGAGAAGCGGTTGAGATATGACAACTCCAGGATTATCGTTTGATGTGAGATCAAACGGTGAGATTGTTTTGTAATTAAGAGTCACGGGAGGATTAACCATAGTGAATCAACCAAAAAGATGAGAAAAGAAAAAAAAAAATTTTAAAGAAAAAAAAATAGGAGATGATTCGTGAGAAGAAAACACCAAAAAAATCAAAATATCTTCTCTGTTTTGTAGAGATAAAACAGAGAAAGAGAATAAAACAAAATTGAACTTTAAAAAAATTGAAAGAAGACAAATAAAAGAAAAACCAGATAAACAAACGAGCGTTTGTTGGAGGAAGCTGAATTGGAAAAAGTTAGGTTTTTTTTTTCTTTTTTAAGTCGCTGGCTCTGATACCATAACAAAAGAGATTAGGGAAAATGTTTTTCTTGTATTGTCTTAGGTCATTGACCTCTATATATACATCTCCATATACACGTTTATTTTGGATAACTACAAAATAATATTAACATAAATCTATAACTAACGATAAATGTAAAATATTCTAAATTATCTCAACACTACCTATTGTTCATGTAAAATCACACTTGATCGATAAGGTTTATATTTGTGACAATCACCTATTGACCAAACTTAGTTTAACATAAGAGTTTTGTTGCCAAAAACACACACATACAAAACAACAACTACTATATTTCCCTGCCCAAAGAAGCATAATTGTTTGAGATGTCTGCACATCATGCATAGTAGCTTTTCTGTAATAAAAGAACCTTATCAAGATCAATGTATGCATGTGTTAAGCCGTATAATAAAGCCTTTTTCACCATGTTTCAATTTATTTAGCCAAGAAGAGACGTTTATAAGCTTGCACAAATGGATCGCTCTCTCCTCTCTTTTTAAACAAACTCAAAATGTATGATTTCTAGTACATGACTCCTCGCCTTCCAGACAAAGAAAAAATTATCTATTTTTGAAGATGGAAGACCAACTTTACCATATTTTGAAACATATTAAAAGATTTAAAAATTTATATTAAGATTTTAAATTGCATTTCTTCATTACATATTACCTACAAAATTGGTCGTGAGTGATCCCAAGTAAACAACACTTTTATATTCATTCACTTCAGTGACTAATGTATCTCTATAGTATTCTCCTAGAGACATACGCCGGAGAACCGCACCATCGGAATTGATTTTCACCGCTGATGGCTCAGTGGGAACCACTATAAGCTTCACGGAGTTCGAGGCGACCCAAAAATCTCCATCTTCTGTTCTCCTAATGTTGTCTGGACCAGGAATCGATGGTACAAAAATCTCCCAGGTGTTGGCTTTTGGACCTTTGATCCAATACCTTAAGATCCGATTCCTTAAGAACTCTCCCACAAGAACAAACCTTCCATCGGAGCTCACGGCGCATCCGGCGGAGCCACTTAAACCGCTTAACAAAACGGTGACTGTATTTTTCTTTGGGTCGTACCTAAAAAGCCTCCCTGTCGCATCGTTAACCGCAACCGCCAAAACAAGTTGACTGAAAAAGGTACGTTCAACTGGTTAACAAATATACTTAACCAAACCAAACTGAGACAAACCAAATCACAACAAGTTTCAATAACCTGGGGCCAAATCTTGTGCTGAAAGATGTGAAGTAAACGACACCAGTCACCGGATCTACATCTAAACCGTCAAGGAATCGGAATGGAAAACCGCCTGCGCTCTCGGCTAGGCGTTTGGCTTGGCCACCGCGGCGTGAAACAACATACAAACCCAAAAATGCATCGGCTATGTACAAATCTCCAGTTATCTCATTGAAAGCTAAACCGACCGGTCTACCGCATACGCTTCCAAGAAATACCCCAACAGCTTTATCACATAGTGACTTGTTCCTGTGAATTAGACATTTGGATTACTACAAATATTTGTATATATGTATATAAATACTGATCAAAACATACGCGATTGGTGAAATGTAAGCGAACACTGCAAAGCCAAGTTTTGGTCCTTGGTATTTCAAGATCTTTCCGCCGGAGACTCCGGTATAAGGTCCTCCACCATGAGAATCGAAAGCGAAAGCTTCGGGTCCGGAGATTTGCGGTGGCAGTAGAATCTTCTTGAAGGTTTGAAGAGCGGAGACAATGGAATGAGATGGGAAAAGAATGAGGAAAAGGCAGAGGATAAAAACTCTCTTCGTTTGCAACATTCTGATTCATCAATGCATCACATGAAACAGAGCAATATCATTTTTATACACGCACGTGGTTTGGCTTCGGTTTTAAATGGATATTAATGGATTATGTAATGGATCGGTTCTTGATTAGTTTAGATGCTGTCTTTGACATAAGTCACAAGACTTTTGTCTTTCTCACGTGAACCCGACAAAGTTTCCAACTAATCCAAAATTTCATAATGGAATACTCGTTTTTCTTTTCTTTAAATTATTTATGGATCTGTTCACGTACTATAATTTTTGTAACCACATCATTGACCGAATCTAATCAACACTTTATTTTGAAACAGTCATTTTATTTCTAAAATTCAAACTAATGTTATAGTCACTTTAAAGCTCAAGAACTCTGGTGAAAGGACCATACATAGTTCCAATATAAAGCTATCCTTTGATTGAATTAACGGCCAAAGGGTGTCTTGATCCAATGGCTGTGGTCACGACTGAAGATTAAAAATAGGAAGGATTTGAAAAGGGAGCTCCCAATTTCGACTTATTATTTTTTACACACATTGTGTTTAGAGAGAGAAAGATCTCATGCACCTTTTTAATGACATATCAATACAAATTCTTCGACAATTCAGTTCTACCAATGTCTCAAGACTCATTCGTAGAATCAAACCCTTAGATCTTTCCAACTTAGAAACAAACTGATGAAAAGACCAATTATAAAATTGATGAAAATATATGTTTCTACTTCTTTTGGTTGATATTTTGGGAAAATCTACAGTTTTTTTTTGAACCAACCAAAAGTAAGTTATTATTGGAAAGTTCAAATATGGAAAATATACCAAAAATTGATTTAAAATTTGAGTTCAAATGTAAAACTAATTTCTTTAAACTTTATTCCGCAAAACTAATCATTTTTATCCCTTAAAAATATTTATATTTACAGTTTTACCATTATCTTATATTTTTTATTTTCATTAAAAAATATAAAAAAACAATTACATACAATTTTAAGATGTTATATATATAATGCCTAGAATTCAAATTTTAAATCAATTTATATATATATATATTTGTAAAAAAGTGTTGGAGTCAATAATATTTATAAAATTTTGGATATCTAATATATTTTAACCGATTTTAATTTTTTTTTAAAAAGAATATAATTTTTTAACCACTAACAATCTAAGACATTTTTAAACAAATTCATAATATGTAATTTCGAGAAGATGACTTCATCTCATTCAAAGAAACAAAAAAAATAGTTGTTTTCAAAGACATGAAAGATATATTTTGTAGAGATGAGACATAAGTCGTATTGTAATTCTTGAAACTAAACAGAAAATTCTCATCTTATTAGGTCAAATCATTGTGCAATATATTTGGAAACAAAAACAAGATGGTGAAAAATTATGTTATTAATAAATGGCTGAAGATTCTAAATTTTTATTCTTCAAAACATACATAAAAAATTGGTTGTGAGTGATTCACCTAATAATATATTAAAGGACAAACATTGAGAGTGATAATTGCTTAGGTGTCATCACCATATTCATTGTCAATAATTTTATTAATTAATTTAATTTCAAATATAAATTATTTATTTTATTATCTAAATATTTTAATTAGATAACTTAGTTATAGAATTTAATGAGTTTTTAAACACTATTTAATTTTTAAATATACGAAGATTCAAAAATTAGGCACATTTAATTACTTGCCAATTTTAAAAATAGAAAATTGTTTTTTATATAAATAATTATTATTGTATACATATATAAAGAAAGTAAATATGTCAAATTTTTATAGATATAAAAACTTCATTAATACTATTTAATTCCATTTTTATATTATATGCAACTTTACTTTTCAACTCAATAATTAAAATCAATATATTGTAGTAATAATATAGTCGACATATATAAATCACAAATAATATAGAAATTATATCACTCAATTTTTTTTGTTTCCAAACACAATCAATATATTTGCAAATAAAATTTTATATTATATCAATTGTTTGTAATATTAAATTTGAATAACTAATAATTATTTTTTTAGTATGACTACTCTATATATAAGTAGATTCTATAATATAACAAAATTAATTAAAACTACTAATTTTATTAATTTAATTTAAAACATGTTTCAAATATTTTACTAAAAAATTTATAAATGTATTTTTGATTAACGTATCGTAAAAACAATGACAAAATAATGTAATATTATTTGAATAATATATAATAATAGTAATATCATTCTTTTATAATATATAATATTTTAAATCAAAATATTTATATAATTTTTTCATTCAAATAATACAAAATTTAAAATATTAATTTTAATAGGTAGTATTCTAGTTACCTCTTATATTGGTCACAATCTTCAATTTACTATATATGAGACAATAATTTTAAAAAATATTAGATTTATTATAAATTAAAAAACATGATATCCCTAATATATTATTTGAAAAATATTTTAACAAAATAACTTTATCCTAACTTGTTATTAACAGAAATACCAGACTGGCGTGTTATTAATACAATAAGTTTCAAATAAATATATAAATGAGTTTAAAATACTAAAATAATTACAATATATATCATTGCTATTACTTTGGTTAGAAAATCAATATATTTTATTAAACTAACAAAAAAATAATTTTAAATTTGCAAAAAAAATTAGTTTATTTTTTTAATTTATATATACAAAAATTAATATTAAAAATAATTTTAAATAAGAGTTAAAATTATATAAATATCTAATTACATTTACTAATAAACAATATTATATAATTTATGAATATTTTTTCATGGGTATAAATATAGTATAAGATTATATAGCAACTTTCATCATTAACTACATATTATACCATGCTATGGATGGATTATTTTTCTAATTTATATTATTATTTTGATTGTTTTAATTTTTTTTGATACTTTAAATATATTATTTAATTAAAACATTTTATTTTTAAAATTAATCAAAAATATTTTCTTTTAGTAAATAGTAACACAAACACTGGTAAATAAAAACACAAACACATAGCAGTTTTTAACTATTATAGTGATTATTTTTAATTTTTGTATTGCATGTTGTGATAAAAATATTTTTAGCAAGTTTAAATGAATCATAAATTTCTAATAATTATCATATTTCAAAAATTATATAATTTAAAAACATGTATATTGAAATATTATAAACATACCATTTTGTCGAGCAGTAGGATTTCAAGACCAGTGAATAAGTCTAACCAATATATTTTATTTTTACATAAATAACCGTTAAACTTCTCGAAAATGTTAAAAATATGAGATTGATAAAAGCAATGTGAAGTTTTTGATGTCATGATTAGTTTTAAGGGATAGTTTGCAAAGTTTATATTTGACAATAGTTATTGGTTTTATAGAGTTAGATAATTGAAATTCATTACTATGAGGATAGTGGTCATTAAAATCTGAGATAATGGTATGGAAGAAACGGTAATTTTATTTTAATTATTTAAATGGTTGGAAAACTAATAGTATAAAATTATGATAATGTGTTGAATTGCTTAAAGTGATAATTACTCATGTATCATTATTTTAGAATTTCTTATTTTGGAGTATTTGTAACTAAATTTTGAGATAATGGTATATAAGAAACAATAATTTTATTTTAATTATTTAAATAGTTGTAAGATTTGTTTAAATTGAGAATTGATAACATGTCAATATTTTAAAATTTATTAATTTGGGTGACATGGATAACATTAGAAGGCATATTAAATTTCTTTTATTTAGTTATATTTTTATATTTATTTTAATTGTGTATTTATAGCATATTTGTCTCAAATTCTTGTATTTGTATGTTTGAAACTTATATTTCGTATGTTATTGTTATTAAAAAATATCATCTTTTTTACATTGTAAATATATATTAATAAACAAATGTATATATATAGATTCTCTAGATTTTTCAAATAATATTATTATATTTTTTTGATAATTTGTGTAATCAAATATATACTAAAAAGTAGTTTAAAAATAAGATAAAAGAATTAACTATTAAAGACATATTTTTCATCTTTGTTTTAATAATGTAACGTGTTATTCTCGTAGAGCAAATTTTTTTTTGTCTATTTGGACCACATGAGAAATCTCAAAGTTTTACTTCTATTAGTATAGAATTTGCTTAAACATTATCTAACATCTATATGATACACAACAACACAACCTAATTAAAGTAAACATGAAATTAATGTGAATCAAATCTCTTGTTTTTAATATTATATATATATATATATGAACTTTCATTATTTTAAGATATAACACTAAGAAAACAAACATGAATACCTCCATGAGCGTCATCATTTTCTTCATACCTTTTTTCAAAAAATTTGCAAGTTCCCTCCATGTTTTTCCATCCTTAAGAAAAATAAACATACCATCCTTAACAAAAAAATTTTCCATCCTTAAGAAAAAATTAACTAAAAATTTTCAGAAAATGAAACTAATTAGTATTGTCAAATTATACCTCCATGTTTATAATTTGCAAGCCGAAAAAATTCTTTTGGAAACTTGCATAAGAAAAAATATTGTCCGATCACTCTCTCCTATCGTTTTAAACAAACTTATAATATTTGATTTCGAAAACATAGCTTCAATCCTCTCAAAGAAATAAAAAATATCTGTTTTCGAGGATATGGAAAGCACATTGTGTAGAGATGAGACACGAATCGTAATATATTTCTTGAATTTGCACGGAAATTTTCCATATTATTACGTCAAGGCACTTTGCAATGTATTTGCAAAAAACGACAAAAGGGTGAATGATTATGTTATCTAAATGGTTGAATAACTTGAAGACGCTACTTGATAGTATATCTTGTTCTCAATATAAAGTTAGAATTACTATCATTTTTAAAAGATTTTTTTTAAAGAAGCAAATATTTCTACTAAGATTATAAGATGCTTTTCTTCAATAAATATTACTGAAAAATTCGTTGCGAGTGATCTCAAATAAGCAAATATTTATCTCTTATATAGGTCACAATCTTCAAATTTACCATATATGGGGCAAATTTTTTAAAAATATTAGATTTATTATAAATAAAAAACCGTTATATATATAAGATTTTATCATCAGCTAAATCATACTCAATAAATTGATTTAAATATTTTATTTCAGACTACAATATTATTAACAAGTTTGAATAAAATTCATTCGTTTTAATCACTTATCTAAAAAAATGTTTTGAAAAGGGCGTTGTAGTTAATAACATTTAAAATATTTTGCGTATCTAGAGCTTTTAATTCATTTTAACACTCTTAAATAAGAATATACTGTTATAGCTTCTAACCATCTAAGACATTTTTGATTCACCAACCAATTCAGATTTAGGTTTAATTTTTATCAAATTTATTCCTCGAATCTATCGTTTTAAGAAATTATATATTCTATAAACTAGTTAGATTAAAATTCTTTAAAATCAAAAGTATATTACCTTTGTACCTCGATGATTTTATATGAAATTTAGTTCTTTGTACATTTAATCTCCGGATCTACTCTCTTTTCAAAAAAAGTGCGAACACAAAGATATCTATTTCTCATCTAGATAAGTCACGCCAAACCGCTATGCTTTATCCTTTTCATAGTTATCATATCAACCAAACTTAATTTAACATTTGAGTTTTGTTGTCAAAAAACAAAGTTTTAAAGCCTAAGAAAGCAACGATGTTTGAGCGGTCTGCACAACATGCATATGAGTTTTTATAAACATAAATTATCATTAAATAGTTTAATGCATGCATATATTATGCCTTATAGGATGCATGGTGATTGAAGTTGATGGGCCATTGGAAAAACTGCTCTATAAATTAACAATAACAAAGGGAGCTCAAGCGTGAAATGGTGAAATACCTCAACTCTTTCCGATGATTTTGACAATACTAATTAGTTTCATTTAATCCATCCTTAAGAAAACATCTTTAAGAACAAAATCAAAAATAAAACTTAACCGACATGAAATTAAAACCGATGAATTAAAGATGAAGTAACGGTTAATCAAGTCTATCGTTTCTAATATTTTACTGTTTCAGCTAATCTCTAACTTATATATATATATATATGAACTCTTATTCTTTTAAGTTATAACAACAAAAAAAAAAACAATGAAAACCTATATGAGCATCATCATTTTCTTCATGGCTTTTTTTATAATTTTTGAAATCTCTTTAGCTGGAAAGATTCCTTTGGAAACTTGCATAAGAAAAAATATTGCCCGATCGTTCTCTTCTATCGTTTTAAACAAATTCATAATATATGATTTCGAAAACATAGCTTCAATCCCCTCAAAAGAGCAAACAACATCTGCTTTCGAGGATATAGAAAACAAATTATGTAGAGACGAGGCACGAGTCGTACTTTACTTCTTAAATTCGCACGGAAAACTTCCACCTGATTACGTAAAAGCATTGTGCAATGTATTTGGAAATAACGACAAGAAGGTGAAGGATCACGTTATCAACAAATGGTTGAATAATACGAAGAAGCTACTTGATAGTATATCTTGTTCTCAATAGAGATTTAAAATTACCATCATTCTAAAAGATTTTTTTAATAAGAAAAAATTTATATTAAGATTATAAATTGCTTTTCTTCAATACATATTACCGAAAAATTTGTAGTGAGTGATCTCAAATAAGCAATTATTTACCACTTAGATAGATCAGAATCTTTAAATTTACCATATATGAGGCAATAATTTTAAAAGTATTAGATTTATTATAAATAAAAAAACCGTTATATATATAAGATTTTATCATCAGCTAAATCATACTCAATAAATTGATTTAAATATTTTATTTTGGACTAGAATATTATTAACATGTTTGAATAAAACTCGTTCGTTTTAATCACTTATTTTCAAAAATCTTTTTGAAAGGGTGTTTTAGTCAATTAAAATATTTTAGATATCTTGTGGCTTTTAAAAAAAAATATAACGTTATAGGTTCTAACCATCTAAGACATTTTTTATTCACCAAATAATTTAGATTTAGATTTAATTTTTGTCAAATTTAGTTCTCGAATCTATCGTTTTAAGTAATTATATATTTTATGAACTAGTTGGATTATAATTCTTTTAAATCAAAACTATATGACCTCTGTACCTTGATGAATTTAGCTGAAACTTAGTTTCTTGTACATTTAATGTCCGCATCTATTCTTCTTTCGAAGAAAATGCGAACAAAAATATACTTATTTCTCATCTAAGTCACCCCAAACTTAATTTAACATTTGAGTTTTGTTGTAAAAAACAATATCAATCATGTTTTAAAGCCTAAAGAAGCAAAGACGTTTGAGCAGTTTGAATAACATGCATATTAGCTTATATACAATAAATTCTTATTAACTAGTTCTATATATTATGCCTTATATGATGCTTGGTGATCGAAGTTGAGAGGACATTGAAAAAACTGCGCTATAATTTAGCAATCACAAAGGGAGCAGAAGCGGGAAATGGTGGAATTATGATTAAGCAATTTGGCAAAAATTATATAAGAACTTTCATCATTAGTTTGCTTAAACATTACCTCAACTCTATCCGTTCATTCCGATACTATTAGCTAGTTTCATTTAATCCATCTTTAAGAAAACATCTTGTATAACAAAATTCAAAAATAAAATTAAACCGACATGAAATTAAAACCACTGAATTAAAGATCAAGTAAATGTTAATCAAGTCTCTTGTCTTTAACATTTTACTGTTTTGAACTAATCTCTAACTTATATATATATATATATATATGTGAAATCTCATTCTTTTAAGTTATAACAACATGTAGTACCAACAATGAAGACTTGTATGACCATCACCATTTTTTTCATAGTTTTTTTCATAATTTTTGAAATCTCTTTAGCCGAGAACATTCCTTTGGAAACTTGCATAAGAAAATATATTCTCCGATCGCTCTCTCCAATCGATTTAAACAAATTCATAATATCATATTTCGAAAACATAGCTCCAAATCCCTCAAATAAACAAAAAATATCTGCTTTCGAAGATATATAAAACACATTCTGTACAGATGAGACACGAGTCGTAATGTACTTCTTGAATTTGCACGGAAAATTTTCATTTTATTACGTCAAGGTATTGTCCAATGTATTTAGAAACAACGACAAAAATGTGAAGGATTACGTTATCAATAAATAGTTGAATAACTCGAATACGTTCCTTGATATTCTATCTTATTTTCAATAGAGATTTAGAATTACTATCATTTTTAAAAGATTTTTGAAGAAGCAAAAAATACTATTAAGATTATAAACTGCTTTTTTCAATTCATATTACCTAAAAATTCGTCGGAATCGATCTCAAATAAGTAAATATTTACCTCTTATATATGTCACAATATTCAAATTTACCATATATGGGGCAATAATTTTAAAAGTATTAAATTTATTATAAATAAAATAATGAGATATATAAGATTTTATCATCAACTAAATCATAATTAATAGATTGATTTAAAATATTTTATTTCATACTAGAATATTAATAACAAGTTTGAATAAAATTGGTTCGTTTTAATCACGTATTTTAAAAAATCTTTTTGAAAGGGTATTGTAGTCAATAACATTTAAAATATTTTGGTTATCTATTAGATTTTAATTGATTTTAACACTTTTAAAAAAGAATATATCATTATAGATTCTAACCATTTAAGACATTTTTATTCACCAAATAATTTAGAGTTTGGTTTAATTTTTGTCAAATTTATTTTTCGAATATATCGTGTTAAAAAAATTATATATTATATGAATTAGTTTGATTACAATTCTTTTAAATTAAAAGTATATGACCTTTGTACTTCGATTGTTTTAACTAAAATTTAGTTTTTTGTACATTAATATCCTCATATAATCTTCTTTCAAAAAAAGTGCGAAAACAAAGATACTTATTTCTCATATAAATCACACCAAAACACTATGATTTATCTTTTTCATAGTTATCATATCAACCAAACTTAATTTTACATTTGAGTTTTGTTTTCAAAAACAACATCAACTATGTTTTAAAGCCTAAGGAATCAAAGATGTTTGAGCGGTTTGAATAACATGAATATCAAATTTTATAACAATAAGTTATCATTAACGAGTTGAATGCATGTATATATTATGCCTTATAGGATGTTTGATGATTGAAATTCATAGGACATTGCAGAACTAGCAATCATAAAGGGAGTTCAAGCGTGAAATGATGAAATTATGATTAAACAATTTGGCAAAGATTATATAGCAACTTTCATCATTAGTTTGCCTAAACATTATCTCAACTTTATGTGATGATTTTAACACTATTATCTATTTTCATTTAATCCATTATTAAGGAAACATCTTTTATTTAGGCAAAATTCAAAAATGAAATTAAACCAAAATTCAAAAATGAAATTAAAGATGATGTAAATGTGAATCAAGTTTCTTGTCTTTAACATTTTATTATTTCAGCTAATCTCTAACTTTTATATATATATATATATATGAACTCTCATATTTTTAAGTTATAACAACAAGAAACCAACAATGAAGACTTACATGACCATCATCATTTCTTTATAGTTTTTTCATAACTATTGAAATCTTTTATCCGATAAAATTCCATTGGAAACTTGCATAAGAAAAAATATTGCATGATCTCTTTCTCCTATCTTTTTAAACAAACTTATAATATCTGATTTCGAAAACATAGCTCCAACCCATTCGAGGATATGAAAAACACATTTTGTAAAGACGAAGCACGAGTCGTAATGTACTTCTTGAATTTGCACAGAAAATTTTCATCTTATTACGTTAAGACATTGTACAATGTATTTGGAAACAACGACAAAAAGGTGAATGATTACGTTATCAATAAATGGTTGAATAACTCGAAAATGCTCATTGATAGTTTATCTTGTTCTCAATACAAAGTTAGAATTACCATCATTTTTAAAATATTTTTTTAAAGAAGCAAATATTTCTACTAAGATTATAAGTTGTTTTTTTCAATAAATATTAATGAAAATTTTGTTGTGAGTGATCTCAAATAAGCAAATATTTACCGCTTAGATAGTTCAAACTCTTCAAATTTACAATATATGGGACAATAATCTACTATATATTAAAGGACAAACATTGAGAGTGATAATTGTTTAGGTGTCATCACCATATTCATTCTCAACAATTTTATTAATTAATTTAATTTCAAATATAAATTATTTATTTTATTATCTAAACATTTTAATTAGATAACTTAATTATAGAATTTAATGAGTTTCCAAACACTATTTAATTTTCAAATATACGAAGATTCAAAAATTAGAAAATTTTGACTTAGTAAATTACACATTTAATTACTCGCTAATTTTAAAAATAGAAGATTATTTTTTACATAAATAATTAATTATTGTACACATATGTAAGGAAAGTAAATATGTTGAGTTTTTATAGATATAGAAACTTCATTAAGATTATTTAATTCCATTTTTATATTATATGCAACTTTACTTTTTAACTCAATAATTAAAATCAATAATTGTAGTAATAATATAGTCGGCATATATAAATCACAAATCATATAGAAATTATATCATTCAATTTTTTTTGTTTCCAAACACAATCAATATATTTTCAAATAAAATTTTATATTATATCAATTGTTTGTAATATTAAATTTGAATAACTAATAATTATTTTTTAGTATGACTACTATATATATAAGTAGATTCTATAATATAACCAAATTTATTAAAACTACTAATTTTATTAATTTAATTTAAAACATGTTTCAAATATTTTACTAAAAAATTTATAAATGTATTTTTGATTAACGTATCACAAAAACAACGATAAAATAATGCAATATTATTTGAATAATATATAATAATAGTAATATCATTCTTTTATAATATATATAATATTTTCAATTAAAATATATTTATAATTTTTTCATTCAAATAATACAAAATTTAAAATATTAATTTTAATATGTGCATAGCACATGTAGTATTCTAGTTTTAAAAGTATAAGATTTATTGTATATAGAAAACCATATTCCATAGATTAATTTAAATATTTTATTTCTGACTAGAATATTATTAACACGTTTGAATAAAATTCTTTCGTTTTAATCACTCATTTTTTAAAGCTTTTGGATAGAGTGTCGGAGTCACTAATATTTAAAGGATTTTGGGTATCTAGTGGCCTTTAACTGATTTTAGCACTCTTAAATAAAAATATACCATTATAGGTTTTAACCATCTAATACATTTTTATTCACCACATAATTCAGATTTAGGTTTAATTTTTGTCAAACTTATTTAATCAATTATATATTCTTGGAACTAATTAGATTAACATTCTTTTAAATCAAAATTAAATGATTTTTATACATTTAGGATATATTTCGATAATTTTAGCTTAAATTTAGTTCCTTATATATTTAATGTATGTATCTATTCTCTTCCGAAAAAGTATGAAAACAAAGGTACCTATTTTTCATCTAAATCACATTAAACCGTTATGATTTGTCTTCATTATAATTACTCTATCTACCAAATTTAATTTAGCATTTGGGTGTTGTTGTGAAAAAGCAACGTCAACTATGTTTTAAAATCTGAAAAACCAAAGTTGTTTGAACAGTATGTACAACATACATATTAGTTTTTATAAAATAAATCATCAATAACAATGTATATATTATTTGTTGATTGGAATTGATGGGACAATAGAAAAACGGCCGATTTCCACAGAAATTTTCTTCGATTGAATTATGTATACACAAATTAGTAACTAATGCTAATATCTAAACAAACTATGCTTAAATTTGAATTTAATATACGAACTATTATTTCGCAGTTAAAACCAATAAATTAACAGAAAACGTTTGTTTGCCGTCTAACTGTGCTGACTAGTACGCCACGTTGGCGTCATTAACAAAACGACGTTGTTTCACATTAAAACAGAAGCAGAGTAAAACGACATCGTTTTTTCTCATTCCGACACTTAGTTAAATTGGAGAAAATTTGTGTGGAATAGAAACGGCGTCGTTTCTTATAAAGGGAAAAACTTTGGTAAAGTAGAAATCGGCTAGGATTTACGAGGAGAAGGAAATCGCGAATTAGGATGAGTGAAATCGCGAAGAAGAAGAGGGAAATCGACGAATACGAGAGTGTTATGTGATTGACTCGAAACGAAAGGGCATCGACAGTTGGTGTGGAAGTTTCTCAATCGAATCCGATGAAGTAAGTCGATTATCGTTCAGGAATTAGTAGATTTAGGATGAAATTAATAGTTGTTAGATGTGTGATTTCATATAGGAAAGCGTTAATGGTGATAGTTGTTGGAAAATTTTACGATTTATATAGTATTGAAAAAAGTTACGATTTATGTCTACTAAGTGTTTGACAAAATGCATGAATGAGTATTTGAAATCGATTTTATGCAGTAACGAAGGGGGGGAGAGAATTTAACTAAAATGGCGTTGTTTCACTCTGCTTCCATTTTAATGTGAAACGACGTCGTTTTGTTAATAACGCCAACGTGGCGTCCTACTCAGCATAGTTAGACGGAAAATAAACGGTTTATGTTAATTTGTTGATTTTAGCTGCGAAATTGTATTTCGTGTATTGAATTCAAATTTAAGAATAGTTTATGTAGATATTAGCATTGGTTACTAATTCGTATATACAATCCAATAAAAAAAAGTTTGTGTGCGAATCGATCGTTTTTCTATCGAAGAACTGTTCTATATTTGGGGTTTTGGCATTTCAACCAAAAATTGGTTAGAAATATGTGTGGCAATTTTAGAAAATTTTTGTGAAAATATTTTTGATACATATTGAAAGTTGAAATTCAGAACAAAAATATCGACCACTTTTCATCCGATTTTATTGACAGATTTCTAACAAAATATTATGTCGGAAAAAAACCAACCGTTTTTTGATCAAATTATTTTTTCAACAATCGATTTCCAACTTATATACCCATAAAAATCGATGGAAAATGATTTTTCGACAGATTTTTTTCCGGTTTGTCCATAAAACTTATTATGTTTTTTTGTAGTAATTATGCTTTCCAACGATATCGGTTTTTCGGTACTACTCACAGAAGGCATTAATGCTCTAGCGACCACAGGAGCTATAACCCGTGGGAGACAGCTATTCATCCGACTAACGATGAATCTGAAGAAAATCTTACCTCAAATCTCAGATCAACCACGATTTTGGATGTAAAAGATTTCTTATTTTACTATGATTTTAAATGTATAAAAAGAATTTGGGTTTTGATTTCCCGACCACTTGATTCATACAAGCTGATAAAGTTAAAAGAAACAAACAACTTTTCTATAAATAGTTAAATCATTTGCCCTAACACAAGACCCTTCAGCAATCTAATTCTCAAAATTTTATTTTTTTTAAGAAGAGAAAATAAATTAGTGATTGCATCTATTTCAAAGATGTGGAATTCGATTCTACTTTCTTTCGTACAAATGTATTATATTGAAAATATCAAATTTTTGTATGAAAATATTGAATTAATAAACCGTTGGACCATAATGTTGTTGTCCAAGATAAAAAAAAACAACACAAAGTTTTTCAAAACTAACTAAAATTGCTTTCTTAATTATTACCTTAACAACAAACAAATCAAAACAAATAATTTTCGAAAGCAATAAATGGGGTAGTGGATACATTACCTCTAAGTTTACTTTATAGATGTGTAGTTCAATTTTCTCTTCCTCATATAGAAATGTTAAATTTTCGTATGAAAATGTTGGGTTATCGTACCGTACTATTGTGGTCGAATGATACAAAAAAAAAAACAAATAATTCGACAATAGAAACTTCACTAGAAAAAAAAAACGTTTATCTTCACACTTATTCATATCCTTGTTTTTTTTATTAAAGGTTATCCTAGTAATCATTCATCTCCTCCTTGTTACAATCTTACTTAGAAAAAAATTCCATATTTCCGTTAGCAATTCTCTTGAATTTCAGGATTTTCATGTTCTATAAATTCTATCAAATTCAAAAATACCAGAGCTGCGATCTGGATGCTAACAACGATGACCATAATCTTGGGAAAGGTTCGAAAACGTAGCATCGTGTATCATTCACAACCATGCAAAAACAGCAATGTTTGGGTAAATGGTTTTGACCTATTAAAACCATTGTTCGTCAATGGAGGCATCTCTCCATGTTTTCTTACCCTACTTTAGTTCTTTCATGCATCAGTCTTGCCATAGCTAGCTAAACCGCTCAAGGAGACGATCAACGTAGCTGAAGATTATCGAGGCTCTTATAGTTGATTTCCGACACAATTCCAGATTGATTCTAGAAATTTGACATCAAGAAGTGGCATGAGTAAACTTTGTATTTATAGAAACAAAAATGTAATCCGACAGAAATCAATCAGTGTCTCCTTAATCAATTATACTTAATGAGATTTTTTTGTTGCAACTTCTATGCACATTGTTTTAAAGTGTAAATCTCTTTAACACTAATGTTTAAATGCAGGATATGTAAATAGCATATATGTTATACAGTTACATATATATATATACATACATACATGTGCATGTACATATCATATATAGATACGCCATATCTGAAATCACGAAATATTGCTTCAATTCTCACATTTAAAAACAAGATTGATAGTTTTTCATAAGTAAGAAAAAAAACAGACATATAGAATGTAGAAGCCAAAAATGTGTCTTTGATCGATGAACTTCAGAAAAAGGTTATGAAATCTAGAAAACAAGCTCATGTGGCTTCATTCCTTGTTTCAATGAGAACCTTGCGCCAAGGTAAGTTTTCAACTCTGGAACTGCTTCAATGGCTTTGATCAAAGCTGTATCTACGGCCTTTTGGTCATCTTTCTTCCCTTGTGGAATTTCCTTCTTCTCCTCTTTCTCTGCCTCAAAGAACTCTCCTTCACTCTTCTTATTCTTCTTCTCAGCAATCTTGCCAAAATATTTATCATCAAATTTATCGAGGCTGACTCCAGAGATGTCGACCTTTGTCGAAGTGCCAATGACGTAGGACTGGTTAACACGTCTCAAAGGAACACCATTAATCTTGAATGGTCCTACATGCCGATAAAAGAGAAACACGAAAGAATATGTAGCAAATGAGCTTTGCGTGAAATCAAAAATATATGATGCTTCATGATCACGAGAACAGAAGTACAAAAAGAACTCACCGGTCACAAGAAGTAAACCAGAGGGAAATTGCTTGAGAAAGACAACTCTCTTGCCCTTGAACCTACCAGCAAGAACAATCAGCACTGTCCCTGGGGTAATGCTTGATCTGCAATAAGAAGATCGGATTACAACAGTAACAGAATATCTTATTTTCTTTAGATATTCAGACCCAAAGTCAGACTAGGAAGGAAGTTATCAACTTGGAACGAGCTCAATCACAGAGACAATAGGAAAAGAATAAGAAAGCTATACAATGTTTGGCACAGAGATTAAGACCATTTCGGAGTAAAGTTAACAAAGAAAAATGACGCATTTCAACAAATTTACAAACAAACGAGAGCTGAATATTGTCAAAAATTGCATGGAGTAATAAAGTACCTGAGCTTGGTAGGCTTCGGCTTGCGCTTGTTGAGGAGAGGTTTCTTAACATCTTCAGCCGGATAGAATTTCGGTGGTTTCTCCACCGGAGCATCGACCTTCGACTTAGCGTCGTGGCGGGGAAAAACGCCGCCATTTTTGGCCTTGATGGCCCACAAACCCCTCTTGTGGTACATTTGCGACCTCGAGTACTTACCAACACCCCTAATCAGATCAGGGTTTCTACTGACCTTCGGGGTCCTCTGTTTCGCCGGCATGGTTGGTTTCTCTCAGCCGCAAACACTTGACGAAAATCGGCTGAGAATGGAGAGTAGAGGCGGACGATAGATAGCTCTAACATTTTCAGTACACAGAAACCCTAATTCAATTTTAGGGAAAGCCTGGGCTAGGCCCGTGGGCTTTTAATGCGAACCCAGACATTATAAGATTTGGTTCTTTAGTTACCTTTCTTAAGTGGTGAGATTTATTTCTTGTAACATGTTACCGCTTTGAATAAATTTTTACTAAGCATAAATTGATTTTTCAGAGTAATTTCAGAGTTTACATCCATAAATGTAAAAATTATAGTGATTGTTGTAGGAATTGTTCAACAATTTTCAACCAATTAGGACAACGACTTGTAAACTAGTGTTATTCCGACAATACGGAGAGAGTAGCTTCCATAGTGATACCAAACATGTCATTTATTAATCTAAAAGATCAATGGATACTTTCCGCAGTATAACCAACGCCAAATCTGATCAAAACTATAAATCAACGTTTCCTTCATCTCTAAGAGTGCAAATGTTGACTAAATATATTTTTGTTATATTAGAGTATAAGAAGCTTTTGATGAAGGTGATGAGTATTTCTCCTCTTCATTCACCTTCCCATGTCATTCGTCAACAAACATCAATCGCGTAAAAGGCTCTTCAAAAGACAAATTTTGATCAACTATCCATATGTAAAATAGCAGCAGCCAAAACAAAACTCTTTGGAGGGTAAAATTTGAGGAAACACATACTCTAGGAATAAAAAGGTTATGAAATCTAGAAAACAAGCTCATGGGGCTTCATTCCTTGTTTCAGTGAAAATCTAGCACCAAGGTAAGTCTTCAACTCTGGAACTGCTTCAATGGCTTTGATCAAAGCTGTGTCCACAGCTTTCTGGTCATCTTTCTTTCCTTGTGGAATCTCCTTCTTCTCCTGCGCAATCCAAATGGCACAAGGTGGTCAAGAATACATTTTTGATTTGGTATTGTACAAAGGAGTAGAAAGTTTTGTCTAGAACCAAATGCACAAAAAATGAGATGAATTAGATCAGTGGTTTGAGATACCTCTTTCTCTGCTTCAAAGAACTCTCCTTCTCCCTTCTTATTTTTCTTCTCAGCAACCTTGGCAAAGTATTTATCGTCGAGTTTATCAAGAAGGCTGACTCCAGAAATGTCAACCTTTGTGGAAGTGCCAATCACATAGGACTGGTTAACACGCCTCAAAGGAACACCATTGATCTTGAATGGTCCTGAAGATCAATAACAAAACACAAACATATCAGATGACGAAAGGTAGTATATGAGCTTTGATTCAACCTGTAGAAAGAGAAAAAGTTGATGAGAAATTATATTAAGAAGAACTCACCGGTCACAAGAAGCAAACCAGAGGGAAGTTGCTTGAGAAACACAACTCTCTTGCCCTTGAACCTACCAGCAAGGATGATCAGTACTGTCCCTGGGGTGATACTGGATCTGCAAGGATTATTACAGAAACATTTTCAGATACACTTGTCTCGATATAACACAAGTAAACATGGCAATCTTCTTAACCCCTACATTCCCATTATTGTCCAAAAATACACTAGCGGTTCGTGATTTTAACGATACTGAAACTTGTCAATTGATCCGGCAGATTCACTACTTCGGAGCCAAACACTTCGGTAATATTTACACGCACAAGGCAGAGCAGACTACATCAAGCATGGGCGCATCTACTAACACCAGCGAAGCTATAAAGTACCTGAGCTTGGTAGGCTTCGGCTTGCGCCTGTTAAGGAGAGGTTTTTTAACATCTTCAGCCGGATAGAACTTCGGTGGTTTCTCCGCCGGAGCATCAACCTTCGACTTAGCGTCGTGGCGGGGGAAAACGCCGCCATTTTTGGCCTTGATGGCCCACAAACCCCTCTTGTGGTACATCTGCGACCTCGAGTACTTACCAACACCCCTAATCAGATCAGGGTTTCTACTGACCTTCGGGGTCCTCTGTTTCGCCGGCATGGTTGGTTTCTCTCAGTTGCAAAGCCTAGATTCCAGTGGATAAAATTTTCCGGCAGCGGATATAAGCGGAAGGAGAGAGGTTATGAACCCTAAATTGACATGGGCCAATTGTGAGCTTCAAAGTTACGTTGGGCTTAATGGATATTATAAGTTTTAGAATAATTGGTTTAAAGGATTTAGTACTTTCAGTATCGAGTCATTCTTTTAATAAATATTAAACGTTTTCAAAAACATTACTCCTGTTAAATGATCAAAGCAACATTTTAAATTCTTCGACTAAAGAGTAACGTAGCAGATGAAATTGACGATAGAGCCATTTTCAAAATATTACAAAATATATTTTTTTTTTTAAATTCGTCAACAAAAAATGGCGTAGCATACGAAATTGACAAAATTGAAGTTTTTTTTTTACTTAACCAAATCTGCCTTAAGAAATTTTAGAACTGCACCTCCAAGAGAGACTCCTTAAGTATCTTAATTCCTTATAACGGGATAGAATATTTTTTAAGCAAATATAATAAAATATGATTTCTTTTTCTATTTTTCTTCATTTTGTGGTTAATGATTTCAACTGCATGTTGTCCAGGTCCAGTGTTTTAGCGACCAAGTTGTAAGTAATTAGTAGTTTCTTCAAGACTAAAACGGCGTGGAGTATTTAACTAAACCATCATTTTCCTCGAATTTTCAACATTTGTGTGTAACCAGACCGTTTTGTTTTCATTTTGTCGTGTAATGATTTTTAATTTCTTTTTTGCTTATTATTATTCACAAGTTGGTCTGCCTTAGAAAAGTCCGCACTCCAACTTTTACAGTGGATATTATTATATGACAAGAACACGTTACACATACTCTTTTGGCTTCTGCTTTTCTTTGATTCTTTTCTTTATGTAATGCATATTCCAATGTAATTAAATTTCTTTAGACGTGAGTTATGCCTTTGAAAATATTAAACCATAAGTAACTTTCCTATCACCAATTTTTTCTGTAAAGTATCTAAAGACTGATGAGAAAATTCAACTAAAAGAAACACATGGCAGTAAAATGTTTGACGCTTAAGGTTCGATTGAGTAAAGAGATAGTAGTTTAGTAATTATATTCTGATTACGCATTAAAACAAAATAATTTTATTAAAAGTAAAAGAATATATAAAAGAAAAATAATTGTCAGACTATCTATACATTTTATTAAACATGTTAAACTAAAAACATATATATTTACTATCTCTACAAGACTACACCCATAAAAGAACTATCGTTTCATTAACATCTTTTCTTACACATCTCTTACATAGAAAGCGAGACAAGTAAAAACGCAGTGGGAAAACACTATCAATCAAACATTTAATGATCTGAATGTTTCAACTTTGGAATATAATTGTTGAATAATTTGAATTTATCTTTTTATCTAAACCGTTGTTTGTTGCGTATGATTTCAATTACAATATCAATGTTATTTATTACCTTTTGACTTCTGCGTACCCTATATATTTAACATATTATTTAAAAAATATTTTAACAAATAAATCTTATTTTTACGTGTGATTTATAATTATGCCACGATAACGTTTCACACGATCAAAATATTTTAAAATAAATATTACATAAAATATATTTTATTATAGTATTTACGAAAAATGATTAGACGAATATTTAACATTATAGCATATATAAATTTCTAATATTTCAATCAAAATATAAACACAATATAAAATAAAATATTAGGAATTTAAAAAAATTAGCAAAACAAAATATAAAAAAAAATTTTGGATTAATTGAATATTTTTCACATCTATTATTGTTTATCTATTTAATTATATTGTCTATCCAAAATACAGACAATTTAAGTTTATAGTGTATAATATGATTTATTATTTATTTTATTTGTATAATCAATAATAAAATTTTGCAAAAAACAATTAATAAGAGATAAATTATATACATGTCGACGAATTTATATTTACTAAATATATAATTAATTATAATATGTGAATATTTTTTTCATGCAGAACGTATATCTAAATCTAATTTGATATTATATCTCGTTCTAAATTTTTCTAACTTAATGATTATTGTGCTAAAATGTTTAATAAATTAATTTTATATTTCTAATTCTTTTACACTTTTGTATATGTTTTTTGTTTATCTCCATAATACAACTCTAAAAATGTTTAGATTAAACTTGTGGCATAAAGATGCCAACATCCTTCACTTAAATATCTCATTTAGCAGATTTTATTATTATATAATTCATTTGAACACTTAAAACTTGTCCTGCTTTTAGATTTGTTGTAAACACTAAAAATTTGTAGTAATATGAAATGCAAGTCCGGTAAGTAACAATAATTGATAGTAGAAAAATAAATGATGATCGTGTTAAGAAAAAACAATCTACCAAAAATGTACAAACATGTAAAACAAATAGAAAAATACTATGATTGTCACCTTTTATAAAGTAGAATTATTAGATTTTTTGTGCTATGAACATTCCTTGTCATTTTTTGTGCCATATGTTTGCTTTTTGCTTTCTTTATATTATGTTTTTATTGATCACATCCCACTGATATATGGATTATAAATAAACTTAACTGTAGTAATAAAAGAATTAAATTCATATCCTATAACTTAACAGTGTTTACAACAAAATTTACAATAATTGGAGCTAATTTAACATGCTAAAAACATTTCATATGCAAAATAAAAGATAGATTTTATTTTTGGCTAAAAAGGAAATTTTTGTAAAACATTGCATAACCTAATGCCTAATATATTTAACTACTTCTTTAGAAAAATGGTAAATATGTTATTTGTTATAATATTTGGGCGCATCACATATATAAATGATGTAATTAGTTAAATTTGTTCTTGTATACTTATTCCAACTGTTAATTCTTGTACAAATGGGTTATGATATACGATTTTAGAAAGTGTAATTGGTGCGAATATTATAGTAATTACTATTTGGAAAGGGTGTGGTAATTCATAAAATGACAATTGGGTAGCTAGAAATTTGAGAATACGTACAAGAACCTCCATCTCAAGCAAACTAATTCCATTGATAAAAGTCTTTTCGTCAACACATATTTAACAAACACTAAAATCCTTTATAACCAGTTAAAATTTTAAAATCCACGTGTCAAACACTAAAAACGACGCCGTCGGCTGCGCATGAGACATTCACGCATAAAATAAAAGCTCTTAAGCTCTTTCCCCCAAATTCCTCACTTGCCTTACCCAGCGAAGTGTAAACAAAGCTCTTTCTCTTCTCTCTATCTACTTCTTCTTTATCTCAAACTACAAAAAGAAATAGAACAGTATCGAGGAAGAACATGATGTCAATAAGACGTATCTATCGATGCCTTAATAATCTTATCAAAAGATCCAGTCCTTTCTTTGTATGATCTATCACAAGCCTAAACACAAAATCTCTATCTCTCTCTAGCTTGCGTTATTACAATCAAGAATCAAGAATGGTGCGGACGCCTTGTTGCAGAGCAGAAGGGTTGAAGAAAGGAGCATGGACTCAAGATGAAGACGAAAAACTCATCGCCTACGTTAGAAGTCACGGCGAAGGAGGATGGCGGACCCTTCCTGATAAAGCTGGTATATATCTCTATTGTTATCAATTCTGCATATAATCATCCAATCAGCTTTAATTTCTTTGCATTATACTTTCTTACTATGAATGAGTGTTTTTAATCATTATAGGACTCAAAAGATGTGGCAAAAGCTGCAGACTGAGATGGGCCAACTATCTAAGACCTGACATTAAGCGTGGAGAATTTAGCCAAGAGGAAGAAGATTCCATCATCGAACTACATGCCATTCATGGTAACAAGTAAGTTCTAACTATAATATTGGTCATTTACAGGATATCAACTTTGCTTAAGGAGTAAGGACAACCCCAAGCTCCATTATTTCAAACAAAAGTTTATGTATTTCATTTAATATATACACCTATATTTAATTATTTATGTATCCGGTCAATTTGAAACTAAGAAAATATTTATTTTACAACAAAAATTTGATTGTATTCACAAAAAGTTGGCAAGTAAAGATAGAATAAACATATATATATATATTATATTTAAAAACAGTCCTTAACAATCCTCAAAGAATGTGTGTTTTATGAAAGTAATGATATAGTGATGATTTGGTATATACACATTTGCTAATTAATAAACAATGATTCGTCGGTCAGATGGTCGATTATAGCTCGTAGATTATCAAGAAGAACAGATAACGAGATCAAGAACCATTGGAACACTCACATCAAGAAACGTTTGGTCGAGAAAGGTATCGATCCATTGACCCACAAATCCCTCATCGATGGTGCAGGTAAATCACCTGACCATCCGGAGGTACTGTCGGATAACAGTAGCGTTGGTCAAGAACATGATCAGAAGTCAAACACTAAAAAGTTTTCAGCATCATCATCAGCTCGGTTCTTGAACAGAGTAGCTAACAGATTTGGTCAGAGAATCAACAAGAGTGTTCTGTCTGATATTATTGGAAGTGATGGCCCATTTACTAGTCACACTGTTCCTACTACTACAAGTTCTTATGAGTACGAGAAGTCAGCGAATTCTTCCTCTACACCATCCTCTTCGAATCTATGCATTAACCAAAACATGACCCTCGATGCAATATCTTTGTCCTCTTCCACATACTCGATCTCCTCCGATCCGTTAGTGTACGACGATACCTTCTGTAATATTGAAGATACGACGGGATTTTCATCAAGATTTTTGAGAGATGTTGTATCTCATGATGATGAAGAGTTCTTAATGTTAGATGAGTCTTGTTTGGAGAACACTTCGTTCATGAGGGAACTTACAATGATTCTTCAAGAAGACAAAATTGAGAGTACTTCCTTTGATTATAGCCACGTGACGCCCATTAGTGAAGTTGATGATTCCTTTGAAGGGATTGACACCTATTTTGGATGAGTATACAAGTCTCGAGAAATTAGCTTCCTAGCTAGAATAATTTATTTGTGATGATGTAGATGATGATACTGAATTAGAATTTGATTTCCTGTGGTGGTTGTTTAGATCGTGTGAGTTTCGACTGATACTGACGTTGTTTGCCTTGGCAAAAAACTATGATAAACTTGTGTATAATATATGAACGATATTGGGTTAAAGTATAGTGATCCGTGGAAATTATTTTACACACGTGTTCACCAAACCAACAACTTTCGAATCACATATTAACACGTGGATGGAAATAGCTCCACTACTAAACCCAATCCGCTTGTCCCAACACATATCATCACCCACAGTCCTCAAATCTTCTTTCACTATTCTCAATGGAATCCGAAACCCACGACGAGACCGAGACCGAGACCGAGACCGAGACAGAGTCAGCACAGTTCGAAAAGAATCAAGAACGGTACCAAGATCTAATCTCCACGTTTCCTCACGAGAAAGGCTGGAGACCAAAAGAACCCCTGATCGAGTACGGTGGTCACTGGTGGCTACAGCCATTCCTTGAAGGTTGTCTTCATGCTCAAGAGTTCTTCCAAGCGCGACCCAATGACTTCCTTGTCTGTAGCTACCCAAAGACAGGTACCACTTGGCTCAAAGCCCTAACTTTCGCCATCGCCAATCGATCACGCTTTGACGATTCCTCCAATCCTCTCCTAAAACGGAACCCTCACGAGTTTGTTCCTTACATTGAGATAGATTTCCCTTTCTTCCCGGAAGTAGATGTTCTCAACGACAAAGGGAATACTCTCTTTTCGACTCATATTCCACACGGGTTATTACCCGATTCGATTATAAAATCGGGTTGTAAGATGGTTTACATTTGGAGAGACCCAAAGGACACTTTCATCTCCTTGTGGACATTTCTCCACAAAGAAAGGTCAGATCTTGGACCTCTCAACAATCTTGAGGAGTCTTTTGATATGTTCTGTCGAGGAATGTCCGGGTACGGTCCTTATCTAGATCATGTCTTAGCGTATTGGGAAGCCTACCAAGAGAATCCAGATCGGATTTTGTTCCTCAAGTACGAGACTATGAGAGCTGATCCCTTGACATATGTGAAGATACTGGCTGAGTTTATGGGTTATGGATTCACAGCGAAGGAAGAGGAGAAAGGGGTTATTGAGAAAGTGGGGAATCTTTGCAGCTTTGAGACGTTGAAGAATCTTGAAGCTAACAAAGGGGAGAAAGAAAGAGAGGATCGTCCTGCCGTTTATGCAAATAGCGCGTATTTCAGAAAAGGAAAGGTCGGAGATTGGACTAACTATCTGACTCCGGAGATGGCAGCTCGTATCGATGGATTAATGGAAGAAAAATTTAAGGGCACTGGTTTGCTTGAACATGGAAAATGACTAGTTACTGTTCGGAGCAATTACTGATCCTTATATGCTTTGTTTAAAGTAGAATGCTCCTTATGTTGGTTTGATTCTATAATTGTCATAAATTACACAATGGAAGAATAAATCTTGAATCCGTTTAATCCAAATGTGTTGTTTTTATAAAAGCAACTGGCTTTTGCAATGTCATTATCCATCATCAATTCATCACTCATCTTGTATACAAAGTCTTTGAATTTCTCTTCCACTAATCTATCGAGACGAGCAACCATGTCCTTTTGTTTTATCGATGTGATGTAGAGAGAAAAGAGAGGTAGAAGAAGATGATAATTACAATCACAACCGTTTTCGATTTCTTTAAATATACTTGAAATTACTAAAATTGGGCTTTATATCCCATTACAATTAGCCCATTACACTTAGCCCATTACCTTTTTCTGCGTGTGAGTACACTATTTAATTCAATAAAATATTCCGACTCTATATATATTTTTTAAGGGTTTAACAGATTCGTCAAACTCAAGAAACTTTATGAAGAAAAACAACCGTTGCTCTGTTTTCTCCCGCTTTCGTTTTTTATGCGTGAAGGCTTAAAGCCCAGAAAGAAAGACAAACTTTATGAAGAAACCTTGAGAAAGAAGTCGACTAACGGCTTTGTTAGTGTCCATATCGCATTCTAAAAGCATTTTGTATATTTCTTGTTCCGAGAATTTCACGATTTCTGGGCTCCGAGAATTTCACAATATATATATATATATATATATATATATAGATGAAATGTTTTTGTGTAGTTAAATCTTACAAATTGATTTTTTAATCTGTACAAATTTTTTTTATCATAAGTCAAAACGACGTCGTTTTGGTTACAGTGCAAAACGACGTAGTTTTAAACTGCATTTTTGTCCATCAGTTGATATGGTGAGTCAGCTGCCATGTGTCACATGAATTAGCAGTTTTTCACGGTTCATTTACGACGTTAAAAATTTCGTTGAAAAAGACACTTTCGGTATAGTTCGTGTATAAAGTTCAAATTATATGATTGTTCATGTGGTTTAACGTGCGATATAATTGAGAAAACATTAAACCTTTTTCATTAACCGAAATTTTAGCTAAATTACGGTTCATGTGGTCGTACTGGACAAGAATTGAGAAAACATTAAACCTCATTTTTATTTTCTTCATACTGAAATGCGATAAAAAAAATTACAACATGTTGTGGGAGCTGTTATTCAACGGAATTAAGAGATTTGAAAGAGTCTTGATGGTTATTTTCTGTACTGATACCATAATGTTTAATCAATCCGTGTTAAAGAATCACAAGATTTGTTTCAATGAATGAAATAAATAATGATGGATAAAAGATAAAGTTTAGAGAAAAAATATATTTTAAAATTAAATTATTAAAAAAATTAAATATAATAATATCACGCAGTACCGCGCGAGCTGTCACCTAGTATAAGAAATAGTTTAATTTGAACCATATTTAGAATAAATTGGAATCTATATTTTGAAATTCACTTACATATATAATTAAAAAAAATTAGATTTATATCCACGTCACGTGTGAAAAAAAATATTTGTAAATTATATAATATTGTTTATTAGTAGATATAAATTAAATATTTATATAATTTTAACTCTTACTAAAATTATTTTTAATATTAATTTTTGTATATATAAATTAAAAAAATAAAAATAATTAATTTTATAAATTTAATAGTGTTTTGTTAATTTAATAAAATATATTGATTTTCTAACCAAATTAATAACAATGACATATATTGTAATTATTATATTAATTTAAGTGTATTTATATATTTATTTGAAATTCATTATAATGATGATATGTCAGAATGTTATTTCTGTTAATAACACAATATGATAAGATTATTTTATTAAAATGTTTTTCAAATAATATATTATGGATTATAACATATGTACACTAATAGTGATAAAAAAAATTCCAATGTCAATGTATCATATATATTTTGAAAACCACTCACATATGTAATGAACAAATTTTATCACTATAAGTGTAGATATTTTATAATTTTCTGGAACAAAAGATCATAATTTTTAGTCTAAATTTTATGATATCTAATCAATGGAAATACACTATTTGTAATATTTGCGATTATGAAGAAAAACTTAACAAACATTGAAACCGCAACTCAAATGTAAGATGCACAATTATCCTTATAAACACGACACTAGGAGTAAATGAACTGCTCGTTGCGCTATCTTTATTTTCATACCGGATGTGTAGTTTAATTTTATATTTTCCAATATTAAAATATTAAAATATTAGATTTTTGAACAGATCCGTTGTACCCCACTAACAAAAAAAAAAACACGAGACCGCAACGAATTCTATCCATTAATCTGTAAAACCAAACTTTAGATTTGGTTTAGAAGCATTTATACCTTTAACGACTAGTTTAGGAACTTCCACTTATTGTTTATGTAAATATATTGAAAAGCAAAAATAAAATTGGTGTTTGACAATAATTATAAGAAAATTAAATTAAAAAAACTATAGTGCTAACACATCAACAAAAATGATTTCTAATATTTTTTTATCTTTTTTTAATATAAAGAAAGTTAGTCGTAATTTAATTCCATGAATTCATTCTGTAATTGTAATTTACTTTATTCAAAGAACAACAAGAATGGAAACCTATTTATTAAACTTCAAGATTTATTGGACTAGCCAAAACTAGTGAAAAAACTTAATCCATCTGATACTCCAAATTCTATTTAAACCCTAGGGATTGACTTGTAGACAATATATAAGGTTCTTCACCTCCAAAGAGAGGTTTTATTGTCACGCTAATTAAAATCCACTTCACCACAAGACAACTTAACCTAGTTAAACCCTAGGTATCGCCTTGCAGACAAGAGTGTTCTTCATCTCCAAAGAGAGCTTCAAAGTCTCACTCAAATCCACTTCACCACATGGGACCCACTTGAAACTTCCTAGCAACTGAGCCAGCCATAGCTCCACGGTGGCTAGACCCAAAGACTTACCAGGACAGACTCTACGTCCAGCACCGAAGGGAGCAAGCCTCAAATCAGATCCCATGATAGGGAAGTTATCGCTTTCTTGCAAACCAAGAAACCTCGCTGGCTTATACTCATCAGCCTCTGGCCAGACCTTTTCATCATGGGTTATAGCCCACATGTTAACCATCGCGGTGGTCCCAGCAGGGATAAAGTGTTTCCCGATCTGAGTGTCGTGAATGGAGAGACGAGCCCATGAGAGGAGAGGACCAGGTGGGTGCATCCTTAGGGTTTCCTTGACAATGGCTCGAAGGTATGGAAGCTTGGAGAGGTCTGAGTCTGAGACTTGACGTCCCAAGTTACCCACGAGAGCATCAATCTCGGCCTGCGCCTTGGCTTGAATGTCAGGGTGAAGAACCATTCTAGCAAGAATCCATTCCAATAGAATCGCCACTGTGTCTGTTCCCCTAAAAACCATTTCCTATACCAAAAAAAACAATGACTAGATTATGATAATTACTCCAAAAACCATGCATATATGCATATTCATATAATCTCACTTACCCAAAGGACTGCGATCATATCGGAATCGGAAAGCTTGCTGTTACCGTGCATACCAAGTAAGACATCAACGAAGTCATCATCGTAAATGCTCTCTTCTTGATTATAATTACGAAGAGACCTCTTTGATTTGTGGTCGTCAATAATCTTTCCGACGAACACATTCACCTTGCCGACCAAACTACGGCATCTTCTCCTCACGCCTTGTAGATCTAACCACCTCATTCCAGGGAAATGATCACTCCAATTGAAGATTCCGAGAAGTTCAAAGCCTTCGGACACCAAATGCTCCAACTCAGTAACAGTACCGTCGTTGAAGTCGTATGTCTTACCGAAAACGCTAGACATCACGTTGTTGAGTGATCCGAGATGCAAGATCCTTTTGATCATCACTTCTCCATGACTCTCCATTGCCTTCTTGATCTCTCCTACCATGTTTTGCCCGATTTTTTTACGGGACTCGCCAAAACCAGAGATCTTCTTAGGGCTAAATAGATGAGTAGAAGAGATTCTCCTCAGCTCTCTCCAGTAATCACCAGAGGGAGCAAACCCCATGGCTCTATGAAAAAGCAACTCGTAAGCCGACTCTTTCACTGGTCTGTCTGCGAAAGCAGAACTGTTCAAGAGCTCTTTCGCTGTCTCCGGTTCGCTAGTTATCACAAACCGGGTTGACCCGACAGAGAACGCCATGAGAACTTTTGTTTTGCAAGTGGTAGAAAGAGTAGCGAGGATTCTGTGTGTCAAGGCATTGTTGGCAAAGGCCAAGAGGAGGCCAATGATGGGAAGACCAGACGGACCAGGGATTGCGGGTCGGGTCATGAATCCAGGTCGGGTATGGAAACGAGCTTTGTAGAGTGCCCAAGCAAAGCCACCTGGAGTCAACCAGAAAACGAAAAGGGAGATAAAGAGGACAATGGTGAGAGAAAGCTCAAGACTCAAAAATGGAGAAGACACAGGTCTTGAAACGAAAGAAACATAAGAATCTATAGCCATTATATTTTGAAGAAGAAACTAGGTTTAGAAATTGATTAATGATAATGATGATGATGTTGGCAGTGAGACTGTTTCTTATATAGTGAAGTGGAGAAATTTAACTATGGTTAGATATAATTAATCAAAATTTCAGTCAGGTTCACTTTAACCATGGTAAAGATCCTTCTCTAGAAATATGTAACACTGACACCCCCCTTGGTGTTTTTCTTTCTTTCAATTTGATGCGTTTCCAATTTTTAAACATGGTTTATACATTTCACGCAAATTAAGTAAACCACTACATATATTTGCATTTATATTTTTTAAATGTACCTATAATTTTTTATACTTAAAAAAGCAGTAACAATGGTAACATATATATAAACATAGTCGTTTTTCTTCATTTGTTTTCATGATCTTTTTCATTCTTTTCCACCTTATTTAGAGTACACTGATACGTTCTTGAGTCAAGTGGATCGATGTAGTGTAGCAATGTCGGAACTCCAACTGAGATACTCTCACTAATGCATGATAATCGTTATGATGATATTTTTATATTGATAACGCATGTAAGAACAATATATAGATATGGTGAATGAATGTATGTCGCGAATTGGTAGAATATAATATTTCTTCATTTTGCGAATGAAAAACGGCTACCGGTGAAAGTTGAAACAAATGGAGAATATGTATAAGCATATACTAAATCTAATTAAGAAGTAATTAGATGATAATTGATATATATACAATATGGTCGGTTTAATATTATATTGGGATTTGACTGAAATGTGAATGAGTTATATAGGGTCGGCTACCTATTTGGACCTAAACAACTCTAGGAAATTAAAACTATAACTTAAAATTAATTATTTTATGTTAATTTCTATTTTGATGTACATAGTATATATAAATCAATGAAAATGGTGTCTTAATTTATAATTATGGAATTTAAAGGGCCATAAGTTTGAATATATGGACGTGATTTCTAGCAAGATATTCCATTGGGACCTCCACCAAAAAATAATAATAGAGTGGTTAACCAACAAGATGGATTTGCTTCCCTTTGACCCAACAAAAAAAGTCGCTGTTTCTTCCATGTCTCTTAGAAACGTTCATACATGACTCGAAAATGTCGGTCAAACTTATATTCAAATATACTGTAGTAGTAATACAATTTTAGGTTTTTCACAGAAAATATTTTTTTTTTGTAACTAGTTTTAATCCTTCCATTACAAATTGATGCTCTACAATATACATAAAAAACATAAACATATGAATTATCGTTCATTTTCCTATACATAAGATTTCACTTTTTATATTAACTATCTAATCCATCATTATTTTTGTTATAATGTCACACGATATAACATGAATATTTAATTTTGTAGCCAAAATTTTAACTAATTTAAAATATTCAAATTTTATTTAGTGACAAAAGTTTGCAATTTTGTTTCATTATTTGATTGTATTATTCTGAATGAATGATCAAATATAACAAAAAATGTTAACAAGAAAAATAATGAATTATGAAGTTGTAAATGAGTTAGAATTGCAGTGATAAAAAAACTCAAAACATGATCAATAAATTTCGATAGAAAAACAAAAATAAAATAATCATATAAAAATAAATGTATGAATCTTCTATTTGACTTCACAATAAAGAAACATTAATCATGATCACTAATAAATTTTCATCTTCCTAATTTACTACTTATAATAATAATTAAAATTTTATCAGAAAGAAATAATGATGTAATAAAAAAATACATAGTTAATTATACATAGAAAAATGAAAACATCTATTATTTTGAAACATTTTAAAAAAAAACTCTATGAATAAATAATAGAGGGAGTATACTCTAATAGTAATTGGACTAGTTCGAATTTGTTTTAACAATCAAAACTTGTAATTGAAAGAGCTAATTAGCTGAATAATATGTAAATGAAATAAAATTGGCAACTTAACATATGTAAAACGAAATTGAATAACTAGCAAAGCGGAAAAAAATTCTCCCAGTTTTGGTCTCCTCGTTTTCCCACTCACTCAAATTTGTGAACAGAAATCATGCTAGATTTATTTAACTATAATTTGTCTTTTTCAGAAAAAATTAATTTTATCCAGCGAATAAAAATGAGAAATCAGAATTATAGTATTACATATCGGAGATCTAAAGTCAATATGCTCCTTATCTCCCTATAAATATTTAGAGGAACTTACAATTCTGATTGTTTTTTTGGTAGTTTTGGTGAGTATTGTTTTTGCAAATTTAAGGAATTGTGATGTAAGGAGTCACTTTATCCATATATTATTTATGCCAATTCTCTAATGTAAGCAGAAAGCTCGACCAATTTTTTCTGTTTGGGAGAGCAAAACAAAAGGGTTTGTCGAGTCCAAATACTGGCCTGTAGTGTCAATTATGAATTGGCTTCATTGAATCATATTCAGCTTTTTTTGGTTGATATACCTATATAGATTAAGTCACGAAACATAGTAATATGGTGGCCATGCATGATGCAGGGTGTGGACCGAACATAGCATCAACCTCGTTAACCACAAAATTGTCTCCTTCAACATTGATACCACACACACACACACAAGTGACACATGACATAGACAATGGAGACAACGCTCTGTGTCAGTGTGTATGGTCATAGTTGTCTAACTCAAGAGACAGATTAAGCTGGCTTGTGATGATGCTTAAGGAGAAAGCAAATGTTACAAATCTTGTGGCTCTTCAAATGCAGATTCAATTTCTAACGAAATACCGTTGTTAGATACGTTGACGAAGTCAAAGATGTTATTTGACCAACTGTCGCTCCAATAACTCCAAGTCTAATCACTTTCTTTAATTTTGTTTTTACTACCCATATTATTATTTTTATAAACAATGTAATAAGAATATTTGCTTATCGGGTTTTCATATTGTATTCAAGTTTTCTCTAACTTTTAGATACTTTTTTCTCTAACAATGTAATAGGAATATCATTCTTTTTGTATTTTCAAAATACGCTGATTCTATATTTTTCTAAAGTTGCAAACGGATCACAAAGAAAGATCGAGGAAAAATCAGTCATTTACAACAAAGGATTCCTCTTAAGGATTAGTAATCCCTCAACATCTCTAACTAGTAGATACTGGTACCAAAGTCATTACATTTGCTCAGGCTTGGACACCCGAAACGAAAGGCATTGGGGTTTTTTTTTGTTCGGAGATTGCATTGTCCTATGAGGACTCATGCCATGAACCCATATCGATTCAGAGCAGTTCGTAGTAAAGTCAGCGAGCGATAGTAGTCCCCTGCCTGAGAATGGCCAATCTATCTTAGTCTAGTAAGAGGCAATCTTTGTTTGAAGTAGTGCAAGATCCAAATATACTAAGCAAGTGACTCTATAAAGGACTTCATGTTCACCACATCTTCTTTTGTTGTTAGATGGCTAGGCGGCCTCATAAGCATCCAAAGGCCAGCGGGATGTCGTTTTTTCACTTGGACATTCTCTTTTCTCTTGCCAAATATTCTTTCACATTCTGGGTATGGCTTCACGTATAAATTATAGAATCTTTTCATGCTTGGTTTGATCAAACCTTTCAATCCAATATCACAGCCAAGTCCACCTTTCAGTTTCAAGTAGTCTATGACATTGTACCGTGGAATAATCTGCTTCTGGAGATTAACCCCTAGATACTCCGGTACATCAGCTAAGCAACTGATATGAAATCCCATTCGGTTTGTTAAGAACTCAATTTTCTTCTCTATTTCCTCTATCTCATATAAGATCACCCTTGGCTCTTTCCACACAACCTTGAATGCGTCCCTACGAGTTAACCCGTATTTGCATAAACAATCAACTCTGAGTTTCACTTCAAACCCAGCACGGAATGCTCCCTCGCTGATAATACTAATTCTGATCACTTCTCGGCATTTTAGCGAGTTGATCAATTCCAAACAGCGTGAGAGCTCTCCTAACTCCAAGCCAAGAACTCTAGGCTCTTTACCAATCTCTTTCTTTACATCTTCTTTGCTAAATCCCATCTTCATGAATTCATCGAGCAATGGCTTTAGTCTTGTCTCGGTACCAATCCCTAGAATTTGAGGAAAGATGTGAAAGAACCTCTCGATGTTATCTCGAGGAATGTCGATTCCAACCAAAAATTCAATCTTTCTGCGTATTTCAATCTCATTCACTAACAGAACGTCCGGAAATGCACCTAAAATCCTACTAACAGTACTATCACAAAACCCTAAACCCCTCAAAACCGTCGTGCATTCATAAAACTTATCTGGGCCAATCCCAAATCTACAAGAATGTTCGAGGACGCTTGTAATTGCGGAAGAAGAGACTCGGAGTTTTCCGCATTCCGAGAGAGGAACTCTCCAGTTCCTCAGGAACTCCGATCGCAGAACTCCAGGGCAATCGCGTATCAACGAAACGAGTGATTTCTGAGGGATTTTCAACGACAACAAGATACCGAGAGAACTTTCCGTCTCATATAAATCCGAATTCAACAGAAAATTATTCCTCGACAGGAAATGCTGGAGACAAGAGGGAGGGAACCCATACCTCTGAAGGAGATTTGCGAGCAAAATACGCTTCCTATATTGCGATTCGTTAGCAGGTGCAAGAGTCCGTGAACAAGGATTTGAAGATAATGATCGATTCTGGTTGAGTAGGGTTACTGTGTAGCCACGGAGATTGATGAAGGCTTTAACTTTTGAGATCATTCTGATTTTTAGCTTCCTCGGCGTTGAAGGCACTCACTGTACAAAAGAGGAAGAAGACGATGTCGTGTTAAATTAAGGATGAATGTATTTATACTATTACCCTCATAATTTCATCATATTCGAAGAAAGTCCCCTCATCATTTATATTTCATGACTAGTAATATAATATTCAGTTGCTTTATATTTTTGCGCCATATAGAAGAATTTGAAAGTAGTTTCAAGAAAAAGAAAAAGAAAATGCATGCGATTTTCTCTCGCAGGGTCGTCGTTGGCTCATCTTCGCAGCTATCCAAATTGCTAAAGAAGCAGTCGACGTTTTCTCACCCGAGCTATAGCCGCCATTTCCTGAGCCATTTTCTTCCTTCGGGTCTCTCTTCTTCTTCGGCTACACGCTTTGTTCCTTCTCTTCTACCTCGATCGGAGAAAATCCATGGGTTCTTCGCTACCACGTCCCATCTAAACCTGAAATTCGGAAATTCCTTGAAATCTAGAGTTAGATTCTTTGGTTTTCAGCTTCCCAGTAAGGGACTCGAGCCTGAGGTTTTTACTGGATTTCAAAAGCGAGGATGGTATTGATTCTTTTTCTCTTCACATTTATTTTTAAGTTGCTAACTGAGATCGTATCTTGAGAAAAATCTTGAGAGCGAGAGGAGATTAGATCCCGAATTTCCCTAGATTTCTTAGACAAATAAACTTCCGAAATCGTTATTAATATTGAAATTTTTGAGTACCCTTTCTCTATGATCTTCACGGTTTATATTGTACTTATTTGTTTCTAGTTAATAGGAACACTATTTCTGAGAGAAACTTTTCTTGAGTATGGAAAATCCGTGAAATTTTCTTGTTTGATTCAGGGTTTAGACAGGGTTTATGTGGTTAATCTACCTTTTCACAACTTTCTTTTAGACAATCGTGCTGTGGATGTGTGAGGAAGATGAGAAACTAGTAGGCTTCACTGGCCTTTTTACTATTTGTGTCTGGTTCTTGATTTGAGTAGCTCTTTGGTGCTTTTCTTTTTATAGAAATAGACTTACAGCTATACACTGTTCCGGCCTTCCGATGAAATGATATCAGAAATCTTAAATCTTCATCCCTATTTGATTTTGGTTTGCGGATACTAAACAATACAAAAAAAAAACTTGAGGACTATTTTCTGTACAAGGAGTAGGCAGCATCTTCTAGAGCTTCGTTTTTCCTAGTGGATTAATCTTATTTGATCTACTTGTGTTTTTCTCTGTCAGGAAGTCTTTTGTTCATGGAGCTAATGGTGTAGTTTTCGGGTTGATAATAGCTAACGCTGCTGTATTTACAATGTGGAAGGTTTCAGACAAAGAATGGATGAAAAACCATTTTGTGGTCAGACATCTAAGTTCATAACTTTTCTATATTATGTGCTGCTAAAGTACTCTTGTCTTTGATTTGGTTGAGCTTTGGTATTTAACCATGATATTTTTGGCAGCTATCATTGTACAGTTTTACCTCTGGACATATACACACGGTGATAACTTCGGGTTTCAGTCATATTGGAACCAGCCAAATCATCTTCAACATGCTTGGACTCTACTACTTTGGAACCAGAGTATGATTCTTTCCATGCACTATCTATCTACATTTTCGTAAATGTTTAAATATCCCAGAGAAAAATGTTTCCCAGAGTGAAGTTATATTCAATTTTCGTAAAAGAGATGAGAAATGTATTCATTTGTTTCCAATGCACTATCTATCTACATTTCATTTGAAGTAACATTCAAGATTTTTTTTGGTTGGTTTTTTATAACTATCTATGTATATTAGAAAGAAGCGTCTTTAGATAGATAAATGACTTGGTTTGCAAATTATCTGTTGAGCTTTCACTTAGACTATTTATATCTTTATTTTTTAAAACCCTTTGTTGTTAGGTCGCAAGAATCATGGGACCGCTCTACCTTTTGAAGCTGTACCTTGCTGGAGCATTTGGTGGCTCTGTTTTCTTTTTAAGCGGCCATGCTCTAATGGCAACACTCGAGGTATAGAGCAAGCGGAATAGCTCCCTTAATTTCAAATCATGCTAGGTCCACGGATAAGTAGTTTTTCACATTGATCGGTGCAGTAAGTACACGTATGTTTTAGTATTTAAAAAGAATTATTTACCTTTTGTATTGGTTGCTCAATCATACAGAGCCTAGGAGTTGTCAACATGAATCAATCAAAACCACCCATTGCACTGCTGGTATGTTTTTTATTCATCCAGTTAACTGAATTTGTCAAAGCATCTTTGGGAGAGAGAGTGAAAGATGCAGAGGAGGTTCTTGTTTCGAATCACTAAATGCCGATGAGGTAAACTCTTTCCAATTCGTCTACAGGGTGCTGATGGATCTATATTTGCCATTACACTACTCGATATCTTCCTCTATCCAAAAGTTACTACATACTTCGAGTTGATGTTCCGAGTACCCACAATGCTTGTAAGGATTCTTTACGTACTCATCATAATGACTGAAACTCTTCTCTAATAAACCTTACTCTTTAATATTCAGGGATTTTTAGCCTCAGGAAACGACTTGGTAAAGGTGCTAGAGGTTTGTATCTGACAATCTAATCCACATTTGCTTAGAAACAATATGACTATCTCTTAAACTTGACCAACCATTTCGAAACTGCAGGGGAAAAAGAAGAGTATCACATTGGGCTCGATTCAAGCAGGAGGAGGAGCTATGGTTGCAGCCATTGCGTGTGCGCGGATTATGAAAGGTCGATTCTAGTATTAATCGATTCAATTTTGGTCCATTAATTCTTGGACTTGTTGCAAATGACACAAAGACCTCGTCATAATAGTGCTTGTGCTGAACTTTGTGACAATGAGATTATCAAAACCATGGACATTTTGGAAATCCTGGTGAAAAATGATAGGGATGTGTTTCAACTTTTGTAAATTGAACCAAGAGATCATTTGATAGGTTTTGGTAAATTTGGCTTACAATGTATGGTTTTTTTTTTATCTCTTTGTCGTCAAAGTTGGAGCTTCTGTTTGAACAATGTAGATAATCTTAGCTACTTAGGGTTATTTCTTTTGACGTCACTCAAGATTTTATGGAACAAACAATGAATTATATATAACGGACAACGATGGTAAAGTTCTATAAAGTAACATTTCTAATAACATGCTCTCCATTTTATTACACAGTTTAGAATTTTTTTCCTACATTAAAATATTTTTAATATATGTTAATATTATTATTTTCTAAAATAATGGTATACCATTTTCTCCCTTAATTATTTTATGTTTTTAAAATAAATGGGTAACGATTTTTTTTTTTAAATCTACCCCCGTAAAAAAATCTAAACTGACCCGTAACACAACTATATCCCCAATCTCTGTCTTCTAAATCTCAAATTCACGAAGAATTCTAACATTGTAAAAATCCCCAAATCCAAAATATATTCTAGTCTCATGCATGAGCAATTTAAGTGAAAGAACTGTAGTGGAGAAAATATAGTGGAGAATTCATCAAAAACCGATATAATCTGTATTGGTGATATTATCGATGTGCATTGTCTGCAAATGGAAACGTAATATTGATTCTTTGTGAATTTTATAGGTGAATGATGAATGCTGTTTTAATGTGTGAACAACTGGAATTGAATATTGAAGTTATTAAGCTATTGGAAGCCAAATCCTAAGTAAAAAAAATGATGATTTTTTTTGTGATGATTGGATTGATTGTTATGGTTGTTTTTATTAAATAGACAAAATAGATTTATTTACTTTTCTATGTACAATTAATTATGGTAGACGTCATCAGCGTGACACTTATTATTCATTGGACAGGTTGATGCGAGTAGAAAATTTCTCATTGGATTTAATGAAAAAGCTGAATCAGTATGTACCGTGCAATTTAATATCGGTAAATTTGTAGGTTCTTCTTTCGCGGTTGCCATTGTTTAATAAAACCTAAGCAATTAACCAAATAAAAGAAGCACCTTTATCCTCTGCATCGATTTAAGAATTAAAGAATATACTTTTGGATTACGGGTTTTGGATTACGGGTTTTGGATTACGGGTTTTGGATTTCGGGTTTCCCATCTTCGATTTATTAATCTTCTTATCAAATCAAACCCTTACACTTTCCCGCATTTTCTCAACCCAAAGGAAGGATTTTCTTCATTTTGTTTCAAGAAAGATGAGATGGGAGAGGGTGCGACAGCAGTACCAACAAATGCGTCTTGGTGATTATTATTCCATGCCCGGAAAGAGATGGGGACACACTTGTAACGCCATTAAAGGTGGCAGATTTCTTTACGTATTCGGTGGCTTTGGTAGAGACGATTGCTTAACCAATCAAGTTCATCTATTCGACGCTGGTGAGTTCTTCCGATACACCATCTCTGTGGAAAATGTCGGCTTTTTTTTTGTCTTTTTTAAGGCTTGTTCATGTGCGTCGCTTCTCGTAGTAGGGTTTGCAAGAGTCTCAGTCTTTGTTTGATCTGTGTAGCGATTATGTCTTATCTTACGGGTATCTTTTTTTTTCTCTTTTTGTTCGTGCGAGTGGTAGACCCCATTCGCAAAAACTTATCCTATTTTGTAGCCAATGTTAATCTTTGTCTTTTTGTACATATCCACTTTCTTTCCTTGTTGTACCGTACTTGAACGATTTGGATTTTACCATCCTTATTTGAAGATTGATTATTCATGTGTTGGGATGCTGTTTTCTTGATGGCTTGTGGTTACTTATAGTCCTGTTTTTAGAATCTTCGTTGTTGAAACAGTTCATTTTTTTGGCAATTTTGTTGCAGTAACGCAGATATGGAGTCAGCCTGTAATCAATGGTGTACCACCCTGTCCCAGGGACAGTCATAGTTGTACAACGGTCAGGGACAATCTTTTTGTTTTTGGTGGTACTAATGGGACCAATTATCTCAACGATCTGCACATTCTAGATACTTGTAAGCTCATCCATCTATTCTTTTGCCTGGCTACTTATATCAAGAAAATGCATGCGTTAGTTGTTTCTGGTGTGAAGTTTTTGAGTTCAAATGCAACCTTTTCGGTTTGTTTGTTATTTTTGGGTGGTAGCTTCACATACTTGGATATGCCCGGATGTTAGAGGCGAAGGGCCTGAGGCAAGAGAGGCTCATAGTGCGACGCTTGTTGACAAACGCCTCTTTATATTTGGTGGATGTGGGAAATCTTCTGATTCAGATGATGAGATATTCTATAATGACCTTTACATACTTAACACTGGTACTACTACAGGCCGCTCTTTTCAGTTTCCATGCTAGTCTTCCTCTAATTAATCGCTGACTAACTGATTGGACTCTGTGTGAGATTTTAAAATGATCCTTTCCTTGTGTATTCTAATTTCTCTATTGATTCTTCAAAAGGAAATTTTGGCTCTCATTTCTGTGATGCATGTAATTTAACTGGCTATAAACGTAATTAGAGACTTTTGTCTGGAAACGCGCTGTAACAACTGGAAATCCACCCTCTGCACGAGATAGCCACACTTGCTCAACATGGAAGAACAAAATCATTGTTGTAGGCGGTGAAGACTTGGATGACAATTATCACTCTGATGTGCATATCCTAGATACAGGTGCAAAAGCATTCTTAGGCACATCTGCTAAGGAAATGTGATTATTTTCTTCTTATATTTTGGTATTGTTTTATTCAGATACATTTGTATGGAAGGAATTGAATACTTCAGGGCAGTTGTTAACACCTCGAGCTGGTCATGTTACTGTTGCACTTGAGAGAAACTTATTTGTATTTGGAGGGTTTTCAAATTCTCAGAATCTTTATGATGATCTCTACGTGCTTGATGTGGGTATGTAATTGAGACTTTTATTAATGGTAAGCCTTCAATTTTTTATCGATCTTGTGATATGCAATAACTTTAATTGTCGGATTGCCTCTGTAGAAACGGGTGTATGGTCCAAGGTAGTTGCCATGGAAGAAGGGCCATCTGCTAGATTCTCTACTGCAGGGGTTTGTCTAGATCCTTTCAGGGCCGGTTTGTTTTTCTTCGTTGGTGGTTGCAATAAAAATCTTGAGCCATTGGATGACATTTACTACTTACACACAGGTTTATTACGACCTCCTTTGGTTCTCTGACTCTTTGGAATCTGTAGTTAATGTTCCCTATTTGATTGTATCCAATTTTCTTTTGTGAGGTTGCTAATTACCACCCTTTTAATTTTATTTGCTTGTCTATTAATAGAAGGTGAATTTGCACGGTCGAGGTTGTCTCTAAGGAAACAAATGAAGCTAAAATGCCAAGAGCAGAGATTAGTAATGGCCAGTACCAATATTGTTCAAGGTGTGTTAACATGAAAATCTTATGTTTATCGACATTACTGGAAACAAAAAATGTAGCATTTATGTAAATATGAAATCGCTCGGTGGCTGTATATGGTTTTATTGTAGGAAAAGAGAATCTCTCTTTGAACATTGGCCGGACTGACCAAAGAAAAACAATTTTTCAAGCCAGGATAACTGAAAACGTCCCTGTAGGATACACTATAGAAACGATCATTGATGGAAAGTTGCTTCGCGGTGTTCTGTTTTCAAACAGACACGGCTCTGTTCAAACTGCGGATCCAAGCTTTAGGAGTAGGTAAGTATTAGTTATTATTCTCTTTTTTTTTCTCGGGTTATAGTTTCTCTTTTGTTGTCTAAAGCATGGTTGATGTGTAGCTGCAAAAGGCCTGCTATGTTAGATGTCGATTGTGATCGTATAGCAAAGAAACAGAGAACTTTGAGCAAGGTTACAGCTGGTAGTAGCCAACAAGCTGATCGTATTGATCCTTCTGATGATGCTAACAAAAAGGTTGCAGATTCAAATGATATGGACACACCCGTGACTGACACTAACATGGCGAGACCACAAGAGGCAGAGACCGCTGCTGTTACCTCTGATGTCAAAGATCAAGATGTTCCTCAACCTGATATGGTGTGATATCATCTCCAACAGCTTCATCTTTTGGAATGATGCTGTTTCTTACCATAATTTATATACTGAATACTTTGCAGGGGATTATGGATACAGAACCATCGCCGGCTACCCTTGATCAGGCGAATGTAGAGCCATTGAGGAATGAAATATCAACTGATGCTGCTAAGGCTGGACCTAGAGGAGATTCATCGCCAAAAAAGAAAGGTGACTCAACAGATCCTTCTTAACAATTGGGTAGTAAGTCTAACTCATTCCTTGGATTAAACAGAGGAAGGAACAGTTGCTGCAGACGATCCAAACGCAAAGCAACAATCTCAACCGCAACAGCTTTAACAACAGGAAGGACCTTTTGGGGGGGGTCTGTACAGTAGTAGTAGTAGTAGCTGCAGATTGGATTTCGTTTAGAAGCTAATATTGAATGAAAGATAAGGATGAGTAGAAGAAGCTAACATTTGAATTAAGCTTTTTTTGTTTTGTTTCTTGTTTTGAATGTTGAAGCATGATCAGTGCCGTAAGCGATTTACTTTGCTTTACCAAAACTATTGACATTCGTAATGATACTTCGTAAAGAGACAAAAATGTGGATGATTAAGTGAATCTTTTGACAAATCACTAGCGGCGTGAAACAGTGTGCCTCGATGAGTTAGCATTCTAAAGCTTTGACCAAGACCACTTTAACTTTACTTATTGAAACTATTACTTTGTATATAATATTGTTTTTTGGGAATATAATATGTTTTTTTTTTGTCACTGATCACAACGGGCCGAGCCAATAGTACAGTATCTTCATACGAAAATTTAGCACCCTCCTACGAGGGGCGGTAGAGTTGAACTCCATACCTCTGGAATAGACGTAGAGATGGTACAACTACTAGACTACTTACTCCTCCCATGAATATAATATGTTTAGCTTTGGAAATTGTTAATTGGGATGGCATTATCTTCATCATTTGTGATTGGTGCGTGCATATATATAATACATAGAAGATTCTATTTATACTTTTGGATCCAACGATAAAAAGTAAAGGCTTAAGAGAGTAGAGAAATTAATCACGAGATAATTACTTTAATCGTTCTATTACCAACCATATTTATTTCTCTCATTTAACTCATAACTAATTTCTTTGACCAAACGCTTTTTAATGAATTTTCTTTTACTATGGGAAAATGCTACGATTTCTAATCAGCATTGTTAATTAAAAAAGTCATATTATAGAGTATATAAATGGCTACCGATCTAAGTATATAATTGTATGATACGAAAGTATCTAGTATGTAAAATTCCAAATTGTCCTTGTAGGCAACTAATTTTGCGACTATATAATATATTTAGTAAGTGTAGAGAGACCCATTAGTTTATTTATTTATTTTACGATAGGACTTTTTTAATTGCTCAATAATTGTATCCCTCATTATTGCTTTTAATAAGTTCCATGCAACAAAATGAAAATAAGAAATACAAAGACTTTATGTTTACACGATAATTAAGTATGTTGAAACTCGAGACACTCAATTTTTATTCGTTCTTTAACGCTCATTACTAATCAAGAAAATTCTCATTAAAATATTTAAAGTTAGTGTTTTTAGTAAATTCTTTGGGAATATGCATTTTTGTTTTGTTTTTTTTTTTAAGTAGTATATAAGAAACTCTACTACTCGTATTCTATAGTAGAAGCCACCTACGAATACGAAAGTAATTATTTGATATGGAGACAGAAAAGTCAACCATAATTTATATGTTTGTCAATGTTTCTAGTTTTTTTTTTCACGAACCAATTTTTGTAGTTTTATGAGTAGAGAAAATGACAATAAAAGAACAACAAAAACAAGTTGATGATATCTGAAAGAAATTGTGGACATTTCGAGGTGAGAAACTATACAGACGAATTTTATAAAGAAAACTAGAGATTAGGGAAACTGCAGAAAAAGGATGTTTACATTTACTTGGTTACACTTCTGATCTTTTCTTGTTTTACTTACCTTTGCGGATGATATTTAATGCAATTCCGTGACCTCACCGGCAAAATTAAAGACAAAGATTTGTGATATTTTCTAGTTAGATTCAGATATCTTACTTTGGTCTGAAATACATTTTAATGGTGGTAGAAGGAAGACAATAGTGAGCTGTAAGATCAATTGTTTAAAGTAGACGTTAAGTAAATGTTTTTTTAGTATTCATTTTGTAGAGATTTAGCACAATACATGTTTACTTATCGGTTGTAATTGTAACTAAAATTATGAAACAGTTTGAAAATTTTAAAATGCTATATTTATATAAAAATATAAGTTAGAAAATAAGAGAAAAGTTGAAAGAAATGAATCATTCTCTGGTTATTTTGATGACCTGACAGAGGCCACATGTAGAAGTAAACCAGATCCACTCTTTCACATGCTTTTGTGAGATGGAGAGCCTGTATCTCCACAAAACCAATTTCTCTCTCTCACTCTTGTATGTATAGGATAATCTAAGAACAGTTTTTTTGCTAGAATTTATTTAGTGAGAAAAAAAAAGAAGAATCCTTCAATTTTCCAAAAAGCTTCCCAAATATGTGGCTGTATTTCCGGTTTCTTCTCTGAACAGTATCATTGAATACAAAACAGAGGAACATTAGTCTCTTCTTGGATCTGGAGGAGATCCCTTTCTTCCTTTCTTTAATCTTTTCTTCTTCTTCTTCTTCTTCTTCTTCTTTGATTTGGCGGTTTCTCTGTTATCTGCAACTCTTCTTTTTCCCCTTATTTTCATTGGTTCAGTAGATTTAAGGTACATTCGGTGTCTTTGGAACTCATTTCTCAGAAAAAGGGGCACAAATGTTCTAGCGTGTTTGTGGTTAGATTATTGAAGATAGGATCCAAATACCAAAAGGGTTTTTATATGTCTCTATTTTCCTTTCTTCTTCAGTGGAATCTGGGAATCTAAGTTTGTGAAAAGGTGCACACTTGATTAAAAAGATGGGATTTTTTGGGGGCTTTTAAAGCTTTTTTAATCAGCTGGAGAAACAAAGGGGGTTTCTGATTTGAAATCTTAAATGGATTTCAAGTTTCCTTCAAAGAACAAAAAAGCTAAACTTTTTGGAGTTATATGAATATGGAAGGTGCGTCATTCTCGTTATGGTTTTAATGGCGGCTACTGTTAATGATGAAGATAGAGAAAGTAAAGCTTAAAAAAGTTATTGCTTCCAAATTATTGCAAACACATCATTGAGGCAAAAAGTTAGGGTTTTGAAAATCGATAAAGAGGGAGTAAAAAGGGAAACACAACACCAGAAGAAAGCTTATAAGCCAAAAGAATAAAAGACTTATCATTCTTTCTGCAGAAAGTTTCGCGGCCGGAGATTTGCTGGAGAATTGTTTTGTGATCGATAAAAATGGCTGCAAAGCTTCTGCATTCATTAGCGGATGACAGTGCAGATCTTCAGAAGCAAATTGGATGTATGAATGGGATTTTTCAAATCTTTGATCGTCACCATGTTCTCACAGGCCGGCGAAAAAGCCTTACTTTAGGTAAATAATAACAATAATATTTTGATAACTCTTATGCTCTCTATGGTTCGTGTCTCGTACTCGTTGACTTGTATATACTCACATATCTATTTGTCGATTTTTGTCTTCTATTTTCCTTTTTGTATGTTATTGTCTTATTTTGTTTTAGCTTTGATTCTTTCATTAACCAGATCTTGTTTCACTCTCAGAGATCTAAAGTTCTGTTTTCCTTTCTTTCTCTTTTCTCAGTGGTGTTGATCTGACGAATCTTTTGGTTGGATTTAATTGCCATTTGGCCGGTTTTTTCTTGGTAGATTTTGACTATTATTAACTCTAGGCTCATGAAGTTTCCAACCAAATGTGATAAATTCAAGAGGTTCTTATAAGAAACTTTATTGTTTCTCACTTCGTGTTGCAGTGTTTCTAGTTTGTTGACATTTCAGAGATTAGATATGATCGTTAAGTTTGTTTGTTGCAGGTAATGGAAATGCTGATACTATCAACTACGAGAGGAACTCTGTTGATGCATTTTATCAACAAAAAGACTCTGTAAGTTAGTTTTATCTTCAAAGATTTATGATTTAATCCATACCGAGATTTCTATAAAATCCTAAGATTTTCCATTTCAGGTTCAGGACTCACACATTGGTGGAATTGTGAAAGAGAAGCAAAGGGTTTCAACAGAATCATCGAAGGTTTCTTTCTCATCTTCGTGTTCGTCCTCCCAATCATCTTCTGAGCTCAACAGAGAAATTCGACTTGAGGCTTCTGCCTATGACCAAGCCAATTTCCTAGAATATCCTGCAAGTGACCCTGAGATGGCAGAAGGAAATGGATTTTCACATCTTGGACTTGACCTTAGAGATGTTGTGAGAGACTCTATGTACAGAGAAGCCAGGGGGCTTTTGGTTAAGACGCCTATGACAAGAGAGGAAGCAGTTAGACGCAGCAGAAGAGAGGATTCTCCAAGGCCATCTGGTTTGAAGCAATCTGCACCTGCTGATCTCAATGAGTCTTTCAGATTTCTAGCCAAACTTGGAGAAACACCTCAATCTTATAATGAGGTTGGAGCAAAAGATGCATCTCGTTGCTCTGTTGATTCTCAAAACAGGCTGAAGTCCAGACAGAAGTTGAAAGAGTTGCCTAGGCTTTCGCTGGATAGTAGAGATCGAGTGCTGCCAAGCTCCAGTGTTGATTTTAGATCAAGTAAGCTTTCTGAAAGTTTCAGCGGAAGCTCAAGCAGCAACAAGAAACGTCCTCCTAGTGTTGTTGCAAAGCTCATGGGCTTGGAGGCATTGCCGAGTTCTCCATTGGGTAGAGACATCCATCAGTTTGGTTTAAACAAAAAAGACACTTTTGACCATAACAACGATCCATTCTCAAGATCATCGAGGGAGAATGATCTGAACCGTGCAATCCGGTTTTCGCCTAGCTCACTGAGAAGCTTGGGGAAGGACCCGTCTTCTCCAAGATGGAGAAACTCAGATTTCGTTATGAAACCTCTATCAAGTTCAAGATTTCCCATTGAACCAGCTCCATGGAAGCAAGCTGATAAAAACCGAGTTTTGCAGAAGCAAGCTAGCATGCCTGCGCAAGCAGTACCGTCTGAGGTACCAAAATTTCCTCCTACCGTGTACAGTGAAATGGAGAGGAGATTGAATGAACTTGAGTTCAAACATTCAGGAAAAGATCTGCGAGCTCTTAAACAAATATTAGAGGCTATGCAATCAAAGGGTTTCCTGGATACTGAAAAACAACCACAATCCTCAAAGTTGGCAGCTCAAAGAGATTATGAAAGAGAAAATTCTGCAACTTCCAACCAAGCCATGTCATCCGGAACAAGAGTCCCATCGTCTTCATCTTTATCTAATCAGGTATATCAATCCCCGATTGTGATTATGAAACCTGCCAAACTTGTTCAAAAGGCTGGCATTCCGGCAGCATCCCTTATTCCCATTCACAGCCTATCGGGACTTAATAAGGCCTGTAGAGAAAGACCGGATGGTAAAGGAATTTCAACAAGTAGTAAACGGGTGACAAAAAATGGTAGTCCTGAAAACCAGAGATCTGAATCACGTACCAGATCTGCTGATAAGAAATCTGACAGCAAAAATGTACCATCTTCTTCAGTGAAGCCTCATCAAAATTTTAAAGAAAGCACTTCAAAGAGTTTAGGATCTGTAAGTCCAAGATTGCATCAAAAGAAGCTTGAATATGACAAACATTCACGGCCTCCAACCACTCCATCTGATTCGAGCAAATCAAGGAAATCATCGAACATAGCAGAATCTACTTCCCCTGGTGGAAGACGTAGACCCAAGGCTCTGAAGAAGATGCAGAAAAATGATGAACAACTTAGTCAACCGAGCAATGAATCTAGGACATCAAGTCATGACATGTGTACTCAATCCGAAACAGAACCTGCTGGTGTAGAACAAGTTACTGAAGCTGGTGGTGGTAAAAGTCCATCTGTAATCGAGTCAGCCAAAGCTGTAGTCTCTAACTTAATGCAAAATGTGAGTCTTGATTCTCATTGGTGTTTCTAATTCTTTTTCAATGTTTTTGTGCTAATTCCCACAAGTTTTTTCCACGTTTCCAGAAATCAAGTCCAAGGTTTGGTGAAGATGGATGGTCAGCAAACCTTTCACTAGTTTCTTTGGAACATCCAAGTCCAATTTCTGTTCTCGACTCCTCAGTTTACAGAGAGATTGAACCATCTCCTGCGAAGACACAAGGTAGCAAATGGTTTCTATATCTAGTGTCCTCATGATCATCAACACTGAAAGTATTGTCTTGGATAAGAACTTGCAATCATAAAAGTCACTTTAAATCCTATGAACTGCGGTTCAAAATGTTACATCTGTCTGTAGCTTGTTTAGTTTGGAAAGTTTGTCTTTTCATTTTTTTCCCAATGCAAGGACTGGATGTTCAGTGTCCTGACTCAGAACTGATCATGTGATAGGTAATGTTGCCCATGACTTTGGTGATGAACATTGTGAGGACGAGTGGAATCCAGCTTACAGTTTCTCAGACACAACATCAAGCTTTTCTCCAGAGATAAACCGCAAGAAGCTTCAAAATGTTGAGCATTTGGTTCAGAAGCTCAGACGACTGAACTCTAGCCATGATGAGGCTAGCCAAGATTACATTGCATCGCTCTGTGAGAACGCTGATCCAAACATTGATCACAGATACATATCTGAGATTCTATTAGCCTCAGGTCTTCTCCTCAGAGATCTTGGTTCAGGATTAACAACGTTTCAGTTACATCCTTCAGGCCATCCTATCAACCCCGAACTGTTCTTTGTTCTTGAGCAGACAAAGGGAAGCAGCACTACGCATCTGTACAAAGAAGAAAGCAAGGTTATGAACAGTGAGAAGCCTAACCGCAAACTTGTGTTTGACACTGTTAATGAGATTCTGGTGGAGAAACTAGCTTCTGCTGAAGCCACGACAAATCCATTCATGAAGTCAGCTGCTAAGATGACTAAGAAACGACTGAGTGCGAAACAACTACTGAAAGAATTGTGCTCTCAGATAGAAACACTGCAAAAGCAAGCCACAAGGAGATCAGAAAGCTTCTTAGTGGATGAAGAAGACAACTTCCTGAAAAGTGTACTTGCTGAAGATGTGATGATTCGATCTGGTAACTGGGCAGACTTCAATGGAGAAATCTCAGGATTGGTGCTGGATGTGGAGAGGCTTCTCTTCAAAGATCTAGTGAATGAGATCGTACATGCCGAGACTAGCCGTCTGCAAGCAAAGTCAGGAAGGCGAAGAACTCTTTTCACAGAGCAGTAGCTAAGTCGTTGAAGAATGATTATATATATATATATATATACAAGTGGTTTCGCTTCTTTTCCTAACTCTTTAACTGTGTTATATGTTTCTCTCTGGCCTTTCTTTTGCTCTGCTGATTCATATGCTCGTCTTTGGTTCTTCTGCAGAATAATAATCATATGGTTTGTTATATAATAACTAAAGCTTTTGAGTTGGTTACCTGAAAAAAAATGTAAAGTGGTATGGATTAGGAGAATTCATGAAAGAAGAAAGATAAAGTCCTCTGTATATTTTTCTGGGTCTGTGTGCTCTTGTCTACCTTGAAATGGTTTCGTGCAAGTTCCTGAATTCTGTAGAATATAACCAGTAAGCCATTTGAAAGATATGTCTGAGATTTACATTTTGATAGAAGCACAGGTAGAGGGTTAAAGGGTTTACTAACATTTGTGATAAAGTAGCCACCGTTTCCTATATGATTATTCTCAAGTAACTATGTTCTACTTATTTACTCTTTAGTTTTTCTCTGGAAAGTTTGGGATGGTTTTATGGAGAGTTTGTTTAGTCTTAGGGGACAAAGGGTGGAGCTCCCGATATCAAAATTCTCAGATTATTTGTAATTCTCTTCCTATAATCTATAAAATCGGATTCTGCAAATGTGTTCGCAACAAATTTGTTTAACAACAGTCGGTATTTGGCTTTGGATCGATTCCTACTGTTCTAATATGGAGTTTTCTGATTTTGAAAAAGTGCAATTCGAATATGGCTTCTTGGAAGGAAACACTCTAACCTGGTTCAATGATGAGAGTTCACAGTCTCTAATCAATAGTTGGGAGGAGCTTAAATTCTGCTTGTTCCAAAGATTCAGCACGGACAAAGACCTGAAGCAAAAGAGTGCACATCAGATGAGAAATTGAGAAGTTAGTTGAGTTGTCTGGATTGGATAGAGAAATTTCTCCTAGAGACTGAAGAACACTTAAAAAAAATCTGGACGGTGAGGAAAAGAAGTACATCTGTGGGCTTCGAGGAAGAGTTGTTCAGATTTGTTAAGAGAGAAATGAAACGAAGCAGACAAATGTTGACATGAATAAATATGCTTACCAAGTGTTTGATCAAATGTCTATCAGAGGGAAAGAGACGACAAAGAAGTAAAGGAAGAAGAGCTGGAAGCAACTTTCGAACGATTGTATCACATACAGAAAGTCAGAAGGATGCGTGAAAAACATAGCAAGATGATGGAACTACCGTGTGGTGGAATATATTGCTGAGAAAGTGAACAAGAACACGTGTGTCAAGATGAAGATTCACACACACAAAGTGTTCGATAAAATGGTCTTTCAAAGAAAAAGAGTTATTGGAAAGAAGAAATTTGCCAACAAATCTATCATGGTCAAATAAAAATGCAGGAATCTGAATAGGGAGAAACTATTGCGAATTCAGAAAAGCATATCTAAAAATCAAAGGATGAGATTATCAGGATGTTGTATGAAAGTGCAATGCCTACGGTTATACACCCGCCATGTGTTTGGCAAAACAAACAATCTATTGCGATTCACAAAGAAAATGAAAAAGATAAAGAAGATGGAGTATGAGAGAAAGACAATCAAGCACGATTTGGTGTATGCAAAGCTTTTATTTGGATATAAAAGAGATAAGGAAGATGTTTGCCAAATGGAACAAACATAAGTTCAAACAGAAGCACAAACAAGCAGAAGAAAAAGAGCAAAGAAGTGTTTTCCTGTAACCAAACTGCATTCCTTTGGAATAATATATTGGAAAATGAACTTTTTAGAAAGATTTTCAGCACATGGTCATCATGAGAGTTTGGTCGAGTCTTAGGGGGAGTGAGATGAGTTCCCCATATCAAAACCTTCGATTATATGAAATTCCCTTTCTATCACCTATACAATCAATTTCTATAAAACCTGTTCGTATCATTTATTCAAAGACAAAGAATACAAAGGAACCAAACACATGTTATTTTCTGAAGTTGTTTCACAAAACACGAGGGTTTGTGAAGAAGAGAGAGATATGAGAGAATTTAGAACCAAAATCTGCTCCAAGGAGAATCAAAACAGAGAGACGTACAATTACTCCATGAAGTATGGTGACATAGACGACATCAAAACTCTAGTAGAAAGATTCCATGTCAATTTTGGATTCATCAGGTTCCATTCCATTATCTGGTTCTTGAATAATTGCCACAACTTTTGTTGGTTGGTTATCCACAGAGAAGAGAATTTCCTAGATAGCTGTGTATCGAAAGTGTTAAATTGTCTTCCTTGTAGAATGATTCCTGATAAGTTGTTGTCTGAGACTTTTGAAAACCACGAGACTGATCAGCTTGTTAGTTGTGGTAGGATCTGTTGAAGGAAAGATCAAGGTCATTATGCAAAGGCTTGAAAGTACCACACAAGTTGTTTGTCATTCATTGGGTACACTACAGTTCCATCCATCTTTCTTCACAGTAACAAACAGGTTCACGTTTACTAAAGTTAGCATCTTGTGTGCTTCTATGACATAACGGATAAATTCAAATGATGAAGATCAAGTTAAAGAACAAAGACGCAACTTTATCAAAACGTATTTGTTTATTTCACAAGATTATACATAAAAAACATTGTATTTTACCAACAAATAGGAACTAACTTTGTATATCTTGGAACGGGCTTCTATAATACCAAGAAGAAAGACTTTCACTATTAAACTTACAAGATATTATACAACTCAAACTCAATCCCTTCAAACGATGTTTCATTTACACACAGAAAGTTGTGCAGCAAGGGAAGCAAGATAGCCATTTGGGTTTGCGATTAGTCGCATGATCAGCTTCTGCTTTAGGAGTTACTGATTTGGGGACTTCTTCTTTCTTCAATTCTTCATTTCCCTCAGCTTCAGTTGAAATCTTCGGTGTCTCTGGCTGCGATGGCTTCCTCTGCTTATTTTGCGGCGCTGAACCTTGTAATCCGTCCTTGTCTGCGTTTCCCAATCTAACACAATGTACCAAACCAAAAAAAATCATTGATATTTTAAGACATTAATAGAAACGATAGATGACACAAAGTTTTCATTTTTTGTTTACTTTGAAAAAGCGAAAGACTTGACGCTTAATTCTTCCGAGCGACGAGAAACCGAACGATCTAGTTTATTGGTTTTGTTATTGTTGTTGTTGTTTTGATTAGCAGCTTCATTAGCCATAATAACCTCTCTAATACTTGCTGCAGCCTTTTGTTCGTCTTCTTTACTTGCGCGGTAAGCTTTGTCTGTTTCAGCTGCTTTCTTGCCTATATCCATCGGCGCTTTGGCTTCCTCTGCCACCACTCCTCCGCCTCCGCCTCCTGCTTGAATTGTGCTGTGAGATGGTGATGGTAAAGGAGAAAGAAAAGGAGGAGTTATAGGTGAAGGAGGCTGAGGAAACGTGAGCTCGCCGGATTTGAAGTAATCGCCTCCGGTGAAGCTCATGTTACCCATGTGGATGCTAAAGAGAGATTCGTTGGAGATAGTGCTCCATTCTGGAGCTGTAGAGGTTGTTCTTGCGAAGACGTGTGAAGGGATTTTGTAAGGAGGTGTATTAGGGCTCGAGGTCGTTATGGTCGTGTTGTTGTCTGTTGATCTTTCCATGATTTGTGTCGGAGGAGATTGTTCTACGTTGCTAATGTTTAATTTCAGATCAGGTTTTGGTTCGGCTTCTATGGAAGAACAAGAAGAGGAAGAAGAAGAAGAAAGTCGTGCGATTAGATCTTCTTTTTCTGATTTAGAGGCTAAGTTTGTCGAGTTTTGGTTCGTGGGGTTTAGAAAGTTTTGCTCTTGTGACGATTCCATGAAAGAATCAGGTTTTAACTACAATGGTATCTTGGAAGAAACTTATTTAACCTTACGTTTCAGAGGAAGAGGACGAAGACGATGAACACAAGCAAGAAGAAATTGACTAGAGAGACGAAGGCGGATTAAGAGAATGTGTTTTTTTGATTGCTGTTGTTGTTTTGGAATCACGAGAATGAGAGTTGAAAATTTTAAAGGAGAAGCACGCGTCTCGGAGTTTAATTATTGCCCAATTTTATAATCTAACTATTTTTCGCCGTTTCTAAGTAAAGATCATTACAGAAATTGACCATTTACATCCGGTTCGGTTTGATTTGGTTACTCACTGGTTTAGCTTTTGCCGATATAACTTTCTGGCGTTCAGCGAGCGCATCAACGGTCAATATTATCTTCATATATATGAACGGACAGGATGATCGACTTATTTGACATAACTCATAAGCCTTTCTAGGGTTTTCTCATTTTTCACTACTAGTGAGAACTGAGAGACGCTCCCAGAGTCCAGAGAGATCGTTTCCGTGAAAACTGTTGAGAGTGGGGTACAGTCTCGTCGATTCTTCTTTTTTCTTTTCTTTCCGTTTAATTTCTTTTGATTTTGTAGATTCGATTTGATAATCTGATGTTTGATTTGCTGACTGGAAACTGGACTGTTGTCTGTTGGTTGATTTTATGCTCATTCTTGGTTTACGATTCTCTTTCTGTATCGGTTGATGTTTCATTTCATGACTCTGATTATTGAGTGATGCGATTTATGTGTGTATTTTGTGGACCATGTAAACTTTGGTTCAATCTTTATGGATTCTTACCGCAATTGATATTAAGTTGTTAATTTTCGTGTCTGATAATCTTTCTGTCATTTGTAGCGAACAAGATAATGGATAAAGAAGTTTTTTATTAATCTTTGCGTGATTTTCTTTGTATAGAATGTTTTTTTTCTTACCATTATCAGGTCTTGACGATTGAATGTGTATTTATGAGTTTTATCTTTTGATTCTCTCTTTCTAAAATCACCATCTATTTTTTGGTTTGTTCTTTTTTGTCTAACCAGGTACTGAATGCTCTCCTTGTGCCATGTCTTCCACGTGAATTCTGATACAGATTTCTGTCTTCACTACAATTCCGGAATCTGCTTCATCAGGTTCTTGTGGGCTGTTATCTGGATCCAGGCATCCACGAGGACTAACTTCGATTTCTCCGCAGACACTGCCCATCTTAAATCAGCACTCGGAATTTTTCATGTGAGGTTGAATTAACTTGTGGTGGCTTTTCTGATTTGGGGAAGGCGGTTGGATGGTCATCGGGGATCGCGTCCTAAAAGCAAATAAAAACCTAAGAAACTTCACTTTCATCGACAATGGCGGATTTTGGGTATCTCTCGGATACAGACGATTCAGCTGTGGAAGAGCTGGTTTCGCAAGCGAAGGAACTTTCGGCCTTGGAACAAGTAGCTGCCATCAATTGCTCTGGCTTCACCGACTCTAGTCTTCCCGATGATCTTGAAACTCGTTTCCGTCGCCTCAAATCTCTTCCAACTCGAAACGACCATGTTTCGTCGTCTTCATCGATGAATAGGAAGAACCATCTCGGGCACTCCAAGAGTGTGGCGAGTCACCCTAGAGAGGATATGATTTACTCGGGAAATAGGCGAAATCCAGGTAAAATTTCTGATTCATTGAGTTTATCTGATGAGGATTCGAATTTTTTCTCGGGAAACAAACGTGATCTGGATGTGAAATCGGGTATTGAGAAAAGTTCGCGAGGTGGACATGTCTCATATGGAAGTAGAGATTTCTCGGATTCTGGAAACATGGGTACAAGAATGTCGAGAGAGAATAAGATTTTTTCGCCAGTTAAACAAACTCGGAAGCTTCCTAAAGAGAAACGCAGAATCGGATCACCGTCTTCATCGTTCTCTGCTGATATAACGTCACCTCCATCATCGGATCCAGAATTAGAAAAGAGATTCAGTTCGAAATCGAAATCCAAGTCCTCAAGCTCATGGTATGATAAATTATCTCCATCAAAAATCTTCGGATTCATTTGGCGTTCGCCGAAAAATTCATCCACCAACAAAAAGAAGATCAAAAGCATCAAATCATTTAATGCTACTGCGTACTCTTCGGGTCGCGAGAGAAACATCGATTTCGACGAGTTTTTATCTGATTTAAATGCATTTTCAGTGGAAGATCAAAGAAAAATGCTGAAAAAAGCACTCAAAGAACAACAAAAAATGCGTAAAGAAGCAGCTGAAATCATCAAAATGACGAAAAAGGCATCAGCAAGATTCGATTTTGATGATTAAGGATTGGGATGTTCAGTTTGGATCATACTGTAGTTTTGGTGCTTCTGTAGTAATTAATCCAACGGGGTTAATCATATGTTAAAGAGCATATTCTGTTTAAATTATATTATAATTAAGTGTTGCTTTGTAAAAATAGATCTATCCAATTGTAATCAACCCAACGGCCTCAAGGACCATAACTACTACTTGCAAGGTTGCATGTCACATACAAACGCTAGATATAATCTTAAACTCTTAAGTCATTGATGGTAGCTAGCTGTCTCCTTTTTTATTAACCCCCAAAACTCTAGCCTTCGAAGTTCTAACTTGTGCTTTTAAATCATTTTCATGGTTTTACATTTAGGGGATTTGCTTTTTTTAACATTTACTTCCAAGCAAGGAGGCTAAAAATGGCATGCAATTGAATGGACAGGTAAGACACAAATGTTCCAGTTTCTTTTGATACTATAATGTCATGTTTTTTTTTTCTACTTAGACTCTGCAGTTTATGTTTTATTCTGAATGTTTGACCTTTATCAAATTCGGTTAATACTTAAGATTTTTGGCCTTCAAATGTTGGCAACATAGGTAGGGTAGGTATCATTATTTAGCTTGAAATGCCATTCATTCAGTAAGCAGTGGCTTGCTCTCGCTGAATGAAGGGCTGAAATATGGAGAAGTATATCGTTCTGTTTTGGTATTGTATACAAATGAAAAGGCTTTGTACTCAGATTGTCTCTACAGGATTCAGAGAACTATGAAATTGTACATTCTTTTCTTGGCATTGTCACTTGGTCGTTTACTGTGTTCCTTTTTTGCATAAAAGGACCTTCACAAACTTGTGTATATATAATAAGGCTCAATGTTTACTTTCCGTGCAAAGGAAGGTGTTAAAAACTGAATCATCGATATTTTATCAAACCATATTATATAGATAATGATCAATCGACCACATTTAACTAACTGGAACTCAACGACTATTATTATTCATGTTGCAATAAAACACCTTTTTCTTTAATCATGGGATATCAATGATTGTACACACGACTAAATTCCTTGCTTCTAATCTGACAAGATGAAAATCACATTTTCTTCCTCATCTGTATCCAAACCTAAACCGCAAAGTCAAGCACATAATGTTGTCGACAATTTTCAAAAACTCTGCAAGCAAAATCTTGCAGATAAGATTTATAAAGACAGGCGTAACATGAGTCTTAAAGTTGAGAGCACCAGTCCCTAGCATTCTGGAACATCTTTAACCATGGACTCGGCCCAGCTTTCTCAACGTCCCAGCTAGTCGGGTACCACGGAAACTGCCACATCAAGAAACAACGTTCAGGATGAGGCATCATCGCCAAATGTCTCCCGTCAGGCGAACATATAGCTGCTATCCCCAAAGGTGAACCATTGAGGTTAAAAGGGTAAGCTTCGGTCATGTTCCCATCGTCATCACAGTATCTCAATGGTGCTAAATCTGAGTGGAGCATATGGTCTAAGACTCCTTCGTCCGGGAAGTAAGCCCGTCCTTCTCCATGAGCTGCCCAAACTCCTAATGTGCTTCCCTCCATTCCTTTCAGCATTATCGATGGCGAGTCCTTTATGGTCACACTTGTGAACCTGCACTCAAACCTTCCTGATTCATTGTGAACAAACCTTGGCTGCGACGTGTCAAGTGACCCGCCAACTTGAGGGCCTGGAACCCATCCCAACAGGGCCATTAACTGGCATCCATTGCAGATTCCGAGGCTGAATGTGTCTGGTCTTTTGTAGAACTCCTGGAATTGACTCAAGAGTGGCTCGTTGAACCTTATTGAAGCAGCCCATCCTTTGGCTGAGTCGAGGACATCAGCATAACTGAACCCTCCCACAAACACAATCCCACGGAACTGATCAAGAGTGATAGCTCCGGCAAGAAGATCCGACACTGTCACGTCCCAAGGTTCAAAACCGGCAGCGTAAAATGCAGCCGACATTTCTCTGTCTCCATTGCTGCCTTCCTCTCGGATCACTGCTACTTTCGGTTTAGCATCTAAAAACATATAAAATTAAACAAACATTGTCATCACGAATATACGCTTAATAAATCATTAAAACAAAAAGAACAATCCACAAAGAGAGTGATCTTACTCTGGGACATATAACTATTGTTTGTCCAGGAAGGGGTAAATGAGAGTTTCCAATTAGGCTCATGCCTAAACTTCAAACCTTCTTTCTCCATCTCTACACAAGAAGCCAATCGCTGCAGCTTTTCCAACTGGAAACTGGTGTCCTCCCACATGTCTCTGAGGAATGAAGTTTTCTCACTCAAATGAGTAATCCCGTCCACTTTAACCTCTATCAAAGGTGAGTCTGTGACTTTTCCAATGATTTCAGCAACAACATTGAAACCATGGAGTTTTTCCATCACAGCTTCTAGGTTTCTCTTGCTAATCTCCATCACGAGACCAAGTTCTTCCGAAAACAAAGTCTCAAAAAGGCTAATCCCGTCCGAAGCCAAGTTCAGATTTATACCTTTGTTTCCAGCAAAAGCCATTTCCAAAGCTGTTACTAGTAGTCCTCCATCACTGATGTCATGTCCCGCAGATACTAGGTTGTCTGAAATGAGAGCTTGGATGCCCTCGAAAACGTTTTTCAGATACAGAACATCATCAAGATCAGGACAGTCGTTTCCAATCTGACCAAAAACCTGAGCAAGTGCAGATCCACCTAATCTCCGCTTCCCCTTTGCCAAATCAACATGCAAGAGAACACCATCATCATCATCTCCTAGCTTCAGGTCCGGAGTCACTGTCTTTGTTATGTCTGGACAGGTAACATAGGCACTGATCACAAGATTTCCTGGAGCTTTAACAACCTCACCATCTGCATGAGCTGCCATTGAAAGACTGTCTTTTCCACCATCAATTGCAATGCCAAGTTCGATCATCGCTTCAGATAGAGCAATGGCAGCATCATACATTGCTGATCCTTCTCCTTCAAGCTTGGCAGCATACATCCAGTTACCACTAGCTTTAACATCTGAAAGTGCAGTGACCTTTGCCCAAACTAGATTTGTTAAAGCTTCTCCAATAGCTAGTCTAGCCATGGCTTTCGGATCAAGCAAGCCTTTGATCGGTTGCTCACCGATGGCACATGCACCACCTGTTAGATCTGTGAATGTCTGTGCAATGACTGCAACATCAGCAAGGGTGATCTGCAATGGTCCAACTGTTTGCTGCTGGGCAACAAGACCTGTCACACATCTATCCACTTTGCTTGTCAAGAACCGCTTCGAAGCAACCGATGGCAATCGCAGAACCTTTTTCAAAGAATCCATCAATGTAATCCCAGGAGCAATATCAAGTGGTTCCCGCACATAATCAATGCGGTTGAACTCAAACGTCTTCTTAGGCATATCACCAAGAACCTTCTCGAGTTCAAGATCTACAGCAGGAGGAGGTGGAGGTAGCCCTTCTTTACTGCATTTCGCAGCAGCTATGCTGTCAATTAAAGTACAACGACCCTCCCCATTAATTGTTCCAATAACAGCCATTGAAAGCCTTTCCCTCTTACAGATTGATTGCAAAAGCTCCCGGCTCTCAGCTTTAACCAAAATTGCATCTTGCTCTTGGTATTCAGCTCCCCATATCTCTAATACTGACATAGTATGATCACCCACAACAACCGCTCTTATGTCTATCTCTGCACCCTGTGGATAAATAATCTCTTTGACGACATTACAGTTCCCCCCAGCACCTTGATCATGAATGCTGATAATGGGATTTTTCTCGCCCATCTCAATACAAGCACGGACAACACGGTACAACTTCTGGGCCATCTCAGCATCTCCACGTTGCACAGCATTGAAATCAAGCTCTGCATCATTCTGACCACTAACCATACTCGAAGCTGCTCCTCCTCCCATGCCAATACGATAAGCAGGTCCACCAATCTTCACAACCAGCATCCCAACCTCTGGCTCCCCTTTAGATATATGAGTATGATCAATCTGTCCAATCCCTGCACTGAACATAATTGGCTTCAACCATTCTCGTCTATCCCCACTTGGCAGTCTCATTCCAAAAGTCCTGGTATATCCTTGTATCATGGGCTCACCGAATTTGTTCCCATAATCAGACGCACCATTGCTAGCGTCAATGAGTATCTGTAAAGGTGAGGCCAAATTCGATGGGTATTGGAAAGACGAGTCTTCCCATGGAGCATAAGATCCCTCCATATTAAGGTTCCCAACACAGTAACCAGAAGTAGATGCAACCACAAAAGAACCTCTTCCTGTTGCATGTGTATCTCTAATGCGACCTCCAGCACCTGTCTCAGCACCAGGATAAGGAGCAACAGCACAAGGGAAGTTATGGGTTTCAGCGGTAAACAATATGTCAAGATCACGTGCACTGACATCAAGGAGGCACGCAGAACCAGGAAGTATGGGACGTAGCTGGTTCACCAGAAAGCCTCTAATAGCACTAGAGTTATCCTTAAACCCAATGACGGAATTGTTTTTATTTGCCTGTCAAATGCAACACAGAAGATAAGAGCAAAATAATATGATCCAAAAAGGCCAAAACTGTAGGAAAGGAGAGAAACAAAAAAAAGATTGACTGGAGTCCTTTATAGTTTACCTGCCAAGTGCTCTTTACTATCTGCATAAGAGACCTATCCATTGGCTTTCCATCAATAACAATGTTGCCAGCAAAGAACCAATGTCGACTATGCTCACTATTGGATTGAGCGATATCAAATAGTTCCACATTGGTGGGATTACGCTGAATGTCCTCTTTGAAAAGTCTAGTATAATACTGCAAATCTTGTTCATCAAAGGCTAAACCCATCTCCTGGTTGATTTCTTCCAGCGCCTTCCGACCCTTCTCCATAACAGGCACATACTTCACTTCCTCTGGAACCACATTTGTCTCAAATGAAATCAGCTTCTGAGAGTACACGCACTCTGTCATTCTATCATGAACCATTGCAGCAAATTCCTTTACTTGATTTTCCAAAAGTGACTCCTTGCTGAACAAAAGGTACCTTCTTGACCTTTCCAAGCGAGTCACCTCATTTAACCCACATGCTCTACAAATCGAAACTGCATTGGTGGACCATGCTGTTGTAAACGACAATCTGGGACCAACTTCAACAATTACAGCATGGAGTCCTTCCTGACCCTTCTTCTCAAGGAAACTATCCGTACCTGAAATTTAACTCAATCATCAACAACAGAGAGGCCCAACCAAAATTTTGTGTAACAATATTAAACAAATAGCATGACATTAGAATTACCTAAATTCTCTGGCTCGTATGTTTCTTGAAGAATCCACTTCAGAACCGAAAGCTTTTTGGTTTCTAACTCCGATTCAAGTCCGATATTGAAACACTGTTCTGTAGACAAACTGACAATCTGGTTGCAGATTTTGGTTTGAACCATCTTCAGCAGTTCAGAATTTGCGCTTTCTTGAATCAAAGGCGTGCGGTAAAAATGGATAACTTCTGCAGCAGGTTTCTCAACCAAGCTTGATTGCTCATCGACAGAAATAACAGGACCAGTAGTTACAGCTGCTCCAGGCTTATTAGGTTGAGCAGAACATCTCAACCTAGCAGCTTTTGTTTGATTCAGAAACAGCCGTGAGGTTCGAAATCTAATCGAACCCCACAAATGAGTGGTTGAGCTACGCTGCAAAAGCATAGCCTGTCTATTGGAACCCTGCAAGAACCATTAATTTGTTGTTAAAACGAAAATACAAAGGAATCCAAACTTGTACAGATAATAGGATAACAATACAGATCAAAAATATGAGATTGGTGTTCAAAGTGACTGCATTCAACTCCCTGCGTTTCAATATATAAATTATACAACTGTATCGCCACTAATTAAGGAGTAGTTCACGAAAGAGAACGGGAGCAATTCAGTTTACCAATCATCGACAGAAAGCTTCGACCAATGGAGGATAATAAGTAAGAGAAAACATACGTTTAAAAATGAAGCCGCCCGAGTTGCTTGAGAAGTATTCATTGCGAAAGATATCCCGCGAGGACGATGAACAATAAAAAGGGGTTTTAGGGTTTATCACTCTGTTTTTGTTACTGTCTTAAAGGGACCGAAGCTCCGACTCCGAGAATTCCACAGTCGACACAGAATCCTTGTCTGCTCTCTGCTCTACGCGAATATTAGGTTTGATAGTATTTTATTTTGTTTTGTTTATAGGAGAAAAAAGAGTAAATTTAAAAAGAGCTCATGTTTGCTAAGCCCAACAAATGTTTAATGGGCCTAAAAGAAGACATTACAAAAAAAACTCTCTAATTTTTCCAGAGAAAACTCAAACATGTTTTCTTTCTCAGGGAGAGCTCATGTTTTTTTTTTAATTCTTTCGAGTGATTTTTCTATTTAGTGGGACTTTAAAAGATTTTTGATTATAAGATTTGAAAAGAAACGTTAATACTTAAGAGACAGTGTATGAAAATTTAGTAAAAATTAAGTTATAATAGTTTAGGATTATACACCCAGCTAACCCTTAGCTAAAGTATATACAATAGAACAGTAACAATTAACAACTATGATTTATCAAAAATATTCACTTAATCAACACCAATGGAATAAAATAAGCTATGATGAATAATTATCCACAATTCTTCAAAATAATATGTTTTAAAACAATTCCAAATCTAACATAATTAATTTAAATTTTTAATAATAACAAAAACTAATATTAAAATATTCTAATTATTTTAAAACTAATAACTTAAATTTTTTCAAAAAAAAACACAATTTATAATATGTTTTAAATAAATAAATATATTAATTATAAAATTTTTATTATATTTAAAACAAAATCTAGGACATGCTATTTTAAAAACACTACTCAATTTTCATCGGTAAATAAGAAGAAAAATATTCTAATTTGGGAATGAAAACCAGATCCATAATCAAAGTCAATTTAGAGAATCCCCAAACATTTGAAACAAAGGAAAGAAATGCTTTCAATATCAAATACAAAATAACAAAACTACTGGCGGCTAAATTATGAGTTTATGCCGCTTTACATTGCTTCATATGTTACTCGGATACATGAAGACTCTGACTCTGTTTCCCTACAAGAATCAAAGATAAAACTTTCAACCTCAAAACCCAAACATTTGATTTAACATCTAAACACGAAAATGGTTAATGTTTTGAAGTACCATAGACTTAGGAGGAAGGTTTGATGTGAATTTTGCACGGACAACACCACTGTTACCATGAGGCCTGGTCACTTTGCCCCAGATGCAGCGGTAGTGACTCCCGTTTTTCTTTGTCTTAGCTTTGTAGATGTAAGCCATCCTCTTTCCCTTGTACCATGTTACTTCCTCTTGGGTGTTGACTCCTTCAATCTGAATAAGGGATGTGTTTGGGTACTGGTTCGACTTCGACCTGCACATTAGAGTAAATATCAGACAAGAGGTAGCATCAGATGGTTAGGAGGACTCTGGTTTTGACACGAGAAGGCTAATTTAGGTGAACAAGCTTCCATGTATATAAGGCTGTATTGATCTAAGAACATTCAGTCGTCTAAGTAGATAAGAATCTTAAATATCGATGCGGGAGACTCTACAACTCATTCTGTTCTTAGCAAATGCATTAGAAACATAAACAATCCTACTAATTTCACTTGTCAAAAGACTAGTAAGCAGTATGAAATGAAAATAAAACAAAGAGATTAAAGTATTAGGTCACCTTTTGTATCCAAGAATGGTTCCTCTCACGTAGAGTCTGAAAAATTCAATATGATAAGAATAAGATAACAAAATCAGATTCGAGCAAAACATAATGTTGCGGAAATTGCAACATCGAAAATTGTACAATGTAAGAAAGTAAAAGGTTTTAAAACCATCACGAATCAATGAATACTTAGACCATGCGGAAGTTTCAGTAAATCTCCAAATGATACAATAGAAAATCAGAATAATGATAGTTCAAACTCAAAAAACAAACAAAAAAGGGAGAGAAGAGACTATCGAGAACATACCTGACTCGTTCTCCTTGGCGTCCCTTCACCATTTTCGATTCCGCCGAATCGCCGATTACGCAAGACTGGTGGTACTTAGGAGGACGAAGGAAAAACCCTAACGCAATCACTAGGCTTTTATAGTACCCCTTGTTCTCATCGTTAAAATTTTTAACCCTGGCCCTGGTGTTATGGGCCTGGTGTTATGGGCCTGGTGTTATGGGCCTGGTGTTATGGACCTGGTGTTATGGGCCTGTGTTATGGGCCTAACGTTTCGTCCCCCATACGCAAGTTATAGAGAGGGGTTTACTTTAGAGTTTCTCTCTCTCTTTTGCGGAAAAAAGAACCTCAAATTTAAAAAAGTGTGATTCAAATATAACTTCGACCTTTTATATTCTCCATTAAAATCTTTATTCTTGATTATAATTAATTAATTAAAGCATAATTTTTTACATATAAATTAACTTAATTAAGTCATAATTTTTTTCCAAAATATAGTCCAAACGAGTATTGGTGACGGTTAAAACGGTATCATTTTATGAAATTAATTTTTTAATAAAATAGATAAAATTAAAACATAATATTTAAATTCATTTTGTTTATTTTATAGTTTAAATATTTTTATTAAAAAGAAACTTTTAATTATTTTAATATTAAATTTGTGTTATTTTAAAAAAATTAAATGATTAATGGTACAAATGGAACAAAAACTTGAAAAAATGATATTTTAAACAATTGTGCATAAATATATGTGTAAATTTTATGAAAACGGTATTGGTGATGGTTAAAACGGAATTATTTTATGAAAATAACTTTTTTAATAAAATATATAAAATTAAAGTTGGATATTCTCCCGATAAAAGTCAGAATATGATTGTTATGGGTGGTAAACATAATTTTTAAATTTATTTTGTTTATTTTAGAGTTTAAATATTTTTATTAAAATTTTTTTTTAATTATTTTAATATTAAATTTGTGTTATTTTTAAAAATTTAAATGATTAATAGTACAAATGGAACAAAAATTTGAAAAAATGATATTTTAAACAATTGTCCATAAATATATATGTAAATTTTATGACTTTATGGTTATCAAATTATAAATATGAGAAAATTTAACAAGTTCAGAAGAAGATATTTGTTATGAATTATTGAAATTTTAATTTAAAGTTGATTTTCTATTTTATAAAATATTTAGATATGTAATTAAACATCAAATTTGATTCAGAATATCCGATAAATTATAAAACGGATACAAAAAAATATATTGATTGAGACAAAGGATAGCACAGATAATGGATACTTTCAAAATTCAAAATACCTACACATATCTCTCACAAACTGTATTCAACAAATAATTTCCAATGGTCTGTCACGAAGTGTTATACTATTCAACTAATCAAATACTTAGACTAATGAAGGTAAAATAACACACGCATTTGACTTATCACCGAGAAAAATACAAACAAAAAAGGAATAATCTGAGATTTGATCACCAAAATTGCTATAAAAAACATTGGTCAAAGGACAGAATAAGTCAACTAGTGCCCTGACTGCCGCCCATATAAATAAAATGGGACCCATTCGTATACACGTGTTTCTGTATACAATATTTATCTTACTTTTGAAAAATTCAAAATGGTACAACAACTGTTTCTCTTTGGTCGTTTAAATTTGTTCACATTTCACTTTTGGTCCCAATAGATTTTCATTTGATGATGTAATATGCTTAACTAAAATATTAAATTAAAAAATAATTTAAAATATCTCAAATGTTTTTTTTTCCAAAAATACGACAATAATTTTAATTTTTTTAAATATCAATATTTTGTCTAAAATATCACTAATACCACAATTATTAAAAATATTTTTAATAATTTATAATTTAAATATTTGGGTTTGGTTTAGTATTATACGTTTACTGTTTAGTTTTTAGGATTAAAATATAGTTTTTAGAGTTTAGATGCACATTTAAATTTAAATTTAAATTTTAGTTTTGTATTATTTTTAGAAAAAACTTTTATAATGTTTTGGGAAAAGTAAAATTGTTGATGGCATTCTTGAAACCATTTTTGTGTGGAATTTTTAAGAATTATGAAGAGTATTTAGATCCATTCTCACGTTCATCATATGTCTAACGCAGCTTAGATTTACATTTTCATAACATTTATGTGTAGATAACTTTAATTTAAATTAATAACTTACACAGTTTGTTACGGAACTTCTGAACCGGTCAACTTAGATGTCTCAGTTGGTCAACTATTTTTGTCAAGTTAACTTAAATAAACTACTCTTATTTACCAAAAGAAAACTAATCTTATTTAACTAATTTTCAACCCGATCACACGATTATAAATTTTCTTTTAGTTTACACACATTTTTATATTCACGTTCAAACATTAGCTTTATTAAATTCCCACTTGAATAAGTTCTTGAGTGCCCAAGTGATACCGTTCAAATTTTTTTATAAAAATGTTAACAATTAGCTTATCTCTTATCAAAAAAATAATATGGTAAAAACAAAATTTTATATGGAGAACAAAGGTGTGCTTAATTACATATAAGGAGATCCATAAGATCGAAATGTGAAAACAATGGAAATCAAAAGATTTAGAACAAGATTATGAATATATATCAATTTTTTCAATTTAATATTATCTTTATATATGATTCTATATTAAAATAGAAAACTATGTTTTTTAATTCTATATAAACCAATGTATTGTATTAATTTATTTTTATGAAAGTTTAATAATAATTCTTCTTAAATAGTTTGTGTTTTTATTCTAATCACTTTATCATTATATGTATTTCTTTTGTTATGTTTTGTTCAAAGCAATTTCAGATTTAAAAGAATTTTTTCTTTCCTTGTGTCAAATGAAAAACTTTTGTTCTCAACATTCATTCTTTTTTCCTTTTTTGGGTCAAATGAATAAAATGTTTGTTCTGATCATTCAATTTTTATATGAATGATAAAGTACAGAAAAAAACGATAGAGTTATTTTCTAAAACGATAGAGTTATTTTTTTACGAGTTAACGAAACATTAATATTTTCTAAAAATAACACAGAGTGTGAAATGGAGAAAAATTGATAAAATTTCAATAAATGAGGTATTTCTTAAGAAAAATTAATAAGACTGATAATATAGACGGTTTCTGGGTCAATTAACTTTTTTTTTATATTAATTTTGGTGAGGGTGAAAATGAAAGGGGAAAAGGAAAAGTCTAATATATAGGAATAACCAAATATCAAAGATGTGAATTCAAAGTTTTCAGTTGTTTGGTCTACGTGCGGGCGGGTCCTTTTTTCCTCCATGAATTTCCATGAAATACATCTTCTTCGCTATAATTCCTACAACCTTCTCGAGGAAAATTGCAGCAGAAGAAGACGAAGTTAACAATACAGAGGAAGAAGAAGATGAAGTGGAGAACGATGACGATGGTGACGCGTGTGATCATGACGGACGATGATTCTGAGTCACTTTGTTTTGTTTATTTCTTACTCTTCGTTTTGATCACCGGTACTTCTTCGCATCTTTTGGTTCGTTTTATTTTCCAATTTATGTTTCACTGAGATTTTTTTTGGGAATTATGTTGTGTTCTCTGCTTGAGTATGAGTTTCGCTTTCTGTTTCTCTCGCATTTACCTCGACAGCTTTTAGGGTTTAGAATTTCTCTGCCTAATTCGACGTGATTTTTTGGGGTTTTCACCTTATTCTATGTACTATTGTTGATAACGTGAAGTGATTTCGATAGTTGTAGTTCGAGTTTCGTAATTCAGGGTTTTACACTGTGTGTAACGAATCACATTTTCAAGTTTACTCCGTTTGACAAACATGTTAATAGCTATAGATGATGTACATGATGATTGTTCAGCTATCTGAAGATTTCGTTTTTCTGTGTTTTGATTTCCTTCCATAACAGCCATAGCTGTCGCCGGAGATTCTCTCGACAGTGATAAAGAAGTCTTACTAACACTAAAATCGTACCTCGAATCTCGGAACCCACAGAACCGAGGAATGTACACGGAATGGAAAATCAATACGCAAGATGTGTGTCAATGGCCTGGAATCTCATGTACACCTCAGGGAAGTAGAGTCACAGGGATCAATCTAAGTGATTCCACCATTGCAGGCGCTCTATTTGGGAACTTCTCTGCTTTAACGCAGCTCACATATCTCGATTTATCCAGTAACACGATCGAAGGGTCAATCCCAGATGACTTGAGCCGTTGTCACAACCTAAAACATCTGAATCTTTCTCACAATATCCTTGAAGGGGAGCTTAGCTTATCCGGGTTAATAAATCTTGAGGTGCTTGATCTATCTGTGAATAGGATTAGGGGTGATATTCGATCTAGCTTCCCATTGTTCTGCAACAGCTTGGTTGTTGCAAATTTGTCGACCAACAACTTTACTGGCAGAATTGATAATATCTTCAATGGGTGTCGGTATCTGAAGTATGTTGACTTTAGTTCCAATAATTTCAATGGAGAGGTGTGGGCTGGTTTTGGGAGGTTAATCCAGTTTTCAGTTTCTGAGAATCATCTTTCCGGGAATATCTCAGCTTCAATGTTCAGGGGTAACTGCACTTTGCAAGTTTTGGATTTGTCTGAGAACAAATTTGGTGGAGAATTTCCAGGCCGAGTCTCAAATTGCCAGAATCTGAGTGTATTGAATCTGTGGGGAAACAACTTCAGAGGGAACATTCCAGCTGAGATCGGCTCCATATCCTCTCTCAAAGGTTTGTACTTGGGTAAAAATGGTTTCTCTCGAGACATACCGGAAAATCTCCTGAACTTGAGCAACTTGGTTTTTCTAGATTTAAGCAACAACAAATTTGGAGGAGATATACAAGAAATATTCGGGAGATTCACTCAAATAAAGTATTTAGTCCTGCATGGGAACTCATACGTTGGAGGCATCAATTCTTCCAACATCCTCAAGTTACCTCATCTTTTCAGGCTAGATCTGAGCTACAACAACTTTTCGGGACGGTTACCTCCTGAAATTTCCCAGATCCAGAGTTTAAAGTTCTTGATTCTGGCTTATAATAACTTCAGTGGTGATATACCACATGAGTACGGGAACATGCCAGGGCTTCAAGCACTTGATCTCTCCTTTAATAGACTAACCGGTTCCATACCGGCTACGTTTGGAAAATTGACATCTCTTTTGTGGCTAATGCTTGCAAATAACTCTCTATCAGGAGAAATCCCTCGAGAGATTGGCAACTGCACGAGCCTTTTGTGGTTTAACGTGGCAAATAACCATTTGTCTGGTGGATTTCATCCTGAATTGACTAAAATGGGTAGTAATCCTTTCCCAACGTTTGAAGTGAATAGGCAAAACAATGAAAAGATAATTGCTGGTTCCGGTGAATGCTTGGCAATGAAGAGATGGATTCCAGCAGAGTTCCCTCCATTTAAGTTTGTATACGCAATTCTTACAAAAAAGAGTTGCAGAAGCCTCTGGGACCATGTTCTTAAAGGGTATGGTCTCTTTCCTGTCTGCTCTGCTGGTTCCACAGTACGCACACTTGATATTTCAGCCTATATTCAACTTAGTAATAATAAGCTTTCAGGTGAGATTCCTACATATATCTCTCGGATGGAAAAGTTGAGTATGCTTCATTTGGGGTTCAATGAGTTTGAAGGGAAACTGCCTCCGGAGATTGGACAATTGCCTCTTGCTTTCCTAAACCTTACCCAAAACAATTTCTCAGGCGAGATTCCTCAAGAAATCGGAAATCTTAAGTGTCTGCAGAATCTTGATCTGTCTTACAACAATTTCTCAGGAAACTTTCCAACAAGTTTGAATGACTTGAACGAGCTGAGTAAGTTCAACATCTCATACAACCCTTTCATTTCTGGTGTGATACCGTCGACGGGTCAACTGACAACCTTTGAGCAAGAATCATTTCTTGGAAATCCGCTGCTGAGATTTCCTAATTTCGTCAACCAATCAGGGAACAAAACGAATCAGATCTCCAATGAAAATCTAAGAAACAGGTCGAGAACTCTTCTTCTAGTTTGGATCTCCTCGGCTCTAGCATTGGCGTTTATAGCTTGTTTGGTGGTATCAAGTATTATTCTTATGGTTGTTAAGGGTTCAAGGGAAGCGGAAATCGATCTCTTAGATGGGTCGAAAACCAGACATGACTCGACTTCCAGTTCATGCGGATCATCTCCATGGCTGTCAGGAAAAATCAAGGTCATACGTTTAGACAAATCAACATTCACATATGCTGACATTCTGAAAGCAACATGTAACTTCTCTGAGGAGCGAGTGGTAGGCAGAGGAGGATATGGAACTGTTTACAGAGGCGTATTGTCTGATGGAAGAGAAGTTGCAGTCAAGAAGCTGCAAAGGGAAGGCACAGAAGCAGAGAAAGAGTTTAGAGCGGAAATGGAAGTTCTAAGCGCCAACGCATTTGGTGATTGGGCACACCCAAACCTCGTGAAACTGTATGGATGGTGCCTAGATAGGTCAGAGAAAATCTTGGTGCACGAATACATGGGAGGCGGAAGCTTAGAGGAGCTCATCACAGACAAAACAAAACTTCCATGGAAGAGACGTATAGATATAGCAACAGATGTAGCGCGGGCATTAGTGTTTTTACACCACGAATGCTACCCTTCCATCGTTCACAGAGACGTGAAAGCAAGCAACGTTCTTTTGGATAAACAAGGGAATGCGAGAGTGACAGATTTTGGACTAGCAAGACTCTTAAATGTAGGAGATAGCCATGTGAGCACAGTGATTGCAGGCACAATTGGGTATGTAGCTCCCGAGTATGGACAAACTTGGCAAGCCACCACAAGGGGTGATGTTTACAGCTATGGGGTATTGACAATGGAACTTGCGACGGGTAGAAGAGCAGTTGATGGTGGGGAAGAGTCTTTGGTAGAATGGGCAAGACGCGTGATGGTAGGTAACATGACTACCATAGGTTCACCATTAACCCTCTCTGGGACAAAGCCAGGGAACGGAGTTGAAGAGTTGACCGAGCTGCTAAAAGTCGGCGTGAAGTGTACATCAGATCATCCTCAGGCAAGACCAAACATGAAAGAAGTTATGTCTATGTTGGTTAAGATATCAAGTAAAGTCGAGCTCTTCAATGGCTTGTCATCACCAGGTTGCATAGAAATGTAAAAAAAAATTCTTTCTCTTCTTCATTCACGTTTGTACCGAACAGCACAGTCTTCTTTCTTTTTTTCTTTTTTTTAATTGTTTCTTATTCTTCTTGTACACAGAATCTCATTGCTGTCCGATAAAGAGAGCGAGACATGAAGTTTTACTAATTTTGTACAGAAACACAATTTGAAATAAAAATCTGTCTTCATGTTGGGATTGCATATAAAGGCAGCAACAGGAATATTAATACCAAAGGAAACTTAGCCAACAAATGAGCAACAAGCCATTGACTCACATACCGAGTCATGGGGTCTCCCATTTCCGAAGTATCCTCAGGTTACACCATTCCACCAACCACGGTTTTCCTATAACCATTCATCATTTGAGGCGGTCTTTTTCAAGTCTCTATGCCCTGAAGCGACCTTTTTGTTGTCACTCTGCGATTTAGATCTGCAACCACTAATGCTTTCGACTATCCATACAAGGTAATATTTCTTGGAAGGGAATTTCATGGTTCTCCATTGAAAACTAACCTTTAAGAGAGTATATTGCACCAAGGACAAGGAACGAAGAAGGGAAGCTGGAAAGGTAAAGCTGAGGATGTAATCACGATGGCACGTTGAAGCTCTAAGAGACAATACTTGCAGATGGTATGACCACACCATAACAGATAAGGCACATTCTCAACGACGTTGAATGATTCCAAGCAAATGGGACACGCCAAGCTTTCTTTCCTTGGTTGTCTGTCTTCCATTTCCCGGGGAATCTGAAGTAGCTTTTCTTGATTTCGTGGCAGCTTCTTCCCCTTTTGAATCAAAGCCTTCTTGTATCGATTTTGAAGCTAATTTCCACATAGCAATGGATGGGGAAACAAATTTCCGCAACGATAATCACTCACTCAACCTTTTAAAGAAACAAGAAACGATTTCAGAATCTTTTAGATGGTAAAGAGAGGTAGTAACTGGTAGGGTAAAAAACATACGATACATACGTAACCAAACATGAAGTTCACAATCCACTTCAGAATTCGTCGTTTAAGAACATATAAAAAGCAAAGTACTTTACTACAACCATTTTACAGAAAACATACCACGATGATGTCTAAGAGGATATCAGTCTTGACTTGCAAGACTGAAGATAATTTGCAGAGAAATATGAAATATCCAAAACTGCGATGCATGAGGAGATGGTAGATAAGTATCACCTGGGATTGGGTGATGAGAGATGGTCATTTGTAGCCCATGCAAACCGCGTGGTAGCTACGCTGACTATGCAGTCGAGAGGTGCTTGAAGAGTATGGAGAGAGCCTTTAAATTTTGGAGACAATCAAGTGCTCAAGCTGTATGGTTGTGGCCATAGGGGATTGTTGAGCCCCAAGATTAAGAGGATCAGAAATTTGACAGTCACTCTTTTGGAGCTTGTAGACAAGATTAAGAGGATCAAAAATCAACAATCGATTTTAGACTCTTACCAACGAATAATAGAATTATGATATCATTTACGTAACTAGTACAAGTTGGATAATAAACCTAAATGAGAATTGATAGTTGTGCCATAACAATAATGCTACCTTTCTCTCCCCGTTCCATTATTCTTCAATATTTTTGGTGATTCGTAGTTTCTCTGAAGCATTTACTGTCATCAATGTGATGCGATTATAATGACAAAATTAGAGAGACTTTGTTTTGCATTGAAAATATCACTGAATTTATGTACTCGTCATACTGCTCCACGTGAGATAAACCCTCCATTTTAAACCAAAACATAAAAAAAGCAAATATTTTCCAAAAAAACTATGAAATTTACAATAAATATGAGAATAAATTAAAAATAATATTTCATCTATTTCGAAAAAATATTAATTTTGTTTTACAAAGAATCTTGTTTTATATTTCTAATACAAAATTTTAAATTAAAGAAGTATACAATTCACTTTCTGCTGTTTTTGGACTCCTCTGAAGTTCATGTTACCAAATGTGTGTACGTTACTACGTTAGTTACCGAAACAAATGCTTTCAATACAATTGCCTCTGTATTGTGTTTTTACAGCAAAAAAAAAACATCACAAATGTGATTATACATATAAGAATCCAAAATTTTATTACAAACAAATAAGGGCTACATATAATTTCATTAACAAAAAAAAGACTATATATAATTTCACAAATGAGCATATACATCACAATTCCTCACTCTTGAAAAGTCTATTCTACTTCTGTACTGAAGTGAGAGCGAGAGAGAGAGAGAGAAAGAGAGAGAGAAAGCCTTACATAATAAAAAGTCTCTTAAATAAGATAGTACCTGAATAATAATTACGAACAATAATTCACTTATCTTAAGCTCCATCATCTGACTAATATCAACAGAGTGACCGGAGAAGTGATACGTGGCGAGATCTGAACTGGATTCGTTAGAGAACACAAAAACAAAATGGGGAGGACAACATGGATCGACGTCGACGGGATGAAGAAGGGAGAGTGGACGACTGAGGAAGACCAGAAACTCGTCGCTTATATCAACGAACACGGTCTCGGCGACTGGCGTACCCTGCCTGCGAAAGCCGGTATAAATCTATACTTACACATGTTCTATATATGCATACGTACATTCTGTACGGACATATGTTTGCATCTCTTTCAAAGTTAGGAGCTCTGAAGAAGCTCAGATCGTTAGGTTCGAGTTTCTGTCGGGCCAAAGATTTTGTGTTTTTGAGTGTATTCAATCGTTTGAAGATTATTAACAAAAAATAGTCTCTTACCCAAAAAAACAGTCTCTTACCCAAAAAAACAGTCTTTAAAATAATATTTTTTAGATTTTTTGAGTGAAGAAGTACACGTAAATATTTTTGTAAACCATATAATTAAGAGATAATTAATGAAAGATAAAATAGTCTTAACCAGCTTTTTGAACAATTCTGTGTAGGCATAACAAGTCCTGCAGTAGATGAAATTTATCCGATTGTTATATTCATAATCTTGGACCAGATTCTGTATATATGCAATATGTGAATCCACTAACGCCAAGTGTTTTCCTAATTCTATTTTCTTCTGATTTATTGTGATTATTTATTATCAGTTTCTTGTAAAGTGTAAAGCTTTAGAAATAAAAAAAGGTTTTATTACGACCCAAAATATGAAATTTTATTTAATTTTGTTTATATATCTCATTTTCTCTGATGATAAAAGAAGGTACAATCTTGTTGTGAGTTCTTTATTTGCGACCATGTTTAAGTCATACCTTATTTACCTTATAATTGTTTTCATTGCAAAAAAAGGTCTGCAAAGATGTGGAAAGAGTTGCAGATTAAGGTGGCTGAATTATTTAAGGCCTGGTATTAAAAGAGGCAAATTCACTTCTCAGGAAGAAGAAAAAATCATCAAATTTCATGCTCTTCTTGGAAACAGGTAACTAATTAGTGATATTAGATTAAAGGCAATTTTCAAAACTATTATAAAAATGTTTTTCTTTTAAAATATCATTAATAATTTTAGATTTTCCACAAATACCATTAAAAGTTATTTTTTTCAAAAATACTACAAAATTAAAATTAATCTTTAAACTGTTATAAATTATTTATAGTTTTTATGGTATTTTTGAAAACCTAAAATTATCATGAGATTTTCAAAAGAATTTTTATGGTATTTTTTAAGATAATTATCTTAAATCAATAATCTTGTGTTTTGAAATTGATGATTGAACATAATCATAATAATTATAAGGTGGGCAGCAATAGCTAAGCAAATGCCAAACCGAACAGACAACGACATCAAGAACCATTGGAACTCGTGTCTTAAGAAAAGACTCGCTAAAAAAGGAATCGATCCGATAACTCATGAGCCAATCTTGACCGTAGATGTCACCTCCTCATCAACGACGTCTTCTCCAACACTAAGCTCTTCTTCTTCCTCTTCACCCTCCTCAGGCTCAGCACGTCTACTTAACAAGCTCGCTACTGGGATCTCCTCGAGAAAAGACGGCCTCGTTATCAAGACAGTGATACTGTCGGAACCAAACCGTAGTAATGGACAAGCCGTTGAGGAGATGATAATAAGCAAGGAAGCTAATAAGGAGGAAGCTATAGGTCGTGTGATGGAGACTGATGAGAAGCTACCTTGTGACTCTACTACGACTAGTTTCGTGGCTTTTGATGATTTGTCATCACTTGATCCGTACGGTTTGTGCCAAACTGATTTCTATGAGACTGAACAACTTCACATGTTCCTCCTTTGAAATCACTTTCTTCTCTGGTTTCTCCTGAGCTGTTTTTTGTAACCCTATTTCAGTGTGTGATCGAGAGAGAGATTCCGAAACTTAAACCTTTTTTAAAACTGTTATATTGTATTCTCTAGAATAGCAATCAAATTACAAATCAAGCAATCCTGAGCACGGCATCGAGCACTCACTTTGTTGGTAATGTGATCAATTGTTTCCAAAGGGGTTCACTGAGTTCTTAAACCTCTTCTTATTTAGTGTTGTGTTCATATGAACCATGCAATCCAAACATCATTTTTGTTGAGGTTTTTTAAGTGAGAAAATTTTTAAAAAAATTCCCACAATATCTGTCACATATTCTTGTGTGGACCGACGAGAGAGAAATAAGGTTCAAATTGGACAAGGCCATGAGCGATTGAAGAATTTCATAGTACATTTTCCCACACAAATATGGAATATTTGAAAGTATGGGGCTCCAGCCAACCACCTGAGAGGATGCTAATTGAAATGAAGTGGAAACTGGAAGAAATGTTTTGGAAATAAAAGAGCACAGAAATGTGGTTTAATAGGACGACCAGAATACAAAAAAAAAATTCATGCCTCAGCTAAACAAAAGCATGCCATGATAAGTTTCTCGACTTTCTCGATCAAACTTTTTGACTTTTGCTTCTAAAGTATTTAGGTAAATAAATCTATAATTTTATAACGTTTTGAAAAGTTTTTTTTACCCTTATTATTTCTTATTATACAATTTTGTCTTCATTTATGCTTTATTTCTCTATTACTATATTTTAATAGTTTCATAGTTAGATTTTAAGGTTTTGAAAGTTTTTTTAGCAAATGTTAAATAGTTTAAACTGATATTTAAATAAAAAATAAAAAGATTAGTGAGAACTTTTGGTATTTTTCACTTTTGCCATGCCAACTTTGGAAATCTATCCAAGCCATGTGGAAGTTCTATCATTGTGGGGCTGCCTTCTGGTCTCTGTTCCATACTTATTTTGGACCTGTTCATCATCACTTTTTTTCGTATTTCTCCGGTAGAATTAATGTGATACATTTTTTTATAAAGATTAGATGTGATACAATTAAAGCATGAGACACATTAAATTTTGTATTGTCTACAGTACAATTAAATGTTATATAATAAAACATGAAAATATAATTATTTGTTTCCGAAAATAAAAAAAAAGAGAGGAAAAAGTAGAACTAAGTAGTACTATTTCAATTTGAATAAGTAGTACTATTTCAATTCGAATAATTATTTTATTTATACAAACCTCTTTTTTTGTCAACACTACGAGCCTTAATATAGTACTAGTTTCGAGTTAGGTCAAGTTAGTTTCGAACCAAATCATTTAAATTAATTTCAACTTGGATAGATTCGGTTCAAGAAAGTAACGTATGCCTACCTTGTGATGTTACGTTAAATTTGGGTATCAGTAATTTTATAGAGAAAATCAAATATTATATTTCAATACAAAATAAAACAAATCATAAATACTAAAATTTAAAAAACATATATGGCTATGCTATGGTATAAATATATATAGAGATTTTGGCTGAGCATCAGATATCTGATAAAATATAAAGTGGATACATATCAAAAAATATTAATACACACACAACAAAACATATTACGAGTACCTCCAAAATTCAAGATATCCACTTTGTTACTCACTTCTACTTTGACACTAATGTTTTAAGCAGGTTTTACCTGAACTACGCCACCTAACAAACATATTATTTTCCGCATCGTTTTTATATCTGTAGGTTAACCACTGGATCAATTCTGAAGTCGGAAGTTCGAGCTATGTTGACGAACCTATCTGCCAATCTATTTAAGTGGACTGCGAATGATGGCTAATCTTATGGGGAAGACAACATCTTCACCAATTATCAACAGTCAGTTGTGAACGTCACTTGTGTCTGTTAATGAAACAACATGCAGTGTGTGGTCTAAATGGATGTTTCTAATTCTGAGTGTAACGTGGAGAGACTCCTTCGTGGGTTCCCTGCTCCAATAGAGTGGATCTCTGTGTTGTCAAAATAACAAGCACATCCTAGACATGAGTATTTGTCTGTATCCTTCCATGACTTGTGCACTAGACATGACATATGTGAAAGAAATCATAGTCTCCATATTATCATCTATTCCGTGTAATTCTGCCGAAATTACTTTCATTTCAACATGTTCTCATGATAATGCCTCACTTTCCACGGATTTTAGTATTTGAATATAATCTTTATCTAAATTTGAAAAGTGTTTATCTCTTCCCCATCGATTAATCAATGAAAAACCAGATTTTCATTATCCAACAACTATATATATATATATATATATATATATATATATATATATTCCAGTGTCAAAGTAGTATATGGAAAAATAATATTTTTACAGTATGGACAACTGAACAATTGTAAAAAAAATTACATAAAAAAAAAATATTATTATAAAAATTTGAAAAAATTAGATTTGGAAAGCTAAAATTATTTTTACTTAATTATTAAAATGCTTTATATTGTGACGGTTGTATGACATATTTTGTATTCCAAAATACAACTCCATATTTCATATGATTCGAATCATCCAAATCATAAACTTTCATATATGCTTATGTGTCGTACTTTCAAGAAATAAAACACAAAATGAATCAGACAAATATAAAAAAAACAAGAAAATAAAAAATATGACCATAAAATTATACAAAAGATTATCAATATACATTGAAAAATGAGATAGGAGTTACAAGATTCTTAATCTCTATATTTTTAAAAGTAATAGTAATTTGTTTATTCAGTTTATTCATAATAATAAAGAAAAAGTTATAAAATTGAACAAGTCAGTTGTAAAATACAGTTGTAAAAGAAAACAAATTTCGAAGACAGAATTATGTAGTTTTGAGTAAAAGTAAAATAAAGAAAAAGAATTATGTAATTCCTTGAATAAAAGTAAAATAAAAAAAAAGAATTATGTAATTCGTTAAGTTTCCTTAAAAAGAGAAAAAAAAAGTACAGTAAGTAATAACACATGTGGATGTAACATGTAAAGAAGATGGAACAGTTCATTATAACTACAGCTTTATTTTATATAGTCATGGGAATATAATCATTTGTTCTTTAGTTTTCAGCTTTTCGAGTGAAGATTGTATTTCTCGTCTGTCTAAAATGGATTACATAGTAAAGGCTTTCATTCTTAAATCTATTATCTATGATCAGCAGTTTACATTTGATCGTTACCAATAATAAAAAATACTAGGCCTGGGTTTTCGGTTTATTCGGTTTATTCGGATCGGTTTATCCGGTTTTCGGTTTTTTCGGTTTGTGAAAAAACTGTCCGAAAAAAATTTATCAGAAATCGGTTCGGTTCGGTTTTTTTATCGGTTTAATCGGTTCGGTTTTTAGTAAATAAAACTGTTCCGAATTAAACCGAAATATAATTTGATTCGGTTTATTTCGGTTTAATTCGGTTTATTTCAATTTATTTCGGTTTATTTCGGTTTATTTCGGTTTATTTCGGTTTAGTTCGGTTTATTTCGGTTTAGTTCGGTTTAATTCGGTTTTCTCGGATTTTTCGGGTTTGGAGATCAACTTCTAGGATGAACTTCGGGATCTCAAGTTCATCTAAAGATGAAGTTGATGTTCTTCGGGTTTGAAGATGAAGTTGATGTTCTTCCGGTTTCTCGGATTTTTCAATAAATCTGAACAAAGAAACAGAAGGATCTTCCAGTAACAGAAGTGATAATAGCTCTGATAATTTAAGACTTGATATCTCAACGGCACCACTATCAATCGACAGTACAATAACCGGCGGCCACCAACCGCCACCGCAGACAATCGGTAGACATTTCTTCCCTCCGTCGCCAGCCACCGCAACGACAACGACTACGACGAAGAAGAAAAAGAAGAAAACGAAGAAGAAGAAGAAGAAGAAGAAAACGAAGAAGAAAAAAACGAAGAAGAAGAAGAAGAAGACGAAGAAGAAGAAGAAGAGGAAGAAGAATCGAAAACTTCTCTGAAAATTTTCAGATCTGAAAACTTCTCTGAAAATCGGCCACACAAGGAGAAAAATTTTCAGATCTGAAAAATTTAGGGTTACCATTTATATAGGTAAGCCGATTTTCGGTTTAGGAAAACCGATCGGTTTTGTCTTCCCGAACCGAACCGAAATGTAAACCGAATAAAATTAATTATTTAGCCGATCGGTTTAACGGTTAAAATTAAACGAAAACCGAAACCGAAAATTTTCGGTTCGGTCGGTTCGGTTTTTTCGGTTTTCGCCGAAAACCCACCCCTAAAAAATACTATTGACTAATGTATTCACAAAATTTTTACTCTTTTTTTACTATCTTTTATCCCTTTTAACTATTTTATTATACCTAGTAATCTTTTCGTTTGTACTTTAACTTTTGCTTTTATTTTTGTTTAGCTGAAATGGATTAAAATGATATGAACTTTGATATATTAATATGTGGAAAATTATGGTGGAAACAAATATTTTGGCCGAACAAAGTTTCACGTGTACACATAGTACACTAACTAGAATAGCACATGTGTATATATTGCGCTCATTAGAATGTCATATCTACAAATAATTAAATTAAAAATCCAAAGATTTATGAAAAGTCAATAAAATTCAATAAATTATAAAACTCAAAAAAACTTTAAAGTATAAAAACTAAAAGAGTAATACCCTAAAATAGCATTTTTTCAAGTTTTTCTTCCAAATTTAGCATCTCAAAATTAAACTCCCAAAAATAGCACAAATACTTATGTGAAAATATTTATTTATTCTAAATAAATTATACATAAACCTAAAGTATTGTATTTGAGTTCACTATTTCCAATTTATGGTTTAATTTTTTTCTATTAAAATATATTTCTATTGCATTTTAATCTTAAATTTATGCTATTATTGGAAATTTAAACTAATGATGCTATTTTCGGAACAAAAACTTAGAAAGATGCTATTTTAGACATTTGTCCAAATTTAAATTAATGATGTTATTTTTGGAAAAAAAACTTAGAAATTTGCTATTTTAGACATTTGCCCAAAACTAAATTTAAAAATAATAACATTATTATAATTACGTGTTAAGAATATATTCTAACAAAAATATAAAATAGAGAAAGCGATGTGTTAAAAATTATATAATAACTCTCTCAATATTGATTTATATGCAATATTTAAACATTTATTTCGTTTCTAATTATATTTTTTATATTATATTTTTTTTTAATTGACAGCAAGTTAAAAGATGAAAATTGATAGTTCTAAAAACTGAATACAAATTCATGTCTTTAGTTTAAGCTCATTAACTTTGCATCAAAATTATTAAAGATTCTGCATTTTTAATAGTAGTTTTATTATATAATTAGATTTTTGGATTTTAACATTTTAAACCTTTTCGAATCTTATTTCTTAAATACGTGATTTTTTAGTCAACAATTTACATACACACATAATAAATCAATCATCGAAATTATGTATTTTAACTATAACTTTATAGTTATAAATTAAAATAAATAATTAGTTAATATAATTATTAACATTATAATATTAAGTGATGTACATATAATTCTCCGAGGTACAATAGGTGGAACTGACCGTGACAGGCAATTACTTTTCAAATCTTGACAACGTCCCTGCCATTTTGGTGTTTCGATAAATAGATTAATATTTATTCTTAAAACTAGATATTTCAGCGCTCAGGTTATTTGATTTTCTTATATTTGTCTACAATAGTTTTTAAATATAATTTGTTATTATGATATTTGGTGGTTGCAAATAGACATTGGTATTTGTATGTATGCATAGTATCTAATATATATCTATCATACTTGAACCTAAATCAGCAGAGCATTTTTTATCACAAAAACACCAAAAGCAGAAAAATGTTCGATAATATTAAATATTTAAAAATGCTGGAAGGGTTTTTAGTTTATCGTAGTCTACAAGTCATACAGTCTGTCTCTAAAGTCAAATTTAGATGATGGCGAATAATGTAATTTATAAAGTTATTTTGCGTTTTGTAGTTTATTATCATAAAAAGAATAAAACTGAAAATTTAGGGAAACTATATTTTTCTTTATTTTTATACTAAAAGTTTATACAGAAATTTGGTTAGCCACACTTTTATATTTTACCCTTATAGTAAATTATGTCAAAATAAAATAAAAATATTTGATTAACCAAAACTAAAAAAGTAATACCATAAAATATCATATTTTTATCTTCCAAATCCATCATATTAAAAATAAATTTTTTAAAATAACATAAATTATTATGTGAAAATAATTATTTATATTAAATAAACTATATATAAAATTTAAACATAATATTTTGGTTTTATTTTTTCCAATTTAAAGTTTAAATTTTTTTAATTTTGTTAACATTTTTAAACTAAAAAAGGTTAAAAACATATAAATCTAGAACAAAAAATTGATTTTTCCTATTTTTATTTTGAGTAATACCCTAAAATAGCACATTTTAAAGTTTTTTTTCCAAATCTAGCATCATAAAATTAAATTCCCAAAAATAGCACAAATACTTATGTGAAAATACTTATTTATTCTAAATAAATTATATATAAACTTAAAATATTGTATTTGGGTTCATTATTTCTAATTTAAGGTTTATTTTTTTTTTATTAAAATATATTTTTAATATATTTTAATTTTAAATTTATGCTATTATTGGAAATTTAAACTAATGATGCTATTTTTAGAACAAAAACTTATAAATGTGTTATTTTAGATATTTACCTTTTTATTTTAGCTGTTGTACTATCTTTATGTTACGAGAACTCATCAAAAATTTAGTCTGTTATATCAAACATCAATCTTTTAAATAAAAAATATTTTCGATTTCTTAATTTTATAATATGAACTTTAATATTTTTTTTCACAATGAGATTCAATTTATTTTAATGTAACATAACAATAGGAAAAATCAGAATATGATGATTGTATATTTATTTAAGTTAAGCTTTACAGATTGTGGAATTTACGGAATAGAGAGATTGTTTAATCAATTACATTTTTGGCTTAGTTACATATTATGATTATTCTGATAATATTAATAATGTAGTGTACATCATACGTCATGTGTTTTTCCTTATAAAATAATTAGATCGTCCAAACTAAAAATTGGTTTAAACATGGTTTTCAACTTTTAAGCACAATTTTTAATATTCATTTTATTTTGTGAACATCATATTCAATAAGTCTTATATCCCTTGGCATTTTATAAATACTCTATTTACGGACAAGTAAAAGATCTATATTTATTTTACTAATGAATTTTCTTTTCTTTTATTTTGGTCTAAAAGACCCTCTATTTTATTTGGTCATGTGCTTTTAGCAAGTAACTAAAACACAAAATCACACGTCAGCAAATTGTCTTTGATTTTTCTAGAATCAGTGGACCAAGTCGTTGCTATAATATTGACGCCGTCTCCCACAGTTCCCGACTCACGTCTCGCCACGTGACATCCGTTCTTACATCTTTCACGTGCTCGTACGTCTCACAGTCATGTGTTTTCGCGGGTACTTAATCTGACGGCTGAGGTTTTCCAGTTCCTTTCTCGGAGAAGATTTTTTTTTTGTGACATCAGAAACAAAATTTTTATGTTCCCACTTCCTAGTTTGTCTTTTTCCTTGGTAGACGTGTAAGTGGCGTGTTTCGGACGAGTAAGAAATCAACTAACAATAATAAATTGAAATATAAAATAGAACAAAAGATTTTTTCGTTGGAATGCAAAACAATAGCCCAAAAAAAATATATCAAAAGAAGCGGTCAAAATTCTCTCTCCATAATCAATATAAAGTCCTTCTTTTTCCATTTGTTTTGTTTTAATCATCACTCTCTTTGCTCTAAATCAGAAAACAGGCATTTTTATTTTTTGAGAATGAGAGTTTTCTTGTCTGGAATCTGATTTTTTTTTGCTCTCCATTTTGATTATCAACCCCAAATTTCATCAATTTTGATTTCTTGAGGATGCCAGCAACGGAATTTCAGAGATCATTCGGGAGGTCATTACTGAATTTGCGGCGGGACGCGACGAGTTCTGCTGACTCGGCGACGGTGGTCGGTGGCATCAGAGAGTTGAATCACATGGAGGCGGAGTTGGATTCGTTTCAGAGACAAGTAGCAGAGAGGTTTATCGATCTGAATAACTCCGGTTCTGAAGATCTACTGTCTCTAGAATGGGTTGGGAAGCTTCTCGATTCGTTTCTGTGCTGTCAAGAGGAGTTTCGGGCCATTGTGTTCAATCACCGCTCTCTGATGACTAAACCGCCGATGGATCGATTGATTGCAGATTACTTCGACAGAAGCGTCAAGGCGCTCGATGTCTGTAACGCGATTCGCGATGGGATCGAGCAGATCCGTCAATGGCAGAAACTGATCGAAATCGTCATCTGCGCTTTCAATAACAACGGCGGATCCAGCCAGAGACCGGTCGGAGAGGGTCAATTCCGGCGTGCGAAGAAGACTTTGATTGAGCTAGCGATCGTAATGCTCGACGAAAAGGAATCATCTTCGAGCGCAGTCGCGCATCGTAACCGTTCTTTCGGTCGGAACAAGGACCAACTTCATCACCGGTCAATGGGCCATTTCAGATCGCTCTCTTGGAGCGTTTCTAGGTCGTGGTCCGCTTCAAAGCAGTTGCAAGCTATAGGGAACAATTTAGCAACGCCTCGAGCCAGTGAAGTAACTGCAACCCATGGCCTCGTTATTCCTGTCTACACAATGACTTCGGTATTGTTGTTTGTGATGTGGGCTCTTGTGGCAGCGATTCCTTGCCAAGACAGAGGATTGCAAGTGCATTTTAATGTTCCTAGGAATTTTCAATGGGGAGGTTCTTTGATGTCGTTGCACGATAGGATCATTGAGGAATCGAAGAAGAGAGAGAGGAAGAACACTTGTGGGTTGTTGAAAGAGATCAATCAAATAGAGAGGAGTTCGAGACTGATGAGCGAATTGGTTGATTCTGTTCAGTTTCCTCTTTCGGATGAGAAAGAGATGGAAGTGAGGGAGAGGGTGGAGGAATTGTCACAACTTCAAGCTGCTTTGAAGAATGGTTTAGATCCATTTGAGAGGAAAGTGAGGGAAATGTTCCATCGGATTGTTCGAAGCAGAACAGAGGGTCTTGATTCTGCTAGAAACCATCATAACTCCGAATGATCATAGTGAATTTAATGGGAAACCATTTGTTGTATGATCTGCACAAGATTGGAATTTGTGTATCAAATGTGGGTTTGTTTGTTCAAATGCATGCGGGAAGCTGGAAAAAGAAACATAATGGGCAAGATTTATAGGCTCTTTTTTAAGATCTTTGTTGTTACTTATGCATAATTTTGTTACCAAAGATCGTGTTACTACATTGACCCAAACAAAAGATCGAGTTACTATGAAGTATTTGGCTCCATTTGAGATAGGAACGAAACTTGCTTTTCGAGTTACTAATCCTAAACTGAGATTCAAGCTTTCCGTTAAATAGTCGACGAAGGTTTGATCATTGTACTTCCAAGAGTCGTTATAGACATGCATCAAGCAGTTGTTAATGTAGTCATTGCTGCCTAAAAGAGACGACTTATCGAGATTGTTGGAAGACTGTCTCTGCTTCTTTTTTTTCCCTATCTTTGCTACAATTACATCCTGCGTCCCTTGGAACGGTTCTATTTGCTTCCACAGCGAAAATCTTTGGATTGTAACAAATGCATCCCCCAAGAGAAATATCACACACAAAAACAACAATTCTTTGAACCTTTATTCACTTTTGAGCAAATAAAAGTTAAAGAATTCACATACGTACGAACTAACCACCAGTTTCAAGCAAGATTCCACCACCTTCACTTCACCATTCATCGATCATCGATGGATCCAAGATGCTACTTGTTTTGGTATTTTATCACTTTACATTTTTGTGGTATTGTTGAAAATTGTTCTTAAAAACATTGTAACTCCTTTTCATTTTTTAACGGTGAAAGCTGAACAGAGATATCTTTTGATAATCTTTGTGTGAACCTGAAATTTGTGCAAATGTTAGTTTTGGCCATGAAGAATCACAAAAACGAAATGGTTACATTACTAGCCGACGTGGCTTTAACTCAGCCGGTTGGTCCACTAAATGGGCGCCACAGCCCTAAACCCGTAACTTTATCCCCATCTCATCACCACCGTTCATAATTTAATTCGACGGTAGATATGCCTTGGAAATATCCAAGGATATCTAATCCACTAAAATAAAATACATTTAAACTAAAAAAATTTACAATCAAAGAAGAAGAGAATCCATTGCTGATTTGCTTCTATTGACATTGAAAGTCCTCAGCTTTCAACGGCAACGACGACAGTTACACTCAAATCCTTCACAGGACTTCGTCAATCCTCAACTGAACAAACTAAATTTGTCACTCATGTGCCGTGGTCACTTTCTTGTTCCCAGCGGCGGAGCTCTCTCCGAATAACTGCAGCCAGATCGAGTCCTAAGCTCGCTAACCGTAATCTCCGCGTCGCCGTCATCGGTGGAGATCTGGCAGGAGGAGCCGCTGCCTAGACTCTAGCCAAGGGAGGTATCGAGACGATTCTCATAAAGCGTAAGATGGACAACTGTAAGCCTTGCGGAGGCGCGACCCCTCTCTGTCTGGTCGGCGAATTTAATTTGCCGTTGGATATCATTGATCGGAGGGTGACGAAGATGAAGATGATTTCGCCTTCGAACATCGCTGTGGACATTGGTCGTACGCTAAAACAGCACGAATAAATATTTAGGTATGGTGAGGCGAGAAGTGCTTGACTCGTACCAGAGAGAGCGAGCGGAGCCACCGTCATCAACGGTCTCTTCCTTAAGATGGATCTACCAGAGAACTGGGATTCGCCGTACTTGTTGCACTACACGGAGTACGACGGCAAAACAGGAGCCACGGGACAGAAGAAGACAATGGTCGTCAAATCTTGGCTACTGGGTTCATTTTCTGAAGACATCCAAGTGTTGTCATCAACAGCAAAACAGCAAGAGATGTCTGGACTTCAATGGCAAATCACTTTAACCGTGTTTCCTCCTCAAGACTTTTTGAGCTTCAAAGGCGCCTACAAACGATTTCAAAAGGAGATAAGACCATGGGGGACTACCCCAAAGAAATAAAAAGCGTGTGTGTTCAACTATCGTCAGTTGGTAGTCCAGTGGCAGAGAAAATGAAATTTTTTGCTGCACTACATGGCTTAGGTCGTGAGTATGAGCCTATCAAAACAAATATTGAAGGCTCAATGGATGTTTACCTTACACCTACCTTTGATGATATTGTCCCACATCTCACTGGTTATGATGACAGATTGCAGGGGTATGCCTCTGAACTCTCTGTCTCTCCTCATATGGCCTTTAACACAGTGCAGGAAACTTATCAAAACCGAGGAAGAGGGTTCAACTACTTCAAACAAAGAGGTAGAGGTTCATTCTCTACTCGCGGAAGAGGCTTCCACCAGCAGATCTCACCCTCAGTAAACTCAGTTGATTCTTATGGAGAAGCAAACAGAACTGTGTGCCAAATCTGTGGAAAACCACGCCATGTTGCTTTAAAGTGCTGGCATAGGTTCAATAATGCTTATCAATGTGAGGAGATGCCAACTGCCTTAGCAGCATTAAGAATCACGGACGTTACTGAAAACACTGGCCAAGAGTGGTACCCTCACACAGGAGCAACCACACACGTCACCAACTCCACTCAAAATCTTCATCAGTCTCAGCCATACAAAGGAACAGATGCTGTAATGGTGGGAAATGGAGATTTCCTACCTATCACACACACGGGGCCAGTCACTCTGCCTTCATCCTCAGGTAACTTACCTTTGCGAGATGTTTTGGTATGTCCAGCAATTGCTAAATCGTTACTTTCAGTTTCAAAACTCACCATGGATTATCCTTGTACCTTTGAGTTTGATGATACTGGTGTACGTGTAAAGGACAAGGGAACACAGAGGCTGCTGACTTTGGGAAGAAATCGTAATGGGTTATATGTTCTGGAGGATCAACCAGCTCAAGTGTTTTTCTCCTCTGGGCAGCAGGCAGCTAGCACTGTTGTTTGGCATAGGAGACTTGGACACGCCAATAATCAGATTCTCCAGCAACTCTCTTCAAGAAAGCTTATCTCAATAAACAAAGCTGATGGAAAATTGTGTGAAGCATGTAGATTGGGAAAAAGCTGTAATTTACCTTTTTCAGCTTCTGTTTTCAATTCTACTCGACCTCTAGAGAGAGTTCATTGTGATCTCTGGGGTCCTTCACCAACTAAGTCAGTTCAAGGTTTCAATTATTATGTAATCTTCATTGATCACTGGTCTCGATATTGCTGGTTCTATCCACTGAAGCAAAAGTCAGATTTCTTTCAAATCTTCTGCAGTTTTCAAATGTTAGTTGAAAATCAACTAAGTTGCAAAATCAGCACCTTCCAATGTGATGGAGGTGGGGAATTTACTAGTAATAAGTTTCTGTCTCGACTAAAAGAGCATGGCATTCAGCAACATATCTCATGTCCTCACACACCCCAACAAAATGGGTTGGCCGAGAGGAAGCATAGGCATCTTACGGAATTAGGATTGTCTATGTTGTTTGATGGAAAAGTACCTCAAAAACATTGGGTAGAGGCCTTCTTCACTGCAAATTTTATCACCAACTTACTGCCAACTTCAACTCTTGAGAATGGTAAAAGTCCCTATGAGAAGTTGTTTGAAAAACCGCCTGATTATTCATCTTTAAGATCTTTTGGATGTGCTTGCTATCCAACTCTGCGTGCCTACGGTGCAAACAAGTTTGATCCAAAGTCCTTAACGTGTGTGTTTCTAGGCTATAATGAGAGGTACAAAGGATATCGTTGTTTGTTTCCTCCAAATGGGAGAGTCTACATCAGTCGCCATGTTGTCTTTGATGAAACTGCATTCCCATTCTCAGATCGCTACATACATCTGCAACAAAAGACTACTACACCTCTACTAACTGCGTGGCAGAAAAGCTTTGTCCACTGTCAAGACTCAGCAATCACAGCTACGCAACAGACTGACCAAAGTCCATCAGGTGCAGTAAAACAACCATGTCTACAAGTCTTTCTGCCACGACTGTCAACACCAAATGCAAACATTTTGGCTCCAAACAATGAACCACCTGCAGTCCCAAGTACAAGTAGTGATCAGCCTTGTCCTCAACCTGGTGATTCTTCTAGAATTAGTGGTGATAATGTAGATCAACTAAGTGGCTCTTCTGTTTCAGTGAGCGAGTGTACTGGGCGTACGGCAGACTTCGATTCTGGTCCTATAGGCGACAACATTGGCTCACTTGTTAACATGACAGAATCACCTAGTCCTGCAGAAGCACAACCTGCACCTCAACAATCACAATCCCCACCAAATCAACATCCTATGATCACTCGGTCTAAGGCAGGCATAGTCAAACCAAACACCAAGTACACGCTGCTCACTCACAAGGTAAGTTATCCTGAACCTAAGACTGTTAAATCTGCTTTAAAAGATCTAGGCTGGACATTGGCCATGAAAGAAGAATTAAGCAACTGTGCAGAGACGAGCACGTGGTCTTTGGTTCCTTATAAGCCTAGAATGAATGTACTTGGTTGTAAGTGGGTTTTTCGAACCAAATTACATGCTGATGGCACACTTGATAAGTTGAAAGCAAGGCTAGTTGCTAAAGGGTATCATCAGGAGGAAGGTGTGGATTACTTAGAGACATTCAGCCCAGTAGTTCGCACCTCCACTGTCAGACTTGTTCTTCACATAGCAACAGTCATGAGCTGGTCCTTAAAACAACTTGATGTGAAGAATGCTTTTCTTCATGGAGAGCTTTCTGAAACTGTTTTCATGACACAACCACCAGGCTTCATCGATGACACAAAACCAGATCATGTTTGTCTTTTGCACAAGTCGATCTATGGCCTAAAGCAATCTCCTAGAGCTTGGTTTGATAAATTCAGCACATACTTGCTTGAATTTGGTTTTATTTGCAGCAAATTGGATCCATCCTTGTTTGTATACAAGAAGGAAAATGATGTGTTGATGCTTCTTTTATATGTGGATGACATGATCCTCACAGGAAACAATGACTCTTTGATCACATTGCTGCTTAATGAACTGAACAAGCATTTCAAAATGAAAGATCTTGGACAGTTGCATTACTTTCTTGGAGTTCAAATTCAGTTTTAGATGGGTTGTTTATGTGTCAGCAGAGGTATGCTGAGGACTTACTCATTATCTCTGGGATGCAGGATTGTTCTCCAATGCCAACACCCCTGCCATTACAGTTAGATAAAGTCCCTGATCAGCTTACTCCTTTCTCTGATCCCACCCACTTCAGGAGTCTAGCTGGTAAATTGCAGTATCTTACTTTGACGAGACCAAACATACAATTCTCGGTCAATTATGTGTGTCAAAAAATGCATGCACCAACCGTCGCTGATTATGCTCTTCTCAAGAGGATACTAAGGTATGTCAAAGGCACAGTCTCAATGGGAATTTGCTTCAAAAGACTCACTGATTTCACACTTAGAGCATATAGTGACAGTGATTGGGCTGGATGCAAAACAACTAGGCGATCAACAGGAGGTTTTTGTACATTCTTGGGTGAAAACATCATCTCCTGGTCATCAAAAAAACAGCCCACAGTGTCAAGGAGTTCTACCGAAGCAGAATATCGGTCTTTTTCAGATACTGCATCAGAAATCTCCTGGTTAAACTCCATTTTGCGAGACTTGGGAGTGCCACAGCCTGTCACTCTAGAGCTCTTCTGTGACAACCTGTCTTCGGTTTATCTTACTGCAAATCCAGTTCTTCATGCTAGAACTAAACACATAGACACGGATTATCACTATGTGAGAGAGAAAGTGGCTCTCGGGTCTGTTGTGGTGAAGCATATCTCAGCTCAACATCAGTTGGCCGACATATTTACTAAGTCGTTGCCTCAAGCTCCTTTTTGTTCACTGCGATTCAAACTTGGAGTGGATTTTCCACCCACACCAAGTTTGAGGGGGCATGTAAGTGAGAACACTCTGACTGAAGCAGAGAGACTTCGACAACCAAACATTTTGCTTGCTTCAGAGGCTTCACTAAAGTCCAGCTTTAAACATCAATTGGGCAATTCAGAATCGAAGCCCATACTCTCAGAATCAACAAAACTAAACAAGCCCAACACACACCAACGGTCTTCTGTACAGCCGCCTGCATCCTCTGCATCTCGTACACAAAACAGAGCAGCTTTGCAGAAGACAGAGCAGCCGAGTACGAGCAAGGAGATAAAGCTACAGAATCGTTTTAATGTGTTGTGCTTAGAGTAAGATCTCGACAAGTGTCGAAAGATTAGAATGGTTGTATTGACTATAAATATGTTTGTTCACAAATCATTAATGGTAAGAGTGAAAGAAAGTATGAATTAAAAACAAAAGCTTGTCTTCTTCTTCATTTAAACTTCTCTGTTCGTTCAGTTGACGCCGTCATTGGAGCTGACGGAGCTAACTCTAGGGTTGCTAAATCCATCGATGCTGGCGATTACGACTACGCAATCGCATTTCAGGTCAATTCCTTCCTCTTTCCATAGTTTAATCTGTTAAAAATTTATGAGATGGATTTATGAAGTTTGAATTGCTTTTGAGATTTGGTAATCGTGTTCTTACGGAGTTTAAGTGGCGAAAGTGAAATTTCAGGAGAGAATAAGAATCCCAGATGAGAAAATGACATACTATGAGGATCTAGCTGAGATGTACGTCGGAGATGATGTGTCGCCGGATTTCTACGGCTGGGTATTCCCAAAATGCGACCATGTAGCTGTTGGAACAGGCACTGTTACTCACAAAGGTGATATCAAGAAGTTCCAGCTGGCGACTAGAAACAGAGCCAAAGACAAGATTCAAGGAGGCAAGATCATCCGCGTGGAGGCTCACCCGATTCCAGAACACCCACGACCTCGCAGGCTCTCGAAACGAGTGGCTCTTGTAGGTGATGCTGCAGGGTACGTGACTAAGTGCTCTGGTGAAGGGATCTATTTCGCTGCAAAGAGTGGAAGAATGTGTGCTGAAGCCATTGTTGAAGGTTCACAGAATGGTAAATTAAACACCTTTTTAGATTCCTTCATTTTGCGCTAAAAAGGGTTTAAGTTTTAGTGAATCCTAAATTCTGGTACAGGTAAGAAGATGATTGACGAAGGGGACTTGAGGAAATACTTGGAGAAATGGGATAAGACATATACTTGCCTACGTACAGAGTGCTTGATGTGTTACAGAAAGTGTTCTACAGATCTAATCCGGCAAGAGAAGCGTTTGTTGAGATGTGTGGTGGTGAGTATGTTCAGAAGATGACATTCGATAGTTATCTGTACAAGAGAGTCGCGCCGGGTAGTCCTTTATAGGATTTGAAGTTGGCTGTGAACACTGAACTAGGGCTAATGCTTTAAGGAGAGAGATTGAGAAGCTGAGTGTTTGAGAACAACATTGAAGTTTTTTTTTTTCTTCTTCTTCGCTAATGTTGCTCTGAAATGTAGCAATATCATATTTTTGTATCTGTTTATTGAATCAGTCAAAAAGCATTTAGCTCTACTTGAGAAACTACACAAGTGATACTTCCCTTCTTCGTTATTCTCTATTCCTACTTCTTCAACTGACTCATCACCACACGAACTGGGTCCAAACAAATCAAACATGTACTTGCAGTACTTAATATTAATATAGAAAAATCAACCCTTATTCCAAAATTAGTTTTAGGACGATGGTAAATAAAAAAACTGATTTTTAAGTTTTTAAGTTCGAATTCTTATAACAATTTATTTTAAAAAAAATTAGAATAAACTATTTTTTATAGTATAAAATTACCCATTATTTTTTTCATTTACGGTCCTATTAAATTCTTGGCTAGATCTGCTCATTACTAACCACTGTTCCGTTGCTTGAACGCGAAGGCATATACCTCTGTTTCTACTTTTCTGTCTTGGAATCGAAACTTTCTTAAGAAGAGACAAAACAGGCATCGATGGTCTAACCTCAACTGCTCCGATGCATTGTAAAGCTAAGAAAAACATCATAAACACTGCTTTCTGAGGGTATTGACCTACAAGCTTCGTGTCCATTATTATCCTAAACACTTTTGCTTGTCTCGGAAGTAAGGTTTCGCCTATCCCTCCGGTTTTTTATATGGCTCTACGCCCAGAGAGAGTCGCTAGCAAGACTACACCGAAGCTGTTGACGTGGTATGTTGTTGTTACTTGTTAGCTGACCTGACAGAGAACACAGCAGAATAAGCCAATGTGTTTTAGAAAATTTTATTTTATGTGTATAAACTTTTTCAACAAAAAAGTTATATAGTTTTGAATGCTAAAAACTTTATCATAGATCCTATTTAAATCTTTCGCTTGTTGCAAACCTCATCAAAACCGCGTGCTACAAAATTTACCAAAAATGTTATTTTGTAACATTAATAAGTTTTAGTCTTTTTTCACAGTATAAACTATTTTTCTCGTATTGTTTTTATTTTCGATTATCTTATCTTTTAGATGATATAATTTTTTTTTCATTTTCTTATAATAAATTAAAACATATAAAATATATATTGTATATATTGCGATTTACATATTAATTTTTGACAGTTAGTTAAAACAACAATGTAACTAAAAACATATGATCAACCACAATTATAACTATTGGCAACAAACAAACAGAACCGGTCTTGAATTTAATAGGGCTGCAATCGAAAAAAAATAATGGACCATTTTAATTTTAAAAAATTATGTTGTTAGAAAGACTCGAACCGCATAACTTAAATAAGTAGTTTATTTTTATTTGCCATTGTGTTAAAAATACTTTTGGAAAAATGACCGATTTTTTTGTATTAATATTGAGGGCCGCAAGCACGGACTTGCTTTGCTTGATCTCAATCCCGGTCCTGCAAACAAACGAACAACATATATCATAATTGTAATTATAATATTAATCGCAGTTACAACTATTACTACTAAGCAAACAAAAAAAACTTTATTATTAGTATTTGGTGTTAGGTGCGAAGGTTAGTGAACAAAAAAAGGATTCAGCCAAAGATTGGTGGTCACATTAACGCGGATTATAATTCCTTCGATATTAAAACGCGGATGATAATTTCATCCATGTCTATGTCTCAAAGTAACCACATTGCCTTATATACTAGACGTATAGTAGTCAGTTATAACATTTTTTGTACCTATTCTTCTTTTGACATTTTAAAACCCCCTAAAATTTATAATGTTCCATTTCTTTTTCTCCACTGCATGACAATTTTATCGTTAACATCAAAAACTACCTAGGGAACTACATTGCATATATATAATATGTTCTTGGCAAATTTGGAAATAAATCAAACCATTTTCATTGTTCGGTATTATGTTTTTAGATTTCAAATATATCAAATTTCGTGCTTTTAAATATTATGTCGCAACTAGAGAATTGTAGAATTTTTTTTTGGCAAGATCGATATAAATATAACATTAAATGTTTAATTGGCAAATTTTAGTCGTATTTTTATGTAAGATATCTTGTTATGGCATATTTAAAATTACTAAAACACACGAAATAGTGATTAAAACAAGCTTAGAAAACGAACATATATAGCCAAGTCTTTGGTGAGCAAAACCCTAACCGAATATATATTGAAAATGGACAAACAAAATAACCAGAAAAAGGCAAGGAAACAGGCGAATATTTATGACCAAAGCTCTTATCATTAAACGTTTAAAAGGTCATCATCTACAGAAAATCAAATCTGCATTCTATTATTATTATAGTAATTAAACAAGAAGAAGAAGAAGAAGATGATGATGATGATGAGAATTATTGAGTAAGTAAGCTTCTGATTAAAGCAGCTTGAGCAGTGTCTGTGTTGGCAAGTAACTCAGATAGCCTCTCACTTAGATCATCAACTTCTCTATGCAGATTCCTTATGTAGTTGCACGTATCTTGTAACACTCTTGCTGCTGAAACCTGTCCATATATTTCATGCAATGTATTGATGTGTACATATGAAGTTTACTTTTACTTAGATTTAGCATACCTTGTCGGAACGACGACTGTCTCTGAGCTCAGGAAGAAGTTGCTGTAACTTGATGATGAGATCATTGATTTGATCTTCTGAGATCCTTGAAGTTCCTGATGATTGCCTTGAACGTGATCTTCTTCCTGACATTTTTGAGTATTAATTCGGCAAGTATTAAGTGTAATAGAGATTAAAGCAAAGACACTTTATCGATGAAACAAGTTATGGAGTATTTTAGCAGACGACACAAAAGTTATGCCCAAAAAGAAGAGGGAGAGAGAGAGAGTACGAAGGAAACAAGTGAAGTGACGGTTGTATTTATGTAGCCATTTTTACTATTTGTTTATAAAAGCTTAAATAAATAATAAAATTGGCGTTCTTATTTTAATTTGAAATATATGTAAGACGAATCTTGTTTTTCAAATATTGAATTATATGCCCCCTACTGACAACTTTTGTTATAATAACGATTTCAGAGAATCTCATAATTTAATATATAGATCTAAGTTTATATATGTATAATACTATCGTTGAATGTTGCCAAATCTTGTTTGAAATTTTACCCTCTATCGTAAATTTTCTGGTTACGTTTTGAATTATAAGTTTGATAATATCGGACTACAAGTTCATATGTTAGATTCTTTTCACTTGTTAAATATTCGATTTTTTAAATGAATATTATATATATCGCAAACGTTATTTTATTTTAATTTTGTCAAGACCATTTATAAAAGTTAGCTAGTACGAAAAGATTGGAGAGTATTGTTTAAGGTAATAAAAATAAACATTGTAGTTTCATTGTAATTAAATGAAGTTTTATGCGATTATCAAGACAGAGTTTTATACATTTAAACTAAAATAGGCATATCCAATATCCATTCCTCGAAACACAACTTCCATGAAGATACAAATTTACATTTATCGATGTTTAGGGGTTCGCTCTACCACGTCCACGGACCACACATGTACCCTTTTTTTCATTTTTATAAACAATTTATAATAATGATTTTGCACTTAAGCTATTTAAAATGCCTTAGTAAAGAAATCAAAGAAATATTTCCCGAAAAAATATACATTTTCACCATTAATTAAAAATATTACTCGGTTTTGAATATAAAGTAGCAAATAAACAATTTTATTTAAAAAAATCTACGATATGTTTAGAAAAGGAAATAAGTAAATTCATCCGAACATGTCCAATCACTTTCTTTTGTTTTATTACCAAAATTTAAATAGAAAACCTCACAATTTTCATAAAAGCAATACATGACGACATTAATATTTTTTTTATTATTAGAAACAATATTATTCAGACGTGCGTATGATAACACAGCTTATACGTATAACGTAAGATGTCTACGTATATAAATGTGTGTGAGGAAAGAGCCAAAAGGATGAGTGTTTGACTGGTCAAAGGAATCAACATCATACACGTGGCATTTCGAGAGGCGCGTACACTATAACTTACACCGACCTACGTGAACCATAAGCTTACTATTAATTTATTTATTTATACAGTAATCTACTGCACCACATAAACACGTATCATTACACAATCCATTTACGACACCATTTCAAATTTTTTTTCGAAATGTAGAGTTTTAGTGGAATGGGAGAAATTAGAGATAGATGAAATCGATGTTAGAAAAACTTAAAATCGATCATGATATTCAGTATATATGGTGTGTTCTAAAGGGACAAATTTTAAAGTTAACAACTCTCCTTGAAGAGTTTCCATTACATGGGGGTCAAGTCTTTTATCTCCTCAACCGTAAACTCAACACTCCATTTTAATATATGATCATGAAGATTATATATGCTCCACAAAATTCCACTTCACAAAACTATTATAAATTGAAGAGGTAATGAACACCAAAAGAGAGTTGTTAGTTATCTCAAAAACATGAGTTTTTTCTCAATGTAAACAGATTGAGAGTAGACAGTAAACTTCAACAAATCATATTTTACGACTATTTAGTTTCGATTTTCATTTTGTCTGTAAATAGATCTAGAGTTTTTTAGAGATAGATTTTAAACTAACTTTCTGTAAATATTATTAAACTAACTGTCTGTAAATATATATGGCATTATATAAAAGTTCCAAATAAAAAAGTAGATTGTTAGTTTTTTTAGAGATACATTTTCGCTATTATTATTTTTAAATTATTATTGTTTTCTTTAAACTCATTTTTTTTAAGTCGAACCTGTTTTCGAAGATATTGACAACACGAGTAAGTAACTCATAAAAATACATATTTTTCAGTTAAAAAAGGCCAAAAAAGGAAAAATGTTTCGAAAATATAAAAGTAGGAAACGACAAAAATAAAAATGTGAGCTTGGAGGAGGAAAACAAAATCTCAGATTTTAATACATTGGAGAAATATATGGCAAATGCACTTTTGATTCATTAGATGCAAATTCCATGTACGTTGAAAAGAAGCGACCCTTTTGGTAAAATCCTTCTAGAAGAACTTAATTCTGTTTTGTAGTAAAAACTCAACTCCATTCGTTTTGATAACCAACCCATTTACCTCAATGGTAAAGACATATCATTATTTCCCAAATATTATATTTTTTAATGATTCCACTATCGTATATTATTTTCAATACAAAATTGTTACAACAAAATATGGATTAGTCAATTAAAAAAAGAAAACTAAGATGAATCTGCTAGATTTCTGACCCGACGACTAACTCACTAATTAATTAATGACTTCAAACATTTTCGTTATTATGTTTTGATATGTTTTTATTCTTTAATCGGCTCCTCACCAAGTTTTTAATCTTCTAGAATTAATTAGCAGAATCAATATCAGGCACAGTTTTGAAACGTTTCCAAGATAAATTAAATTATACACAAGAATTATGATCACGAAAACAAAAAACGACATCTCGATAATACTATCAAATCATTTAACAAATATGATATATCTCGTGGATAGGATTGAACATGATATCAAAGGTTTGAGTAGGAGACATGAAATAAAATAGAGTGTGAGCTCTATGTACAAGGTCAACATAGCAACCAATCGTAACTTTTCTTCATAATTTAAAATATAATTATATATATTTAGAAGTGATGACATTACAGTGATAAGATCTAATTGTACATTTTCTATTATAGAAAAGGATTTGATTTGAGTTTATATATATTAAAAAAAACAAAGAGCTGAGATGTGTTAATGGTGGTCAGCGTGTCTCTCGCGGCACATGATCTTTGATCTACTCGACAGCGAAGATTAAGCTTTAGTTTCTGCTTTTGTTATTTGTTTTGCTGCTTGTTTCGGTTTGTCTACTTCTCCTCGATCCGGTTTTTATTTTTGTTTTACTATCGAAAAAACAAATTCATGCATCGATACTGAATTATGTTTTACTGCGAAACCTTATTATTATTTTTTTTAAATAGTGATTTAATTATCACGGTTGTTTGTTTGATTCTACGGTTGAATTTGCAAGTGATCATAGCAAGCAATTGTTTATGTACTATACTCTATCCATAACTATGTAAACTTCAAGTCGATTATTAATTAAACAAATGTGAAATCAAATCTTTTTGACCAAAAAAAGAATATCTCTTAGTTACTTGAATATAAGTTTTACTTTAAACTTTATATAAACGTAATTTCTTTACTCATATGCATAATTTTGAAATAAACTACAAGTTTTTTAATTTTTGAAATTTATAAGAATATATAACATTGTTCGTTTGGTTGCCATCGACAGTTGCAGATGTGGTCAATATTGCAGTTGTTGTTATGGATGTATGTAGCTACGGTCAATATTGTGACTGTAATTGCGATATATGTTGTTCGTTTGTCTGTCGGTTGCGGTTGATTGCAGATTTTTAATATCACCATTATTTTAACCAGTGATAAAAAAATGATTTAATACAAAACATCTGACCGCTGCAATTGATCGTAAATACATGCGACAACTAAACAAACAACATTATATCGCAACCGCAATTTCTTACAACTCACAAACAAACATCAGTTATGTTCATCAGTTATGTTCATTTGTTACTAACGACTTATACTTGCGATCAAACGCATATATATCCAATAGAATATAAATTTGATGATGCAGGTTTACGTTTTACCCCATAAATTATAAGCCTCAACACTAAGTTACAAGTACTTGTTAACACTAGCACTAGTTTCTACTTTATACCAGTATATATATCGGGTAATAGAATATAAATCACTTAATTATTTTATATACAACGATGCTTAGATTTAAGTACGATCTGCATTTAACCCTTATTTGTAACTCAGGTAATCTCTCTCTCTCCTCTTTGACACCGACCAAACAAGCTTAATCCTATAGTATTGCCAAAAAAACGTGATCCAGCTCTATATATATGTATATATGTTTGCTCGTACTCGTACCCTAATATTATTTTAAAGCATAAAAATATTCACCAAAAACAGCTATATATATCATATTTTCTTAAAAGCTTTGTACTATTATCCTTATTAATTAGGTTTATGCTAACTATCAATCAATAATTTAGATTGTAATGTGGCGAAAAGTTTGAAGGTTGAAAGGGCACACTCCACTTATAGGATACGATTATGAGTTTATGACTTAGGATGAGTCCCAAAAGCCTATAAATTCTGAATTTGCACGTGAAGGTAATTAATTAAAGCCTTGAAAGCATCTTCTCTTCTTCCAATGCGTTGACGATGAAGAAACACAGGACAAAACAAGGTAATCTTACCGTTAATCCTTCTTATTACAACTTAGTGTTTTACTATCTTGGGGTTGTAATATATTGAACTTATAAACAAAAAATAACAATCCAGTTTTTATTCAGTTTGATATTAATTGTACTATATTATTATCTACTATGATTACAAAATAAAAAAATTAAATACACATTATTTTCCCTGGAAGTTTCGCACGAGTGCAATTCGAGACCTAATGTGAGTAAAGAAGAATCACACATGCGACTACTCTTCAAAGGCTCGGGTTCTATGGTTGAGGCCATCTATGCTCGATGAGGAAGATTTGAACGGTGGTTCTTGGAGTTTGGATTGTGATAGATCAAGATCTTCTAGAGGACAAAGATCTTGTCTCAAAAAGAATTTATCAGAGGTATTTTCTATCATGTCAAAGGGTTGGTGAGACGGTAGTGGTTGTTCGATGTTCATTTTCTAGCTTCGTGTTATTTGCCGGAGAAGAAATTTGTAAGGGTTAATTGTAGGTTTTTCGGATTTGATGGTTGTAGACCGCAAATACGAACAACCAGTTGAGGCCAAAAATGTCGCAAATGTATATTCTAAAATGTTTACGAACTTCATGATATCATACTTTATGATTCGAAATAACTTCTCCTAAAAGGCTATGCCTATCTTGCACTTTCCAATTGATCATCATTATTTTTATATTCTTAATTATAAACAACGATAATTATGACAGATTTGCTGGTTTTAACGTGTCTGATGTAAACAACACAAATCAAATCTTGGTCTCTCAGTCTCTCTACGTCATGCAGTTTCGTTTCTATGTTACAACTTGCTACTTAAACAAAAGTTTTAATAATAATATGAAGACAACGTCAAAGGTTCTTTCCATTGGCAATTTGCAATTTTAAGCTTACCTCAATCCAATAATAATTAATCTCCCTCGACTATGGTTAATGATTGTAATTACCAATTAGCGTCAGAATTTTTTTATATGATCCCACGAGACAAAAGAAAATAGTTTAAATGTAAATTTTATAATTCGTAGGGGATAATATTTATTTACGAATCCATAATCTCGTTCTATTTTTTTTTTCATTGTACCACAACGGATCGAACAAATATTTTAACATTTTCATACGAAAATTTAACACTTTTTTACGAGAGAAAGTGAAATCGAATTCTATACTCGTAAGATACACGTAAAAGTAGTGCAACTAATAGATCAGTTATTCTTCAAATCTCGTTCTAGTTAAAAACTATATTTTGTCTCCCATTGGTTATTTTTATTACAAATTGATGTATATTTAAAATTTTGGAGGTGTGGTCCGCACAAGTCATTATAACTAAATTAAGTGGTTGGTCAATAAATATTGCATATTAATCATTTTTTCCTTGATACATAAATTAGATAAAGATATTATACCTTAGAGAATATTCTCAGTTAACCATGTACTAAATTGAGGCTATTCATCTCTAGATTTGAAACTTTCAGGGAAAACAATCATAATATTATTAATGTTAGTAAGTGTATAATTTAAAAGCAAATTTTTAAAATAGCATTTAAATTTTTTTTGTTTAAATGTATCATTACTAGTTAAAATTTTCAAAACATCACAAATTTAATATTAAAATTATCTAAAATATCTTTCTGAATAGGAAAATCCAAAATTTAAATTAGAAACAAAACTCCAAACAAAATGTTTTTATATCTCAAACAAAATGTGCAAACGAATGTAAACACTTGAATCAAATTTAATATCTCAAACGAATTATAGACTTTATAGTTGTATCACTTATTGTTCAAATGATATAATCCAACGCTTCAAAAATAAACAAAATCCGACTTAATAATATATTAATTACGTCTTACTTTCGTTGTTCTTTGATACTAAACACTCCAAAGCACTACTAAATGAGTCATCATGGTTAAATCAAGCAATTAAGTAATTAATGCTAAAGTAAAGAAAATAGACGACGACGGTTGAAGATTTGAAATTATGAAAAAGCATGAAAAAAATAAGCAACAAATAAACTGAATGTTGTTTTTATTGTCATTTATGAGTTTGCATATTTTAACTAAAAAATAGATAAATACAAAATGTTAAACCTAAACATAACTCAACATTACATAAACATGGATCGAATAAACCACTATTCAATAAAATATATTATTTTTCTTGTACTATGCAACTTCTTTCTATCTTTTATATTATATATGCTAATAAACAGTTGGCTGATGTAGTCTCTATATATTGAGTATTATTGTTATTAATTCTAATATTTTAAGAATTTTAATATATTAGTTTGCAAATTATAACCACTTTACGTACAAATACTAACCAAAAAACATATTTTTGATATCAAAAAGAAGCAAAAACATATTTTTGATACCATTGCTTAATCGACATGATTTCTATTTTGTGTACTTATCAACCTTGTGCTATGGTTATTAGTGATACTACGAAAATTGGGAATTGATAGATAACAATGATGTAAAATATATAGTTTAACATCAATGACATTACATTGATCTAGTAAACCATAATTTAATCAACCAAATTTCTGTCCAATAATATTATTCAAATCAAAACCATACCAAATCTGGGTAAAGTATATTCTTTCTCATGTGGTTCTACCAACTTCTTTCTATCTTTTATAACATGCTAATTAATAGTTCATACACCAATTGGCTTATATGTATAATATAGGCTCTCTTTTTTTCAAAATAAAGAATCATTATGGTTAAATCAAGCAAGCGAATTAATGTGAAAGAAAAGAGAGTGGCTAGGAACCGTCGAAATTTTGAAACAACTTTAAAATGAGGAAAAAGAACTTTAAAAGTGAGTAATTTAGCAATTTTGTTTGCGTACAGTTACTATATATGCAAATCACCAAAACTAGACAAAACTGAAAAAAGTGACATGGTAGAGTCTTGAACTTGTGTACCTAGAAACCACACACCTTTTGTTGTTGTACAGTAGAATGCTTTTCCATATGCACATGACTTAAAGAGAAAGAAGACCATAAATCGATTATAAATAGAGAGAGTGACAAACTCATCTTCTTCACAACAAAAATAACAATATAGCAAGAAATTTTGAAATAC